>OW285235.1:90311513-91024013 GCA_935421215.2 Melolontha melolontha
CCGATGAGCTTGAAGAAAAGCGAAATTCGTATCTACGTCTCTGGGGATAGGATATATTCGGACATGTTCACAGAAAATATTAATAGTGAACCTGCATTTGTGTTCTTCACACCAGATTTGTAATAATATTTTATATTATTAAAAATACCTTTGTATTTACATTTTAGGCATGCACATAGCAAGTAAAATAGCTTAGGAAAGTGAATCATATATATTTGCAAAATTAAAGTTAGAAGTATACAGATGTAATTTAAATGATTAAAACCCATGAATATTTAAGAATATATTTGTAAAATAGTTATACCTTAAAGTAATACGATATTCCAGCTTTTGAAAAAAACAAGCTACGATGGGCGTCTTTTCCACAAATTTTAAAAGAGCTTGGCTTTATTTTGATCTGCAGTTTTAAAATTCTAAAACACCGTAATTATCGATTATAAATACCCGAATTTAATATTTCCGACGAAGAAAAGCTTGACTGTTCCTGTGGAAACAAATATTGAACACCGCCAACGAATTTTGGGGTTAGAAAACCTGTGCCCAGTTTCAACACCAATCCTTTCCAAACTATACCTCTGCACCAGGTATATCAAGAAAACACCAGAACACCTCCAACTCAGTGCATTTATTTATAAGTGTTTAACTTATTATTAATAAGATTTTTACCATTTTAGTAAAGTAAAGAAAATTGCTTATATTCAAGAAAATAAAAAACTTATGTAACACCTCGAAAGTTACTTAACTTATAGATTGTGATAACTGTACGTTCATCCGAATTAGATCCTGAACATAAACATATTAATTCTACAATTGAGGTAACCTAGAGAGATATATATGTTAAAATAAATAAGCATTTTAAGAATTATATGTAAGAACTATTTTTATATTTTATGATAATTCTTTAATGATCGGTGTTGGGATGATAATAAGCATGTACATTATATTTTATTATTTATATTTATTACATTCAGGTTATCTTTATTTTGTCATTGCCACAATAATTTATTCAAACGTTTAAAATTAGAAATTTATTTCATATTTTGAAAAAACCTAATAGAAAACTATTATTACAATTGAAACAGACATGTAATATACACATCTGTAACTGTACACACGGACAATACACCTCGTATTTTCAGCATTTACTTCTGCTTAAGACACGTGTTTCTGCCATTACTATTAGGCGTCATCAGTTAAGCTAGTGAAGCAATGTAATACAAGTGATACAAATCTTTATGAATAGATTTGTATCTGTATATAACATTCAATTGTAACAAAAGCGTTATACGTGCATAAACGTATAGATATACTTAAAACCTTTTTGTATATTTACTGCCATCTGGCTCGTTGTTAATGGACTACCCGTATTTTTTTCGTTCTTCGTACCAGCATAGCTGGTCGAACGAAAAGGTCACCTTTTTCGGCAGTCTCTTTCGTCCGTCAGATGTCACTTATTAAATAAGTGCCACCTTACAGGATGAAATTTGCTTTATCTTGTAGGCGATTTCGGCTTAATGTTATATACAGATACAAATCTATTCATAAAGATTTGTATCGCTTGTATTACATTGCTTCACTAGCTTAACTGATGACGCCTAATAGTAATGGCAGAAACACGTGTCTTAAGCAGAAGTAAATGCTGAAAATATGAGGTGTATTGTCCATGTGTACAGTTACAGATATGTATATTACATGTCTGTTTCGATTGTAACAAAAGCGTTATACGTGCATAAACGTATAGATATACTTAAAACCATTTTGTATAGAAAACTATTACTTTCATTTGTAAAGAATTTATTCTTTATGTCTGTTTGTAGATACATTTAATTAATATTTCCAATTTTCAAAGGATTAGGTAAATATCATGTGTATTGACCTTATTGTCATATGTTTATATATTAGTTTCTAACCAAATTAGGCGCAGGGTTTTCTCGGTTTGGCCCGTAATATGTTTCGTTATTTTTTTTACTTTTAATTTTATTGCCGTTCACCCCTTGCGATCTTTTTCAAAACGCTGAATGAACCTAAACCATTTCTTTTGTAAGAAAAATAGTACTGCATTTACTTTCAACGAGAAATCATCTCCCACATAACATCATTTATGTAAATAAAATAACCAAAAAGTACATACATTTTTTTAATGTAATATATATAAAAATAGCAGTTCTCACGACCTTTGAATCCTTGATTCAAAAAGAAGTGAAAAAATCCAGCGTGTTCCTACAGCTTACGCCTCATGCACATTTCGACTGCCATGCTTCCCTATTCTTCCAATCGTCCCCTTATATGTTTCTATCTCTCATGATTTCGTCTATCCATCATAGTCCATATTATTACAGGTCTTCCCCTTCTTACTTCATTTTGTGGTGCATACTGGAATGCCCTCTTTGGCCATCGATTCTCCTTCGTTCTCATTACATGTCCGTACCGGAGCAATTGTCTAGTTTCTATTCCGTTGGTACTTGAATACACTTTTCTTGTTCGTCTTCTTATTTCTTGATTCGTTCTTTTTTTAAAATTAGACATACTCTCTTTAGAAACTCACAGTGTCTTCGCCTTTCCATCTTTTTTGGACAATTGAAAACATTCTGAGCCATAAGTTAAAAGTGACTCAACGACAACTCTGCATTCATATTATTATTTTAGTTGTTAGCTTAATATTTTTTGGCCATAATAGGAAGTTTAGCATACGAATACATTTCTTGGCTTGCTGTATTCGGCCTTGTAGACCTTTTTTGATGTTCCTGCCTCTGACGAAATACTTCCCAAGTACTTATATTCTGTACATTTCTTATTTCCATGATTTGAAGTTCTGGATCTCCTTTTCCCTACTTTCAAATACTCAGTTTTTATCATATTCAAATATAATGCCCACTTCTTATATTTTTTCTGTTTTCTAAACATGTAGTCAGTATCTTCTTCGTCACAAGCTATAATAACTTGTTTGTTAGCAAATAGAAGGGTTGTTAAGCATTAGTTTTCTATGTGAATTTCCAATTTCAGCAGTTTTTCTTCTCCAATTATCGGCGCTTATTATATTTTTAAGGGAAATAGGTGAAAGACTACATCTCTGCCTAGGTCCTTTTGTTACAGGGAAAGGCTGTGAAATACTGTTTCCCAATTTACCTGCACTCATTGAATTTGCATTATATTCCAGAGGGCCTGGATATAAGTCTTATTGAGGGTCAGTGTGTCAAAAAGGCTTTTTAAGGGCACGGTCATAAGCTTTCGCCAAATAAATAAGTAATAATTGAGCAGGACAGATTTCTTGCTCTACGTTTTTCTATTATCTATTGTAGTACAAATAAATTATCGACACATGATCTTCCAGCACAGAATACATTTTCACAAGTATATTTGTCAAAATCACACAAATGTTTCGTATTTTATTTTAAAGAATATTTTACCGAAATTAACAAAAGGTAAAAGGAAAACAAATTGAATATGTATATATACGAAGTAGGTAAGGATTCACATATTTGCATTTACAAACTAAAACTAATAGTAAAAATTACGTTCTATTGCTGCTCTCCATGATCTACTAATTATTGTATTACCCATTTGACTGCAACTTCCGTCTACGTCTACATCACTTCACAATTATTTCATGCTTATGCAATGCCAGACGCAAATATGAAAACCGTTAATAAAAATATAAAAACAGGCTATAGTTGTTTCTATATCAAGAACATGAAGTGTTTATTTATTGCGGATTTCATCTCTACAGTCGCATCTAGTTTCTCTATTTTGTGATTCACATCTGCCGAAATTTTAATAATTTGGTGGCTACAAAATCGATGTATCTAAATAGGTTGGGGTATGAATCGATCGTTTGGTATCAGAACTACATTTACTTCAATCTTGGATTCTGACGCGTACAGAACAGATTTCTCAAATTCTTAGCTTTTTAATATAGTTTAATAATGGTTTCTTTAATAGTAAAATCTTGTATAATTTAGACATTGCTTCATATAACAAGGTCAATTTTCAAATATGTATTAGCACAATTAGAAAATTTTACTGTTGCAAAGTAGCTGTCATTTTGATTTTCGAGAGATGCTGCTAAAATTCACGGAATCAAGTATTCCTTGAATTTTCAGCATTCCACGATTAGCATATTTGTAAAATTTGACATTTTTAAGCTATAATTCAGTTGACAGTTCGATTTAAAACCGAACAGTTTTATCTCTACAGAATTTAACAAAGTAATAGGTGTGTCGAAAATGGAAATTTTGAATCGTGATTTTCGAGTGATGATTTTTTACGATTTTTGATAGGGTGTAACACCAAAGCAATGTGTGGAAAAGCTTAGTTCGGTATTTGGGAATGAAGCACCATCCAAAACTATGGTTTACAACGATCTTCGTGAAGGGCGTCCATGCACCTCTGTTGTTGCGAAAAATATCGATGCTATGGGTGAAATGATTTTATCAGATCGACATGTGACATACAGTGAGATAGAGGCGTCCTTAGGCATTACGGCGAAACAAATACATACGATTTTGCACGATAATTTACATGTCTGGAAGCTTTCCAGTCGTTGGATCCCTCAAAATTTAAAAGACGAGCAAAAACAGGCACGTGTCAAGTGGTGCAAGGAAATGTTAAAAATATTTGATTGTTGGTCGTTCAAATTCTGTATGTAACAGGTGACGAATCCTGGATATATTAATATGAGCCTCAAACTAAATAGCAATCGACTGTATGGGTGCTTCGAAATGAACCTAAACCAACAAAATTGGTGCGGTCACGAATCGTTTCGAAAAGATTGAATGCTTGTTTCTTCGGAAAAACGAGTCATGTTGCAACAGTTGCATTAGAGGATCGACGAATAGTTAATGCTGATTGGTATACGTCTATTTGTTTGCCGGAAGTTATCGATGAAGTCAGAAAAAACAACATAAACCGACGAATCCTTGTTCATCATGACAATGCAAGCGCTCACACAGCACGACAAACTGTGGAGTTTTTAACAAACAGGAACATCGAATTAATGACACATTGCCCATATTCGCCCGATTTAGCGCCCTATGACTTCTTATTATTCCGAAACATCAAAAACAAAATGCGTGAAAAGTGGGTTTCATCGCCAGAAGAGGCTGTTGAAGAATTTAAATCACTGGTTTTAGAGATACCTCGCTCAGAATGGAAAAAGTGTTTTGAAGATTGATTTGATAGGATGCAAAAGTATATACATCTTAAAGGGGATACACTGAGGGAATGGGGAATGTGGAAGTGAATTTAAGCGTGGCAGGAGTAGCTTAGAAGATAATAGTAAAAAATAATAATACATAATAATAAATAAATAATAATAAAACGGTCCACAAATGATGGATAAAGTCCATTATTTATTGCTAAGTGAGCGACGATTGAAAGATATAGAAATGGCACCAGCAGTGGGCATTTCAAAGGAACGGGTGTTTCATATTTTACACGAAGAGCTTGATATGAGAAAGCTTTCGGTAAGATGGGTGCCGCGCGTACTGATGATGGAACAAGGACGTGTTCGCTGTCAAATATTGATGAATAATTTCGAAATTTGCACAGCAGATATTTGACGCGATTTGGTACTTGTGACGGAACATGGCTTCATTATTATACATCCGAATCTATAAAACAGTCGAAGATGTGGATCAAACGTGTAGAAGCAACTCCAACGAAGGCCAAGACGGTATTTTGGATTTCAAAAGGAATATTGTTGCGAATATTACGCAAATCTTCTAAATCGCCTAAAGGCAGCTATCATTGAAAAACTTCCAGGAATGATTAAGAAGAAAGCGCTCTTTCGCAATGATAATGGTTGTTGCAAAAAACATTGAAGAATTAGGGTTAAAATTAGCACTGCACCCCCATATTCTCCAGACCTAGCACCATTCGAGTTTCATCTATTCCTTAAATTAAAGATTTTCCCGGAGGCAAAAAGTTCTGCACAAATGAAGAGCTAACTTTCTACAGTGAGCGACTATTTTACAGGATTATTAAAAATCACTTTCGAGACGGAGTAAAGAAGCTTGAATACAGAGGTACCAAATGTATCGAATTAAGAGAAAATTATGTAAAAAAATAAAGTTGTTTATTTAAATTATTCCTTTGTTTCTTTCAATTCTATCGCGTGCATTAATCAACCCGCCCTCGTATTTAAGAGGGAATACACTGATTACTGTCAATTTAATGTCGTGTAGATGTTACATGCATGTTGAGGTAACTACAATATTAATGAACTGGAACAAAAAACAAAAGATATATGTGTTGAAATACGCAAATTGAAAAAGCTATCAAGAAATCCGTAACATTGTGACAAGGAATCATTCAACAGTGCAGTCAGTATATTATTGAATGGATAAGACCGAAAATATAATATGAATAAATCTCGAAATCTATCGCGAAACCTATTATTCGATTAATACGAACGCAAGACCTTAAGGGAAGATTAAAAATATCTGCGAATAAGTGCTCTAGAAATAGCTAGAAAATTGAAATTTGAAACAAGGAAGTAATTTTACCATTCGTCGTATTTAAAAAAAATAATTTTAAAGGAAGTTGCCAGAAGAAAGGAAGTTTGGAAGCATGTTTACTGACGAAAGGAAGTTGAAATTAAACTTCCTTTCGTCAGTGAACATGCCTCCAAACATGCTTGCAATCAGATAGAAAGCAAGTTGTATGGTGTAAACCAAATACATAGCTTAAAGAATGACAGTTTTCTCTTTGGGATGAGTTGATAATTTGTGCCTTATAGGTGGGTCAATGGACAAATTTATTTTATTTTTCCCAACAAAATATTATAATTGCATTTACAGAATAATGTCTTAAGAAAAGAAAAAAATATAGAAATCAAAAATTAAAATAAAATTGTATGTCATACCTATAACAAGGAAAAGTAAAAAAAAGTATTAATATACTATAACTAGTATTACAAATACTATTTTCTCCTGAACATAAAAAAGCATAAAACAAGATTGAAACAATTAATATTTACGGAAACATACAGAGGTATGTGAATAAAAGTAATAAAAACACAAAATGGAAACATCCAGCAAATAACTCAACAAGACTACAACGAACATTTGTCGCAGCTATAAGAAAGAAATCGTTTAAAGGTCAACAAATTATTGAAGTGTATATCGATATCCGAAGAAACTTGATTGTAGTTGTTGCCCATAACGTAAACACAAGGCTTGATCAACACATTTGTGTGAGAAAAAAGAAGATATCAATTTAAATATATAAGTATTTTAAAGCAATATTTAAAGCTAAGTGCTGACCAATTGGACCAAAGAATAATTTCATTGTTTATAAAGATAATAACCCCAAACACAAAGCATAAATAACTCGTGAATGGTTACTGTATAGCTGCTCTGAAGTTATGAATACGCACTCGCAAACAGCTGATATCGATCCTATAGAAGAAATCCTTTAAAAACTAAAATACGAAAATAGAATTAAAAATAAGGAATAGCTCCAAAAAAAATTAAACAATATTTTCATGGAAGTAACATTAAAAGTTGTCAAATCTAATTGTGTGAATTAAGTTGTCAATAGAACGGAATATTCTCCAATATATTAAAAAGTAATTTAAGTTTATAATAATAATAATCTTTTTCTATTTTGCATACATAATTATCTTATTATGTTAGCCAATCGCGTGACATAATAGACCTATTATGTCACGTAACTTTTCATTTTTCTATGTTGGCGTTGTTCGAACACAGAAATAAATATCATTGCTGTCATTTAATTTTAAGAATTTAAGTACATATGACAGATATGATATATGTACGCAGTCTACACATAGTCTAACGTAGTCTAACGTATATTGTATACAATTGACAACAAGATATATTAATTTCTATGTCTATGTTTAAATAAAATATCAAGTAATGTTAACGAAAATTAATAAATAATATGTAATATAATATACTTCGCGGATAGCCAGATTTTAATTTGAAAATGTCAAGTATCAATGTGACCAACTGCATACTTTCATATAAAAATAAAACTCTGAAATTTCAAATTAAATAATTTCAATTTATTAATGTAACTAATGTAAAATAGAAGAAATAGTATAAAAAACTCGTTTCACCGCACTCGTTTTTTAGAAATCTCGTGCGGCAAAATGGTGCCCTATCAAATTTGTTTTAATATACCATTATTATGCAACACATATATAAATCCACTGTGTCAACATATGTCTACAGTACTAATTCTGTTTATAAATTAAAAGTAATCGATTACCTTCAATATAAACGAAAACTAACTTATTCATTTATTACAAGGATCCACATTAATACTTATTAGCCTTTTTCGCGATATGGTCAATTGAAGCTTTAGCTAAAATAATAATTCTCGCAAAAGGAACTGAAAACGTAGCCGACGAACGTGTGCCGTAACTTGGACATAAATAGTACTTTGCCAAGTAATAATGGAGAATCAATTATGTTTGTAACAATAGTTAGACATATGGATATAATATTGTAATAATTGTTGTAATTAATTAATGTAAAATTATTGATATTTCATTTAATGTTCATTCCGAGTTGTACGTGTAAAGTTGAGATTTGTCGACATCAACTTAAATAAAAAATAAAAGCCTTGAGATTCCTTCTTATATACTTATCTTATATAGATAAGCTAATAAATTGTTTTTATTACACCTAGTAATGGATCATGTGAATTTAAATTTAAGATTAAATAATGTTTTTAAATGTTAAAATAAATATTTAGAATCCTGGCCAGGATTTCTGTAGTTGTCCATCGAAGATTTATGATGAAAAATTATAAAACTGCCTGTTCTGAAGTAATTAAATATACTTAACAGCTAAGCATAATAAATATAACTAATATTTTGATTTTAATTGCATGGAAAAAGTGAGTATATGTATATTGAGTAATTGAAATAAAAGATAATCCTTACATTTCTCTATTAAATTATTAACATTTCCTGATATTTCTCACACTTCTTAGAGCCATTCAAGTAGAAATAATGTACAATCGACGTGCACTTCCAAGAACGTCGGACGCCATTGCCGTGAAAGCATTGAAAAAGTACTTGCGTTCGGCGCAACGCGGCGACGCAAAGTTCTGATCTTGTTCATGCACACATGAATGCGCGAATGTCGAGGGGGGGTAACCCGCGAACAGAAAACAGAAAATCGATTTAAAGCTATTCCCATCCGTTTTGTATGTGTGTGTGTATGTGTGTGGGGTGGGGCGAAACTACCCAGCTAGAAATTGCAATTTTTCTCGACAGAGAGCAGCACCCGTCGATTTTCCGCTTACAGATCAACCTTACGCGTGTGTAGGTAGAGAGAGGTACGCTTAACGTTAATTGCCCCGAAGCGTTGATTTGTGACCGCAAAACGTTTGTGCAAAATTTAGAACGATTGAGAAATTTACACGGACCGACGCCTAAACGAGCGCCAACTCTCGTTCCATTGATGATTTATCGAGTACGGACTTGTGATATGAGAAAGTTATGGATGTGATTAACGATTTATATATTCGTTCTTAATTGGCTATTAAATATGAAATGTAATCGCATGAATTATTTAGTAAGCAAAATGAAGAACGGATAGTTGAAAACAAGTAATTATATTACTGACTAAAATTAAATATTTAAAATCAAAAACTAAAATAAAAACCTACTTATATGATTTAGTTTCATTGTGCGTTTAATTTTGAGATATGGCTTCATTAAAGTTCTAATTGTGCAAATAATGTGTATAAATACATGGTTTTACTACTTGTGCATAATTTTACTCTAGGAAGAACCTGTTGATATAATTGTCTTCAACAGTGATCCAAGAAGATACCAACCAAGGAATATTTCCAAAAATTGATAAATAAGCGATCGAATCCATATTGCTAAATCCTTCATTTAGCACACAGTTTTCTTAGGTTTTCTTTCCATTACATTTGCTAATTTCGGAATTATAAATGTTAAAAGAGATTATAAGTCAACAACCTATTTATTTAATAACAATAAAAGCAGATTGTTATCGGTCTGTTTTCTCACAGCATATTTTTATTTATGTACGTCGAACGAATTATAGCTCTTTCTTAGACAGATATGCTTTTTGTTCTATCTTTAGTAGAAGCAAAGACAGCTAGATATAATTTATCTAAGAAGGCATTTATGGAATTGCAACGTTTTACACAATCTACATATCTGTGAGTATGCGGCGGTTGGGTTTGTGGTATTAATATATGTATGAGAGAGTATGGGGCATGTTGTTACAATCCTCACATTTAATTTTTTCTACCCGAACATTGTCAAAGGAATAAAAAACTGAATTAATATAAGCGACAAGGAAACCTTTAACTTGAAATATAAATTTTATTTTGCTGTTAATTAGATACATAAAAAAAAAATGACAATTTTAGGAACCAATACACTTTGTATCAATGTTAAGTTGTTACAGGTTGTTACAATGCAGGATTGGGTAGTAAGTTTGCCGATTTATATCAAAAAGCATTTTTTAAAAAACAAAATTAATATATAGCCATAGTTACTAACGCTAAGAAATAAGTAATTAAACTTCTAGTTTCAAAAATTCTTTTATTGTAAATACAAATACAATATTGTTTCGCCATACAATGGCTTCATCAGGTGGATGAAATACTGAATATGTACAATACAAGTTTGAATATTTATAAAATTATTGGGGAAATGGTGGTGCAAACATTTTTACAATCTTAAATTTAGTAGAGGGGAGTTGTTTAAATCTAGTTGGTCATTTAAAGCTAATCCTAGACTATTGTATCTATTAATTTCTAAGTTTTCTAACAGGTTAAGTTCTTTACTTTTTTCTTGAATGTGTAAAATTTTGAAATCTATATTAAATCTATAATTGATATCTATACAATGACTTGCGAAAGTTGAATCTGTTTTCTTTTCTTTATGGCTTCTCTCGTGTTCTTTCATCCTAATTTTGAACGTCTTCCCCGTTTGTCCTATGTATACCTTATTACAATCTTCGCATGTTAACTTATATACACCAGAGTTTGATTCTTTGTCTATTTTATCTTTGTTGTTTTTAATAATGTTCTGTATAGTATTGTCTGTTTTAAATGATATATGTTCGTTATTAAGTTTTTTAATGAAAGTACCAATTTTTTCCGAAATTTTTCCTAAGTAAGTGATTGAATTATAGGAATTAATTATCTTGTATTTTAATTTTGGATAAACTAAGGAAAGGGTTTTAGATTTTTGTTGGCTATTTAGGATGTTATTGACAATATTTATAGAGTAACCATTGTTTAATGCTATTGTGTATTACTACCATAGTTACTAGTTGCCCCCGTTCTCTCAAAGTTATTGCCCATCTTGTTTTGTTACCTTTTTGGCAACAATTTTTTATGGTTTTTGAACTGTGGTAAGCTCCGTTTCATCCACATTGTACCCATCATTGACTTTAAACTTGTATCTGTCGTAAACGGAATCAAGGTTGTCAAAAAACAAACCCATGTTGTGTCGATTAAGTGTTGTTGCTCTAGAATTTGGATGCGTCTTGAGAAATCCTAATAACCAGTTCTTCGATGCCATTTCACTGTTTTTCCACGCGTCCTTAACTTTAATGTTATTGGCAACAGTCAAATTTTAAGCAAACTTTCGTAGGTCCTTTGTTGTCAGACCAAAATACAATTTTTTAGCTTGTTCAACGTAGTTCGATTGTTGGATTTCTTGTTCCTATGATAAAATTTTAGAGGGTGCAGCATAGCCCATACTCTATTACCATCAGGATGTTCACGTTTATTTTTAAGATATCGATGCAACGTCATAAAATTAAATTCAAATCGATCTACAGCTTCCCGAATAGATATATTTTTCTCTGATATTTCTCTAGCAGCATTTTCAAAAACTGCAATGCACGTGTTTCTTTGTCCGTCTTTTTCCTATAAGTCTGCACCATATTAACTACAAGAATAAAAAAATACTGAAATTGATAGTACAATTAGTTTACATTGACGGCGCAGGTTGATAGAGTAACAACATGTCCCACGATTATTGCCCTGGTCGGTAATTAGTACAATAATTTTGATTTTTTCTGCGAATATCTAAGTTAAACCCAATACTAAATAGTGGAACTTTGAGAAAAACAGTTATGTTTATCAACCTATACCACTATAAGAATTGATTACTTACCGTGTAGTAGATATAAAGTGATTACTGCACAAACATTAATTGTCTCCTACCTAGAAATTTAAAACTTCACAAGTAGGTTGCATTCGACTACTAGTTCTACCTGTGTTGGATAGAGGCAGCTTCAACGACAAATATGGAAATTATTTGTAGTGTAACAACTTGCCCTTGTAACAGCCTGCCCCACTCTCCCCAACTATTATAAGTTCTCTAATGTTTTGGTTGACCAAATTTTTATAGTTGTTTAGAACTTTTCTTATTTTGCTGTAGGGTTCGAAGATTATTCTTTGTATTTCGATATACAGGATTATGCAAAAAAATTAACCCAATTTAATTAATTTGTATTTCACGAAATAAAAATTGAATAATAACAGTCTACATACCGAAGGAAAGAGAAAGTTTCAATGTTTTGTTTACCACCGCCACCGTAAACGGCTTTTAAGGCACCCGCGCTAATAGGCAGGCATTTCGTGGCATTAGTTGTGAGTAAGACGGCTACTACACAGCATAAGTTTTTCTGCGTTCTTGAGTTTGCAAGAAGTGAGTCGGTAGTTAAAGTACAGCGGGCATTTCGTCTCCGATTCGGCATCGAACCATCAACTAGGAAAAACATGAGCCGTTGGCTTAAGCAATTAAATAAGCTGGATGTCTCTGAAAAGGAAAAGCCCTGGCCGACCGCATGTGTCAGAAGATGACGTCAGAAGAATACAAGGCAGTTTTGTTAATACTCCAAAGTCAACCTATAAAGCTAGTAGAAAGCAAGGAATACCCCAGCCAACTCTATGGCGAGTTTTGAGACAGCCTTTGTTGTACAAGCCATACCGCTTACAATTTATACAGTCTCTCCTTTAGAATGACGAAGCAAAGCGTAGTGAATTTTATGGTGATATGCTAGAAATGATGGAGGGTGGCGCGTTTTTACGGCGCTTAATTTTTAGTGATGAAGCTACGTTCCATCTAAGTGTGGAGCCTGTAAAATCCCCGTACAACATTGTAATATGAGAGAAACTCGGCGAAGCTAAACGTGTTCTATGCCTTGTCACAGACAAAAGTTTATGGACCAATCATTTTTATGGAAAGCAAGTGGAATAACACCTGGACATGTTGGAACAATGGCTTTTTCCTCAACTTACTGAATATTCACAAGACTTCATTTTCCTACAGGATAGAGCTTCGTCTTATTGGCACCGTCATATCCGAGGATTTTTTAATTAATCAAGACCTGGCTCTACACTTCTGTTCACCGAGATCTCCTGATTAAACGCCTTGTGACTTTGTCTTGTGGGGCTATGTTAAGGAGGCTGTTTACGTCCCACCTTTACCAACAACTCTTAGTCGACTTGCAGAACTGTGTCACTGCTGTAGTGAACTCAGTAACATAGGACATGCTTTTTCGCGTGTGGGATGAGTTTAACTACCGCTTATATGTTTGCTGTGTAGCAAAGATGTGACATATTCGAAAGTTTATAACCTGTGTAAAACTTCTTCTTTTCACTAGTATGTAGATTGTTCATGTCCAACTGATACTTCGTTAAATACAAATAAATTCAATCTTCTTGCATAACCATGTATAGCAAACGCCAATTAAGTTGGCGCGAGGAGGGGTAAGTTCGCGCAGGATTAGAAGTAGTGGGGAGATTTGTGTTTGGTTTTACATCAAAAGTCAGATAATTCTAACCTCTAAGCGTGTATCACTTTATGATCCCCTAGCAAAGACATTATGTTCCGTCAAACGTCACTGACAAATGTATTCTGACAATTATTTGAGTAGTGGGGGTGGACGTTTTTAAAAACGGCTTCTGCGCACCCCCTCCACGCGCCAACTTAATTGGCGCTTACTATACTTTCTATCTTATTGATAACTTCAGGCGATATGTTTTTAGTAATTTAAAATCTTCGTTGATCCCAGTTATTTTCGTTTATTTATATTGGATTAAGTTGTTTAATATTTTGTATAATTCTTGACAGTAAGGAATTTTAATAGTTATTTTAATTTTAATAGTCTCAATTTTTGTAATTTGCAAGTAGCAACGTTCAGATCAATGTTCATTTCATCTCCCTCTTTTAAATTTCTTTCTTTAATTTCTATATCTACTCGTTTTTTTCATTCTATTTTTGATCTACTCTTTTCTTTCTTTGGAACTGTACTAATTTGAGTGCTTTTTTTGGTATTCTGTTTTATGGCATGCGTTTGAGGTGTTCAGATCACACTAATTGTTTTTTTTTTCTATTTCTTCAACAATATTTTTCTCTACATGCATTCTCTATTTCACAATTTCGTGTCTTCCAGGTTGCGCGAGCGATATTTTTGCAGATCGTCTCCAGAAATTTCCCACCTTCTTGTTTCCTACCTATACTACAGCACCATAAGTGATACAATTTTAAAAAATCGGCGAGTATATTTTCTTTTTCGTTTTTTCCTTTATGCTGTTATTCTATAGAAAAGGATGTAGTTGTTTTATTATCACTTTCCCCTGTCCACTCTCTTCTGATGTCCATCTTGTCTCTACCGTCCGGTGTAATTATACTTGTATGATGTAATATGTTTAATGTGAAGTCTTCTCAAGTCCAAATCTCTAGCTGCCCTCCTATTACCTTATACTGTATCTTCTCTAGTTTCATTTGAAGACCTCATTTTTTGTGTTCTTCAGCTAATTTTCTCACTATATAACCGGCATTATCTTAATACTCTGCTAATTTTAATTTATCGTCGGCGAACAAAAGTGTATGGAAGTTCTCGTCGTTTAATCTCACTACCCATATTCTTACATTTCTTCAGTCCGTTTTGCAGGATTTAACTCCAATACATATTGAATAATGTGGCTTATATAGAACATACCTGTTTTGACCCCATATTTTTCTCAAACGGATCCGACAAGCTAGTTCCTCTTTTTACTTAGCTGTATAAATATTCCGTATGGCTGTTATCGTGTATTTGTTTTGATAGAATTTATTAATAAGCTGTATGATGATGAACATACAGCTGATTAATAAATTCTGTCAAAACGACAGTTTGGTGTCTCTACGTTAATTATATCGCTAAAGAAAACTAGCCCTATTATCTTTCGTCTTGATATTGCATCCAGTTTTATATCTCAAATCGTTTTACAATTTCACGTTTGTGGTGACCAAGCACTTTATAATTTACATTTTCGCGAGGAAATGCTTCCACAAATTGTTCAAAGCAAGTCCGCAAATTATATGATTACGTCCCATCGTAGTTTTGAGATGTCCTCCGAAAGTGGGCCATAAGAATATATGCATCATGTTCAGTCGTAAACATTTTAATATGTAAATAATACACAAAACTATCGACAATGGGCTCTGTTAAAATTTACATAAGGTGACATAAGCGACAATGTAGCTAACTATAGCAAACGCCAATTAAGTTGGCGCGAGGAGGGGTAAGTTCGCGCAGGATTAAAAGTAGTGGGGAGATTTGTATTTGGTTTTACATCAAATGTCAGATAATTCTAACCTCTAAGCGTGTATCACTTTATGATCCCCTAGCAAAGACATTATGTTCCGTCAAACGTCACTGACAAATGTATTCTGACAATTATTTGAGTAGTGGGGGTGGACGTTTTTAAAAACGGCTTCTGCGCACCCCCTCCACGCGCCAACTTAATTGGCGCTTACTATACTTTCTATCTTATTGATAACTTCAGGCGATATGTTTTTAGTAATTTAAAATCTTCGTTGATCCAAGTTATTTTCGTTTATTTATATTGGATTAAGTTGTTTAATATTTTGTATAATTCTTGACAGTAAGGAATTTTAATAGTTATTTTAATTTTAATAGTCTCAATTTTTGTAATTTGCAAGTAGCAACGTTCAGATCAATGTTCATTTCATCTCCCTCTTTTAAATTTCTTTCTTTAATTTCTATATCTACTCGTTTTTTTCATTCTATTTTTGATCTACTCTTTTCTTTCTTTGGAACTGTACTAATTTGAGTGCTTTTTTTGGTATTCTGTTTTATGGCATGCGTTTGAGGTGTCCAGATCACACTAATTGTTTTTTTTTTCTATTTCTTCAACAATATTTTTCTCTACATGCATTCTCTATTTCACAATTTCGTGTCTTCCAGGTTGCGCGAGCGATATTTTTGCAGATCGTCTCCAGAAATTTCCCACCTTCTTGTTTCCTACCTATACTACAGCACCATAAGTGATACAATTTTAAAAAATCGGCGAGTATATTTTCTTTTTCGTTTTTTCCTTTATGCTGTTATTCTATAGAAAAGGATGTAGTTGTTTTATTATCACTTTCCCCTGTCCACTCTCTTCTGATGTCCATCTTGTCTCTACCGTCCGGTGTAATTATACTTGTATGATGTAATATGTTTAATGTGAAGTCTTCTCAAGTCCAAATCTCTAGCTGCCCTCCTATTACCTTATACTGTATCTTCTCTAGTTTCATTTGAAGACCTCATTTTTTGTGTTCTTCAGCTAATTTTCTCACTATATAACCGGCATTATCTTAATACTCTGCTAATTTTAATTTATGGTCGGCGAACAAAAGTGTATGGAAGTTCTCGTCGTTTAATCTCACTACCCATATTCTTACATTTCTTCAGTCCGTTTTGCAGGATTTAACTCCAATACATATTGAATAATGTGGCTTATATAGAACATACCTGTTTTGACCCCATATTTTTCTCAAACGGATCCGACAAGCTAGTTCCTCTTTTTACTTAGCTGTATAAATATTCCGTATGGCTGTTATCGTGTATTTGTTTTGATAGAATTTATTAATAAGCTGTATGATGATGAACATACAGCTGATTAATAAATTCTGTCAAAACGGCAGTTTGGTGTCTCTACGTTAATTATATCGCTAAAGAAAACTAGCCCTATTATCTTTCGTCTTGATATTGCATCCAGTTTTATATCTCAAATCGTTTTACAATTTCACGTTTGTGGTGACCAAGCACTTTATAATTTACATTTTCGCGAGGAAATGCTTCCACAAATTGTTCAAAGCAAGTCCGCAAATTATATGATTACGTCCCATCGTAGTTTTGAGATGTCCTCCGAAAGTGGGCCATAAGAATATATGCATCATGTTCAGTCGTAAACATTTTAATATGTAAATAATACACAAAACTATCGACAATGGGCTCTGTTAAAATTTACATAAGGTGACATAAGCGACAATGTAGCTAACTATAGCAAACGCCAATTAAGTTGGCGCGAGGAGGGGTAAGTTCGCGCAGGATTAAAAGTAGTGGGGAGATTTGTATTTGGTTTTACATCAAATGTCAGATAATTCTAACCTCTGAGCGTGTATCACTTTATGATCCCCTAGCATTATGTTCCGTAAAACGTCAATGACAAATGTATTCTGACAATTACTTGAGTAGTGGGGGTGGACATTTTTAAAAACGGCTTCTGCGCACCCCCTCCTCGCGCCTAACTTAATTGGCGCTTGCTATACATGGTTAGAAAGTTGCGGGCGTGCCAACATAATTGGCGTACGATCATTTACAGACAAATTGTATTTAGGATTTATAAATTAACCAGAACACAAAAAACTTATTTTACCGCCATATAATAATAACAAGTGTTAGCGATTTGGTGAAGAGCATCTCTTCTAAGGTTGTACGATAACCAAGCATGCTACTTTTAACACTATTGTTCTTTTTCAGATTGTTCTACTGAAGATGAGAACTTTGTGGTCGAAACAAATATTTTAGAGTTTATTAATTTATATAATGGTTAGGGGTGGTTTCCACCAATTCGGATTCTTATTAACTGATTTACAATTTAGAAAATTAAGGTATTCTAATTACACGAACGAAATTATGTAAAAAGTGTACTATAAAAGTCTGTTAGTACACTAAAAACAAGAATTTACGTTCATTTAAATAAGCGTTAGTGAGCTATACTACATGGCATGCTCATAAAAGTCATACATTATCTACACGAATTCGTAATTTTTTTCGGAAATGTGTACATAGCATATAAGGATAGCATGTCGATGTTTAATATCGAATATAAAATCGAATGTAAAATATTATAATACAAAAATATTAAAAACATATTTATATATGTACACCTGGATATACATAACGCATACTGATTTCGCATCGTACGGACACGTGTTTCGAACTTTTCCTAGTTCTCATAAGGGTACGAAGGAGCAGCACCAGATGCTGTCCGTCGCACAATCTTGTATGACAACACATGAGAAAACGCCTCAAGGCACCTGGTGGCAAAGATAGGCACGCCGGCAATGATTTCCGTGAATAGCTAACGTTACTAGAAGGAAACTAGTATGTTTAAATATGTAATTCACTACACTGTAATCTCTTATAGGCTTCAAGAGTGGATTGCACATATAAACGTATAACGTCCTTCTAATAGCCTGGCACTAGAAGCAGATATAAGTTTTAATATTAGTATTTGGAGCACCAACCAAGAACTTCCTTCCTATAATCTGTAGTCCTTTCACCTTACCTCTACTTAACTATAGTTCCTGGGTCAACGTCTTCAGCCAGCATCCTTTGGGAAAGTGCCGATGTGACAGTTTTCTTATATTCAAGATTTATGTGGAGAATTTTGGCCTTTAGAAGTTGATTTCTTAAATTCTCCTAGAGTACTCTCATCCTGCATAGTCGGTCTCTGAGCTTTCTTTGTTTCGAAGGTTACAAAGCCCTCTAAAAGCGATTGTAAGGTTTCCAGTCAGACCTCACCAACGTCTCCTCAGACTCCTTGCTAAACCGAAGGCACTCATGCAGGCCTTTTTCGAAAGACCCAGTGCTGAGGACGATTTATCGGTCTACCATGAGGCCTGGATTTTGCCTCTCGAGTCTTTTTAAACCTACTGACAGATCCTATTTTTTAGTCGCTGCAGAAATCGAGATCTCGTTGCTGTCTTGGTAATTCTTCGCTCTTCACGAGTTTTCAAACAGTTTACTCTGCCAAGTAATCTCTTGTACTGTTGTACGAGTCCTCATCCGCACAGATGACTTCATAGTAGCCGTCAATAAGACGGGAGGATCCTAATTTCGGTGCCTTTTGCGCCTCATCTATGATCATCATCAAGGCTTCTTGTATAGATCTTGCGTTGCCATTAGCCACCAAGTTGACCGGGTAATCTTTAGGAACTATAGCAGCCTTAATACTTTTATGCACTGCTTTATAACTTACGTCCGAAACTTAATGATTTGTGCCCTTAGTTACTTTATCCACAGGCCTTAACAACTCCTGTTGGCCTAGATATTTCCTGAGATTTCTTTTAGGAAAGGGGAGCCTTATTTGATTATTGTTTGTTTATCTAGCCCCAGTTTCCTCAACTTCTTTAATTTTTTTCTTCGTGCTCCAAAAAGATATCTTTTTTCCTTGGGTGCACCCTCTGCTTTCACAACGTTCTCGGTTTTGATTCGCTGTGTTAAGTATTTGCTTTTGGAGTCTCATCAGTCTCCATTCCTAAGGGAATCGCAGTAGACTCCTCACGTTTTAGACTCCATCTTTTTGTGTTTGTTTTTATTTTCTCGTTTCGTATTCTTTCCACAACTACGGAGAAGTACTAAGCCAAAGCCCACAGAGCTTCCGTTAAGGGCACGACGTGTAAATATAAAAGAGGTGTTGCCTGGTACCCCAGGAGAATTATTCGAGACCACAAATACCCCTGTAGTTATTGTGCTCTAAGCACGTGAGAGCTACGGTGCAAGGTACGGTTGTCTACGGTGATAGTTTTCGCTAAGAATTTGAAGGTTTTCAGGCCTTCTCTTCCCGCTTATGACTGCCATTGATTAGGTCTCTCAGAAGAGACCTACCGGTCTCCTTATCCGCCGCCTCTGTTGGGTAGCTTAACCCCCCGCGGAGGACGTCCAAGAACCCATCGAAATTAATATCTTCTAACTATACATATATTTACCTATTTCCATTTTTTTTGTTGGTCGGCAAATCACTTTCTTTGAATTATAAATAAATCTGTTGAACACTAAAATATTCTATTACTTACCTTCATATCATATGAGCAAAACTATTTAGATTAGGTATGACCATAGTTGGGAGGCTCACTTTCTTTGATATGTTGAGTTTGTTGTTGCCAATTAAATGTCAGTTTTGATTTGAAGCAGTTGAAATTACATTGGTTATGTTAGCTAAAAAAAACTGACATTTAAATCATGTCGATTGAACTTAAAATCGAAACTGACATCCAACCAACATATAGAACCAACAACAGGCTGAACCTATCAAAGGCAGTAATCCTCCCAACCATGGCCATCCACACAACAGAGCAAGTACGGTATACTATGAGAATTCAAGAAAAAAAATTAGTAGGAAATGTCATGAGAGATGCCATCTTCAGTGACATTTCTTTTTATTTTCTTGAATTTTCATAGTATATGAAGGAGAAGAGAAGAAAGAAAACCAACCTGGTAAACGAACAAACATTAGATTTTAGATTATGTGGAATTGGAAGGTTAAAAGAAAGCGTAAAAATATAAGATTAATGAATAAGAAATGTGAACCAAGCCACGGGTGTACTAGGCCCATAATTTTCATCCATATACATGCCTGTAAAATAGGAAAAAGTTCTTCATTTCGCTTTACGAAAAAATATATTCATTATACGAGGGAGATTCGTAAAACAAGTTTTGCTTGGTTATTTAAAAAAAACACCAATACATGAAAAGGTTTTTATTATACACAACTTAAAGCTATAATTTTCAGTTACTTTTCTACATAGTTGCTATTCAGATTGAGACATTTGACATAGCGATGACATCACTTGCTTTTTAACGCTTGTGAACACTCTCAAAACGTTGGCTCCCAAATTATTTCTTGTCGCAAGAGACAGTGACCATTACTTTTATCGCAGAAAAAGTTTGACGACACTTTAAAGGTTTCCTCGTAGACGAGTTAGAGTGGCCCCACTGCACGACTGTCTTTTCTTCTCAACGTTGCCATAGGCGACCTAAGTCTCACCACCTATTACGATATGCCTGAGGAAATCTTCAACTTCAACATCGTAACATGTCAGAAAAGTTAGTGCAGATCCTTTTATAGTCTTTGGTAAGAAGTTGATACCCACAGTGAACAGAATTTGAAGTAACCTGAATGTTCAGTAACAACTTCGTACAAAACTGTACGCGAAACTTGAGGGAAAAAGGCACATAGTTCTATGATTGTGAATCGAAGATTTTCGCGAGTTTTTTCTTTGACATTACCTAAAAGTTCGTTTGTCACAACAGTTGGTCTTCCACTCCGTTTTTCATAATGGACATTAATTCGTCCTTCTCGAAAGATGTGGCACCATCTTCTAACCATACTGTCACTCATGACATTTTTACCATAAACAGAACAAAATTCAAGATGGATCCCAGCAGCCTTAGTGTCATTAGCACACAGAAATCGAATAACAGCACTCAATTCACAATCGGTTGGATTTTCAATTGCTGCAGTCATTTTGAACGACCAAAATAGCACGAAAGAGTATCCGAATGATTCTCTCACTAGCACGGCCAGATTCACACTGAACCAGACTACACCGCACTCTTCTACTCACTATGCGGAAATAGAACTTATTTTATGAATCGCCCTCGTAAAAGCTCTTGCCAGTATGAAATGACTTGTGCATATTATGTATACATTTTCGAAGAAAAATTACGAAATTGAGTAATTAATATATGGTTTTCATGACCATACCATAGACTATGTTTGATTAATACTTAGTTGAATTAACGTAAATTCTTGTTTTTTTCTGCACTAATATATTTTTATCGCACAATAACTTCGTTTAAGCTCTTGCACAATAATTAAGATGTTTTAATTTTCTAAAATGTTAAGCAGTCAATAAAAACAAATTGCTGTAAATTGTGGAAAAATGTTTGTTAAATATACGATTAATAATTGTTGATATTAAAATAATTGTTTATCATTCGCTTCAATCATTTACGCAAATTAATGATTGACAATTTTGCATGTTCACGACCCTCGCCTGTTTAATTTTAAAGTGTGGGGAAAAAGGTTCGAACTGCCAACAGGCGCTAATTTGGTCGCGAGCAAATTTAACTAATCGAAAGTAACAAATATAAAGAATCAGGCAGGGCAGTGCTCCGCTTCGAAATTGGCTACAATTAAAGTAATTACTAAGTTCAGTTGAAGATGGTAATTCAATTAACTGGTTGAGTTAATGCAACGGCACTGACAGCGTTGGAGAAGAGAACTTTGACTCGATTTTATATCTATCTCCTTCTAGTTTGCAAATTAAATTAATTCTGGGTGATTTTGTCTCAGTCGCTCTCGCTACTAGTGGCGGTCTTACACAATTTAATCACTTTACCGTGCAGATGACAATATATTATAATCTATCCGTGTTCCTCACTTCGGTAGTTGAACGCATTACTTTTGCCATCCGGGAGTTAATGACACATAATTTTGATGGTGATGATGTTGATGGTGATATCCCATTGGGAACTTCTTTCATTATAATAATAGATAACGGGAGTAGTAAACAAGAAATAAACTAACGGTAACGTTGCGGATAAGTTGCCCAAAACATTTGTTGTTTAGTGACGTGTTGAGTACAGAAAAGAGAAAATTAGTTTGTCTCTTCTCAAAGCAATGCAGCGTTATTTAAAATTCATAATAATATTTTTAATAAAACATTTTTTTTTAAATTTAAGCATTACCCAATGACAATTTTTAATTTATTTTATTGAGATAAAATAAGCCATAAATAGGTTTGCCCCAGTGGCCGACTTAATTAACACTTAAGTTGTTATTTCACTCTTTTATCAATAGTACAAGGGCGGGTTGATTAATTCACGCGATCGTACAGAAACAGAAACAAAGGAATAATTTAAATCAGAGGCCCCCCAACTTTTTTTTTCTCATAGACCACTTTGAAAGTTTTGCTGGTTCCGGTGGACCCCCTGCAGCTACATTTCTACCATATTCCCAAAACTCGACAAAAATGTGAAGATTAGATCTAACTATGGAAATTTGCGTTGCGGCTGAGTTATTGGTTAATTAATTATATTATCGATTGTGCTGTGAGTGGATGTCAAAAAAGTAAAGTTAGCCTATCAAAAAAGTGATTCCATCCAACTTTACACCTTTGACATCTACTCACAGCACAAGAAACCAATCAATTCTCACATATTTTATTTAGAAAACTCCCCATTCGGAGTGGTAAAAATAAAAAGAAAAATAGTATATTTCCTTGTGTTGTATTTATTCACATATGTAATTATTGCACTATTAATTATTATTGTTATCATATTACATTGTAATATGATAACAGTCGTAATATAATTAAAATTAAATATTAATAACGTAACGTAACTTCTACAATGACAATCACAAAATAGTCATAATTTTAGTGGGAGGGATGTACTTGATGGATTGACAGCAAATTATCAATATTTGGCTTCAGTTTTGTTAGGAATAATCGCAAATCTCCCCGTTCTGTGATATTCAATCTGCTCCTTTTCTTTGTTAAAAGGTTTGTAACGACACTAAAACTTTTCTCGACAAGATATGACGAGGGAAACGCTATCAAAAGCTTTCTCGCAATTCCCCACAGTCCAGGATATTTTTCGGGTATTTCTGCCTGCAGCCAAAATGTTTGATACCCTCTTTTAAATTTCACCTTCAGTTCCTCATTAGTGCTAAGCTCGAGTAGCTCCTCTTGTAATATCACATTCTCCACTTCCGTTTCATCAAGTGGATTTATGATCCAAGGTGGTTTTTAATCGTCAGAATATCTTCAAATCTGATTTTAAAGTCATCATGCAGGGCAATTAAATGTTGAACGTATGTGTGAATATCCTCATCAAGGCATTCTACCTGTGACAAGTTTGAAAACTGGGAAAATTCGCACCGACTAATATTTTGCTTCATAAATTTCAATTTTCCAAGAAAAGCTGAAATTACACCCTTTGTTTTTATTAAATTGAGGCTGTCCCCTTGTAATTGTAAGCTAATGTCATTAAATTTTTTGAAAAAATCTGTCAAATACGCGATGTCTGCTTTCAAATTGGTCAGGTTTTCTTTTAGATCTGGATCTTTACTTTCCAGAAACTCTAAAACTGATTCAAAAAGTGAGAAAAATCTTGTTAAACATGCACCTTTCGACAGCCAGCGTACTTCAGTATGTAAGAGCAAAATTTTCATTGCACAATTGTGCAAATAAGCGCGTATTCAATGCATTGCTTCTTATTTTGTTAACTGCATTAATCACAAATTGAAGCGATTGGTGCAATTTAGCACTCAAATTTTTCGCCACTAGGTGTTGTCGGTGGATGACACAGTGAATTGCAGTTACCTCTGGTATAATTCTTTTAAGATGGCTTATAAACCCACCACATCGCCCGGCCATGGCAGGAGCACCATCTGTTGCCACCGAAATAACGTTTGTGAATGGAATCGATTTTTCCTTAAAAAAATCACTCAGGACATTAAATATTGATTCACCTTGAGTGTCCGTTTCCAAAGTTTTCGCGAATAGTAGGTATTCATAAATTTCTTCGTCCATAACAAATCGAACATATGCCAATAATAATGCTTCATTACCAGGTAAAGTTGACTCGTCAAGTTGAATAGAAAAATGAGTTGTTTGCAGATAATTACACAAGAAACTTTCAATATCAGAGCTCATTTCGTCAATACGTCTTTGTACAGTGTTGTTACTCAAAGGAATTCTTTTGAGTATGTCAAATTAACTCCAATGGTGTGCGATTTTCCAGATTTCGCTATAAGTAATGAGATATTGTAAGATGCCCGCAAGCCATCATCGTTACTTTCCGACGTTGAAGCGAACATACTGTGCACGGTGGGTCTCTTTTCATATTTTTCCTTCAATGTTTGAAAATATTTCAAATCTTTACCTATTTTATCAGGATGATAGCTTCTTAGATGATCTTCGAGCCTCGATGGTTTCATAGAGTCATTGCTCAAAACCAACTTTTAAATAATCAACACTGTACTGTCGACATTTCTTCTTAGATTCAGCCATGTTTCGTATCAGTTACTTACCTGTAAATAAAAAAAAAACTTTGTTGTAGTAATCTTAAGGCGGTCTTACTTAACAGGATATGGCTATTTTAACAGGATTAATTGATTATTGCAATGAAATAAACAAAGTACCGGCGGCAAACTGCTTCTAATTATTAAAAGCAATAAATCGCTAAAATCAATAATTGAGTTTTATGAAAACGACTGAACCGATTTTAATGTAATGTAAAACATTTTTTCATTAATTATATTTTGTATCAGAATAATTGAAACATACATGAGTAGGTAAACCCCACCAGTTTTGTATAATACAAAGGTATTTTTAATAATATAAAATATTATTAAAAATCTGGTGTGAAGAACACAAATGCAGGTTCACTATTAATATTTTCTGTGAACGTGTCCGAATATATCCTATCCCCAGAGACGTAGATACGTATTTCGCTTTTCTACAAGCTCATCGGTACGCCCCTGCTGGAGAAAGGATATTTCCAGACACATTCACAGAAAAGAACCACTTCGCCCTATCACCGTAATTATCCAGACCGAGCGCAGAAGTAAATTCGGCGCTACCTGTTGCCAGATAGCCGAAGTACCTCGCATACCGTCCACATAATTAATGTGAAGTAACGACGCCCTTCCAAAGGTTAGCACAGCCAACCAACAACTGGTTGGCTGTGCTAACCTTTGGAAGGGCGTCGTTACTTCATATTAATTATGTGGACGGTATGCGAGGTACTTCGGCTATCTGGCAACAGGTAGCGCCGAATTTACTTCTGCGCTCGGTCTGGATAATTACGGTGATAGGGCGAAGTGGTTCTTTTCTGTGAATGTGTCTGGAAATATCCTTTCTCCAGCAGGGGCGTACCGATGAGCTTGTAGAAAAGCGAAATACGTATCTACGTCTCTGGGGATAGGATATATTCGGACACGTTCACAGAAAATATTAATAGTGAACCTGCATTTGTGTTCTTCACACCAGATTTTTAATAATATTTTATATTATTAAAAATACCTTTGAATTATATTTTGATATATTTCTGTAAATTCGATAGAAAATACTTGTAAATAATATTTTGATATCAAAACTTTGCGATTTTAATTATTTAGTTATTACTTTGATGCACGTTACGAGTATGTAGTATATAAACACGTACAATTTATGAAAATATATTTAATTATTAGTGAACCACCACACAGTCGGGTAATAAAAAAATTACTAATAAAGTAGGGACAAGAAGTTCAACCTTTCTCGGCTTTCTGTTCTTTTATGGAAGTATCTAGTAATGGCTCTGTTCAGTATTTAATTTTTAATACGTACCTACTACACGCAAACATTACAAATATACTTATATCTAGAGCTGAGGATGTTTGCGGTATAACCATGTATATATCATGTAACCATAGTAATTTACTATGGTTACATGATATAACCATGGTTATACCGCAAACATCCTCAGCTCTACTTATATCTCCTACCGCAGGTGGGTTGGAAGAGATATCTTTTAGGAATAAGCCTCACCTTTTGTACCTACGTATTTTTTTGTAATCTGTCCATTTTTTGTTTACTTACGTGTCCAATAAATTGTAAAATAAATAGATAAATAATAAATAAAATAAAAGTATGTATAACAAATAGGCAGGTAAGTACGTACTTTTCCGACAGTGGCAAACACTAACATCGATTCACTTTACTTTACTTTACGTTTCGATATTCGGGAAACAAATGAGTAACGTTTATCCATGGCATTCGTATTTATATTGGTGAAGAATCAAACAAGTTCATTCAAGATTGCAAGCACACACACCACAAGTCGTACTTCGTCCCTTTGCACGTCTGAACAAGCATTGCGGACGGCGGCAGCGGCAGCGCCTTAGAAGTCTCGACACGTTGTACTGAATATGGAATATGCAAGTTTTTGCAAGTAACAGTCGCTGAGCTTCTTAAAATATTATCTGCCTACATTGATAGGTGAACTCAAGCCAACATTTTAGTTCTTGACTATCGAAACCAGATAAATTTTCGTGGACCCCCGCTTTCGAATTGTGAACCCCCATTTTTTTGTGACGCCAACGCAGACCCCCGCTGAGTCTCCCGTGGACCCCTGGGGGTCCACCTGGACCACTTTGGGAGTCAATTATTTAAATAAACAAACTTTATTTTTCTACATAATCTCCTCTTAATTCGATACATTTGGTTCATCTGTGTTCAAGCTTCTTTATTCCGTTTCCAAGGTGATTTTCTGCTAACTCTGCAAAATAATTGTCCACTGTTGAAGTTAGCTCTTCATTTGTGCAGATTTTATTGCCCTCGAGAATATCTTTTAATTTAGGGAATAGACGAAAGTCAGATGGTGCTAGGTCTAGCGATTATAGGGGGTGCGGTACTAATTCGAACTCTAATCCTTCAATTTTTTTACAGCAACCGTAGTGGAATGCGCAACTGCATTATCATGGTGAAAAAGCACTTTATTAGTAATTCTTGGACGCTTTTCAGCAATAGCTGCCTTTAAACGATGTAGAAGATTTGCGTATATTCGCCGTTTACAATCTTGCTCTTTTGCCAGCACCTTTCTCCCACCGATAAAGCTGTCTTGGCCTTCTTTGGCGTTGATTTTCCACGTTTGGTCCACATCTTTGACTGTTGTTGAGATTTGAGTATATCATAATGAACCCATATTTCGTCACAAGTAACAAGTCAGCAAAAAAATCTGCCGCGCTTCGTTTAAAAATTTCTTTTTTGTTCCGTCGTCAGTAAATGCGGCACCCATCTTGCT
Source organism: Melolontha melolontha (assembly GCA_935421215.2). Classification (NCBI taxonomy): domain Eukaryota; kingdom Metazoa; phylum Arthropoda; class Insecta; order Coleoptera; family Scarabaeidae; genus Melolontha; species Melolontha melolontha. Next base: position 90,339,404 of record OW285235.1, read on the forward strand.
GAAAGCTCTTTTATATAAATTTCTTCGTGCAAAATGTCCACTGCCTGCTTTTTCTAACACTTTTAATCGCCTGTCACTTAGCAACACATCATGGACTTTATCCACCATTTCTGGCCTTGTAGCAGTTTTCGGTCGTCAATGGCGAGAATCATCATCTAAGCTGGTTCTGGCACGCTTAAATGCATTTCCCCATTTTCTGGCTGTTCTATATAAAGGACAACCCTCACCCAGTGAATCTCGCACATCATGATAGATTTCGGAAATGGACTGCCTTTCCTTTAAAAGATACTTAATCAGTGCACGATGTTAAAAATTATATATTTCCACTTTTTTAGTAGCAGGATAAAATTAAGAAAATTTCTTATGAAACACGCTTTATCACAAATTTATCAAACACTAACAGTAAATTGACAAGGTATCAATTGTTAAAATGTGATATGTATTCCTTTTATTTCAAGGCCTAGTCTAGGCTATGGCGATGGTGCGAATAAGTAGTCTCAAAAGTATCTCTCAGATACTATTAATTTTTTTTTTGAAATTCGCATAGTTTGTGTTAGTATATGCCTGTTTTAAAAATGTAAAGGTGGTAGCTTTTCTCAGAGAATAAATGGCAAGATAACAAACTGGCAGGAGTGTTTGAAGCGAGACATTAGTTATTGTGTGTTTCAAATGGAGAATAAGTTAATATGTAAGAAATTAGCTTAATATCCTAGTGTTGATAATGCCTGCATGTTTTGTTTTTTTTTAATTTAATTTGTTTTTTGAGTAGTTTCTTATATAATTTCTTGTGCAATTTATGCTGAAAGAATGTGTCAAAATTACATATTTACACTTTTTTCAATTTCAATATGTTCGTGGCGTAAAGAATAATTGCACATTTGCATGCACTAACGCTTTTTCACTGTAATCTGTACTGAACAGATAAATAGCTTCTTTGATTGATTCCAAGGGGACGTCAGATTGGATAACTTCGTTAGGGACGTAGGACCGTCAACAGTAGTAGACAACACCATGTTTTGGAACCGTTGCAGGGTGGCACTGTTGAAACTACTGAAACCCAGATTTGAATTCCATATGTCTAGACTGACTTTAGCATGGTTTTGTAAAGTAATACTTTCTTTTCGAGATATACTTTTCGTCTTGCAGTCAATGAGTCAGTACATATTACTTAATTTAAGTCCTAATTGCTAGCACTTGGTGAAAATATGCTTTTTACATGATAAGCGTTCAAAGATTCATACCAAGATATTTTACATCTTCAACTTTGCAGAACTTGCCAGTTGTTAAGTATGATTAGAGGGCATATTACACCACGGAAGGCAAATGTCACTTAAATAGATTATAGTTCGTTGGATTCTACACCCATTTATTCAACCAGTTATACATCTCGTGTATGTTTCTCGACGCCGACCTAGAGTTGATATGGATGCCAAGGCTATTGCGTCATCAGCAAATCTCGCTGCAGTGGTAAGTTGTATTGTTGGCAAATATGATGTGTAGAGGAGATAATCGTTAGATAATCGGTCCAAGTACATTTTCCTGGGGAACACTTGACTATATTGGATTAAGGCCAGTGAAATGGCTACCTTGCTTACCTTGCTTAATTAAGAAATGTTTGTCGGTTAGATAAGATTTTATTAACTGAAACAGAATAGGAAAGGAAGTCTGTTAGTTTGATTTGCAATTCTTTATGCCACGATCTGTCGAAAACTAGAGATATGTCAATAAAGACTGTCCAGTAATATAGTTTGGCACTCAAGTCCTTATTTATTTATTTGACTAGCCTATTTACGTGTTTGATTGTTTTGAGATTGGTACGGAAGCCAAACTAATGCTCAGGTATTATTTTGTTCTAGCCAATTAACTTGTTGAGTTTCCTGAAGTACAACTTCGGAAAAAATTTGGCCAGCATAGGCAGCATACTTATAGGCTCGTAGGAAGAGACATGCTTTGTTTTTTTCGAGATTTGAGGATCATGTTAAATTAAATTGGGCTACTTTCTACGTGCTGAAAAAGTAGTTTCTTCGGAGTAGTATAGCATTCAAAATAAACGTGATAAGTTTATGCTATTTTCCGTCAATTCTTATAGAATTTTTCTAGACACTAAATCATATTCAGGTGCCTTTTTTATGTTAATTTCTTCAATTATTTATGACCCGCTTAATATACTTAGGCGTAAATTTATTATGCGGTAGGTTCATTTGGAACGTTCACAACCAGATAGTCCACAGTTTAGTTATTTTCTTCAACAGACATATCTGAGGCTAAACGTGTGAAAACATTTTGAGAAATTTTCAACTTTTTCCTTATCGTTTCTAGGCGAATTGTTATCATTTTTGGTAAATTGAGTATTTAAAATCTTCTTCAACTGTGATTCTTTTGCTTTTGTACTTATCGAAAACTGTAAATACGTTTTATAATATCCGCTTCTAAGGTTTTTGAACTGCCATCACGCTTCCACTCACTTGTCAACTCTATATAGATGCTTTAATCATACTTTTCTAAAACCATGGGCCATGATCAACATATTTCGATACATAGCAAATTATGATATTTCGAATGACCTTCCTTTATTTCTAATTATCAAACAGGAATAATTATGTTGAGTAGAGAGGCTTTGCGGCTTCTACTTATCAATTTGTCGGCGAAGTACCATAAACTGAGGGTTATGGATTCTCCTCTTTTTTGTTGTTAATTAATGGTATGTGCAGTGGAACCACTTCAATCGTCATCTTCAATTTTACTAGCTTCCAGACGAATACAACAATATACTGTCAAAGTTGTTGAAGATACATTTACTATCGTTTTGTTATATTTTAGTTTCAAACATTTTTTATGATTAAATATAAGTAAATCTAAGATATCGAATTCAAACATAAGATTTCTAGTTTTATAAAATATTTAACGTTCATTTTCAAGTTTAAACCACTGTATAACATACTTTTATTAGCACATTATAAAAAGTCATTTAAATTCTAAGAAAGCGATATCTTTTACATTTGAAAATCTATTTATTACCTAGGGTTATTAATAATCGGTATCTTTTGCTAAATTTATTTATCCCTTTATAAGACAAACCTCTTGTTTTATTGCTTAGGTTTATCAGTGAACGTATTCAAAGACGATAATAATTAAATATGACCGCCATTGTTAACTAAATATGTATAATGGGCTCACGTTTCCTAAATATGTATGTACCAATTAAAATCCATTAGTGCACAAAGGCTTTAATTTGGATATTCATTGTTAAGATCTCGTTTCTTAGATATGTATAATAAATTTTATTACTCTAACAAGTGACTATCCGGAACTGCAGACTTAGGTTTATGACACCTACTAATTTTTAATTAGTAATGATATTTTATTATTTATTAGATTAGATTAGATTTTTAAGACATTATCGTAAACTTTGGGTATTGTTGCTTGTAGGCACAATTTCCACTAAATAAACACACAAGAAATCCCCTTTATGATATCAAGCAATATGCTATTCAACCAATACGATTTTAATATGCAATAGAAGGAGCAGTGATCATATTTTAGCTACTTGTAAAGCAGTACAGAATAGACCAGTATGAACGCAAACACAGTAACAACATCAGTACAAGACACACAGTCCTAAAACAACATTCATGTCAAACAGTATAAAGTAAATCAGTACAAACTCAACATAAGTACAAGACGCACAGCCAACATTTTCTTCGTAACATTCATATCAAAAGATCATTTTATAACTTGTTACAAGTTACGTGTAAAGGTCATGCTTTAAGTCTTGTGGCAAAAATCGTGTTGAAGCTATAGCTTTTAAGCAAAGCGCGTCAAAATTTCAAGATGGTCAGGTTAAGAGATTTAGAAACTATTTAGAACAATTGCTTTGAACTAGGGAAGGCAATAGAAGAATTAGACAGTCCTTCGCTGTCGTTAATGCAATCTCTTAAAATAGTGAAAGGCGTTCAAGAACAGCGATAGAAGACGCAAAAAATATGAAAGATTGAAAGCGTTTTAGACAATGATTTCGATTTTCACACAATAAGGCAAATTTGTGAAGGTGCGTCTACAGATCCGTTAAGTTGTTTCAAAGATTGTTTTAGTTATGTATATAACGTCACTAAATGACTAAGGACATCTTTCCCTACGCCGCAGCCGATTTCCTGAAACAACTGGGAAACACCTAATGCTGACCTACGATAAAATTGTTGAGGCGTCAACTTCGAAAATTCAAGAACTATAGTAAAGAAATTTGCAACTTTTTATTACCTTTTTTGTTGACAATGGTAACTTAATGTAAAATATTCCTTTAAATGTATGTTGTTACTTACTTTTATGTTGTTACTTATGTATGAAATGTTATCCGATTGGTAATTTGGTGAAGAGCATAAAGGTTGTACCTTAGCCAAAGACGTTACGCTTACCACTATATCTCTTTTTCAGATTGTTCTACTGAAGATGGCAACTTAGTGGCCGAAAATGTATATAGAGTTTATTAATTTATATTGTGGGTAGGGATTTTTTGTTTCTGTCTGCTTCAGATTTAAGTAATTTTACCAACTCAGATTGTTACTTATACTTTCAGGCTTAGAAGGAAACATCGGAATGTACGTACTTCTATTACCTTCATTTATATTAATTATTTTGTAAGTAACGTCCATATTTCTTTTATTTTATTAATGCGCAAATAAAATAATTATTATTTACTAGCACCGCGTACAAAATCTAATTATAGAGTAATTAAGGAACGTTTTGAGAATTGTTTTGCTATGATTTTGCTGTTAGATATATATTAAATTACCCTATTCATGCTAATTGATACTAATTATCTAGTAAATACATTTATTCTTATCTAAAATTCTATAAATTCTAAATATTTGCGAATTAATACATATTCCTATTACAGTTTATACAATCAAGCTCCAGGTTGTAAAATGTTTCTACTTGTAAAATCTGTATATTATTCTGTGATTAGCACAGTAGATTGGTAATAACTTATTGACCACCGGACAAGATTGTTTTGTATACCAAAGTAATCAACCTCTAGCATCGCTTCGAGTACTACTGATTTGAAAATAAATCATTTCCTTCCTACGGCTAATCGATCAACAGATATCAGTTCCTTATTATTACGAGGCTAACATTCACTGAATTAATGAATCAATATTCAAAAGAAAACATGGCATTTTCTATCGTTTATCAGTTTAAGGAATATTACTCAACATTCGTCGTTTAAATATTGTTATGTTACCAACATCCGTAATTTCTAATTTAAATATTTAGTATTTAGTGCAAAATATGTATAAAACTATAATTTAAATCGAACTGGTTGTGTTACTGAGTAATGGTAATTAGTATGAAGAAAATATGTTATTTATTTCCTGAGGAAATAAAACAAAATATATGTATGCCTACTTTTAATTTTAAAGATTTTAAATTTAAAAATCCGTTTTTAATTTTAAAAAGTCCGTTTTTAATTTTAGCGAAGATATACTTTAAATCTTGTTTTTTGATATAAAACAACATATAAGATGAAGGAACCTTACATAGTTTTATAATATTGTGAGGCGACGTTATGTCAGAAAATTACCTATGCGGTGACGTCACCGGCTGTGCACGTCAACACGTCCTTGGATTTTCCCGAATAGTCTAGACACAGAAAAATTCAGGAAACCTGATGAACTATATAAACACTCAAGTGAAAGGATAGGCTATTTAATCCGCGATCATCGTGAACTTATAAGGTAGACATAAATGTATGGAGATGAATATAAATATTGTAACGGGTGCTTTTTAATACCTTTTCTTTCAATAGGGTGAAACTCTGATTTATGGCAGTTAATTTGGCAGGATATAAATGTCAAGTAATTAAGTTAACTTAATTACTTGACATTTATATCCTGTCATTCATATTTTATATTCTCTTGAAAAAGGCGTATACAGCCGAAACATGTAGAGTTTTTTAAATACATATATTTTGAAGTAATATACAGACCTTTAATCGCCTACTGATTAGGTTTACTATATATATATATATATATATATATATATATATATATATATATATATATAGATTTTGTAATTATTTACACATAATTTAACGTTTTCGTTTTAATATAAATTTATTGCCACCCGAGCAGACATAAAAAAGGAGACACAAGTTTTATATGTACTTGCGATACAGCTGTTCTTGCATTTGGTTTTTTCTCTCTCTTATATTACCATTATTTTTTTTGTCCGAAATTTCCCGGCTATGTACCCCGTTATTGAGCTTATTAAAAATTAAAGTGATTTTACAGCTGTCAATCAGCAATTTTAAACCGCGAAGGCTGTTTGGTTTCTTTAGAAATACCAATCTTCTTTATGCATATAAGACAACCCGTGTCAACGCCATCTTTAGGCATAACTGCTAAACCCGTTAATAATAAATTAATGAAATTTATTAATTTCCCGATTATTTCAAAACAAGGATATCATTCTAATCACCTTTATAATCATCCTAAATGCATTCCAAACCCGCAATTTGTATTCAGGCCAGAATCAAGGTACAAGCGTATCCAAAATTCGAATTAATTCCGAATTTTTCGTTAACTAATTTTTTTCTGATATTAAAATTAGCTAATTATCCGTCCACGCAAAGAATAGCATTACAGGGACAATGCACAAAAATAAAAGAGAGATCCTTAAGGAATTTCTGCCAGCGACAAAACTAGGTTTCTTATGTACCGAAGAAACAAAACAAGAAAACAAGCCAGTGATTTTACTTTCAACTATACACCACACAAAAGATATCGACCCGAGTACCGGACAACCAGAAATTATTTTGTATTACAATAACACCAAAGGGGGTGTAGATTCTGTAGACGAAAAATGCAATATTTATTCATTCAACCGGCGTACACGCCGTTGGCCAATGGCTATATTTTGCCGCATTTTGGATATGTCTGCTTTGAATGCCTTTATAATATACCAGTCCATGCCAAATGGATCTATAATTTCTAGAATAACCTTTATGAAATCTTTAGTCAAGCAACTAACTGAACCTTATATAAAACAAAGACTTGAACATTCTAATTTGCAGCGTGACTTACGTTTGTCTGTTATACGAATTTTAGGAATTGAAATACCAGCAGATAACAGTAATGATAAACTAGAAATAATCAACGGAAAACCTGTCATTTATGCCCTTTAAGAAGCCAATGTGCTTAGAATGCTGCAAGAAACTGTTTAGATTGTGCCTAAAAGAAATAATGTTTATGGAACTTGGTACATATTTAGGTGTTCTACGTTCAATTATGTGAATAGTGCATTTTGTTATGTAGTATGTAGTAATATGTATAAGCCCAAAATAAAAGTTTAATAAGCCGTTCTTTTTTTATATCTGTCCTTGTGACCACAAAATATGAGGCACTTTATATATTCTCTATAAATATGATGACAGTTCAGTTTTATGTTGCTACTTACGCGAGAAGCAGGCGCAGCGATGGCGTCTGAAGATGCTGAAGAAATTAACAAAGCAGTTGTTGTAACGCACAATGTCTGGGAGCTTCTATTTACGGTGTATGCCATTACTCAGTGGAGACTGTTGTGGGTGGTAGAAGGTAGCACCACTCAGTTTTGCTTACAGAAGCTCAGTCTGAAAACTGAGAAAAGGAATTGCCCATTTTTAGTCGCATGCGCACACAGGCTAATACTATATACTATATATATAATGCTATATACTTATTAAGTACAACTACCAACAAGCCGCACAGGATACCTGAAAAGCAATCTCTAAAGGAAGTGCCAAAGGCAAACAAAAAAAACTAGAAACAATTAATTCGTATATTCACGAATAGAAATTAAGATGTATAATTATAAAAAAAAATTAATGTACTAAATTTAAGCATCGATTAACAAAATAAAGAATATATACATATTATTTTCTCTTAGTGTATAAATATTTCTACTAAATATACAGTAGAAAGGTTCTACAAATATATTCATACTAAATTATATTTATTGTCTTAACAAATCAACAAAAAATATCAACAAAAAAATAAAGCTGGTACAAAGATTAAATTTGTTACAAAAGCTTATTCGACGTAGCTTTTCCTAAGGTACCTCTGGAATCAACTTCACAATTTATTGCAAACAAACATAGCGATAATAAAACGTGTTACAAAATATTACAAGAGATTTTATTTTAAATTCAAAATTATATTTTAAAATAAGTCGACATACAACATAACACATGCAGTTGGACATGAGACAAAATCGTTTGATTGAACATGCGGCAATAAAAAGTTGTTCGTAAAAGAAATAAGTATAAAAATGAATCTAAGTATGAGTATGACACAATATTTAGTATTTAATATCAATAAAGGAAAAGTTAATTTTACATTTAATTCTAAAGCAATATACGATATAATCTACTAAAATGATTTTTTAAGTTGCAATATTCAAAATAGACTGAATTTGCTATATGTCGAGTTCAAAATGCTACTAAAATCATTTACGGCGGGTTAAGAAAGAAAAACAAATTATCAAGTGAAATAGATTAAGCAATTAAAAAAATATTAATCACACGAGATTGTTTCCTAACTTCGTCCTATACTTTGGGTGATGGAAAATTAGTATATACCACGACTCGGTGTTTTGTGTTTGGCTTTGTGTGTCCAATTAATTAGATAATTAACCTCGAGCTTTTCCCAGATGTTCAAGACTGCAGTACATGGATGAAATCTCCGTCAACGAGCTTATTTATCTCCGTAGATCGGAAAAAGTAACGCCGTACGATAAACCCAGTTTTGTTTAATTTATTCAAGTTGCTACGTCAAAATCGGTTGTTCTCAATTAAAATACATTCCCTTTTCTTCGACGTGATCCGCCTAGGCGATTAAGAAATACGTTAGGTCGAAAAGCTGGACTAAGCTTTCATTACAGAAGATATGCACTACATAAGCAGGAGTTGACTTGTCACTACCAAGGTTTGCACTTTTATCTCTAAATTAGCGCTTGCATATAAAACGATAGGGGCGGGGATACAGTTACGAAATTTTACACACAGATCGCGATATAAGTACCCGTTTAACGTGTTTAAAAGATGATTCCCAGATAAATTAAGGTACCGGTACTTGACAATAAATAAGGAAAACTATAAATAGAAATTACAGTGTAACAATGTTGTTTGTTTATGTTAATCTTAGAAAACTAGGTCAGTACAAGGAAATATAACAATAACGCATAGCGCATAACGTTTTTCATTTTTTTAAATTTGTAATTAATGTTTGCGGTTCCACGGACCGCACGATACAGTATTTGTGAAAAAAAATCACTGTATGGGTTAAGGGTTAGAAGCCGGTCTTAATCAATGAAAAATTTCCCAGACGAACATAGAATAAAGATATTTTTCTTCTTTCATTTCATCCAACGCAATTTTTAGAGACGCGTTAACAGTGTCACAACATTTGAACTTTGTCAAACCCAACAGTTATCATTTTACAAAAAGAAAGTAGTCTTTTTGAATAATATTTTCTGCTTTTTTAAGTTTTGCAACATACACAAGACCGTAATATTTTCAATCATAATCTTTGCTAAAGAACGCTCGTATAATTTTTAAGTAAGCATCCGCAAGTATAATCATTTACGTTCAGTACGGAAAATCTATTAATTTCTTGAGGTTAATATTTTCTCAGTGATTGGGAGTGTATGTAGGAATGCCAAATATATGATGCATTTGGTTTAAAGGTAAATGAAACAACTTTGCCAGCATTCAGCTACATAACATATGCCTTATCTGTCCAAGAAGCCGACAATTACAAATCGGTCTCTCAAGATATATGAAAAATAGCGCTTCGAAATAAATACATGATATAGTCGAATGGAGTAGGAGAATAATTAAAACGTGCTCAACAAAATAATTATAAAGCACCTTGTCAAACCGCACCTTGCGTACAAATTAATTTGTTATGACTCGGTGTTATACAGCTCGTAGCATAATGCATGTACTAAAATTTGAAGAAGTGCAATATAATTTTAAAGAACTTCGTTTTGCGTGTAATAACTTTACAATGTATGTTATTAATAACGTTAATTATGACCTGGAGGCACCTGACCTGGCACATATGCGAACAGTTTCATGGATGGAAGTGTTTAAAGCTGCTCAATAAACTTATATTATGTGTACCTATCGCAAAGAACTGGAGGCAATTTTTTATGAATGTTGTAATTGTTGTAATGTGTCGGCCGCAGCTTTGCCATGCAATAATATAGATTTTTATTAAAGAAAATGTATCATAAATGCCACGATTTCATGCAACGTACAACTAAAATATAGTATCTTCGCAATCCAGATTTTAATCAACGATATTAAGAACAAGGTCTGTGTGAATTTTTAATTGTAATTTTTCAATAGTCCTCCGCATATTTTGTAATTTAAAATTAGGATATCTTGCAATAAGTCGAATCCAAATATATGTATGAGTACATAATTATAAGTGTGTGTAATACTTACAACAACAGGGTGATGCCGATTTGAATGAAATTTGGCAATAAATAACCCTATAAGAACTATGCAAGAAATTGTTTACGATTAGTGCAGTAAAATCGTTTTAGAGAGTGAAAAGGCACCTTGAAATTGGGCTCAGTTCTTGTCCAATTTCCATCGTAATCTTCTATAAGCGTTTTAAGAAAAAAGTATTGATTAATATGGTGTTTCATAAGAGCTATTTTACCATGCCAAAATTCATACCTATTATTATTGAAAAAATTTACCACATTGTACAATTTATTTCGATTACAGCTCATAGATACACTATATTGTTATCATTCAATAATTTTGTTAAAGCTGTTTCAAATAATTATAGTACATATATTGTTATCACTTGCTTTAAAGAAAAAGGTGCAGTTTAGTTATGAAGCCAAGAATAACTTATTCTAGGTAATCCCTCTTCTCTAATTTAATTGACTTATAATTATTTCCTATATTTGTAAATATCTAACGTAGAAGTTGAAGCTTGAGATAAAATAAAATCAACGATCACGTCAGATATTGGTTTATAATTGTATACCTACAGAAAACTGGTACTAGGTTCCGAGACTGGATATTGGCGTTGTTTCTCTGAAAATATATGTACCTCCAAAGAAAGTCGAAATAGTTACTATTTCCAGTAAACTATAGGCATGCTTCGGCCTTTATCTGTGTATAAGTTTCTTGCATGGAAAGTATTTGTTAGAACATACACACACACAGATATATATATATTGATGTAGGTCAAGCCTACACATAAGAATGCCGTAGTTAGCAAGAAACAGAAATTTAACATGTATATGTAATCTTTAGAATAATTAAAAAATATTGAAACTGAATTCTTCTTATGTAATATCAATAAAGTTGATTTCGCGTTTTTTATTGTTTAAAATTCATTCTCACATTTATTTATTTTTATCTTTTCATTTGCATTAGTCATTTTATTCCGATATCTTGTATTCCCAAAGATATTTCAACTTAATTGATCGATAATAAATGACGCCAATTATTTAGGCGAGACTGTACTAATTTAAAATAACTACAGCGGGAATTATCCCAACCATAAAATGAGCATTATGTACAATTATCAACATTCACACGTCAATTATTCGGTTACAAAAATAAAATATATAATTTATATTAAGCATATGTATATTTAGAATGATTAAATTGTCATTTTCATTATAATAAAATGTCGAGATTATAGAAATACATACAGTTGGACGAATCAGAAGTTAGGATTCAGAACAAATGAGAGTTGGCGTCACTAGGTAAAAATCTCCATTAAACACCTCGACGTATTTAAGTATCTCTCTGCAAATTAAAAGAAAAAGCATTAATAAATTTAGAAAACCTTTACATCGAACCTAGTCAAACCTTACCAGTATATCCAGTTCCTGTTTAACGCATTTTGCGAGTCCAGACGATAACCGGGGTTCAAGAAAACGAAAATTACATTTCACCGGGAAAGCCTGCCGTTAGATCGAAAACCAAGCGGGGGACGCCATCCGATTGCCCGTTCAAACTTGTATCCTGCATTCACGGATCTACCAGCCAATTCCAGAATTACCAATTCCTATCTATGTCCACATAAGTATTCTTTAAACATCCTACGAATTTTTGAAAATGATAAACTAATTCACTTCCACAAAATACAATCACAATCAAATTATTTTTAAGAATTATAACCTATGTTGCATTTAATATTAACATAATTTAAGTTAAGTCTGGAAGAATACAGTTTCCTGTTAGATATAATTAAATTTAATAATAGAATTATTTATGCATTTAGCTTTATTGATGTCACGTTCATTTAATTGTTTTGTTTAACCTAGAATTTATTTCATGTTCAGTTTATCACGTGACCTGATACGTTTAAATATCCATATTTTAATTAATTTATTCACTTACCTGTTTTTCAATAACTTCATTAAAGTCCTTTACATTATTCCTTATCTCACTCGTTTTATTTAGTAGATTTGAATATAAAAAAAATACCATTATTTATTGCATTGGCATCAGCTGATTTTGTAAGTGTTCTATTGCAGTCACCAACCTACCTTTTAAGGTGTATTTTTCTATACCCACACAAGAGTCTATTTGTTCTTCAAAGCCGGACACGTAACACAAATTTTAGCCCACCCGAATATACTTATAAGAAATTATATACAAGAACAGCTGTTTAGGTTAAGTATACTTCGTTATTAACAATTATGTATCTTAGCATCATACGCAAGTAACAGATTTAATGTTATACAACCCCATCTATGTGTAACATTTGATAGCATATTGAATATAGAGATTTATAAATCACGTTTTAAAAATTTATCTTACCAGTTTATTTAAACATTAAATTTACATGTATATTTATCATGAAGCCTTCAGCGTTATATTAATATATATATATATATATATATATATATATATATATATATATATATATATATATATATAGTATATTCGTGACCTTGGTATGATAAGGTAAACTTAATTAGTCGGCGATTAAAGGTCTGGTTATTACTTCAAAGTGTATATATTTAAAATAATCCTACATGTTTCGGCAATGATGCCTTTGTCAAGGATATAAAAAATATCCTTGACATATATCCATATTTTTTATATCCTTGACAAAGGCATCATTGCCGAAACATGTAGGATTATTTTAAATATATACACTTTGAAGTAATAACCAGACATTTAACCGCCGACTAATTAAGTTTACCTTATATATATATATATATATATATATATATTTGTTCACTCGTTGACATAATATAAACAGTATGTATAAGTACGTCAATTATTTCAATATCCGCTAAAAATTTGTTTTTTAATTGTGCTGATTTTTAAGAAAAAGTCAACGTTTTTATGTCAGATTGTACACATTGTGTTGAGGTTGGTAAGTGTTGAATTATAAGAAGTCGCTATTTAGTTAGTTCAAACACACAGTGCAGTGACCTGCACAAAAATGAAAACGTAGTAAATAAATATGCCTTTGTTTGCTTTTTATTATTAGACTGGTCATTCATAAAATTGTTTCTATTACAACGCTAACAGATGTGCAATAGCAAAGATTTGGTTTAAAGGTCGATGCATGTTCGCTTTATGTAAACACATTCATCAAGGATAAATAAAATACCTACTCACCTACTTCTTTAGATATCCGATAACAAAATATTAAATTAAATAGTTTTACTTCGTTCAGTATCTCTTAATTCAACTTCAGTGATAGGTACAAATACGAACAGTAAAGTTTCAGTAGTAAATGTCTTAATATGATACTGTAAGCAAAATAGCTCCATATGTTCGATAAGTGGGTCTATTGTTTACGGGTCAGCATTTTTCCTTTAAATAACGGTCGATAGGATAACACTTACGTAGAAGGCACACACACACACACACACACACACACACACACTTACACTATGCATGCAGACCGTCTTAAAAACATTTTCCCATATTTTCTTCTCTTTTTTCCGCGCTTTTTTCTACGAATACAATATAGGATCTTTATACCCTTCAAATTATGCATAAAAGTGATCAAATATCCTGTATATATATATATATATATATATATATATATATATATATATATATATATTGAACTTCATGTGTATGAGAATTAATAATTATTAAATCTCATTTTACATGCGATTGTCGCTATAATTTGTTGCATTTAATTCTACAATTCGGCAAATCACTTTTGCCCTAGATTGTAGACGCAACAAGCCGCGACATCAACTGTACAAGTTGTCAGTACAAATGAAAAATTTTGTGAAAAACTTATCTGCGCGGAATGTGCATATATCGATATTTCACTGTTTTTTACAGATCATCAGTGCACCTTACCGAAGACAGACATGATATTCACTTCTATACTACGTGTATATATACGAACTGTAATGAACTTCATGTGTATGAGAATTAATAATTATTAAATCTCATTTTACATGCGATTGTCGCTATAATTTGTTGCATTTAATTCTAATTATTTAATAATTATTAATTCTCATACACATGAAGTTCATTACAGTTCGTATATATACACGTAGTATAGAAGTGAATATCATGTCTGTCTTCGGTAAGGTGCACTGATGATCTGTAAAAAACAGTGAAATATCGATATATGCACATTCCGCGCAGATAAGTTTTTCACAAAATTTTTCATTTGTACTGACAACTTGTACAGTTGATGTCGCGGCTTGTTGCGTCTACAATCTAGGGCAAAAGTGATTTGCCGAATTGTAGAATTAAATGCAACAAATTATAGCGACAATCGCATGTAAAATGAGATTTAATAATTATTAATTCTCATACACATGAAGTTCATTACAGTTCGTATATATACACGTAGTATAGAAGTGAATATCATGTCTGTCTTCGGTAAGGTGCACTGATGATCTGTAAAAAACAGTGAAATATCGATATATGCACATTCCGCGCAGATAAGTTTTTCACAAAATTTTTCATTTGTACTGACAACTTGTACAGTTGATGTCGCGGCTTGTTGCGTCTACAATCTAGGGCAAAAGTGATTTGCCGAATTGTAGAATTAAATGCAACAAATTATAGCGACAATCGCATGTAAAATGAGATTTAATAATTATTAATTCTCATACACATGAAGTTCATTACAGTTCGTATATATACACGTAGTATAGAAGTGAATATCATGTCTGTCTTCGGTAAGGTGCACTGATGATCTGTAAAAAACAGTGAAATATCGATATATGCACATTCCGCGCAGATAAGTTTTTCACAAAATTTTTCACAGGGTTAGTCAAAAGTATGGAATGGACGGTTTATTTCCGTAATTATGAACTTTATAACAAAATGTCTTTAATAAATGTTTTTTTACTAATTATTCTCCATTTCTTAGCCTACTCGTTGTTTCCTGTATGTCAACGCATTTCCATGGAAACGTTATTTTTTTTTTAATGGCAACCATGTGTTTTTCTTTGTTGAATTCTATTCCTTTTTTTTTCTTGAAATGACTTGATATTTTTTTCATATGCTTTCATAACAAAATTTCTGTGTAAAATCATAATTTCCAATAAACCGCGTAATGTGATATAAAATCAGATTCTCTCAAAAAAATTATAGTGCCCTATGTTTTTTTTAATGTAATTTTTCATGTCATTGTGAAGTACCTTTCAATAAGTTGATATAATAAGAATAGTTTCATTTTAATTTGTAAACATGGTGAAACTCAGTGAAACTGAAAGAATTAAAATCTTAATGATGGTTGGTTATGGAGATCGACAACGTTCACACCAAGATGTTTGTCATTTATTTAATAACGTTTATCCGGAAAGAAATCGTATTGTACAATCGACAGTGTCTAAATTAGTTAGAAAATTTAGAGAAACTGGAAATATAAAAGATATGCCAAGGTCTGGACATCCAAAATCAGCCACAAATCAAGATCAAGCTCTAGATGTATTACTTAATGTTACGGATAATCCAATTACGTCAACTACGCAACTTGCTTTGGATAATGATATTAGTCGGTTGTTCGAATATTAAAAAAGAACAAACACAAAAACTACAAGATACATCTTCTCCATGAGCTAAACAGAAGAATGCAGTTTTGTGGAACAATAATGGAAATGGTCAATAATAATCCAAATTTTCTAAACCACATTTTATTTTCGGATGAAGCAACTTTTTGTCTAAATGGGTTTGTAAACAGATACAACTCTCGTTACTGATTCAGTGAAAATCCTCATTGAATGATGGAACACCATTCACAGCATCAACAAAAACTTAATGTGTGGGCTGGTCTTATTGGGCACTACATAATAGGTAAAAGAAATTTAAAATATAAATATATAAATATACATACATATATATATATATATATATATATATATATATATATATTTGTATATAGGTTAATAATAAATTTAAAACTTGCAAGCGGTCTGTTAATTAAAACTCATTTGTTTTTTTTTTCTCTATATTTAACAATGAGTTTGTTGCTTATTCAGGAAATACTACCAGATTAATGAACAAGACATTAAATAAATTAGTGTATAAAGCAATAGCAAAATACTCAAGAACGTAGAGTTAAAAAATGAAGGTGATTTAATTTAAAACATTAATGTAACTATAGATACAAGGTGTCACATCAAGTTTTAAAAAACATCTATATGTAAAAGTTAAAATATAAAAAAATGTAAAACGAAAGCAAAAAACTAAAGTCACAAGAATATCAAAACAAAAAAAAATACACTATAAATTTGACAATACGAGGACCAATTAACAAAAAAAATTAGATGGTCAGCTAACCGCCAAACAAAGATAAAGTCCATGGTCCACCAATGCTTAAGATCTCTTTCCAATACATCACTTTTATGCTGTGTGATACGCTAAAGAAGTTGTATAGTAAGACCAAGGACATAACACCTTTTTTTTAAATAGTCATTGTCTACAGGATACCATGTTCGGATTGTTGTGGCGTTTATATAGGTCAGACATGGCAATGGTAAAACACATTTGTCGACATTTGCATATAGAAATGAGATTCAGTAGTCATTAATTCTCATTTGCAATAAGTTAAAAATATTAACTATATATAACGTGTGTTCATTTGAAAAGTCAATCTAGGTTACTTTGAAATTTTGATAGAATAAGACGCATATATATTAGTATGTGTTTGTTGTTCCGTAAACGTAAATCCAAATGACATTTGATAATGTCAATCACATTTGTTATTTATTTGTATGTATGAAACTGTCAAAATATACGACTTCGTAGGTTAAGTAGTAAATTTTAATTTACGACATACTTCAAAATGTTCTCAGTAAATTACATGCTACTAGATTGACTTTTCAAATGAACACCCGTTACACGAAGTATAGAAGTGAAAAGTTATGTTTCTTCAGCATACATTGGCGAGCTCCAATATGAGTGAAATGCATGTGTGCATTTCAGGACTTCAGGACGAATTTTTAATTCTCCTTTTCTCTTTACATTTTCATGATTTTAAGTGGAAGAATACGTCTAAAAGGGAATGATTTTATTTTCATTTACCTTGCTAATAGAACATAGTAATTATACCATTACACCATACAACACAAAAAGAGAAGGAAATTGGTAATAGAACAAAATTCACTGCTACAGGTACTTTATAATAATATTTGTGAAACTAATTTTTGATAACTGAATTATCCAAATTATTCCGCGTTAGTATACAGAATTAGAGTAATTAAATTTTGAATAACGAAATAAGGATAAATGCAAATACGATTTTAATGTTGACGAGTTTAATAAAATAGTTGCAGGATATGATTTCGTGTTAAGTAATTAATATTACAGCAAATTTAATTAACGAATATTCATCGAAACATAATTCACTAGGTTACACTATTTTCAGGGCTTTAAAATTAATTCTATTATTCCATTTTCTGTAATACATCGCAATTGCGAGAAATTATTTTACATTATTATGTCCTGTAAATTTAATTAAAATGGATAATAATGAATATGAATTTCAAAAAAACATTTTGACAAAGGGAATTAGTACGAAATTTACACGTGTTTATTTCGCATTATGCATGAAGCTCTGGATTGTATTCTGAATTTTATTGTTTATATCTCAGCATGTCAATTAATAATTTATAGAATGATATTCAGTCGGTTTCAAATAAAATGATGAATGTTTAAGTAGGAAGTATGTATAAAAGCAGGTCTCGTTACTATCTCTTGATTTATACAACACGATAAATTATTGTACTTGATATAACGTATTTTTTAAAATTTGTGTTTGGGTACATTAAACGGAAAATTGTCACCTTTAATCACGGAGATTGTGTATAGAATACAAAATACTATAATAAATGCAATGCAGTTAAAGTATACTCGTCATGTCTACTTGCATCTTATTTCCTATTAAAAATACTATAATTTTGATTGTGTGTATAATGCATATACCTACGAGGTGCTACCCAGAAATTACCAGAATGTGAAAAAAACGCATTAAATTGTTCTTCTTATAATTTATTGACTCCCATCCCCTTCAAAGTAATCTCCTTCCACATAAATACACTGATCCCAGCGACTTGTCTGTTACTGGAAGCCTTTGTGTGTCAACCTGTTAACATTGCCGGCGATTCGGTTTAAATCACCTCAATAATTTCAAAACAGCGCCATTTGATCTTCATTTTCAACTTTCGAAAAAGGAAGTAGTCACAAGGGACAAAATTTGGGGAGTAGAGAGGGCGGGGTAGTACTGCCGTCTTCGTTGAGACTAGAAACCGACACACATCAAAGTGGCCTTGTGAGTTGGTGCATTGTCGTGATGTAGGATCCACGAATTGTTACGCCACTTAGCGGGCTGCTTGTGTAGAATGTTTTCTCTTAGTGACCGAAGATCTTCGTCCACTAAGTGTTTCAGTTGGTGGGAGATATTCTTTGCGGCAGATGCTATCAGCATCGAAGAAGCAAAACATCGACTTAACATTGCTTCGAACTTATCGTGCTTTTTTCGGTCGCAGTGACATAACGTCTTCCACTGCGATGACTGCTGCTTTGTTTCGGGGCCATATTCGTACAGCCATGACTCTTCGCCAGTAATGATTCTGGTATTGAAGTTAGCATCCCTATCAGCAGTTTCTTTCAACTCTGTGCACACTTGGACACGGTACCATTTTTATTTAATGCTGAGTAACCCTGGCAAACTTCGCAGCAATATGCCCCGTGTTGAGTTCACCAGACAGAATACGCTGACAAACGCCGTACGACAAGCCGATAACGGTACAAATGTCCGTCGGTCTTACAGGATAGCATCACCCACTTTTGCCACACTTTTAATAGGTTTTCCGTCGATGGACGAGGGGAACACTCATCATCATCAAACGACAAACGTACATTTTTAAAACGGTTGTACCACTCGTAGGTTTGCATCTGGTATAAAGCATCCTCGCTAAATGCTTATTTAAGCATTTTCATAGTTTCGGCTGCCATTTTACTAAGTTTTAAGCAGACTTTTATGCACGTTCTTTGCTCTTCCAAATCAAACACTGCAGTGTCGTAGAATAACGCAAACACAACTCAATAAATATAAACACAAAAACTGTTTGTCTCCACTTGGCAAAGTACCGTCTGATAGACTGACTTAGCTCACATTAGCTAGTGCTATAGAGCTGTACAATTATCCCTTTGCGCACTACTTTCAAATTCCAGGCATTTCTTGGTAGTACCTCGTATTTTGCCTCATTAATTTATAAGAAAACATATATACCATTTAGAGGACCTTTACTGAAAAACAATAAGTAAAACAGATAAGAAGAGAGAAAAATTTATAATAAACTATTCAAAAATGAATAAGGAATTTTTACTTTTTTGTATTTTTCAGATAGTATGGGTAAATATTTGTAGTGTATTATATTAGATACATAATTGTACACAACAATTTAAAATTTTCAAGTATATTTATTCAGAAAAATCGTTAGATTACTAAGAAATTATCAAAAATGAAATAAGCAACATTTTTAACAATAGCTAAAATAAAAATTTTTCTGTAACAATTAATTCTAAAATCGTGTATAATGGCATAATGGCCACGGACATCTCTCACAGCTGTACATCTTCGGGGCATACTCTGTTACGCTTAGCGTATAGAAGTTTTAATTCATTTATTTAAATACACATACTCGTCTTTAAATATCTCGATTAAAAAAAATATTTTACATAGCCATTTTTCTTATATATATTCGTTACAAAGAGAAAGCATTTCTTTTGGTCATATATCTTGACCGACAGACCATTCGTCATCTACCTGACTCGATAACCGTTAACGGTCGAATTTCTTCTAGAACATTCCATTTTAAATTGTTTTAATATAATATTATTTACATCTTCTTTTATATGTCATGTTTGATATCGTTAGAAAGCTTATGTCACAAGGGTTATTCTAATAATAATTATGACATCGATAGACCACGTCTTCAGGTCGCGCTTTTAATTAATTATAATTCAAGATATCGACCCCCTCTTCGATAGATCATAAAATAGACCGTTTTCAAAACCAGTGTTCTTTTCGATACAAAACTATCAGTTTCTTATCGTTCGAACGTTCGAAAGTGCAAGACCACGCGCCGTACTGGTCAAGTACTGGTGGCATGGCCACGTGCACCCTGCATCTCTTCCGCTTCTAAGGTAATTCTGTATTGTTCTATATATATTATTCTTTTAAGCGAATTCATATTAATTTGAACTAATTAATTTCTTATTCTTCCGGCCAAACACCGCTCTGCATATACTTGTCCGAGTATATCTTCAGACCACGTGGCCGCCAACTCAAGGTAACTGTATTGTTCTATACAGAGATTATTTTATATTCATCGTAATTAATTAACACTTAATTTACTACTCCATTTAACGTTCGTTTCAGAGTATTTTTTGTATTAATTTTAATCTACTTATTCACCGCTCCGCGTGTATATAGTACTTTCTTTTATTACTGTTTCATCTTTCTATTTCAGATATTTTATATTAATTTCTCGATTACTAATTTATCGCCCCTTGTGCATATATTACTAATTTAATGACTTTTACATACATCAATTTATTTTATTTAAATATACGAATTTCGATTTATTCTTATGTAAATATAAATACAAATTTTAAGGACGCCGCTGTGTTTTATTTTATGTATTAAGTTGTTGTATATTTATTTTAATTAACCACCATCACGCACGTCCTGGACCTTTGAAGGAACTTCACCAACACCACAAATTATTTATCTTAGAATAATTTAATTATTATTATCCCTAGCTAACCCAATATTTGTAATAACTCATAATGCAATTATTAATGTGTTCTTGTGACACTCTTCTCCAACACGGCGGTAAAATTTCCCGCAAGTGTTGCACGTTAACTGGGGGTGGATTATGTTCGTTGAGCTGTTCTTGAAGTGTGTCCCAAATGTGCTCAATTGGATTCAAGTCAGGAGACGTTGGTGGTAAAGGTAGATGGTTAATATGAAGGTCATTTATTGCTTGCATTACAATTTGTGCACGATGAGGTCTTGCATTATCATCAATAAAAACCATGTTTTCATCCACAGCCTCACGAAAGTCGGCCACATATTGCTGAATAATGTCATCTCTGTATATGTGTCCACTGATATTGTTTTCAAAGGGATGGAGGTTCGTACGTCCATTCAAACTAATGCCCGCCCACACCATGATACCACCGCCGCCAACAGGCACCACAGCTTTTGTAAACTCGCGTCTATAACGGTCTCCTCGAGTTCTCCAGACCCTTACTCTACGATTATCACTAAATAAGCAGAATCTGGATTCATCGGTGTATAAACCATGCTCCCATTGAAAATTTTCTGCTAGTCGTTGGTTAACCCAAGTTCTTCTAGCCATTCTATTGGCATTAGTTAATTTTGAGCGTCTCACAGGCCTGCAGCTATGAAGATCCATTTCCCTCAGACGGTTTCTGATGGTTTGATCCGAAACTCTAACTCCAGTGGCGGCACGTAACTGTGTTTGCAACCATACAGCACTTCTAAACGGATTCATCCTTGTCTGAATTCGTATGTAGCGGTCTTGTCTCTGATTTGTTTTCCTCTCAGATCCACTACCGGGTCTTCTCCTTGTAGATCCTACCTGTTGTAATCTTGTTAGAGCTCTACTAACAGCACTTGGAGACACATTAAAAATTGCGGCAATTTCTGCTCCAGATTGCCCTCGCTGATGCAATAACACAATTAAATCAAAAGTTTCTTTATTTAAATGACGTCTTGGCATCGTGAAAATGTGAAATGACGTTTAAAATGAATAATACTTGTCAAAAAATGCGATTTTTATAATTTTGTATTCTAAATTAATTTAAGGTTAAAATATAAGATTCAATATTTTATAACACAGAAAAGACATTTCCCAAATAAAATGTCCACAAACGACTGTGGGCCTTCTAATTTCCTGGCCTTCTAATTATTATCTATAGTTTGAGAAAATACGTTAAATTTAATCGAATTAATTAGATCTGTTAAAAAAAGATCTAATTCCCTATTCATTTTTGAGTAGCTTATATGGTAATGTTAGTAAAAAAAAGAAGCTCAGAATAACATATAGGAAAATATTCATAAAGTTACTTCTCCATTCTTAGCAATGCGGCAGTAGATACTACTACACACGCCTTTCCTACTTACCTATAACCCTTACGACTAACCTCCTTACCCAACACGAATGCCCCGGAGATTTTAGGTTGAGATGCTAGCCAGATTAGAATCAAACTAAGGAGAGGTTCTTTCTAAAATAGGCGCTATCCGTGTTTACACTCTCAACCTGTGCAGCTAACACAGAAGCTGCCGAAAGGTAAGTCAAATAAATCCGAAGGGATGAAACAGACAATAATCAACAGAAATAAAATCCAAGGTTGCATAATACAGTCTTTTTCTTTTGGTTTTCCCCTTTTATAAATTGTGTTTCACAATTTGTCAAATGACTTTCCCAATTCCTGTCATATTGACATATATGTCAAATTAAATTCTTTTTTGTCAAATCTCTTTCACTTTATATCAATTATTTTTCCCATGTATGTAAATTATATGTTTTGCTTAATAACTACTTACCAAGCTGTGCATCATTTTCATTCAGAAGCATTGTGTATTGCTGCATATAATTCATCCTCATTTGTCGGCTGAGTTCTCTTTATTATGTGTTTCCATTGATTAAATAATTCCTCTATCGGATTTAAAAATGGACTGTAAGCAGGCAAAAAAAACTTCAAAATGCTCATGACTTCTAATGAGATTGACAACTTCTTCATTTGTATGAAATCTAACATTATCCATAACAAAAAAGGCGCCTTGTATGTTACAGTCTTTTTCTTTTGGTTTTCCCCTTTTGTCAATTGTGTTTCACAATTTGTCGAATGACTTTCCCATTTATTATAATATGGCGGCGATGTGTCAAATAATTTCCTTATTTGTCAAATGTGTTTCACTATATGTCAATTGACTTTCACGATGTGTGTTAATCATTTTATATTCATCTATTATGGAGAATCGTCGAATTAATAGTAAAATAAGTAATGATTTAAGAGCTTTAATAATTCGTTCTATGAACAATGGGCTCACGGCAAATAATATTGGAGAGCAATTTGGAATTTTATCCAATACTGTAAGAAAGATTTATTCTACATACCGGAGAACCGCTAATATTCAAAAGAAGTGCTGGTCACCGACCAAAAAAATTATCTGTGTTACAGATAAATGAAATTTGCAATTGGATTGATGAAGATTGCAGTTTATCACTTCGTGAGTTAAAAGAAAGATGTTTGACGCAGTGGCCACTTCATCAAATATCGCTATCGACGATAAACAGAGCACTAAAAACTTTCCATTATTCGTTGAAGAGAATCTCTTTCGTTCCCGAAAGAAGAAATACACCACAAATCATACAGACTCGCTTTGAATATGCTATCCGGTACAATAGAATCATGTTCGAAAGGGAAAAGATTTTTTTCATTGATGAATATGGAATTCAAGTTAATTCTCGAACTTCATATGGAAGATCAGTTAAAAATACTCGAGCAACGAAAATAACAGCTCAACTAAGAGGGCGTAATTATTCTGTGGCTGCAGCAATGAATGTAAATTCACTATATTTGTTCCAAATCCAAGATAGACCATTCAATACAGTTCATTTCTGTGAATTTATTACAACTCTAATTAATCATTTACATAATGATAACATACAAGGCGCCTTTTTTGTTATGGATAATGTTAGATTTCATACAAATGAAGAAGTTGTCAATCTCATTAGAAGTCATGAGCATTTTGAAGTTTTTTTACCTGCTTACAGTCCATTTTTAAATCCGATAGAGGAATTATTTAATCAATGGAAACACATAATAAAGAGAACTCAGCCGACAAATGAGGATGAATTATATGCAGCAATACACAATGCTTCTGAACAAATAACTGCAGATAATTGTCTTCATTATGTTCAGCATATGGCAACATATCTGGGTGATTGTTTAGAACAAAATGAAATATTAAATTAATTGTTTCTTCATTTATATATTTCGATAGTTTGTACTGTGCATATTTGTGATATTTGAAAATGTTTTGCATACATGTATGTATCAATTTCTATGTACATTACACAAGAATAAATTAGATAACTTAAAATTTCAAATGTATACTTTATTTTCAAGGGTACGTCAATAACTAAATGAAAATGATGCACAGCTTGGTAAGTAGTTATTAAGCAAAACATATAATTTACATACATGGGAAAAATAATTGATATAAAGTGAAAGAGATTTGACAAAAAAGAATTTAATTTGACATATATGTCAATATAACAGGAATTGGGAAAGTCATTTGACAAATTGTGAAACACAATTGACAAAAGGGGAAAACCAAAAGAAAAAGACTGTATCATTATGTAAATGATTAATTAGAGTTGTAATAAATTCACAGAAATGAACTGTATTGAATGGTCTATCTTGGATTTGGAACAAATATAGTGAATTTACATTCATTGCTGCAGCCACAGAATAATTACGCCCTCTTAGTTGAGCTTTTATTTTCGTTGCTCGAGTATTTTTAACTGATCTTCCATATGAAGTTCGAGAATTAACTTGAATTCCATATTCATGAATGAAAAAAATCTTTTCCCTTTCGAACATGATTCTATTGTACCGGATAGCATATTCAAAGCGAGTCTGTATGATTTGTGGTGTATTTCTTCTTTCGGGAACGAAAGAGATTCTCTTCAACGAATAATGGAAAGTTTTTAGTGCTCTGTTTATCGTCGATAGCGATATTTGATGAAGTGGCCACTGCGTCAAACATCTTTCTTTTAACTGACGAAGTGATAAACTGCAATCTTCATCAATCCAATTGCAAATTTCATTTATCTGTAACACAGATAATTTTTTTGGTCGGTGACCAGCACTTCTTTTATGAATATTAGCGGTTCTCCGGTATGTAGAATAAATCTTTCTTACAGTATTGGGTAAAATTCCAAATTGCTCTCCAATATTATTTGCCGTGAGCCCATTGTTCATACAACGAATTATTAAAGCTCTTAAATCATTACTTATTTTACTATTAATTCGACGATTCTCCATAATAGATGAATATAAAATGATTAACACACTTCGTGAAAGTTAATTGACATATAGTGAAACACATTTGACAAATAAGGAAATTATTTGACACATCGCCGCCATATTATTATAAATGGGAAAGTCATTTGACAAATTGTGAAACACAATTAACAAAAGGGGAAAACCAAAAGAAAAAGACTGTAATAACAAGCTGTGATTTATTAGATCATTAACAAGTTCCAACTATATATTTCACAGCAAGATATGTAGTACATTAAAAAATATTAAGTATGAAAAGAACAATAGAAAAAAAGTATCAGTACAAGAACTGGCTCGCAAGCCGCAATTAATAATAAATATGCAAGCTACTAACTTGCTTAAAATTAAATGCAAAGTAAATAAATTAAGTAGAAAATGGGATCGTGAAAGTTTGATACTGAGTTATGAATCATCCGGTATATTAAATCATTAAATTAGTGAATATATACAAAAGAAAAGAAAATTACATCAGCTATACTGAATCAAATTTAGAATTCCAAAATGAGATAAATTAAATTGCGAGGGAAAATCGGAAAGTTTCTAGAACGAGACACAACCACACCACTTTTCGGGGTAAAATATTTGCTCTTCTACATAGTCTCCTGCATACATTTAGTCGAACGTTTTTCAAGATCCTTCATTCCTTCAGAGAAATAAGAACCACCAAAACCTTCCAAATGTTCATTTACAGCTTCGATGATTTCAATTTCTATCCAGCCAATTATTTAGTGAGATTCGGAAATAGAAAGAAGTCCGAAGGGACAAAATGTGTATGTTCAATTACTTGGAATCGTAATTGGTGCAGTTTCACCATCGCAATTGCCGACTTGTGGGATGGGGCATTGTATTGGTGAAACAACCCTTTTTTTGCCAAATGAGGCCTTTTGAGTTTGATTTATTTGTTCAATCTATCTAATAACCACGCATAATACGCGCCTGTTATTTTCTTCTCGTGTTGCAAGCAGTCAATGAAATTTATTCCTCGGGAATCCCAAAAGATGGTAGCCATCACCTTTCCAGCTGACGGCATCGTCTTGGCCTTCCTTGAGTTGGTTCACGGCGTACTGTCCACTGCTTTGAATGTGTTTTTAGTCTCTGGCGTGAAGTGCCGTTTTGTCGACAGTTATAAAACGTCTCAAAAAATCTACAGGATTACGCTTGAGTATGTCTAGGCATTGCTGAAAAATAGTCACACGAGCTTACTTTTGATCGCCTGACAGCAAACACGACACCCATCTTACACTGAGCTTTATCATCTCCAAATGTTGATGTGAAATGTAATGTCCTTATCTACTTCTTACCATTAACGAGTTATGTGCAGAGGCAGAATGGAAAATTTACAATTTTCAAAAATCCATTTCATACAGACAGAGTGTTTTTCGGCATGAAAAAAAGTTGCATAGTACATACCTATATGTGATGTACATGTTCCCAAGGTTTTATAATTTTTGGAATTTCTGGGTTCGGGATCTTCGCTCATTAGTATCATTTTTTTAAATTTGGGCATTTGGAAATACTTTTCACTACTCATATACGATCACAGATTTTTCACGTGTCGCTGTCTCGTTTTCTCATCTTCATAGCGTACACCCCGAATCTTCCATGTCCAGCCACGAACTGAGCCATGTGGTAGTCTACATTTAGGT
This sequence comes from Melolontha melolontha, assembly GCA_935421215.2. Lineage (NCBI taxonomy): Eukaryota > Metazoa > Arthropoda > Insecta > Coleoptera > Scarabaeidae > Melolontha > Melolontha melolontha. Next base: position 90,366,668 of record OW285235.1, read on the forward strand.
GTTGACGCTCTAGCTAGATTTTGATGTCGGGAGTAATCCTTTTGGTCCACTGTGCCACCATTGCATTCTCGCCCCATAGCCTTTGCCATTCCTCGATAATCTTGTCTCTCAGCATCCTCTTTACCGACGCTAGCTGACCATTTTCGCTTTCGCGCAGAATGCATCTCTCCTCTATGGGCACTGCTCCTGCAACTACTTGGGCTGCTATCGCAGACATTGTTCTATACCCCATTGCCGCGCTCACCAAAGTCCTCTTCTGGACACTTTCGAGCAACACTATATACTTCTTTTTCTGCAGTGCCGTGTGCGTAGAATTGAGTGGACCACCCCGCAAAGTGCCATTCTATTTCTGGTCTTCGGCCCGCCCAAGCTTGGCATAAGCCTATCTCGGCTTCCAGCTTTCTTTGCGGCCTTGTTCGCAGCTTCCCTTAGGTGTTCTCCAATCTCCAACCCTCTTTAATCACCACTCCTACGTATCTTAGCGTTTTACCCGGGGTGATTTCCGTCTTAACAATAATATATTAAGACGACGATATATCAAGTAGCAGTAGTGTAATCGACGTTTTGTGAATATGTCTATTTAATTTCTGCAATTTTTAATTATATTCAGATGGTTGGTGCTTTTTCTTAGTTTTGCTGTTGTACCTAATGTATAAATACGAGTAAATTATTATTTTTCTATTGAGTACATTCACTGAAACAGTAAAACTTAAAATTGGTGTACTGTTATGAATAGAGCAGACCAATTTCCGTGCGCGCCATGAGCGCCGGTGTGGGAGTGTAATTCGTAATATATTAGAATATGTGATAGAATAGGGACGCAACATGAGCTTGTTACCGATATAAGTATAGAAGTAGAGGCATTTATTCTATCAGAAATACAAAGGTATTTTTAATAATATAAAATATTATTAAAAATCTGGTGTGAAGAACACAAATGCAGGTTCACTATTAATATTTTTTGTGAACGTGTCCGAATATATCCTATCCCCAGAGACGTAGATACGTATTTCACCTTTATACAGGCTCATCGGTACGCCCCTGCTGGAGAAAGGATATTCCCAGACACATTCACAAAAAAGAACCACATCGCCCTATCACCGTAATTATCCAGACCGGGCGCAGAAGTAAATTCGGCGCTGGCTGTTGTCAGACAGCCGAAGTAACTCGCATACCGTCCACACATTTAATGTGAAGTAACGAGGCCCTTCCAAAGGTGGCATAGCCAATCTCTCTAGAAAACTGCATTTTTTTTGTGTCTTCACTCATATTATGGCTTAACCGCATGTGTATACAAAACTGGTGGGGTTTACCTACTCACGTATGTTTCAATTTTTCTGATACTATCAGAAATAATTAAATATACATTTCGTTTTCTGCTATTAAAGTAATATGCATAAACACACGAAAAATAAGAATAGTACATATTATAGCAGCGTTATATGTACCTATAAATAAAATAGAAAATGTATGAAATCAGTCATTGTGTGCACGACAGAGGATTTAAAAAAATACTTACCGTTTTAAGCGTCTTCCAAGGATTGACAAACTGGAGAAACTCGATTGTATATTTTCAACATCAGGTGCGTTTCTAAAGCTATTTCTGAAAATCATGTCCGCCGTGAGGAAAAAATATGTTTATATTCGGAAAACGAGCGTTCTACATCTAGTGATGTTATATTCGCATAATCAAAATACTTTGTTGAGCAACTTAACGCATCCGTAGACGTGCCCTCACAAATACGTGTTAAGGTGTCAAAATCTGCATTTCTGTCTAAAACACTTTCAAATTTAATTAGAACACTTTCACTTTTACGTCTTCTACAGCACACAGTTGTGCGTGAACATCTTTAACGATTTGCAGTGATTCCTCTAACGACAGGGAAGAATTTTCTAATTTTGTTATTGCTTCTTTTAGTCCCAAGTAATTCTCGCGAATACTTCGTAAATCAATTTTAATCTGGGCATCTTGAAATTTTTTCTTGCTTGTATTGAGCTGCACTTTCTTTCGGATCGAATGATAAAACCACGTTCTTAATTTTTTCAAAATTTTCATAATAGTAGAACCCCGCCCGTGACCATGTACCCCAACGTGTCAGAATCGGCTGTGGTGGCTCAGGGGTATGGGGACACAATTCGTGAAATTTCCGAATACGTTTTGGAGATTTCAGGAATACTGCGTTTGTACTCGATATTAAAGCATCTACCTCTGGATAACATCCACGAACCTGTTCTGCCACAAGGTGTAGAGCATGGAGTTTGCAAGTAATATGTAACAAGTTAGGACAATATTTTCTAAGAGACCGGCCTACAGAACACATAGTTGCGGCACCATCGGTTATAAACATTAATACTTGGTCTTTCGAAAGTTTAAATTTTTCCAAAGTATCTAATAGCACCTTTGAATTTTTTTCGGCATTACATTGTTCTAGTCGTCTGGATGCTAATAAAATTGAAGACGTTGATTGATGTGGTTCCATATTGCGCGCCATCACATTAACTACAGATTGTTTTTTGCTGTCAGTTGTTTCGTCCACACATAACCACAGTCTTTTATTTTTCAGTTCGGCTTTGATTTTATTTTCAACCTTTTACGCATCGATGGTAAATTCCTTCGTAACGTTGTCGTGCTCGGTAATGTTTGATTCGCGTATTTATTCCAAAATGAAATAAATGAATCATTACTTAACAAGGTAAACGGCAGTGTACACACAATCATAGCTACACATAGTCCATGTATAAACTGTTGTCGATTAATTTTGTTATTATTGTGCTTCTAACTGCTTACGTGTTCTTTACAATGTGTTTTTGACCAACACATTAGATATGTATTGCACATTAAACATTTAATTTTTGAGCCATCGTATATTAAGTCCGAGAAATCCATAATAAACTTATTCACTTCGTCTGACAACGGTCGTCTTCTCGATTTATGTGTCGACGATATTTTATTACGTATGCTTACAATTACATGCAGTCTAAGCAAGTACCAAACACATACTGAATGCTTTTTATTAGTTCTGATGCAATACAATCATCCTCACATCGGCGCACATGGCGCGCACGGAAATTGGTCGGCTCTAGTTATGAATGTGTAGAGAATTGCTTAGGAATGGCTGGAAACGTCAAAAAAGATTTAGTGGAATCCAAAGAATAGCATAAATATTTGGTCTGGTAACAAAAACCTCTCAGTAATAATTCTAACAATATACCACACAATAAGATCTTTTAGACTTAAGTCTTATTGACTACATTTTGTGCTAACAATAACAGCTGACCACCGAGACCGATGTTTAAACTAGTGCAGGAAATGCCTTCAATGGAATATATGAGGTTGGAATTATAGTTATTTTAATTAAGATAAATTTTACTTACTAATTAGTTTCATTACCTAAATCATAAAAAATTCTATACTTTCTTTGTGGTGTAGGAAAAAGTTGAGATTTTCTAAATAGTGGTGGTGGCATCGTGTTTAAAGTTTCTGGTAACACTACATATCACAAACAAGCTACAGAACCATTCGACAGCAATTTAGTCGGGGGTTCTCTTGTTAAAAGTTTAGATAGGAGTACAAAAGCCATTATTGTATTAATACCGCGTCGTTGTTATTGTTAATACGCTGCTTTGTATTAATAAATATTATGGTACGATATAAAACTATGGTGGTCATTTTATGCATATTAGATATCGTCTCGCAAATCTGCAGCAACCTCGAAGATGAAAATTTTTATACATTGCTTGGCGCGACATAACTTAGGTGTCGCGGTTCTGTGCAATTATAAGGATTTTATAAAATGCATAATTTCTGGCGCCGAGATTATTATTGGAAGGTCTTTAGTAATCGAATTACTCTAACGAGAATAATAATTGAATAATTCGTGGTCTTCTTTATCGTAGGCGAGGTATGTTTTCTCCAGTGGTAGGTGCTAGTAATCGAACGATTCATGGAAATTATCACATAGTTTCTCATGCATTTTAGATTATGTAAATTCATGGTTTGAATGTTTATAATTTAATAAAGTTAAAACTTGTCTTCCCTGAATAAATCTTTAAGTAAAAAAAATCTTATTTGAAAAATTGATTAAGTGAGAGATGTTTTAATTTCTAATTTACTTCTATTAAAATGCAGACGAAGAAATTATAACTACTGATAATTATCTGTAAATGATAATGTTATCAGGTTTTATTAATTTTGTTTGTGATTGAAAAGTGTTCGTATAACATGTTATGTCTGAATTATTTGCATACTAATTTATTACTTTAAATCCTGTAAACGGCGGGAACTAATTCATAATTGCAAAAATTTCTCGATGATTGGAATGGAGTGGAAAATGTTTTTGAATTCAACACTGGAACATTGATAAAGCAAGACAGGAAAACATTATAATTAATAACAAGTTTCCATTAAAGTAGTGGTCGACTAAATTACGATATTTAATTTGACCACATGTTGTGTGTTGAGTGCAAAATGCGAATTTCCTACGAAAACCGTCTGGCATAATTACATAGTGCGCTGTTGAACTTAATAAAGTGTGATTTTTATATGAGTAAGATAACAGTAATTACTCTATTTCAGCTCGAAATTAATTATATGTGTTTGGGAAACCGGCTTTGACCCTTTTTGCTTTTTCAATTGATATAATAATAAATTAAAATGATTAGGCTGATATATGTATTTCAGAAACCAAAAAAATATATATAAATAAATATAAATATATATAGAGGCCGTCCTTGAAATAAAGAGACAATGTATTGTTACTAGAACGCTAGATGGGGTTAACGTGTATTGTATTTGAGCAGGTGGGAGCGCCAAGTTGATACAAGATGATATTAACTAAATAAAACACAACAACGTTGTCCTTAAAAAATTTAGCGATTTAAAATGCATTAAGCGATTAAATAAAAGTAACACAATATACAAATAATGTTGAATAAGTAATTAAAAATTCGAAAAAAGTTAATTAAACAAATGTGAATTTAGTAAAATAAAATAATCTCTACAAAACAGTACAGAGTTACCTTTGAGTAGTGAGTATGTCGCGATCGGACATGTGTAAAGCAAGGCCGAACGACACTTGGGTTCTGGAGCAGCACGTGTCAAGTTTAAGCGATATGTCACTTACAAGACTTGAAAACAGGAAAAGGAATTTGTGTAGAAGAGAACACAGGTTTGGAACCGTGTAGGTTTGTTTTATTGCCCAATATGGAGGAAGAGATTGTCTTGAATAATTAATTAATTAAAAGCGCAAGTGATATCGATGAAACAAATATCATTAAAGTATCCGTTATGAAGAAAGCTTTAAAATGATATGCGGCATGATATAATTACAAAAAAGAGTATGGAATAAAATTAAATAACTTAATTTAAACGAAATGTATTTGTGAGAATTGTAATCGAACGTTAGATACTTGAGTTGACCGTTCACCTCCACGTAGATGTCCAAGGGTCGGCCGTAGTACGATAACAAAAGATAGACTTTTTATTTGCAAACGAATATACGAGTATACACAGAAAATGGCTAAATGAATTAATATTTTAAATTCGAGATATATATATTGAAGAATTATAATTTAAAATTAAATTAAACATTCTTATATATACGAAGTATAACAGTATGATAAATGGAAAGATGTAATTATATAGAACATAAATCTAAAATATTGTGAGTCAATTACGACGCGAACCTCGAAATTAAAAACATCCTAAAAATTGTATTATGTGATGCCTATCAATTCATTTTGAATTCATTTGCGTCATTCAGAATGTGTATAAATAATAAATACCTCATAAACACGCTATAGCGTATGTCTACATACGTAACAACCTCAAAGTGCTTCTCGTGCGAACAACACTTGTTGGGTTTGACTTATCCTTGGAATACCCACACCGACTGTTCTCTGGTTTCGGGCTCATACGCATATATTCAAGATTATTCACCTGTGTAGATAATATACATCGCTTCTGACATCATTATATTGTTTGAACATATGTTTGCACCAATCGACACTACCCTTTTCTTAAGCGACCGTTAAATTATGCTGGATTCAACGCAAACGCATTCATACTAATGCTCAGGGATGTATTAATCTCACGGTATGTCACATGACTATCTTGCATTATCAGTTCCCGTATAGCATCGATATGTTTTGGTACGACTATTTGGATCACCTTTAAATTCGTTCTTGTGCTTAGGACTTATTGAATTCACTAAACCCACTGGTTTAGTGAATTCAATCCTGGCCATAAATGGCCCTTTATCGTCAAAAGTCGAAGTGAGTTAATTGATTCACTGTTGTTGAGATAATCCACGGCGAAAATCATCGCACAAAAATTTTAAGTTAAATTTTTGACAGAGATGAAATTTTCAAGTCACTGTAAATAACGCAAATGGGATTCGTATGACAAAACTTTCTGAATTTATGTATCATCAATAATGCCCAACTTTATAATGAATATGTGAGATGGCACCTAGCAAGACTAGATTTATCAGTTTCAGATACATAAATAGATACCCTGATATTATAATTACGAGGGCGGTTTGATAAATAAGGTCTCCTACTCCATAAAATAAAAACAAGAAACGACAAAATAATGAAAGAAGTCTCAAAATTAAGTGAACCTGTTTTGAAACCAATGTACTATATAATTATTTTTCGACATAATCACTATTTAATACAACACATTTCTCCACACGATGAATCCATATCTTCATTCCCTCCATGAAAAAACTATCTTGTTTGCTCTTGATCCAATTGTGAACACTAGCCCGAACTTCAGTGTCTGATGAAACATGTTGCCCTTTCAAAACCTACTACAACTTTGGGAACAACCAGAAATCTGAAGATGTCAAATCAGGATTTTACGGAGGGTGCCAAACAACAGTGAATTTTAGACTCGTCATTGGCCTCATTGTTTCGTTGCTGCAATGCTGGCGTTATCGTGATGCATGAAATAAAAATCGTCCTTACTGACCTTACTCTACGGATAAAATCCTTTAGTGATCACAAAGTTTTGAGGGGTATCTTATTGAATTAATTCCTGATTCTTTTGGCAGATATTCGGTGCCAAATGGTGCCAATTGACTACAACTTGTTTTCGGGGTTATAATGATGAACCCATGATTCGCTCCCGGTCATGATGTTCATGAGAAAATAATCTCCATCCCGTCGATACCGGTTAAGCAGTTCTTGGCAAATGTTCTTTCTTTGTTTTTCTCATGACATGCGTTAATTGTCGTGAAATCCATTTGGCCCAATTTTTCATGAAATTTGACGTCTGAAAAATGTACTATAGTCTTTCTTGACAAATATCTAATTTCCTTGAATCATAGCACTTGTCTTTGATCTCATCGCTTTTGTCAACATCTTCATTTAGCTTCTATGACAGACTTTCGCACATCGAACGCACTGAATGTTGAATGTCAGTATTTTGAGAGCAGATGGCAAATCTGACATCTGCTCTCAAAATACTGACATCTGCTTTCAATAACTCACATCTACTTTCAAAATAGGCATCTGCTTTCTAATCTGACGTTTGCTTTCATAACTGACACCTGCTTTTAAAACAGACATCTGCTTTCAATAACTGACATTTGCTTTCACTAACTGACATCTGCTATCAAAACGGACATGAGCTTTTAAAACTGACTTCTGCTTTCAACTTGACATCTACATTCAATAACTGACATCTGATTCATTAACACTGTTACTTTCTAATGCATTTCTAAATAGCTTGAACCTAGGTCTATTGTGGCTAAGTGGTAAAAGCGACAGCCTGGCAAGCTGTAGACTTGGGTTCGAGTCCCAACGTAGACCATATTTTTCAATTAAAAATTTCCTATGATTTCAGCAATGTTTACATCCCCACTTACTCTGCAATTACATACATTCTAATTTGATATTTGTAAATATTTCATATAAAAGCCGAAAAACTCCAATAATGTATCAATTGTTATATATATATATATATATATATATATATAAATATATAATAACTTCGTGACCTTGGTATGATATGGTAAACCTAATCAGTAGGCGATTAAAGGTCTGTATATTACTTCAAAATATATGTATTTAAAAAACTCTACATGTTTCGGCTGTGTACGCCTTTATCAAGAGAATTCATATTTTGTATTCTCTTGATAAAGGCGTACACAGCCGAAACATGTAGAGTTTTTTAAATACATATATTTTGAAGTAATATACAGACCTTTAATCGCCTACTGATTAGGTTTACTATATATATATATATATATATATATATATATATATATATATATATATATATATATATATATATATTAGAAGGAATTTGTTATTTTCTTTGCCGTAATTATAATACGAGATAAAAGTAATTCTTTTTGGGAGTAGCGGCCGGGTAATTAAAACAATATTTAATTTGACGTTTCTATTCTATATATAGTTTCTTTTTCAAAAACTGTAAAAATTTATTTAAATGTTAAAAAAAGAGATAATATAATAAATCTACTTACATTAAATTTTTGGTGTGTTAATATATTGCGACGTACTTGTTATGCATTTCTATATAAAATTAAACTTTTTATATTAGCAGGTAGGCTGTTTTCGGATGTAAATTTTTCTATATTCGGTTTGAAAGGCAAGGGGGGATTTGAAATCTTAGCAAAATATCTGACTTAAGAATGCAGCATAATCCAAATTAAAAGAATAATGATAATCTTTAATCTGAAGTCCGGTACATGCAAAACAAACTGTAAAAATAAGGTAGATAGATGGAAAAAAAAACATAGTGTATGTTAGTTGCAGGTCTGTGGAGAAAAGTTGACGGCTGTTGTATCTACCCAAAAAAAAATTGGCAGTGGATTTTGTCACATCCCCATATTTTGTTTATGTATAATCTTTACAATTTGTAGTATTGGATAAACACTATTTACATAAACATTAGTAATTAAATAGTGTAAGTTTTGTTAGTTTGGCGATGCATTTAGATACTAAAAGATATAATATCGTCGCCTTGAAAAAGTTATTGCTATATAATGCAATCATAACATATATTTTCTGTCATTTAAACTTCCGTTTCACAATCCACCGAATATTTCAACAAGTGCGTCAATGTGGATATTAATAACGCAAAGGTGAAACCGTCAAAAGTTACTTCTACGTAAAAGAAAATAATTATATCCATTCTCAATTTCAAGACGTTTGTCATTTTAGCTACCTGTATGTCGTATGCTTCGCTAACGTAGGCACCGAAATGGCATTTTAATGAAATGTCATTTTTAACAGCTGTTCTTTACGACATTATTATAGTAATTATCATCTATGTCAGGATAACCCCTTGATCTTTGTTCTTAAATAAAATTACATATATATACACTCTACACATATAAATAAATAAATTATAATTATTTTTATTGAAATGGTTTGTTAATTATTATTAACGTGTAAACAAGAAATACTCGTTTAAACTTCTCTTCTACTTTATCTATGTCTTCTAGGAAAATACTTATCATATTATTCATAATGTTATTACAACAGTACTAGTGTGTTAACTACGGAATAAATTTGAACATATTCAGGTGGAGCTTGATGTATCAGTTCTCATGGCAGTTGTAATTATTTAGTATAACGTTGTGAAAACTTGTGAACTAAATTACCTGAAATATTCAATACAACACTAGCACTTATTGAAGGCTCAACATACCGGTAAATAAATTAAAAAATTACATTATTGAAATAGTTATATCATCTCAGGTCTAAAATGGTTGTACACATTTGGATGGTTTTGTTACATGATGTTCTGCAATGGTGTAATGATACAACAAAGCTTCGTTTTCTTATACACTAATACGTGTAGTTTATGTCTTTTATTATGCTGATTCTGAATCCGATTTAAAATTTTCTCCATCACGTCAGGATTTTGGTATATTTTCAAAAACCGCATTAAATTTTACAAAATTTAAGTTACCTTAGAAAGGTGCTACTAAAAATATTGTTCTGTTGAACGTTGATGAGTGGACATGTATGAACATCTTCGTGCATGTTTTTTTACGCGAGAACACTTAAAGCACGTCCATTTTTTGCTCTGGAATAAATTAAATTAAGAATTGGTAGATATTTGGCTATGTCAGTATATAAAAAGCTACACATGGCTCTTTCGATTTAATGTAAGTCGGTTTGTGATAGCTGAACATCTTTTCATTTCATAATTTTGCGTACATGTGTAAATAATCCAAACAGTTTCTGTTATGTATGTGGAGAATACACTACCCACCACCACGAGCGGAATATAACCGTCTTTAATAGAAAAATTATATTTTCACTATTTTGGCTTAACCATTGAATATCAAGACAAGCTATCGACTTCTAGTATTTGCTACGCACGCTGTGCTGTTACCCTCAGGGGCTGGTCAAATAGTAAGAAGAACGCTATTGCCATTTATAAGACCTATAATTTGGCGTAAACAAACGGACCATTTGACTGACTGCTACCTTTGCTGCATGAAAACTTTCGAAATTTCCAACAAAAACAAGAAAAATATTAGTTATTCTAGTTTGCCCTCTGCTACTCGTCCAGTACCTCATTCAAAAGCCTTGGCAGTAGGTGTTTCGAATGAAAAATATGACGTTAGAGAACCAGAAGAAGTAAGTGTCAAGTTATCGACCAACCATGAAGAATATTTGCCATCTGTAGAGAACGGACCACACTAAATAAATTAGAATTAAATGACCTTAATCGAAACCTGAGTTTGTCAAAAACTAAGACAGAAAACTACGATCTAAACTCCAAAAATTGAAACTATTAGCTCCAGACACGCTTATTTCTGTATATCGTAATAGTCAGAAAGAACTATTACAGTATTTATCGACCGACGATGGTCTTTCATACTGCAATAATGTCGACGATTTGATGTTAGCATTATGTCGCCAACACTATCCCGAAGAATGGCATTTTTTTATCGATGCTCCAAAATTGAGTTTGAAAGCTGTCCTTCTTCCCATAGGAAACGCGTATCCATCCATCCATCCCCGTTAGCAAATCAATCCATTTAAAAGAATCGTATGAAAATATGACTTTTCTTCTAGACAGAATTAATTACAAAACGTAAAAATGGTATATCGGTGCAGACCTCAAAGTTGTAGCAATTCTATTCGGTTTACTACTATGGTATACAAAGAGTTATTGTTTTCTTTGTGACTGGGACAGTCGATCAAGAAATTTCCTCTACATTGTTAGAAACTGGCCAGTCAGGGCTCAGTATATTCCTGGACAAAAGAATATTCTTTCACTAATTGAACCTGATAAAATACTTCTACCCCCATTACACATAAAATTAGGTTTGATGAAAAATTTGGTATAATTCCGAAAAAGAATTTGGGTCAATGTATCAAATAAAGCGATTTATTGTAATATATTAATAAACAATCATCTCATGAAATATATCAAAATCAAATTAACTTGATTTGTTTGTTTTTTCCGGCCTGATTTTGTTTCCGATCCTCGTATAATTTTGACTTATTTCACTGTTATATATATATTTTTTTTACGTCATCTGGTTTCTTTCTCCTCCCTTATCTCGTTCACCGGTTTCTTTCGCATAGACTAAATTTCGCATTTATTCATATATCATCCTAGTCAAATGGGCTGACTTCAAACCATTATGTTTTCGTTATCGTTTTAAATTTACTAATTAACATGTTTCATACTCTGCAAAATAAGTTTTTGTCATATCTAAAATATAACTAGATATGCATTTTAATTATCTTCCTTCTTTTTAATATGAAATCCCTTAGGAATTTTTAATTGCTAATGTAAGTGCATTTGCATACTTTAATTTGTATGGCTAATATGTAATTAATTTATCAGATCTGATAAAGACACAAATATAGTTTCGAATACATTAACACAAATTTTATTTTTATTAACATATATATATATTTACATACAGACTTGTAAGTATTATAAAAAACTCATCCATTTCAACCTCTATATTTCGTACTTACGCATTGGCTACTTCTTCAGGAGACTAAAAACAGGGTTAAAAATTTTCAGTGAACGTAACTAAACATGTTAAAATATTTTAACATGTTTTTAGTTCACTGCTAATTTTTAAATCTATTTTTGGTCTCCTGAAGAAGTAGCCAATGACTACGAAATATAGAGGTTAAAATAAATGAGTTTTTTAGTTGACAGACCTCTTATCCGATTAATTAATTATTCATTATATATGTATATATATATATATATATATATATATATATATATATATATATGTATCTATATATGTAGATAGATCATTATTATTATTTATTATTTTATTTATATTTTATATTCCTTCAAAAAAGGCACCATTTGCCGAAACATGTAGGATTGTCTTGAATATATACATTTTGATATAAAACCAGACCTTAAATCGCCAACAAATTGAATTTACCATATATATATATATATATATATATATATATATATATATATATATATATTATATATATATATATATATATAAATATATATGATAAACGTAATGTTAATTAATTAATTAATATATATATATACATATATATATATATATATATATATATATATGTGGGTGCACCGATGATTGGTAAAACCATGAAACGCTGGCGTCTGCACATTCCAGGGTGGATACGACTTTCACACATTTTTTCATATATATATATATATATATATATATACGTGTAGAAACTTATGGTAAAAGCAATCATGTTATCCACTATCTTCCTTCGCCAATTGGATATGAAACGATAAATGGCAGCGAAATATTTGTTTTATTCTTATATTAATCTCTTTTATAAATTAGGCGGAATAATTTAAATAATTGTTATTGCAGATTGCTAACGCGAAGTCTTTAATAGGCAAACATTAATAATTATTGTAATGGCATGTTAGGTACCTACTTCAACTCTACACACAGATTAAAACATCAGAAAAATAATTACAAGCAGTATTACGTAAGTGGGCGTACAAATATATATATATATATATATATATATATATATATATATATATATATATATATATATATATATATATTTCTGCAATTCGTTAACAGTTTATTACTATGTTTTACGTGTACGAGCAATTAAAAGTATATTTCTTAATCAGATGTACCTTAATGAATATGTATGATGATGTAGCTTCCTTCAAATTGGATAGACGTTAATAGTAAATCATTCGAATATTACGCATCCTACGAATTCTTGAAGTATCCAATTAGCAAACAAAAAAATTAATAATTTCTGAGTATACAGTCTGCTTGCTTGCTGAATGTGATTATTATTAGAGAGGTTCATTTGAGTAACATCGCATAGGCAGCTCGTCCTCGCGCATATATATATATATATATATATATATATATATATATATATTTTTTTTTTTTTCAAATAAAAAAATTTCGTATAATTTGCTTTGTAATTTGTAGACAGCAATGTTTACATCCCCACTTACTTTGCAATTACATACATACTAATTTTATATTTGTAAATATTTCATGTAAAAGCTGAAAAACTCCAATAATTTATCAATTGTTATATTTAATAAATGGCTAAGAAATGATCTAAACACAACACACAACAAACATCTAATGGAGGATTTACAAAATATTGCGGTTTTCTTTGCCTGTGGGTCAGTCGTGCAGTGAATGAACATTAGGTATGTTACTAAAAATTCACTCTCTCCATTCCCATTTATAATTTTTGCCAAGAATTTGGGGGCTGTCAGCGACGAGCAGGGTGAAAGATTTCATCAGGATGGACAATGGAAAATCGGTACCAAGGACGATGGGATCCAGCCATGATGGGTGATTACTGTTGGTTTTTAAAGAGAGAAGATGCGACCCCCCCCCCCTTCCATAAAAGGAAAATAGAGAATTAGTGTGTTCCAAATAAATATTTCTGATGTGTAATTTTTTCTTAGATGTCAACTTAATATAAATTATAAATATAGTCGATATACAGGTAAACAAAACTTGTTAAATCATTTCTTCAGTAAATATTACGTAGTATCGTTCTACATGTGGTTCGTTTAATGTAACAAGGAAATCTTACGTATTACAAGTTTCTCTTGGCCATTTTTGTATTTAGATAGGTTCAATATACTACAATATGCTATTCTGCTTTATGGACCCTTATTTTCAAACCTCAGAGATCTGGTGAGTAATATTGTGCATACCAGGATGGTATTAACTTCTGAAGAAAAAAGCGGGTTAAAGGAACACACAAAAATCACAGACAAAATCCTCAAAAGTGTCCAGGGACTGGTCCATAAGCTATTTCTTCATTAGAACATGGAATTTTAGGTAATGCAGGTCTTTTATGCTGCTTAGGTAAACTATAATTCATTGGTATCGAGTGTTCATAGTATAGTATACAACATATCTACTGCTTCAGGAATTATTAGCTTACCATCGTCTTCATTAACTTTTAAAGAAAATATTTGCCAGTTCGTCAGTTTTATAGTGCCAGGATACTTAAATAAGCAAATGGAATATAATTTTAAACCGTGAGGGTTAACTCAATTGGGCCCACTTTTACTTGAGTTGGTACGACTGTGTCTGATTTGGCATATATTAATATTCTTGCTAGTGAGCAAACAATTGTTTTATGTCACGATTTTCATAATCCTTGATTTTGTTAAGCAACGAATTGGTCTGAAATGTTTGTGGAATGAAATTTCAGGCACGGATAAGTTAAAAGAAATGGGAGAAGAAGCTATCGGGGACGAGCATATGTTAACAACAAGTTTGAGTGGTGCAAAGTATTCAAAGAAAGCAGAGAATGCTTTGAAGGCGAAGAGCAATCTGAACGAGTTTCACCATCGAGAACGACGTCTTAACGTCTGTCATAAAACACATGGTTACAGTCGATGAAACACGAATCTGTGCTTCCGAAATAGACAATTATTCCAGTGACTACAATTCCAAAGGGTAGTAAGATCGAATGAACTACGTAAAAATCATTATGGTTTTTGCATCACGATCAGACTTAATTTCTTGTTCGAGACTATTTGACTAAATATTCAACAGACATTGTTCCAGAACCACCATCTTTGCCCAATTTAGCGCCGTGTGACACTCTTCTATTTTTACGGCTCAATAGACTATTACGGCATCTACGCAGTGGTCTATTTGAATCTATCGAAGGGATAAAACAAAATCGAAACACGCACTGAAAGCTATACTCAAAATATTGAAATAAGTACGAGCTGCTACTAAGATATTCCTGGAATTTAAATGTGGTGGGCGAAGGGATGGTAGTACAACTCTATTGCGCTAGATGGTGAGAGCTACGTATATACTAAGTCAGTCTGTCAAAGGGTACTTTGTTAGGTGGTGGCGAGCTGTTTCTATATTTATGCATGTTAAGTTTTCTTTAAGTTATTCTGCGACGCAACGTCTGATGTGAAAAAGTAAAGAACGTCCATAAAATTATGTCTTAAACTTGGTAAAACTCTGAAAATGTTTAAACAAGCGTTTGAAGAGGATGGTTTAGGCCAGACGCAAACTTATGAGTGGCACAATCATTTTAAAAATGTACGTGTATTGGTTGTCAACAGAAAACACGCTACAAGGAGAAGAATTGTCGTCTTGTCGTACGAAGTTGAAAGAAACTGCCGAAAGCGATGCGAATTTCAGTACGAGAATCATTACTGGCGACGAATCATGAGGTATAGATATGATCCCAAAACAAAGCAGCATTCATCGCAGTGGAATAGGCCATCGTCACCACGACCGAAGAAAGCACGTCAAGTTCGAAGCAAAGTCAAGTCGATGTTGATTTGTTTCTTTGACGCTGGTGACATCGTGTACAAAGAATTTCTCCCACCAAGTGAAACAGTTAGTGGACGATTTTATTGCGATGTTCTCCGACGACCAAGAGAAAACATTCGACGCAAGTGGCCTGCCAAGTGGCTCAACAATTTGTGGATCCTACATCACAACAATGCAGCAACCCTTTCGTCATTTGTTGTGCGTTAGTTTCTAGTCTCAACAAAGACGGAAGTATTACCCCACCCTCCCTACTACCCAGATCTTGTCCCTTGTGACTTCTTTCTGTTTCCGAAGTTGAAACTTAAACTCACGTGGCGCCGCTATGAGACAATTGAGGAGGTCCACACCGAATCGTCGACAATGTTAGACACGTTAACACGTGAAGACTTTCTTCACTGCTTCCAGTCATGGAAGTCGATGGTATCGGTGTATTCATGCGGAAGGAGTGTACTTTGAAGGGGATGGTAGTGAATAGGTTATAAGTACAATTTATTGTCTTTTTCTTCAGATTCCGGGAATTTCTGGGTAGCACCTCGTATATAGTTTCGGAAGAGAACTACCTTGCGTTTTAGTTAACCAGGCCCGATACTTTTTGGTCACAGTTGTATGTTTTGCAACACATTCTTTAAATTTTACGGTGATATTAGGTTATGTATGTATTTTACATTTTTCTGTATCAAGTCTTCTTTTGATTTGTCCACATGAACTCTCAATACTATAACATCTCTAAAAGAGAATATTGTATACATTATATACAGTAAAGTACTTCCTTCATTATTGCATCGTGAATATACACTTAAACTATAAAAGACGTTAGATTACTTGAGCCTGTTCCATTGCGACCTTTTTAGATCTATTGTGGTCCTTATAAACACCGGTAAATAAAACGTGACCGTCTTGGATGTACCTGCAACAAATAGTAAAAATTATGAAAACTTTAAGTACATAATCCAGATGTGCATGAAATCGTAGAAAGCATGTGTATTTTGGTGACCCTTTCGTATGCAATCATTCTGAATAGGTTATTAATTTGATGGACATTTAATAATAGATCTAAAGAAAATTAGATGGCTCACGCAAGCTATATATCCATTCTACAACCTCGAGTAGCAACTAACAGGGAAAGGAAAAAACTTAATGTGTATTTTGACAAAACGAGGGAAAAGAAATATTGTCATGAATGGTTCCGACTTGTTTACATTTTATGAACGTAACGAGACAAAAGCGAAAGAAAAAACTAAACGCGGAATGGACGAACTTAAATGTAGTCGAACTGCAGTGAAAAGTTAAAAGCAGTTTTGCAATTTATACAATTTATTTGTGGCGACGCCATATGCTTTGTAATTTATAGCCATTTTCATTCGCGTCGCTTTATTGTTTTTTTTTGCGTTTTATTGTAGCGCAATTTTGGTGCAAATTATACTATAAAGTGACGTATTCGTAATGTTTATCGTTTCAAAATATTTTCATTTATCCGAATACAAATAGAAGTCCTAACCGGTAATTATTACAAAACTGAATGACTGGTTATTATATATTTCTATAGAGGTCGCTATTTTGTACGAGAACGGTCAACTATCTCGACAATGGTTGGAGATATCTTAATGAAATTTTGTACACGAATATAAGGAAATGTTTGTATATTTTTGGCAATATCTTCATTTTTTTTATTATCGCATATTTGAAATCCAAAGCTAGCTTGATTTTTTTTAAATGGCAACAGGTCTTCAATTTGGCATCGTTGAAAACATCATTTTTTTTCCGAATGCAGCTATGTAAATATAGAATGCCCATTTTCCAAAATAGTTTAAAATAAGACGATAAAAAGTGTTCTCTTTTGGGATAACAACAGTAAAAAAGAACATTTATTAAATAAGAAACTATTTACAAAATGTGTTCAAGGTATCCACCATTAACCTCCTGCGGGTAATGGATGCGTCTAATGAAGCCTCGAATTGCGTTTTCCCACCAAATCAAAAGTATATCAGAAATTTCTTGCCGAATTCCTAAATTCCTAATTTGGGATCTTCTGGATTTTCTGCCCTATTAACGCAAACCCGACTTTCTAAATACCCTCACAAAATAAAATCAGATGGTACCAAGTTTTTTGGTAAAATCTTCATTATCTTGCCGGCCATTCGATAGTTCCTCGTCGGCTGATCCATCGGTTTGGGAAAGTAGCGTTAAGAAAATTTCTAACGTTAATGGCATAGTGTGCTGGAACTATGCGCCACCTTGCTGGAACTATATTTCCTGGCTTTGATTAAGTTAAGGGACAATATTTGATTCCAATATTTCTAAATTCTTGTATGCTGTCAAGTTGCCATGAATGAAAAAAGATCCTACAATATTGTTGCTACTAAACCCCATCCCAATATTTAATCTTTGGGGATACTGTGTATGAACTTGATCCATCCAGTGCGGATTTGTATCAACCCAGTATCTACAGTTGTGTTTGTTAACATGACCATTTAAACAAGATGTTGCTTAATCCGTACAAATTTTGGATTGGTATTCATTTTTTCCATTATAACTTTGCAAAATTCAATCTTACAACCAAAATAATCGTCACCTAATTCTTGCAGTAATTGTATTTTGTAAGGATAAAAATGTTTGTTTATTATTTTTCGAACTGAGCGTCTACACATGTTCAGGTTTAAAGCTAATTATTGGGCAGACACCTTACTATTGTCTATTATATAAATAACGACATTCGATGAATTTTCATCTTAGTTTTTGTTATTTGTTATCCTAATTATGGACGAACGTCAGCGCTGGCTGTATCCATGTATCTTTTCAACGTATTTGAAACTATTAATTTATTGATTTACTTCACCAAATAATCGAGAAACTTCAGCATAAGTGCGTTTGTAGTTAAATGAAAGATAAATCATATAAATAATGAACATTTTCCAATATTATCTAATTTTTTTTTGTTAAGGAAAGCCAATAAATTGAGGAAGCTGTTTTTGTAGAGCCTAGCGAAGTAATTTATATTTTTTTGCTAAAAAACATTTATTTATAATTTTTCTAAGTATGCAAAATATTATCTGCAATCTTTCCGCGTTAAGTTGTTTATATAATTTTTAAATGGGTCATCGCTTCTTCGGTTAATGTAAAACGTAAACCTCGTAACTTACCTTTTACACGTGTACCATTCCGTGTTAATAGTACGATGGGCTTTAGGGACTACAATGAAAATATGTTCATTAGTTCCAGAATAGAAACCATCTTTTTATTCCGGCTTTCTTTACGAGTCCACTCATTAACAACTAGACTAATACAAATCAATTGAACTTTCGCGAAGTGATGTGAATGAAATAAATGCTTTCTACATATACGACGCTAATTATTCGAATTTTTTACTGAAAAAAATTCGCCCTTATGCAGGATTCGAACCTACGTCCTTTGGTTTGCCGGACCATGCTCTTAATCATTAAGCTATTAAGAAACTGAAGTTCAAATCGTCGGGAAGTACTTAAATTGCATTAAGAAACAGATATTATATATATGTGCCCGTAGTTGGCAATTTTGTGCAAATCAATTGCATTTACGCGAAGTGATCTAAATGAAATAAATGCTTTCTGCATATACGACGCAAATTATTCGATTTGTTTACTGAAAAAATTCGTGTTTATTTTTTTCGATTCTGAATTCGACGATCCTCAGCAGATTGTTGATGCTTTTGCATCAGCGACATTCAAGACCTGCATACAAATTTGCCATCACTCAATATTCAGAGAGTTGTATATAATGATGTACTGAAACAACTAAAGAAATCAAAGAACACTTTCATCTCCGGGCATAATAGCATTCCCGGCTTCCTTCTCCGCGATGGTGAGTCAATATTTGCTGAGACTTTTTGCAAGATAATTAATTTATCGTTGCAAAATATGTTTTTCCTGCTACCTAGAAAATCGCCCTGGGAAATCATCCTATTCACAAAAAAGGAGATAACTCTGATTTTAATAATTACAGGCCCATATCAATCCTACCCAAGTTTTCAAAGGGAGGCTATACTATATGAACATATTTACTCTAATATCAAATCATCCCTGTCACCAATCAACATGGCTTTATGTCTAAAAGGTCTACCACTTCAAACTTCGCCATTTTGTCTCAGGCTACATGTCAAATACTTGACAGTGGATGTTATTTATACTGACTTTTCCTGTGCCTTCGATACCATTGACCACGCTGCGTTCTGGGTAAAATGAGTTTATTTGGTTTCAGCAATACACTAATAATGCTCCATAGTTCTTACCTTACAGATTTTTGTATGCTATAATGGCTACAAATCTAGGACGTATTTTACTACTGCCGGAGTGCTTCAGGGTTCCAACCTTGGACCCTTATATTTGTTTATGATTTAATAACCTCTATTTTTCATCGAATTGGCGGTGCTCAGGTTGCTGCATTTCTTCAGGAGGACCTGGATTGTGTCACAAATTAGTGCTCTTCAAACAAATTGAATTTAAACATCGATAAGTGCATACCTTTCACCAGAAAACCCAATAGTTTTTTTTTTATAATTATTCTGTTGACAACATCGCAAACAACCGAAAAACCCATGTTAATGATCTTGTAGTTACTTTTGATGAAAAGCTGACCTTCGCTGATCATGTTTCCTAGGTCATTACGTCAGAATATCGAGCATTGTATTTCATTATCCGTACGTGTAAGGACTTTGCCAACATAGCTTCATTAAAGTCACTTTCTTATACGCTGGTTGTTAGCAAGTTAAAATATGCCGTTGTCGTGTGGTATCCAATATATGATTGCTATATTAATGCTATTGAATCTATACAGTGCAAGTTTCTAAAGTATTTGTGGTATAAACTATGAGTTACTCTTGGATCATCATAGAGTTCATTCGCAAGAAGCAAGACGACACCTAATTAGTTCAAACTTCATAAAAAATGTCATTGTTTATAAGATCCACTCAGCTCATTTACTGGCAGAAGTGAATTTTCGAATATCTCGTCAAAGTTCTAAAGTGAATGAAGCGCTTCTACTTCCAACGGCTAGAACAAATATATTGTTAAGGGCTTCCATTCTGCATTCTGCCAATAATTTTAATAGTTTAAATAATTTTTCTGCAAATATTTTTCGTTAATTTGTTTCTTCGTTTAATGTTTTTGCTTTTCTTTTCCTATTCTTTTGTATTTCGGTAATTTGATTATTTTATTGAATTTTACTTTATTCTTAATTTTTTTCACATATTGCTATGAACTGTGGTTTTTATATTTGTTGTACCACCATTCACGACAAATCTATCCAGCTAGGATATTCAGTCGGTTTATTTTCAAAAAATGGGACTGCTTTGCTCTCAGGGTTCCAATCGGAAAACGTGGTTGACACTTCTACAAATTTTTTTAGGCGCCAGTAAAAGAGTATTGACAAATGTAATAATTATAATATCTTTAAGTTACTTATAAAACTCGTACTGGAAGGATGATTAAATTAAAGAACACAATATAAATTTAAAATGAAAATTTAATACAAAAATCAAAAAAGAAAAAAAAAATCTTTATAAAGTATAAAGATTGTGTAATGTAATATATTACACTCAGAGGTAAAAATTTCATTGATACTGACAGCTAAATGAAATAAAAAACCCTCTATTACATCCGAACAAACTTATATTAAAATAATAATAAAGATTATTTTTAATTTCTCCCCAGAGAAACACACAGTATAAATTTGACAACGCGAAGAAAATCGACTACATGCGCGCTCACACATGTAACAAAAAATTCCCTTGAAAACGAAACGAAATAAAATTTTACAATTATATATTTTTTACATAGAATTTTAAAAATATTCTTTTTCATTAATTTCAACTAACTAAGACTAAATCTCTTAAATAACAATGTTAATACAATTGAAATATAATATTCAAATCTTTTGAACAAATAAGAAATCTTTTTTAAAAAATATATATATATTTTTACTTACCTACATAAAAAATAAGTGAGACACATTTAACGAGAAAGCGTAATAAATCAAAAATTACGAGATTAACAAACTCGTAGAAAGTTCGAGAAATTGAAATGCAATCACATAAACTATATTAAATAAAAAACAACCCGAATTTAACTTTCAATAGATAATTATCTACCTTAAATAAAATTAACGTGCTTCTCGTCTTTAGGTTAACTTGTGTCTGACTAGTCCACATGAAGCACGTAGGCTTCGCATAAAAAAATACAGTTTTTCTTACACATAAATACATACGGATATACACAGATATCCAAAATAATATTACATTCATTTTTAAATAAATTTTTTACTATTTATTGAGGAAAAATCCACAGCAATATGTATTATATTTATTTCTTTATATTGTCTGTATTGGGGTGACCTGTTGGACAATTTAATAAATATTATAATTATTGTGTTTATTATTATCATTATTATTATTATTGCGTCGAGTTATCTCACACTTCTTCAGCCTGTAGCTGAGGGACATTTTACTCTACCTAACTACATATCTGTGGGTATAAGTTCGGTGGTACGTACCTGATGTTATTATTATTATATTTATGTACCTACATTATGCACATAATTATGCACGTTGCTACGTGCATAATTATAACCCCTATTAAATGACTCACCTAGTACAGTAATTTGGTATATTATAACAAACAAATTCAGGATCATTCAATATGCATTAAAAACAAATACTTACTGACGTTAAATTGAAATAACAGTAAGGTATATTAATGAACTTAGAAAAGGGACTTAACTTGGTACAACATAAGCACAAAAAGGTTAATTTTTGTAAAGATCTTTTGATAAATCTTACATCAAGATTCTTGTACATTCACTACACTAGTTAGTTTATTAAATATCAGAAAAAACAAATCAATCTACAGATCGTAATAAAAGAAAAATTAAGCAACGCAATTATGATAGAGAAATTGAAACTACGTTGGTCTCAATCATTTACAAGTTATAATTAATTCTTAAGCTTTAGACAGTTTTTGTAAGATTACGAATAATAATTTACAAAACAAAATCGGGCATAACCTTAGTATGACACAGTACATTCGATTACCATGTATACGCAAAATTAGGGGTATCGATTACTTAGATTTACTAAATCAAATATATAAAAAAATATAA
Organism: Melolontha melolontha; assembly: GCA_935421215.2. NCBI lineage: Eukaryota > Metazoa > Arthropoda > Insecta > Coleoptera > Scarabaeidae > Melolontha > Melolontha melolontha. The sequence continues at coordinate 90,389,563 of OW285235.1, forward strand.
AATGAATTACTCTAAATTTATAATAAGCTTATTCAATAGGTATTAACGATTCTGTCGCAAAAGTTACTTTTGTACTGTCTGTAGTCTTCCGAGCAAAATATAAACACAATTCATACCTTCTTGGTTGCAGAAAGGTTCACTACCTTACAATTCCGATGGTAATACCATCTTGGAAAGCAACCATCAGACTATTGAGCCAATGGTTGCTTGCCGAAAAGGAAAGCCACGTGCTCGAACCATTTCAGGCAACAAAACTACCACGCGGTTGAGAAGTAGCCCCAACTTGTACAAATAGCTTCGAATTGCACAAATATCACGTTATTAAAAAGTACTACGTACTGGCAGACTACCATGTACTAGGAAACGACCATGTGCTAGAAAACGACCACGTGCTTGCGAAGCGACCAAATACTAGGACTCTGTTAGTAAAATTAAACATAAATGAGGAAGAATGACCTAACAGGGTCATCGCAAAGAACTCACCTAATTAACATAGGGATAACCTATAACCACGTGCTCCATATGAACGCAAATTTCGTGCAAAAACTTAAAAAAACGACCTTCCCGTAACTCAAAGCACATCCAGACGTATAAATTAATTATAAGGACTAAAAGCCGCATAACGAAGTAAATAAAATTACTTTTAAAAAGTCATTAATAATCGCACAATACGTCTTCAGTGCAACGTGTTCTTGATGAAAACTCAAGAGCAAAAGAGAGGGCCAGATTTCCTCAACTCAAGTCTTATATAGAAAGAGGTAAGTAGTTCTTACAAAATCTAACTGACAAAGAATATTAATTATATTTGTACTTAATGAAGAAATATTAATCGAATACTATAATTTAAAAAATGAAAAAGAGATGAATCTGACGCTACAATAACCAAGGAGATCTTAAATGAAAATACCAAGGACAAATCTAACGGAATTCGCTCCAAACAAATCCGTAAAATATTTTAATTAATTTTAAGATAAATAATCACATTAAAACTGGTACAAATTAACCCAATTAACAACTAACTGTTTACACTATACTAACTCTATCATTTTTAGTGCGAATTCCAACGCCATCTACAGGCACAAAATATGTACGATATATTAAACCAAACCTAAAATGAAAACAAAGTTGCCTTCAACAACGTGAAACATATCGCAATTTTCAATTAATTCAAATCATACTAGAAAATTACTACGACGATATTTCGAATTTTAACTCTTAATAGGATATCCTTAAAAGAAAAAGAAAATACAAATTTAAAATACCGTAATTTCGAATTTTAACTCTTAATAGGATATCCTTAAAAGAAAAAGAAAATACAAATTTAAAATACCGTAATTTCCAAAAATATAAGCGAAATAGATGATATACAGGTCCGTTAAAAAATTATTGAATAACGATTAAAAATGAACAAGGGGCGACTTCAGCCTGTTACAACGTACATTTCTTTCGATACAAGTAAATAGCTAATAAAATTTTAACAAATAAGTTTAAACAATCAAAATACTATCTTTTATATATTATGTACAGATAACTTATTAAAAAGAAATTGTTTATAAAGTACTAACTCTTTTTTCCATTAGCTCTATTATTTGTATTAAATTTGTGGTTATTCGATTTGTACAAAGCAAAATGTATGTTATAACCTATGCGGTATGATAAATGTGTTATTAATGGTTATTATATGTTTCTTTTGAACAAATTATACTTGTGGACACCTTTTCAGTTATAAACAATATCACTTAAAACATTAATAATTACTTTAATGGCAGCAATTATCTTGTTTGTTTCTTGAAGAAGTTTTCATTATGTAATAAGTTGCTGCTCAGCTGGTTTCCAGAAACAACTGCAAGTAATACTCAAATACTGTAATAGATTATGTAGGTGCAACTTATTTATTAGTAATCAATGTGTCGTGGCCTAAAAGATATATTATATAAATTAGCGAGTTGTCTTTAGTATAAACCCATTATTTACATCATACAATTGTGTTTTTAGCAATTAATGAAAGAAAATTGGATATTAATCAATTAAATGAGGCCGCGTTCACTTTTTTTATACCTGCTGCCATATTCGTGGCATTTGATATGAGCAGGTGGATTTACATTATAGTGAAAATAACTAATTAAAATACTTATACAGAAACATGGACAGGTTCTGCGCAAAGTTTGAAGGGCGATAACATAAAAATAAAAGCTTAAATATATTAAAAGCTCCTTATGGAAAGCTACCAAAAAATTAATAAAAAGTTTTTTATATTAGAAAAGGTAATAATTGCACCAGGAGTCATGGAGAAAAGAAATATTTGCAGCCTATATCAACGATGAATTTAAACCCTTCAATTAACCATTCAACAAGCTACCGACAAGGAAATAGAGATATTTATGGAATCGCCATTTCAAATGAAGCTACCCATAAAACAAATAAAAAGTAACCGAAGTCAAAAATGAAGTTATGAAAAAAAATCAACATAAAAGCGCCCCTCGATTCGACTTAATTACTGGAAAGCCTCTTAAGGCGCTATTAACTAAATGTTTTAGCCTATTGACATACATATTCGTTTCAAAGCACCATACTCCTGAGGGAGTTTCGCCACTTCCTTGGAAGTCCCTACAATCCTGTTTTTAGGAGCGGATTAGTCACATTTCTTCGTCTAGTTATGTGTGTGAAGTTTTTATTGTGCTATGGCTATTCCATTCTTTTCTATTGCTAGTCTTTCCTTTCCAAATAGGTATTTCCAGTCTCTTTATATCTTCCTCTACTTCGTCTTGCCATCGCGTTTTTGGTCTACCTCTTCGTCTTCTATATCCTGGTTTTCATTCCATTATTGATAGTATTTTGCTTTCGGGACCCCTTTTCCAGACATTCCATTTTACCATTTTATCCTCATGGATTTAATAAATTTTACTACATTTTCGCCTTCCAGTTCTTTTTCGATTTCATGGTTTACTCTTCTTCTCACTTCCTTTCCATTATTTTGATTGGTTCCAATATGGTTCTCATGATTTTTCTTTCAAAAACACTTGATCCCTATTGGTCATTTTGCGTCAGCGTCATCGTTTCGGCGCCGTAAGTTATTATTGGTCTTATTAGTGTTTTATATATTTTAATTTTGGTTGACATACATATACAATGCCATAATTAAACTAGGCTATTTCCCGAATATCTGGAAAGTTCAGCTCAGATAATAATGATTCCAAAACCTGGAAGAAACCTAAAGAAGTAACTTATTGTCGTCGGTTTATGATCATTTCTAAGGTTTTTGAAAACAATATATTTAGTTAGGCTGCAATTGACAATAAATATGAAAATATTATTGTTGATCTCTAATTTGGATTCAGTAATAAGCACAGCACAATAGAGGAATTTCATAGGCTATTGAAAAAAATGCACGAAGACTTTATAAAGGTTTGAAGGTTTGTCACACTAGCCTATTATATAAAATAAAAGAACTACTTCCTTATTCACACTACTCACTCGTTAAAAACCTGTCTATCCAATAGACTCTACTTCATTAAGCAAAATAAGTAATTTTCACGACTGCATCCTATACTATCTGAAGTTCCTCAAGGAGCATTCTTGGACTGGTACTGTACCTCGTCTATACAAGCGTCTTACCAACTACTTCGACAATAATAACAGCGACATTTGCTGATGACAGTGCGAAACGTTGATCGCATTGGGATGCTGCAACTGCATCTACACCTGCAAAAGAGTCTCCATAAAATTCAGTATTGGTTGAAAAAAATGGCGTATGAAAGCTAATGAGTATAAATCCACTCACGTTACGTTTACGCTTTGTAAAGACACATGTCCTGCTGTACAAATTAACAACTGTAATATTGCTCAAACCGAAGATATCAAAAGTTTGAGTATGTACTTGGATAGGAGGCTTACGTGGCAGAAACATATCTTCACAAATAGCAAACAATTAGAACTCAAGTTGAGGCAATTCTACTGGATTATCGAAAGAAACCTTGAGAACAAACTACTGGTGTATAAAGCCATTCTGAAACGAATCTGGACATATGGTATCCAAATGGGGCACAGCTTCCATTGAAATACTCTACAGATTTCAGAATAAGGCATTACGGATAATCATCGATGCTCCTTACCATCTTCCTAATTCTATCGTTCAACGAGAACTATAAACTCGTTCGCTGCAAAAAATAAATAGTGAAAACAGTGTAAAATATTGTGAGCGAGCATTAATCCATCCAAACGTGCTAAACTAAAGTTTGTGTTTGGAAATAGGAATAGAGCAAAGAATTTACAACATTAAGAAATAAATAATATTGTTTTAATATATTACACTTAATATAGCTAAAAGGAAATCGGAAAAAAGTGAAGTCCTCATTTTATTACAGAATATAATTAAATTCTGTGAGTGAGAAAATTTTGCGCAAACGCATATACTTTTATTGTTGATAAGGTTATATTTTATAGCAGTTATGATAGGAAAATCTGAGAAAACAATTCGACGAGTTAAACTAAAGATACCTAGAATTGATAAATCACAACAATTGCCACAGCTAGAACATCAACGTTCGACAAATGTTTGTGCACGTCAAAAACGTTCTCCTCGTATTATTACAGATAACATGGATAAATAAATTAATTGCATTTTCGCGAAGTAATGTAAATGTATTCTTTCTACACTTTACGACGCTATTTTATTCGAATTTTTCATAGAAAAAATTCGCCCTCAAGTAGGAATCGAACCCCACCTCTGGCTTGCTATATGTTCATCTCGTGGGCGTTCAAGCAGAAATAATTAAGTCCAAATAATCAATTTTATGGTAACTAAGATTTAAAGTTCAAATGCCATGCAAAATTTCATTTTCAATACCAGGGCTAAATTTATAATATTTTTAGGATATATTAAGGCATATCATTCCATGATATTAATGAAATAATAAAAATTTTTCTCATAGCTATAAAAAAAGGTATTTGATGGACTTAGTTATCTTTGACGGGAACAGTATTTAAATCAGCAGTATAGTGAAAAGGTGTATTTTTATTCAAAAATATTAATTTAATTATAGATACATACTTTAGGTACATTAAGTACATTTTGTTCAAAAACATATTATTCATCAAAAATATTTTGGTAAAAATTTCAGTCCTCTTCAGTTTCACTGTCACTATCTATACTAGGTTCAGGATTTTTATCTCGAACTGATGTCGAAGTAGGTAAAGATGAATACCAAGCATGATATTCTATAGGAATAACTTCATTTGTACACAATTTTCGTAAATCATTATATTTTTTCTCAGAAATTGGTAGCATTGCTGAGTACGCTTTTTTCAGTAATGGTAATTTAGAAGGAAGGCCTTTACCGTGTATGTTAATATCTAGATAATCTCCTGAATGGGTGTAGCTATATTTTACTAAGGATGGACTAGCTTTCTCAATTCGGAAACGTTTAACCTTTAGCCAGTTTACCCTATCGCCAAGAGTATTTATTGTTCTGTTCTTCAAAATATCTTGTGAGAGCTTTTTAAAGTCAATAAAATCTGGAAATTTCAGTTCCTTAACTTTATACTGGTCGTTCTTCTTTTTACCTCTCTTAGATCTAGACATTTTAAAAATATTAATCCAGTCATTCATCGTGTATACTGATAAATTCCTTTTCTGTTTTTCAATGGCACTGTGCATACTGTCACACTCCATCATTGAGTGTCCAGATTCAAGGAACTATTGCTCAATAACTGCAATGTTACTGCTTTCATGGTGAACGAAATAGTATATCATTATAAGTACATTTTGATTCCGATTCTGGCCACCACATGTATCAGAGAAAAGTGATACTTCTTTCACATGTTCAGGTAAAGCTTTTAAGTATAAGTACAAGCAAGTACCAATTTCTAGACTTCCGCGTGCTCCATTTACTTCTGTCCAAGCAAAACAGTAGGCGTTGTTAGGCGGAGCACCTTCGTAAATTGTTAAATTATATCCACACAATTTTCTACTGTAATACATAGGTGATACATCACTGCACGGTATTTGAAGAACACTTTGTAAATCGAATGTTACAGTGACAAAACTAGAATCAGTTGAGGCGCGCTCTTTGTCACACATTTTGGAATTATTTGCATCAGCTTCACGTTGTTTGTGCTCCTCATAGGTTGATTGTAAAGTACCTTTCTGTGCTGTTGTTGCTCCGTTATACCTTACAAACAATGGACATTGATCCTTTCTAGGTTTAAAAAATGAGAAGTTATATTCTTGACAAAAAATCCTCTTATATGTCGTCATGCTGCGAGGGATCTTACCAATGCCAGCGCACATTTCTTTGTATAAAGAATACATTTTGGCTATTGATAATGTAGCGTCTAAATATTTTCTTTGTGAAGATTTTCTACAGTAGTGTGACTCTGTTACAGGAAATGCCTCAATATGATCCTTAATAGTTTGCTTTTCCTCTGGAGACAGTTTGCTGGCTGGCTCGTGTTTTCCTCGTTTATCTTCACCTTGATATAATCCAGACATTCTATCTCTATTTGCTAAAGCTTTATTAAGAGGTCCGTTACTAATGGAAAGTGTTTTAAAAAAGAAAGTTTGACAAATTCTAACAGGTGTGTCATTTTTAAGGAAATATAATTGTTTCGAATTCGTCCGTGCTTTTCCACTTTCTTTACGCAATCGTTGTCTCTGCTGAATAAATGATTTGACATTTTATAGAATAAAATCTTTCTTGCGACAGAAAGATTCTAATCGCCAATAGCTTAGACATACATTAACTCGGTCTACATTATCGCTGTCATTGTATTTTTTTTATTACCAGCTTTTATGGGATTATCTATATTTTCCGTACTAGTATCTGAAGTGTTGCATAATTCTTCATTTGGATCAAAATCCTTTTCTTTGTCACTATCATCGTACTGTTCGAAAGCATCTGTTTCAATAATCTGTAGCACATCGTTGAAAATAAATATGCTACGCACAAGATAATTCTAACCTCGTCCGAAACGGCCGACATACTATTAACTTCTTGTACAATTTTTTCGGCTAGATTTTCGTTGTTAATGGAATTAAGAGCAAGCTCTAACATTCGTTTACCTCTATTACCCTCCATTACCATTAATCGATAATATGTTAAACAGTTCTATAACACTTTATCACTTTACCTTCAGAAAGAAGAAAAATGAGAGGAAAAACTACATAACCTCAATTATGAATAATAGAATAAACAAAATTCACTAAGTCCAGAGAGTGACTTTTGCCTGTTATATAAAATACATTGAACAATGAAACAAACAAAACTCCTTAAGTCCAGTTAGTGACTTTTACCTGTTATAAAAGTACTTCTTTCTAAGTTAACTAAAATTACCATTTTACTTATTGGTCTACTTATCAACCTTTGGATATAGTGAGTTTTTGTAGGCTAAAAATTAAACTTTTTCGTATTCCGCTGCATTCAAATCCCAATAACGGCAAAAATGGACTTAGTGATTTCTGCTTTAACGCCCACGATCTGTTTCCTTTGATGTAACTCAAAGCATCCACATAAAAGTTTCTAATTCACGCCTCAACAGCTCAGTGGTCGAGCAATAGTCCGGCAAGCCAGAGGTCGGGGGTTCGATTCCTACTTGAGGGCGAATTTTTCTAAGAAAAATTCGAATAAAATAGCGTCGTAAAGTGTAGAAAGAATATTTAAAATGGATAAATAATGTTTTAAAATTTTATGTATAACCATTGTCTAAAACTTGTAACTTTGGTATATGTGTGCTTCGAAATAAAATCCATTCTCTATACAGGCTGCCATTTTCTATTTTTGTATATGAGTAACTCTCTTAGTATTGAAAATACCGGATAGGTTAAATGAGTAAAGTTGCTCAGAATTTTGATGAGTATTTGATAGTATTTTCAGATGTTGTCAACTTTTTGACATATTTAAGGAAAATTTAAACTTCGTAACCATTGAAGACTAAACTACTACGTCTGGTAGTATATATTCATGGCACACTTGAATATCATCAAAATATAAAATAAACTGTTTTTTTAATGTTTTTTAAATGGCAATCAATGGCATGACTTCATTAAAAAGCTTATATTATTCTGATTTCATAAATATAAGGTTCGGTATGGTTATCTTTTTTTAAATCTTTATTATAGGGGAAGTAATTGAAATACTATTATTAATTGAAGACATAATAGCCAAATGGGCTTTTTAAAAACTACTTTAATGCAGCAAAAATTAATTTAAAAATAGTTAAATTGACAGTTGTCAAATAAGTTGATTTCCCATTAAAATAGTTAAATATACTACAGTTAAGTGGTATTATCTATCAAATATTTGTGTAAAAAATGTATTCCAAAAAAGAAAAAAATGATATGCTTTTTGTTATTATGCTAGTACTAGAAATAGTAATGACGTTAGCGAATTGTATTATCAGCCCTATATGGAAAGAAGACTGCCAGATAGAACACTATTTTTTAAGTTAGAAAATAATTTGGAAAGGTATGGTTCCTTTACTAAACCAGATCACATGAAAAAAAAAATTAAACCGGGAAAGAAAGAAAGGGTTTTAGCTTATGTATGTTGCAAACCCGCGTAAGTTACCAACTCGAGAAATTGCGAGTGAATGTTCTGTTTCCGCATAAAAGGCTCGTTTAATTTTAAAGCAAAATAAATACAGGCCATTTAAATACAGTGTGAGTAATACATTTTATGGCCAAGATCATGAAAGAAGAATGTTATTTGCTCAATGGTGTTTGGAAGAAGCAAATATTAATCCGCACTTTTATTACATATGAACCAATATTTACCAACAATGGATTATTTAATAGGTATACTAATGTTTGTTGGTCTCAAGATAACGGTCATCTTACTGTGGAAAGGCGAGATCAACGTGTATTTTCTTTAAAGGGTGGAATTTTTGGAATGATAATATTAGGACCATATTTTTATGAAACCAATTTGAATGGAGAACGATATTTACACTTTTTACGTAACGAGCTGGCAGATATGCCAGATGAATTACCATTAAATTTAGTTCAAAATCTAAGATACTTTCAACATGACGGTGAACCCGCTCATAATTTTCTTTCAGAACGTAGTATCTTTCAGAACGTTTTTTTAACTAGATTGGTAACGCCTGTACAGTCCTTTGGCCGGCAAGATCACCAGACTTTACGCCACTACATTTTTTTATGGGGTGCCGTAAAGAATAAAGTCTATAAAAACAAACCCACCTACGTTGAGGAATTAAAAAGTAATATTACGACTGCCTTAAAAAGCACCCACCCACAGTTTAACTCTCAAAACAAAAGGCGTGGATTTGCGTTTTCGATTGCTTTGCTATAAAATCCTGGGGTATTGAACTTGCTTCAGACTTACACAGAGACAGATACACACAGACTCTGCCAAAGGTTCATTCCGATATGGTGAGAAGGTATTAAATGTGCATCCAGAATAATGGTGGTCATTTTGAGTATTTGATGAAATAACATTATTCACTGTCTGCTCATTTGTTTGTTTACTTCCTTTACAAAACATTTACTTAAATTTTAAATTCGTTATTATTTGTATTAATTTAATTTTTTTCTCTTTTATTTTTGCTGCATTAAAGTAGTTTTAAGAAGCCCACTTGGCTATTTTTCCTCAATTAGTACTAGTATTTGAATTACTTCAGCTACAATAAAGATTTAACAAAGATAACCATACCAAACGTTATATTTATGAAATTAGAACAAAACAAGCATTTTAATGAAGTCATGGCCAACTATGATTGTCATTTAAAAAAAGTTTATTTTATATCTTAATATTCAAGTGTGCCATAAATATTTAACAAAGATTATTAAATTCTACGTAAAAATACTATCAGATGCCAGTTTTAGTTTTGGCTACGAAGATATGGTAACTGAAAATTTCGTCAAATTTCAATATTCCTTAAATACATATCACAAAAAGTTGACAACATATGACAAATCTGAAAATACTATCAAATACTCATCAAAATTTTGAGCAACTTTGCTTAACCGATCCGGTATCTTCAATACTAAGAAAGTTACCCATATACGGAGATAGAAAATGGGCTTCTGTATACAGTGATGAAACTGTACCCACACTTATTTTGCATGAAATTATGATACAATAAACACAGTTTAATGGCTGCAAAGAAAGACTACGAAAGCTTCCGATTTAAATATATGGAAACTAAGTCTAACAGAAAACTTCATCGGCAAACATTAACTTGAAATGTCGACGTAATTTTAAGAAAAAACTTTTCAAATTTAGTATGCTCTAATGTCTAATTTATGTACTTATGTTCGTAAGTACAGTTTTATGGTCGAGAATACGTTTGCATATACTCGAGACCATAAAATTGTACTGTACGAACCGCGGTGCATATGAGATTTTTCGGCATACCTATGTTTTTTTTTTAAATAGACGAATTTTGATGATTTTGCACTTTACTTTTTATTATATTATTTATTATATGTATACACATTAGTAACATCAAGTCAGGAATGATTGTCGTATCTATGGTAACCATGTTTGTGTCAATTTAAATTTATATTTTTATAAATGTGAAAGTACATGCAATATATTCTCAAAAGCTCTTTCTTTTAAATCAACTTTATAAATATGGATCAAACAGAGATGGGAGCTATTATAGTTTGTGCTGAAATTTTGCTGGAGAAGTCGTGAAGATATCTTACAATTTCCTAAATTGAAAGGATTTTTGAAACATGAAAATGATGGTTTTAGACGTTCTAAAGCCATCGGCAATATTATTAGCAGATTCAGGAATTGATGTTCTTGGTCTGAAAAGATACGGCGCATTGAAACTTCCACCGTGGCAGAAAGATCTAATTGTTCGTTTACATTTAATATTACAAAGTGATAAGTTTTTGTACAAGGTTCTACTTTTACTAGTTATGTGTTTTTGTTAATTAAAATTATGTTTCAAATAAATTTGTTATAAATGCTCTAATATTGCTATTATTTACCTAGGGTCGTAGTGAAACATTACAGCCTGCTACCATAGCAACTGTCAATACGGTATGTAAAGTGTCACTTACATTTCAAAAAAAGGCGCCGTAGGTATGAAGAAAATAAACTTTATTACTGCCTTTTCGTTATTCTTTATGCACATTGAAAATTATAAAATTGTGTATGTAACAACAATTTCTAAAAGAGAGAGAAAACATTTATCATAAATAATAGTATCTCAATTATAAAGCAATCGTGCAATATCTAAACCACGTAGGCGAAAATATGGACTGAATTTTACAAATTAAAAAAAAATATAAGTTTAGTACAAATATAGGGCATTCAAGTTGGTTTTCTTTGGATTAGCAAAAACAACGTTAAATAAATGTTCTTTTATAAATATAATATAAATATAAAACATCCTATTTATTTGCAAGTTATGTCAAAAATAATAAATATATTCATTTAAAATATAAACATTTACGCAACCTGATGTTTATATTTGTCACCTTATATTTTTCACTCGGATTGTACCATTCAAAACGACAGTACTGCTTGACCTGTCAATCTTAAATGGTTTTAGTATAGGGTACCGAATGGCTCAAGTTGTAACAAGCCTGTCTATGTTACTACCCCAAAGGGCTGCAAGGCTAGTTACTGGGACTATTATTATTATATTAAGATTGTAATCAAACTAAAATGAGTAAAAGTGTTAATTTAATTAAATTAATTATTAGTTCGTATTATTAGGTCGAATTTCCTAAATTAAATCAAGTCATTTTGCAATTTTCCAAAATTCTGAATCTACTTCACATCGCAACATAGAACTACTACTAATTATTCTTAAACATGGTAAATAAATACAAAGTCGTTATCAATTTCACATAATATTTAAGTAAGTTAATGTTTGAAACACATATGCATGAAACTTTGGTATATCATTTCAAATGTGATTAATTATGAGCGGTTGAACACCTGAAATGTATATATTTACCTATGTGTACGTGTATTCACATATCTTAATTTCTTTGTAGCGATCACGACATTGTATCATTAACTATGTTACCATTAATTTATCTTCTTCAAAGCGGTACTTCTGTCATATGCGAAGGGTAAAATTCAATTAGGCATGTATTATTATGTGGACATATGTGTTATCAAAAAATATCTGTATGCGTATATAAAATAATTCCGATTTTAATATGATCCAATTAATTAATTTCTTCATGAGTATGCGATACTTAACTGTTGATTTAATTATTATGTACATACCACCGATCGACATTTTCATTTCTTTTTTTGCTCAGTACGACTGACATAAAACACAATTTTATACAATTTTCCAAAATTAAAAAAATCACGACCAATTTTTTTTATCACGTTAAGGCTTTATTGTGAGATCAGAACTAGAGACCGGACGCATCAGGCCGAAATTGCGATGGACTATCTAAATAGTCAATAACATCGCAACACGTAGTTATTGAATAGCACTATTCATTCGATTAACCGCATATCTGTTTCTTTGTCACTGAATTCCTTTCTTCATGGGCGCAGATAGAAACGTGAGGAGCTTTTATTATTTATTTTATTTATTAATATTTCGTAAGATAAATAAAATACGTTGAGTTAGTTATTCTTTTCATTGTTTTAACTGTTAATCACATACTTCATAATTTTTATAATCGATCCTGTATAATATCGTTTCATCGAATTTACTTCTACCAATTATTTTGCCTTAAGTATCCTGTGAATTTCGTTGAGTTTCAATAACTTACGCATACATTTTTAATTTTAATTTATTTAGATCTAGAAGATTGTTTAAGTTACTTTTTCAGATATGATATGGAACAACGTTGAGAATGGAATCGCGAAATAATGACGGGTTGGATTAAGGATCAAATTGATTGTATATCCATTACCAGTCATTCCAAAATTTATTACAAAGTTTGTAAAATATCGCTAAAAAATTCAAAGAAATGGTACGTAAAACATCACTTAGCATCGCAAGTACATACACAGAAATTACACCCGTTGGAATCTGACAAATTTAACGAAGAAATCTGTGAAACTTTAATGGCGGAAAATATTCCATTAAATAAACAAAACATTTCTCCAAAAATATACTGGTGGAAATGTTCCTGATGATTTCACCTTACGCAAATATTATGTTTCTAAGTGCACGACGAGTACAAGTTCACGAAGGCAGTAGAACGCACTACAAGCCATCTTTCAAATCAATACCTATGGATAAATGCTGACGAAGCTGTCGATATATTAGGACACTGTCTGGTAAATGTTGTGGCTGATGTACTACATCCAACTATTCCATATAACGCATATGTAATAGCAACAAATGATATAAATACAGTAGATGTGGAAACAGTAGCTAAAACGAGCATTTACGAGAATATGCACAGGTACAAAGAAAAAATACTTTTACTTGTCAGTGGCAGTGCTGCATATATGTTAAAAGCAGGCAGACTATTAAAGGAAACACATGCTCTAATATGCTGCATATTACTTGTGTAGCATATGCTCTCCACAGAATCATTGAATATATCAGAGGCACTGTTTCGGAAGTTTATAGACTTGTATCCGCCTTTAAAGAAGTTTTCAGTAAAGCACCATTGAAAGTAGCTCTTTACAAGGAAAAACTCGCATATTTGTCACTGCCTCCCTCTCCAGTAATGACTAGATGGGGAATATGGTTGGAAGCTACTAGTGTTTATGGGAAGAATTTCGATAGTTTACAAAATTTTCGCTACATGTTTAAATGACGATGCTCGAAGTATTTCTGAGTGCAAAGAACTAATACAAATTCATAATTTAAAAAGTTAATGTACTTCCTTCAGGAACACTTTGGAAATTTGCCAAAACTAATCACATGTTCACTTATATAGAAAATCAAAATCTCAAATTAAATGATGGATTAACCACATTAGATGTGGCTATTAATAATTTGAAAAATATTCCAAGTGACTTTGGATGTGGCGTTCGGCAAGATTTAGACGCAGTTTTTATAGAAATCCAAATTTAGTAACCTTGCGGCAATTGTGTATGTCGACAATGCCTCAAAATCTAACTGCTAAATACGCTGAAATAAAAGAATATCTCCAGCATGCAGCTACAACCAGTTACGATGTAGAAAGGACGTTTTATATCTACAAGGATGCATTTCATTAAAGAAGAACAAATTTTACAGAAGAGAACTTTGAGAATGTATTGCTAGTTAAAATGAATACTCATTTACTCAACTTGAACTACAAAATGAACAAATAAAAATGTATTTCGTATTTTATAGATCACCACCCATTTGTTTTTCAATTATATAAATAAAATTATAAACTCTTAAAAAATACAAATTTTCAATAGTACGCCCATGGGCGATGAGTCATCGGTCTCTTGTATTCTGTCCCTAACCATAACATTGCAATACACATTTGTCCCCGCTACTTAGGTAGTGAAAGTATTGTCGAAGATTGTGTATTTGTTTTGCATAGATTGCGTGGACTTAAGATGTTCCTCTTCCTCCTAATTTTATAGTTAGTGTTATTCCTTCAACACAATAGTTATTATTATTACTATTGTTATTATTATTATTACAAAATGAGTTAATAATTAAAAATGAAAATACATAGGGAAAATGGGTCAAATTTGAAATGATAAATATTAGAAACGATTTCGATAGATAGTGAAATTATAATATAAAATATCATCACATTAAACTACCCTGGAATAGCTTAAAAATATCTGTGTAAACGTGTTTTAATCCAAAATAAGTACTGGGTAAAGATATTATTTATGATATTGCTCGAAGACACATTATTATGCAATTTCTTAAATACTGCAATGCTAAGAGAATGCTAAATATGAGATTACAAATCCATAAATAAACATTCAGTATTAAATACAGATGCAGAGGCGTTTGAATTAAAACTCGGATATCCGGTCGAGGTGGTCTCTGTTTTGTATAACCTGCTTCTTCTCACGGTCTCGTAAGAATGGGTTGGCATTCAGTGTGCCTCAGAATAATAAGACTAAACGGGGCCGTACTGCTCGCCTATCTCTCAATAATGATATGCAAGGGCATGCATACATTAACAGGAAGACACTAGGTGAACCCTTTCTAAATAAAAAAATCTAAATGTTTTTTTTATTAAGCAAATAACCCGAGATCAACCGTTCCCATGCACACATAGTCACGAATACACGCGCACTTCCTATACATTCCACGTTTTTGTCTGCGTAGATTCGTGGCTGTGTGTGAGTTGGTCCGTGAGATACATCAGACCCTTTGGCTCATTACGATCACCAAGAGAATGCTCACCTTTACATTAAACATATGGTTGATGTCTCTGATTTTTTGCTCTTATTTTATGTGTATCTACAATACACAGACAGTACCTTTCCAAAATGAATGCTTCTAAAATATTTCTTTCATTTATTTCTACTATCTCTGTGCCAGGATTATCTTTTAAAAAATTAATATGCGTTTTTCTTTTTTTACACACACACACACACACACACACACACACACACACACACATATATATATATATATATATATATATATATATATATATATATATATATATATATATTAAAAATAATAGATTTTTATTGGTTTTAGCGACCTTTTATTGAATTTCAATGTTGTTTACGACGTTTCGACTTTTATAAATTCAGTCTTTTTCAAGCATCTGGAAACAAGAATCATTATAGAACATGAGAACTGTTTGTTTCGTGTGATAGATATAACAATTAAATTAACAATTTTAAATTTTAAATTATATTAAGAAATGAATTATGGATTAGGTTAGCATTTTACGTTGACAATTAAATAACATTAAATTAAAATAGCTTAAAAGAAAGGTAGGGGGACATTAAAGTGATTAATATCTGTATGAATTAATTGGAAACTTAACAATTATTAACAAATTTAAGTTTAAAATTAGATTAAAAAATGATTACAAATTGAGTTAACATTTAACGTTGAAAATTACATACATGCTCATTCCAAAGAACAGAAATTAAAACCCCCGCAAACTAAAGTATTAGTTCACTTACAATATCCGCACAAGCACGGTCTTTCCTAAGAAATTTGGTCTCGGATGTCCAAAACACATGTGTTACACAGAATACGTACCCTTGTAAAACCAACGAACAACAAATGTGAGTTTATTTGTCTTTTCTTTGTTCTTTTTACCTATTTGTAGTGTAATTCAACTTTCCAAATCATTCATACAGATGTTAATCACTTTAATGTCTCCCTACCTATTCATTTAAGCTATTTTTTATTTTTTTATTTTTTTTTATTTTAATTTATGTAATTTTCAACGTTAAATGTTAACTCAATTTGTAATCATTTTTTAATCTAATTTTAAACTTAAATTTGTTAATAATTGTTAAGTCTCCAATTAATTCATACAGATATTAATCACTTTAATGTCCCCCTACCATTCTTTTAAGCTATTTTAATTTAATGTTATTTAATTTTCAACGTAAAATGCTAACCTAATCCATAATTCATTTCTTAATATAATTTTAAATTTAAAATTGTTAATTTAATTGTTATATCTATCACACGAAACAAACAGTTCTCATGTTCTATAATGATTCTTGTTTCCAGATGCTTGAAAAAGACTGAATTGATAAAAGTCGATACGTCGTAAACAACATTAAAATTCAATAAAAGGTCGCTAAAACCAATAAAAATCTATTATTTTTAATATTAAGACACGGCCAATAAAATAAAAAATAAAAATAAAATTCTTTAAACACTAAATATATATATATATGAAGGTTTTCCTAAAATATAATTTTTTACAAAGTATTCCGTTAAATTATAAATTTTTCTTTCATTTTAGAAAAGCGACGATCTTTAATATCTTCTACTTTCCAAACAACTAGAATTACAAAACTTCGAAAACAGTGCTGTGCGTTTACTTATTTAGTCAGCAGTAACCAAAAACAATTCCTAGTTGAAAAATTTTATGTGCGCTTTAGATACCTAATCTACATATTTAATATTGTACTTATACATACTATTACTTATATATTATAACAATATATCCACTAAAATCACACCAGTATAGATAATTGTCATTATACTAAATATATTTTTCAAATTTTTGACAAAAAGATACATGAACTCATCAAGAAAATATCTTTCTCCCGAAGTACGGCATATTGTAAGGGGCATGTATCCGATGAGCCGTCGCTCTCTGATCATACGGATATCCGCTATGAATTAAGTATAGATTTAACAGAATCCCGCCTACACAGGGATCCCAAGAAAACAGACTGGGGTTCTTACAATGAAGACCTGTTAGCTGCAACCCGAAACATTTCTGTTAGAATGTGGAAGAGTTGAAGTTGGCTATTGTAGGGTTGCAGTAGACCATCCTTTACTGCTACGAAAATAACTGCCCCTTTAGGGAGCGCCGTATAGCTAAATGGGCTGCCTGGTGGAATACAGAGTTAATCTAAGGAGAGAAAGTCGCCGGTTACTTAATAATGTGCAGAAAACAGGTAATTGGGAAGCCTACAAGGCTCTCCTCAATAAATACAATGATAAAATCAAAGAGAGCAAAAGAAAGGCCTGGAGAAAATTCTGTGGGGATATCGCAGGTGTCCCTGACATGGTCAGAATTAACAGAATTCTCAAAAAAGATTCTTGCAACACAATTAGATTTATACAAAAATCGGACGGGAGGTGTATCAGTACCGTGGAAGAGACTTTAGAGTATCTTCTGGGGGTACACGTTTCAGGTTCCGAGCGTATGGATGACTGTGATACCAATCAACTTGTCACCTCTTGGAGGGCGGCTTGGAATTATTGGGAAATATTAAACGAGATCTTCAAGCCCATTTTAATTAGATGGGCGATAAAGTCGTTTGAACCATAAAAATCCGTAGGACCAGGCTCAAGATCTTTCAAGAGGGAATTGGGAAAATGATGTGTCCTCTATTGGAGATATTCAGTTCTAGCCATGAAATGTTTTATATCCCTAGGGCATGGAGAGAAACTAGAGTAGTGTTTATTCCAAAACGCGGAAAGGAAACATATCCCCACCCTAAATCATTTAGACAATTAGTCTTACCTATTTTAGGTTGAAAATTATGGAAAAAATTATATATTTAAATGTTTAAGAAGGGACTCAGGACAGATCTCCTCTACATCCACTGCAGTGGGCATACCAGATGGGAAAATCAGGTGAGGCTGCCCTTTATAGATTAGTGGGAGGGCTCGAAAGGAGCCTACACCACAAGGAAGTTGCCCTTGCAGTCTTCTTAGACACAGACGGAGCTTTCGATAACACCTCGACGTCATCCATTATTCGATCTTTAGGAGATCGAAAAATAAAGAGCAGCACATGCAATTGAGTCCATAATATACTGCGTAGCAGAGTAGTTCATGCCTATATGCAAAATAAAACCATCTCTATGAGGAAAACAAAGGAGTGTTCTCAAGAAAGCGTATTGTCATCGCTACTCTGGAGTTTAGTAATGGATAATCTCATCAACACTTTAAATGACCAGAGAATATGGACGCAGGGCTTTTCCGATGACATTGTGTCCCAGGCGACATTCTCGGGCACAGTGGCGAGTATCATGCGAAATGCTGTGAGAAATCTGTAAAGATGGTGCCTTGAGGAGGGATTAACTGTCTATCCTCAAAAAAAAAACAAGTTGGTAGCCTTTACCAACATAAGAAAACTAAATGATTTGGGCAGCGTAAGGCTGTTTGGATAAGAGTTAGAACTAACCAATGAAACGAAGTATAACATAAATTAAATAACACTTAATGAGAAACTGAATTGGAGCAGACACTTGGTTAAAGTGGAAGATAGGGTGGGCTAGCCCTTCTGGAGATGCAGAAGAGTTGTTGGCAAGACCTGAGGACTAAAACGAAATGTTGAACATTGGGTATACACTGCAGTAGTAAGACCAACGATTACCTATGAGGCAGTCTGGTGGAGGAGGATGGAGCTGACATCGTCGGTGGGGCTCCTTTCGAATCTCCAGCGACAGGCTCGTCACTGTAACCGCCTCCATCGCCATCGTGAGTCTCCTTCCAATGGAACTATTTGTAAAATCGGAGGCTATGGCTGTGACCCTGAGGCTGAAGGTCAATTATGTATGGTGTCCTAATAAGGTGTTAGGGGGGCATACAGATACTACAGGAACTATACTGGAAGGGCCGATTTTTCAAATGTCGGCGGACTGTATGGCACCAGAGATTAAATTTACAGATAAGCTAAACATATTTATTCCGACCAGGGAACATGCAAAAGTCGCTCGAGCGATTGTGTTGCCGGCACCTGGTACACTGATGTATTAAAATCCCATCAGGGCACAGATGCAATCATATGCGGAATGTACCCTAGAAGCAAGGTATCAATATGCGACACATGCGAAAACATGCGACAATTTTCCAGGCCGAATTGTTTGCAGTCGCAGCTTGCGTCGAGAAAATTCGGGATGTTGGCTGCGCAAACAAAAAAATCAGCATAATGATTGATAGTCAGGCAGCTATTAATGTCATTATGAATCCATCTACCAGGTCTAAACTGGTGAAATATTGCAAACAGGTCCTCCACAAACTGGCAAAGGACATTACTGTGTCGCTGATATGGGTGCCAGGATAGAAGGAATTAAAGGAAATGAGATGCAATGAGAGTCGACGAACTGGCAAAAAAAAAGGTACTAATAGGAACTTCATAGGACCAGAACCTCTATGTGGAATAGCTAAGGATTCCGCTAAAAGGGAGATCTGGTTATGGCTAGAGAGAGAACATAAATAGAAATGGAGATTAACAGAAAGTCAACGCCATATTGAAATACTACTAATGGAGCTGAATGGAAGATTTTCAGCGAACCTAATTCGCAGTAACAAAAAAGAAATCAAAATAATTACCGGCTTAATAACCGGACATTGTCCTTTAAAGAAGCATTTATACAGTATGAGCGGGCCCTGATGTAGGAGATGTGAAAAAAGATAGAAGCTAGCCTTTATGTCATATGCACGTGTGAAGAACTGAAGGGACTGAGACAGAAACAGTTCGGAAGAGATATAACCCTGATATATACAAACAATATAGAGTCCAAAGAAAGATATGCTTGAGTAACTGCCCACACAACAATCATTTTACTTCATTTATATTCAACAAGTAAAACTCGCAGCAATATGTATCTGGACTGATTCGACTTTTACTTGATGAAGATATGTAATTCAAATTGAAAATAAAACTATTAAAACTTAATCTGTATCCATACTCCATATGTATTTTAAGTAATCCCTGAATAGCAGCTTCAAATACGCCATGCGATTATACTAGTACTAATGAAGGTTTCGTTATTCACATTTGCATCTTCTTCAACATCTATTATCAATTAGCATTCACAATCGCTTTTCTTTACATACCTTGATGTCTTCATTGGTTACTATGGAGAATTATCATAAAAGTGTTATATCAGTATCAACATAAAATGCATAAAAACCATAAGCGATGGGATTGCTACGAACTCAATTGGAGAAATTTCAGTGCTAGAGCTCGTCATGGTAAATGAAGCATGAATATACAGGGTGGGGCATAGGAACCAAGTGTTTTTGGTTTGGGTAGTACTCGGCCATTTGAAAAGGGAGGGGCGCGCGGTTTATTACAATCCATTCCTCGACTCAAAGCATTTCACTTTCTCAGTTGCCACTTGCCATCATGGAGAGGTGGACGCTAGAGCAACGCGTGTTCGCGTATGATTGTTTTGTTCGAAGTGGCGAGTCGGTGACTGCAGTACAGCGTGAATTTCGCAGAATATTTAATATCCATCGTAATGACTCTGTTCCTGCCCGAGACACCATCTTACGCTGGGTCAATAACCTTCGAACAGTAGGTTCAATAATGAAAAGAAAGCCGCCCGGTCGTCAACGTACTGTGCGTACTCCTGAGAATATTGAAAGGGCGAGACAAGCATTACTGCGAAGTCCACGCCGCTTTGCACGTCGACATTCAGCTGCACTTCAAATCAGCAATCGCACTGTACGGCGGATTTTGCATGGTGACTTACATTTTCACCCATACAAAATACTGGTTGCCCAACAATTAAATGTAAGAGATTACGCCCAACGCTTGAGTTTCGCACAACAAATGCTTGAAATTGTTCAGGAGAATGAAAACATGTTGTTACTCATGAGTGATGAAGCTCATTTCCATCTTACGGGGGCCGTCAATAAACAAAATTGCCGGTACTGGGCTGACGAGAATCCACGACAGTTACATGAGATGCCATTGCATAGTCCTAAGGTAACAGTTTGGTGTGCGGTGGGAAAATTTGGCATCATTGGCCCATATTTTTTTGAAGAAAATGGGGTCACCGCTACAGTAACATCTGCGCGTTACATTCATATGGTGAATAACTTTTTCATACCTGAATTGTTAAGAAGAGGTGTGGATATTCAAGATTTGTGGTTACAGCAAGATGGGGCCACGGCACACACCGCCAGAGCATCTATGGCTGTTCTCCGCCGCCTGTTTCCGAATCGTCTAATTTCGAGATTTGGTGACGTTTTGTGGCCTCCTCGGTCTCCCGACTTATCTATTTGTGATTTTTATCTGTGGGGGTACCTCAAGTCACGTGTTTACGAGGCCAAACCCCGTACGGTAGACGCATTAAAGGAATCGATTCGTTATGAAATCTCCCTAATCGACAGAGACATGCTGGAAAGAGTGGAGGCCAATTTTCGTCAACGGCTGCAACAGTGTATCAATGAAAACGGACATCATATGCCAGATGTAATTTTCTGTACTTTAATATTTGAAAATGCTTTATTATTAGCTATGTTGTACTACCAATAAATTTTTTTTAGAGTAAAAACTAATAATTTTATTATTATTTCAAAAACACTTGATTCCTATGCCCCACCCTGTATATACCAGTGTAGAAGCTCCAATATATAGAAAACGACAACGAAGACAAACAGTCCACAATGATCATGCAGCGAAATCCGGAAAGAGATTGTTTTGTTAAAGATTGTTTTGTTAAATATGCTACTTCAGCAATATAAATGTAGTAATTTTTCTAGTTAGTATTATTTATCATAAAATTTTAAACTTATTCTTTGCATCTGCTGAATTAAATACTCGTGTGTTTGAGGCAAACTAATAAAGATAATTATATGATTAGCATTAAAATAAAATACCAATAATAAAATGACCCAAGTTATATTTTTATCTTTAGTCAAAATTAATACATAACACCATTCTTTCTACACCTGCACTCATCGACAGTTATAATTACATGATAATTCATTTTCTTCATTAAGGAGTCATAATTAAAGAATAGAAAAAGTCGGACAACTTAATTTTAATGAAGTAGTACCATGCATCTTAGCCAAATAATGATAAAATTAATAATAGGTAATATTTTCGGTTAACTAAAAGTTAGTTACACTTGCACGTTTTTAACGTACAAGTGTGTTGATTATTGAGTTGTACAAAAGGCGTGATGTGTTCGTTAATGTCAGCAATATAAAGAGACAGAAAAAGGCACAAACACACCATTCTCTGAATGATGTGCAGGTAGTTCACTCATACATAAAGGGATCAGTCATTCAGCTGTCAATATAGTAATAAATGGTGCGTAATCGATCGTTTAGTGTCGAGTATTTTTGTGTGTATTGTATTGGTAACACCTTTTTTCCACCTGTTCTCTACCACTTGATTTTTAGGTTAGAATACCTGCCATGAAATTTATGTTAATCGGACGGATAGCCCGATCTTATTGGATTTATGCTATTATTATAATCATTATAGTAAATATCAGATTATAAAGTTTTATCGAACTCATTTAAGCTGTTTAAATATTATGAAATTTATCAAACTTAATGCTACAAGGATCTTGATATTATCGTAGGTCTGAATTATAAAAATATAATATGCAAATTAATAATTGTGTTGTGTTACAGCAGTGATTTTTGAATGTAAAATAGAAATATTTAGTATCTTAGATGTTCCTCAATTTATATGTACAGATATTTCAGAGTAGTATGTTCTTAAAATGATGTTTAAAAACCAAGCCTCTTAATAATCTAAGTGGAAATAAACGTTTTCAAAAAGATTAGTTTGAAGATTAGTATTTACTATAAAGAAAATATTTTAAACTCCTTTTCAATTTAAATCATTTTTAGTTGAATTAACATTTAATGAATATTAAATACACAATTTCATAAATTTGAATGCATATTTTTAGGCCATTGTTATTAATAACACGAAAATTGACATACAGTAGACGCTCGGTACCGTGAACAAAATAAAACACACAGTGTTCACCCTAACATTGTTCACGTTAACGAGAGGGTAAAATTGATGCTTAAAATATATGATGAGCCTGTACAAATAATATGTTACCTATATAAATACTTGTTTATTACGACTTATGACCATTTATTCAATATATTAACATTTAATAATAAATAAATATGCTTTTTAAAAAATATCCGATATTTTGGTTTGCTTTCTATGTTGTTTAACTTTTTGCGAGACAGCAATTTCTCTTAGGTCTTTTAATGATTGAATGTAGTTACAATCAACTCCACTTTCTTTTGCCCATTTAATTGAGATGTTCAAAGCATTTATTGCACTGTCTAGGGTAACCGTCTTTTTTGAGTTTTCTTCATTTTCCTCAGTTAGATTTTCATTTTCATCTTCATTAGTACCTTCCACTTGTGTATCCACTTCATTCCAATTAATTATATCTATGTCAGTAAATTCAACCTAGAAATAACATTACATGTAGATACTGAAAGTTATGATATTCACGAATTATATACTTGCGGTAATAACATGTTTAACATATCACGTGATTCAGTTATTGGTCTTGCTTGGCTTTCTCTCCATTTTCGCAGTAATTCGGCAAGTGGCAAATCATCCTCTTCGTCTTGATCACTGAAATCTAAAAGTTTGTTCCAACATTTGGCAATTATTGCAGGATCTAATCGGTTCCATGCAGACATAAAATTAGTAACCGCATCTTTTAATATGAGATCTTTTAATGTTCCTATATGAGAACCATTTCCAATAATGTTTCGAAGAAGGCTACTTCTGTAGTATAATTTGGTGAGCCTGATCACGTTCTGTTCCATTGGTTGGATAAGGACTGTTATATTTGGCGGAAGGTACATTGTTATGATTTGCCCATCTTCGCTCTGCAATTCATCCTCTTGGGGATGCGAGGGAGCATTATCCAAGAGAAGTAATGCTTTTATTGGAAGACCTTTTGATTTTAGAAAACGTGTAACCTACCAGTAGAACTCACTGTTTAATAAATTAAGTTTACATGCGAAACTTACCTGAGGAACAAAAGAATGGTGGAACCAAGTCTTAAAAATTGACTCTGGCATCCAAGCCGATTTAAGATTGTTGTAGTCTACAGGAAGTGAAAAATTTCTAAATGCTCTTGGATTTTTGGCTTTGCCAATTACTAAAGGCTTGACATTATGATTTCCACTAGCATTAGTACAAGCCAGAAATTTTAATTGCTGCTTTTCTAGTTTCCTGCCAGGAGCTGTCTTTTCTTAAAAGGAAACAAATGTCTTCTCTGGTAGAAGCTTCCAGTACAATGCTGTTTCATCAGCATTATACAGCTGATCCAGTGTAATTCCCAGTTGTTGAATTTTATCTTTTAACTGCACTTTAAACGGCTCTACTAGTTCTGGTTGGGATGAAAGTTTCTCTCCCGTAATTTTTAAATATCGAATTCCAAACCTTTCCTTAAAGCGTTGTAGCCAGCCATCACTGGCACTAAATTCTTCATTTATATTTTCATTGATTTCAAAATGTAACGCTTTCGCCTTTTCCTTTATCATATCCCCACTGACCATAAAATTTTTTTTTTGTTTATTCAAAAACCATTTGCATAACTTTTTCTCCATTTCTGGATGTTTAGATTCCTTTAAAGTTCTTATTTTACCTGGTCCTGTATACGTATCGGTCACTGAACGTAAAATTGCTTCTTCTTTGTTTTTTATCTTACATACCCTGGATTTCGCTACATTATATTTTTTTGATAAATTTGTCACACTTACACCTTTTTTTAACTCTTGAATTATAAGCGTCTTTTGATGGAGAGTAAAGCACGTTGGTTTTTTCGGTGGCATCATGAAATTCAATTTGACTTCAAACTCTTCCTGGTAAGGTCGAATAACAACTGTACTATGTATGCAATAAACGCAGTTATATGTCCGAAAACTAGCGTCATAGAATACGGGAAAGTACAGCCGCATTACAGTATATAACTCGAACACAGCCCGGGGAAATATCATCGCATGAAATATGTGTTTCCGTTATCGAATGTCGGTTTGTTCACGTTATACGGCCATCAGTGTTATGAAAATGATTGTTCACGTTATCCCGAATTTCCGTTACCCGATGTTCACACTATCGCGCGTCTACTGTATATTTCTATGTATGTATATGCAAATTTACTTAAATTTAATCCTCTTCTCTTATTTTCTTCAATAAAATTATTTTTGAATGGATTTCTCAATTATCCAAATTGACTTCTAGGAAACTTATTTTCCTTAATTATATTTTCTTTCATATTTATTAACTAATTTAATAAATAATATTTCATGTTAATTGTTGTATCATCAATAAAATAATAATAAAACTAAACTTACTTATGCCAATCCGGACTAAACGACAAGAGCACCACGAGAGTTGTTTCAGAAATATTGTTATTAAGATTTCACTATCCAAATTCTATGCCTTTAATTATTTTTATCAGTAAGATTTTAAAATACTTTTAAAATAAAACAAATAACAAATAAAATAATGAAATTGAATAGGTTAACAATTTAATTAATTCTACAAATTATGAATATAAACGCAAACAATATATTAAA
The DNA here is from genome assembly GCA_935421215.2 of Melolontha melolontha. Lineage (NCBI taxonomy): Eukaryota > Metazoa > Arthropoda > Insecta > Coleoptera > Scarabaeidae > Melolontha > Melolontha melolontha. Next base: position 90,415,405 of record OW285235.1, read on the forward strand.
TTTTCAAAAACAAAGTTGTTTAGTAATTAATAATTAACAATTAAATTATATCTTTGAAATTATAATTTCTTTTAATCAAAATTCCCGCGTTATGGCCGTATTACATAAAACGTTAGTACAACTTTGACTTTATTATGCACTTTGTTTACTTTGTCACAGATCTGATATTTTAATAATTTTTAATCTATTAAACAGTACCGAATAAACGTAAGTATATATGTATATATAAAGGTAATTATTTCTTGACTTTTGTATATTATAGTAGATTTAGATATTCGGCGATTTATTTTATAATTTAATTTTTTTAAATAAAAATTAAAGTGTGCCTTGGAATACAAAGCAATGGAGGATTTTATTAACTTCTAAAGTAAAACATCGTAGCAAATCATAATTATTATAAATATTGCTCAAAATTCCTCCCACCTTGCTGAATACAAATCTGCCACCTTCTAGTTACTCAATATGTTGGATTCAAGATCAAAACAGGAGGTATCTCTCGACAAGTATTAATAATTCTCTCTCGTAAAACATGCTCATTCTCAGGGGATGCTAAATAGACACGGTCTTGAACATAATTCCGTAGCCAAAAATCGAGCGGCGTAAGATCAGGTGAACGCGCAGCACACCGAATTGGCTCGTATGTTCCTATCCATTTTTGGCCAAATTTAGCATTCAACTAGTCAAAATTTATCTTGGCATGATGTGGCATAGCGCCATACTGCTGGAAAAATACTCTATTTGATTGTTAATTCATCCAAGAAATTGTCCAAATTTTGAATTAGTAGGTGGTGATACTTTTCCTGATTTAGGGTACCGTCAATGAAAAGGTTTCAATCAATCTATCACCCAAAATACCACACCACACATTTACGGTGAATCTATGTTGTCGATTGATTTCAACGATAACTCTTGGATTTTGTTCACTCCAATAACGGTGAATACGTCTGCTGAAAACGCCATTATTGTACCGGACCAAATCACATTTCTATAGAACTGCCCATTCTGACCTAACATGTTTAAAAAGTAAACACAAAATTGGTGTCGTCTATTTTGAGCGTTTTCATATAACGCTTGTACTTTTTGAGGGATGTACGGTTTAAATGTGTGATTTTTAATATTTTATGAACAGTGTCCTTTGACGTGCCAATATTATGTGCGATTTTCCGAGTTGAAATTCTTGGAATTTCTTGAAAACTAAGAACGGTATCTAACTCAACACTTTCACGAAATTGGCGTCCCTCTTTCTTAGGTTTCTTAAAAGCATCCTGATTTCTTAAATTTCATTCAATTCTTCTAAATTTCTGGCGGTTAGGCGCTTTTCTATCGAGATAGCGAGCTGCTGCTTGACCAGAATTTTTGTGACATTCGAAAAACACTTGAATCAGATTAGTTAATTCATTGTTATTCATAATGAAATAGCCATATGATAAATAAATAATAACAAAACTGTAAGAAATAATACAAACAACAATAAATGACAACAAGTTGACAAATATTAAATGACAGTTACTATTTAGTGCGCTGTCATTGAATTCCAAAGCAAACTTGAAAATTATTTATCAAAAACATTTTATAAGATGAGGTTAAAACACGCCAATTGTATTCAAAAAAAAATTACTACCAAACGAATAAAAAAAAAATTGTGTTGCTATTTAAAAAAAGACTATCGTTTGACAAAAATGACACATTAAAAACATTAAAGATTATACTCTTTTATAGTATTTATACACCTGTGTCGTGCGGTTTTTGAATTTCTGAAATCGGATTATAAATGGCAGACTTGTAACTTGGTACGTTTTTCGTAAGATAACCTATATATATATATATATATATATATATATATATATATATATATATCAAAATGAAAAATTTTTGAAAGACATATCCGCAGCCAAATATAGAACTGAGAGACATGTCTGTCTCCGGATAACGTGCACTGATGATCTGTAAAAACAGTGAAATATCAATATTTACACGTTCCGGGCGGATATGTCTTTCACAAATTTTTCATTTTCATATATATATATATATATATATATATATATATATATATATATATATACACTCGGGAGCAAAAAAATCGACTCAGACCGCACTCTCGCAGTAAAATGTCCCTGGCACAAAAAATATAACATAAATTCCAGTTTTGCTTTTCATACCTTTAAGTTCAAGATCTTAACATAAAAATGAGTGCATATTCTTCTAAGTTACATTTCCTTTTCTTTGAAAAAATAAAGTTATGTTTTAGGATGCTAACACTTCAAAACAGACGCGGAAAACTTAAAAGAATAGACTAGGTAATATCAAGTACATTTTTATTTTAATTTTCAAAATACATGATCAATATTTAGTGTTACCGCTCCTAGCCCTAATTACCGCTTGTAAACGGTTCTTCATGGAATGAATAAGTTTAGCGTCCCATTCTTCGGTAATTGCTGCTTGAAGTTCAGCTCTCGTAACTGGTGCAGGATTTCTAGCCCGAATTTTCCTTTTGAGTTCATCCCACAGGTGTTCAATAGGATTCAAGTCCGGGCTGCGCGCCGGCCAGTCCATAACTCGTATTTCAAGTTCTTGCAAGTAATGCCTTACGGAAACTGCACTGTGTGGACGGGCATTATCTTGCATGAAAATGAAGGTTTCCCCGATAAAACCAACGTAAGGAACGACATGGTTCTCTAGAATTTCTTGGATGTATCGGTTCGCAGTCAAACCTCCTGCTCGGCCGCCGGTTTCAATAAAAACCAGCTCGGTTTTTGCGTCCATAGAAATGCCAGCCCACACCATACAGGAACCTCCTCCAAAAGCCACCTTTTCTGTTATGCAGCATTGTGCGAATCTTTCTCCCGGCCTTCTGTATACTTTTCCTCTTCCGACACTGCCGTGCAAACACACTCTGCTTTCATCCGAGAACAGTACAGAGCGCCATTGCTCATTTGTCCAATCAACATGTTCTCTTGCGAAACGGAGGCGAGCTGCTCGATGGGCTGGGGTCAATTTTGGACCCGTAGCTGGTCTTTTTGGACTAAGGTTAGCTGCCTTGAGTCGTCTTCTGACTGCCCACCGACTAACAGCCACTCCCCGCGTTTCTCTGAGCTCCCGTTGAATTTGTACGCCGGTGAAAGCCCGATTTCTTAAAGAGCTCTGGACAATGAAACGGTCATCTCTCATTACTGCTACCATTCTCCTGGTATCTCCGGTAAACTCTTGACACGGCAGACTGACTCATGTGCAGCACACGAGCGACTTCCCTTTGATTATGGCCTTGTTGCAATAATGCAACCGCTTGAGCCGCAACTTCGGTTGAAGTATCCATTAGCAGCTAATATACCTAAATGTAGCTGACGGAAATGTATATCGGTTGACGTTTGACAGCCAACTAATACGGGTTGATAAGGTAGAAAGCCTTTTAAACGACCTACTGACCTGCAAAGAACAATAATGTCAACTTATACAAAATCTTGCGATTATCGATCACAACAAATTATGGGGTAGTCTAAGAGTATAAGAAGCGTAAGTTAAAAGAATATGCACTCATTTTAAAGCTAAGATCCTGAACTTAAAGATTTTGAAAGCAAAAGTGGAATTTAAGTGTTAGTTTTTGTGCCAGAGGTAATTTAATGCGAGTGTGCAGTCTGAGTCGATTTCTTTGCTCCCGAGTGTATATATACATATATATATATATATATATATATATATATATATATATATATATATATATGGTAAATTCAATTTGTTGGCGATTTAAGGTCTGGTTTTACTTCAAAATGTATATATTTAAAACAATCCTACATGTTTCGGCAAATGATTTATATTTATATTCCTTGAAAAGGCATCATTTGCCGAAACATGTAGAATTGTTTTAAATATATACATTTTGAAGTAAAAGCAGAACTTAAATCCCCAACAAATTGAATTTACTATATATATATATATATATATATATATATATATATATATATATATATATGTAATTTTTAATGTAATATTACTTCGATATTTCTATAGTTCTTATGTACATATATGTATATGTGACCACATTATTTTTAAAGCAAACAATAGGAAGACATCTGGTATGAAGGTAACAGTCTAGTAAAAAATAAACTAAACAAAGTTCTAAGGGTACAATTGGATGTCGGAAAAATAATTACCCATCTAGTCATTTCAATTGTTCTTTTCACAGTAGGTCTCTATGTATCCTGATACACGCCGCTGAACTAATTTATATTTCTGTTCTAACAATAAGCAGATCCATGCAAAAAAGTGTAATACATGCATGCAAGGTCTATTCTTAATTTAGGTAGGTATAGTTTCAGCTCAGGAACCAGTTAGTAGCGTATAGAAATAGGGCAACCGAATCCACGAAAATTTATACGTAACAAGCCCGCTTAATGGAGGGATATTTTAAAACGTCAGATTCCCATCAAGTAATGTAACTGCCATATGCAGATTTGGGTTGTTTTTTATCATTACAGTTTGAACGTAAATGATACCTCGACATATGTAAATCTCGGCGCGCAGGCACTAGGTAATTTAAATTGTAACAGATATCTGCTACTTAGTTTGCTAGGCACGTTGATATGACTAAATAATGGGCGCAGAAGAGACAAGAAATCGTTTTAAAATAACTTTCAACTACAAGTATTTATACAAATTTTGCCGGTTATATATTATTGAATATACGAACTGAATTTAAGGTTTAGCTAAACATGCATTATATTTGTAAAATTTAAAAGACGAGAGACTTGCATGACTACAAATCAAATACTGAATTCGCGATTTCCGAAGCTATTGTGAAAGAGTAATGTTACATTATTAAATACAACATGAGCAAAAAAAATTGTAGTTTCAAAGGATATTATATATTATTATTTATTGTCTAAGTTGATTATAATTTTATGATAAAACAAATTTTTCGAATTCTAACCACGAGTTTTGAAAACAAAATTAAAGAAATTAAGAAATATATTATTCCTTTAATCTCTTTAGGCCGAAACATGTAGGGTTGCTTTAAAAATATATATTTTGAAGTAAAACCAGACCTTAAATCGCCAACAAATTGAATTTACCATCACATACAAAGGTCACGAAATAATTATCTTTATATATATATATATATATATATATATATATATATATATAATTTCTTTGAGCGTAAAATGCTGGATCAAATTTACTCTAATATATACATAATTTCACTGTTAATAAAAACAGAATTTGGGTCAATGTGTCAAATAAAACGTTTCTTTTTTTTGCTACGTAACGTTTCGAATGTATATTTATTTCTTCATCAGCACTGATAAAACATTAACAGATTAGCCATACACAGTAAAATATGAAAATATACTTACACTAGCAATTAAAAAGTTTTTGTTAAATAAGCACTTGAGAAACAATTTTTTGAGAGTCTATTTAGTACACTCATCACCTAAAATCAACTCAAATTTTCGGCCTCTCAATTCCTTTTTGACTTTAAAACGAAAGTCACATGCTGCAAGGTCAGGTGAGTAGGAAGGGTGAACCATCATTTCCATTCCCAATTCTTCAAGTGTTTGTTGACAAATCGCTGATCTGTGGGCCGGAGCATTGTCGTGATGCAGAATCCAATCGATGTCTTTATAAAGCGGCCGTTTTTCTTTAATTTTGCCTTTAGCGTTCCTCGAAGTACATTACAATAGTACTCTTCAGTTACTGTATGTTCTCCAGGTACAGTTGGATCAAAAATAACGCCCCACTAATCAAACAGAAATTAAGTGCATCACTTCACCGGCACTTTTCACAGTTTTCGCCTTCTGCAGTATTGGACTGCTTTTGTGCTTCCATTGCATACTTTGATACTTTAATTTAGGGTCGTAATGATAAAACGATAAATCGTCACATGTAGCCACATTGTTTTTTAAAAACTGTTGATTATGTTGCAGTTGTCTTTTCCACTGCCGACAAATTGTCACTAGATTAGCTTTTTGTTCATCGGTCATCACTTTTGGCATCCATTTTACCGCGACCTTTCGATATCCTAAATCTTCATGAGCAGTTTTTTGAGTGGAACCATAAGACAAATTAACAACGTCAGAAATTTGGTATATGCCAGTTCAATGATCAGATCGTCAATTTCTGCAATTTTTGAATCAATCCGTGCAGTTTGTGGTCGCCCGTGTCGAGATTAATTTTCCACTGATTCATAACCGTCTTTGAATTTCTTATGACACTCAAACACTCTACATCGTGATAAGCTATCACCTGGGCATGCAGTTTTAATCATTTCAAAAGTTTCGGTTGGAGTCTTACCCAACCGAACACACAATTTTATCGCATATCTTTACTCCACTCTCATTTTTTCGATGGGTACGTCAAACACTGACAATTCAGTACTTAATTTGTAATAAACGTCAAAAGTTAAATCAAAGCCTACTCGAGAATAAGTACATTAGAGATGGGGGTTTTTATATTCTATTCTTTGTGTTATAAAATTCTAATTGTGAAAGAAGTTATAGCACCTGTTAAGAAAGCTTAAGACAAAGGTGAACGTTTGTTTGACACTGTATATGTATATATTCAATGCAAAAGAATAATATTCATAATTGCTTTCTCTTTTTTGTTTTACATAGATTTAGTTTAGTTTACCTATATTTAGCTACTTACTTTACTTAAACACATACTCATCATGTATTTTGTATACTTGAAAAGATCTTGCATTGGGTCATACGAATTGCTATTCATTGTTAATTACATATCTTTATAATACACGCGAATTGTCGAAATTTCCAAATTATGTACTTAAAATTTCCTAATTGATTTGACATAATAAATGTAATTCTGTAGCCCGTCACGTGCTTGTTATTTGCACGCCTTTGCATTTAAATATGCAAAGGCGAAATTGAATGGAAAGGTCCATTAAGAGTTCTACGCTTACAGTTTATAGCCGTCTTTGTCCTATTCACTGAGGGTTTTTCCGTTACCTATTGATTAATACTCTAGATTTATTATCACAAGCTTAATTTTATTTTATTACCTTGTCAGAATAATCGTGAATACGAACCCATAATTTACCTGGGATAGAAGAACAGTGTCTACGAAGAACTTAACGAAAAAAAACATCTAGCGAGAACTCGTAAAGCATCAAACTAGATAGAAAGGTCGACATTCACTCAGACATTCAAGTATCTTTTATAGAATAATTAAATAGTTAAACAAGTGTTTTATTCGGAAAAACTGTGCATAAGAAATTATATTATGATTTTATATATTATATTTTGATATACCCTCGTATAACTAAGATATCAATTTTAAATTGTATCTTCATTATTTTAATTATAAAATCGCTTAGGAATGAAAAAAAATACGATGAATGAATTTTTAATAGCAACTGGTGTTGACGCTACGTTTATTTGAAATAATAAATCCGATAACCCGATTCACAGCAAAAATTATAACTGGAGATGAAATTTGGTATATGGCTATGACCGTGAAAAAATCAAAGTTCCCAATGGAAGATGCCCTAAGAAGGCCCGTCTGTCAAAGTCGAACATTAAGGATATGCTTATTGTTTTTTTTATTGTGAGAGCATACTGCGATCAGAGTTCGTTTTAAAGGAACAACTGTAAACATCGAATATTACGAGGGCGTACTGCAACGTTTGCGAAGCGATGTACGGTAAAAAAAGGCCAATAGGTTTCCTCTTCATCACGTTAACGCACCATGTCATATCTCGCTTCTAATCCCCGGGTTTATGGCCGAAGAAACCTTTCTGTTTGTCTACATGCGTCCTAGTCTTCGGATTTAGTACCACGCAACTTCTGCCTCCTCCCAAAAATGAAAACCCTGCTAAAAGAAAAACGTTTTGACACCATTCCTGATAATAAGAGGACCATGATGGAGTAGCTGAAGGCCCTTCTGAAAGAAGCCTTCCTGAAATGCTTTGAATCATGGAATCAGCGTTGGGATAAGTGCATCGCTAGCCTAGGAAGTACTTTGAACGAGATTAACTCAAATTGGATATTAGTTAGTTACTTTATTCGTAATAAAATTAATCACGATATTTTTTTATCACACCTAGTATACGGAATTTATCATGAAAATAAAAAAAGTAAATGTGGCGTTATTTAATAATTTGCATATTTGGTAATTGTAAGGATAAACTTCAATAACAATAATTTAAAATTCGAAATTTTACAGTTAAGAGTTTCAGTTTGCTTGTTTTTTAATTTCTGCTGCGCATTGGTACATTGAATCCAGATTTTTTCACGAAACCTAAAGTACGTTCTTAAAAAACGTTGCTTATTACAGCGCCTGTTTCAAGTGTTATGAGTAGTAATTAATTGCATCTTTAAAATCTCGTTCCTTTTTCTCTTTCAGAGATTTTTCAAACATAAAAGTCCAATTTGGAAATAATACAGCCACTTGTTGAACGGAAGAAAGCGAAACAGCACCGGAGGAGCCACTTTGACGAACACTTCATAACAATAGGAAAGAACTCCGGTCGCAATTACTGTTACAAAAGTGGATACGCTCATTATCTCCGGATTACTGAGACAATAATCTCGGCACGAGATGAGCACGAGAAGAGGAGGATTGTGGAAAACTTCAGAGCTACTTTTTGGGCGTTGGAATATTGTTCGGTAATCCGCTGTTCGCTAATTCTTATTTCCGAGAGCGAGGTGGTGGCGCTATCGGTACGTCCGAAATTACCTTTTACCCATTACCTAAACTCCATTTACAAATTAAACATTCTCCGTTCGAGTTCATGTAAAAGCTTCCGGAACAATTACGATTAGAATTTAGAATCCTCCGGTTTGTTCAACCACAATTTGTCAATTTGTTCAAGGTTGGTTAGTTCTGTTTCAGTTTGTATAATACAAAATGAATTACTAGTGTGATTGTGAAATAACGAATAAATACATTATCAACTAGTTGAAATTGTTGAAATATATTGTTTTAATTATTGTTTAACTCTTGAAATTTTATAGTATTTCAAAATTAAAGATAAATTGTATACAGAAAGAACTCTCTAATATCCGGTTATATTTTAAACTTGAATTTTATTGTTAATTACTTTAAAATTTAAAATTTTTAAAATTTATATACAATGTGTCCGGGAAAATGTGGGAAATCTCTCGGATTCTGATAGAACATTAAAAAATAAGATGACAAGTTCCCATAATTTTTTTCCTAGCGGCCCTCCCTACGGAGATACGGCCTCCTAAAGGACGCCACTGGAAATCAATTTTTCTTGAATAACTTTTAAACTACTTATTATAATTTAATGAAAATTTAATATGATAAACAGTAGTAAGGACCTCTTAAAATACTGCCCTTAAATTTAAATTAGCATGTTTAGTTTACCAGGGGCGGACTAGGTTGTACATTTTAATGCTTACATTTTTAACACCCTATATGATAAGGAGTTTAAAAAAACAAATTTGGATACCTTGAACATTACGCTAAATAAAAGGTACTCTTGTTCATTGTCGATAAAATGAACCGTTTTCGAGGAAAAAAAAAAATAATGTTTTATTTCTATTAAAAAGAACCATGTTTTTTATTTTTTTTTGTCTGCAACAAAGTTTGATACAAAAGTCATTCCAGGAACAAAAAAGTTTTAGTTTAGGTTATTTAATACGACAAAATTACAAAGATTCTTAGAAATGCAGTTTTGTCCCAGAAAGGCAACTTAACAAAAATTATGTTTAGAAATGTACTCACTAAAGCTTGCAATGATTGAACCTAAATATGCTAATTAGAAATAATCAATTAAAAACTTCATAAGTGGGTTCAATATGGGCTCCGTGAACTCTGATACACTCGCGGGCACGACGAATAGAGGACTGCTGTACTCGCCACAACAACCCAGCATTGTTTCTTTTCACATCACAATGAAATGTGATTCTCTGTAAAAGTTCCTCCCTAGTATCAACCGGAGAGGAATACACCAAGGTTTTGAGATGACCCCACAGGTGAAAATCCATTGGCGTTAGGTCGGGAGACCGTGGAGGCCAGGCAATGGGACCTCCTCTGCCTATCCAACGGTTTGGATAGACGTTATTCAGGTGGTCGCGTACAGCAACGCTAAAATGAGGTGGGGCCCCATCATGCATAAAATACATGCTTTGGCGGGTTGCAAGTGGCAAATGGTCTATTGAATCCAGAAAAGCGTTCTGAAGGAACTGTAAATAAAGTTCACCATTCAATCGTGGCGGTAATACGCATTGTCCAATCAAAAAATTGCCAATTATTCCTGCCCAAACATTAATGATTGGAACTGATGTTGATAATGATGAACGACAGTAGCATGAGGGTTTTCGTCAACCCATACATGCGAGTTATGTAAATTTACAATATCATTTTTGGTAAACCCTGCTTCATCGGTAAAAAGAATAGTGCTAATGAAGTTTGGGATTGTTCGTTGCTGATCTAACAGCCAGTTTGCGAACTGGATTCTACGAGGAAAATCTTCAGGAAGTAGTAGATGCACTTTTTGCAGATGATAAGGGTAAAACAACTGTTCTTTAAGTACTTCATGAATTGTCGTTTTTGACGTATTAAGCTGCGCGGCTAATTTTCGAGTGCTTATTGAAGGAGTATCACCTACAGTATCCAAAATATTTTCCTCCAATTGCACCGTACGTACTGTTCTTCTCACACCAGCATCAGTACTTTTTTTCGCAAAACTTCATAAAACATTAAAGAAAGTCAATAATGTTACCATATTAACTGGAATCGCCCACCAGTCTCTCTTAGACGTTGGTCAAGTCGCTGAAATGTTTTCTGATTTGGAATATTGCGATTAGGATATCTTTCTTCATACAACCTTCTTGCTTCCAAAGCATTGCAAGATGCAAGACCGTACATATCTGCATACTCACTAAATGTGTATCCCATTATCAAATTAAATTTACCAAGATATTTAAAGATTTAAAATTTACACGTCAATGCAAGATATTTATTAATTGGTGGCTACCATAGTAACGTTTGTAAAAACAATGCGTTTTTTAATACTGAAAACAGTTTTATTTCAGACTTTTGTATCACACTTTGTTGCAGACAAAAAAAAATAAAAAACATGGTTCTTTTTAATAGAAATAAAACATTAATTTTTTATTTTTTTTTCCTCGAAAACGGTTCATTTTATCGACAATGAACAAGAGTACCTTTTCATTAGCTTAATGTTCAAGGTATCCAAATTTATTTATTTTAACTCCTTATCATACAGGGTGTTAAAAATGTAAGCATTAAAATGTACAACCTAGTCCGCCCCTGGTAAACTAAATATGCTAATTTAAAGTTAAGGGCAGTATTTTAAGAGGTCCTTACTACTGTTTATCATATTAAATTTTCAAAAATGATTTTTAATTTTTATTGTATGTCAATTTTATTATTTTTCAACTCTACATTTTTATCCCCAGAAGAAGCAACAAATTTCTTGCGAAATATAGGGTTATTTAATAAAGGAGTTTTTTAATTGACAGACCGCTTACCCGATTTTAATTTATTTTATCAATATATTACGGTCCATAATTTCGTTTAAATTAGATATATATATATATATATATATATATATATATATATATATATATATATAATAACTATCACACACTCAATACAGAAAAGATAACATCAAGAAAATGAAAACAATCTTAACAGATAATAATTATCTACCACAGCTTATAGACCAAACAATTAAAAAAAGAATCCACCAAATATACAACACTGCAGACACCAATAACAATTTAAACAATGACACAACATATATCACGATTCCATATGTTCCACAATTATCAGAAAAAATTAAATACACTTTAAAAAAATATGATATAGCTAAAACATATAAACTTAGTAATACTAATAAATATCTATTTTAAAAGCTTAAACCTAAAATAGAAAAAAATTGAGAAACAAGTGTCATCTATAAAATATCATGTCGCAGTTGCGATAGTTACTACATAGGCCAAACTAAACAATATTTATACAAAAGAATACAAGCCCACAAATACTTTCAAACAGACAAAACTGCTTTATCTACAAAACAGGGACAAAAACAGGGAAAAGCAAGACATGAGTTATTATTATGTATGCGCCCGTGGAGCGTCTTAAGATGCAAAGTTGTCGGCATTCGCCTTAAACGAGAAGGAAAACCACGAAAACCTACTCGGACAACCAGACAGGAATCAAAACACGGAACAGTCAGCTTGATAAGCAAATGTATATGATATTTAAATGTAATTGATATTTAAATAACTTAAGATATATAATTATATAACAAAAAAAAATATTATGGTGGTAAATAGCAGATCGTTACACAATTAAGTTATAGTATATACTGCTTAATTTTTTTATACAATTTCTGTTGTTAATTGAATTTTTTTCCTGTTTAATACTAATCATTTCTTTAATTTCTCTTTTCATTGTGTGTTGTTCTTTATCAATTATCTGGGTGTTTTCAAAATTAAAATGGTGATCGCTTTGTAGTTTGTGTGTAGATAAAGCAGTTTTGTTTGTTTTAGAGTATTTGTGGGCTTGTATTCTTTTGTATAAATATTGTTTCGTTTGGCCTATGTAGTAACTATCGCAATCGCGAAACAATATTTATACAAAAGAATACAAGCCCACAAATACTCTAAAACAGACAAAACTGCTTTATCTACACACAAACTACAACGCGATCACCATTTCGATTTTGAAAACACACAGATAATTGATACAGAACAACACACAATGAAAAGAGAAATTTAAGAAATGATTAGTATTAAACAGGAAAAAAATTCAATTAACAACAGAAATTATATAAAAAATTTAAGCAGTATATACTATAACTTAATTGTGTAACGATCTGCAATTAACCATCATAATATATTTTTTTTGTTATATGATTATATATCTTAAGTTATTTAAATATCAATTACATTTAAATATCATATACATTTGCTTATCATGCTGACTGTTCCGTGTTTTGATTCCTGTCTGGTTGTCCGAGTAGGTTTTCGTGGTTTTCCTTCTCGTTTAAGGCGAATGCCGACAACTTTGCATCTTAAGACGCTCCACGGGCGCATACATAATCATAACTCATGTCTTGCTTCTCCTGTTTTTGTTGTCTATCTGTTTTTTGGAATACTAAGGCATGATTTATTATTATTCAATTGGAATGTATCTTTGAATAATTTTATCCATAGCAACTCAATTATATGACATTTGTATACTGTCATTTATATTTTATATCCTTGATAAGGGCATCATTGCCGAAACATGTAGGGTTGTTTTAAAAATATATACTTTAAAGTAAAGCCAGACCTTAAATCGCCAACTGATTGAATTTGCCATATCAAACCAAGGTCACGAAATTATATATATATATATATATATATATATATATATATATATATGGTAAATTCAAATTTTAGATCGGTCGATGGCAGTTAACACAAAGGAAGTTTTAACTTTTCTATAGAATGTGGCAGAGCAACGCCTGGCTGCGGGCAACTATTTTATTACAAAAATACAAATTTGTGGTCACTTTATACATAACAGTAACAGCTTGGTGCAATAAAAAACACAAAATTAAATATATCTCGGCATCTTTAAAAGAGTACGCACTTCTCGCTTAATACGTCAGTTTTGTGGGAGTATTCACAGAGACTGTCCAAGCATAATTCATTCCAAGTCTTCTTAGGAAGAATTTCATTCGTAATTTGATATGTTCTTTGTAAACCAGTTGTTCCTAATTTGTTGTCTTTTAAAAGAATGATATTGTATTCCCACATTAACATTTATTTTTTTATTTTTAGATATGCATGCATTTTAATGAGAAACCAGGTCTCGACTAGAAGTTGACCAGTGTTATCAATTAAATGTTCGAAATCCGATCAAACTTAAACTCGTTAAACTGAGTGCATATATGTACATGTGTCCGTCTCTATAAATTTGTATGTACATATCTTAGTGTTCAATCTACCTGGCAAAAATTATATGACATATTTTAAATAATATAGTTATCGACAACGGAGTATGCACGCCCATGAATAATGCTTACCTGCTTTGTTTTCATTTGCATAAAATTAAAATAACATAATTACAAAGGCGCCCATAACAAATACCAAAGCCGAAGGAGGGTAACTTGCCATTTCATAGGTAAATGTAGAGTAACCGGTCTTTCTTAACTGTTTCCGTATTGTGCGCGGACCGTTTTAACAAAACGTCGCGCCCGCTCGTTATATAGGCAAATGAGGCAGCGACAAGTTTCCTGCTATTTCCCGGTCGTCACAAATGCTGATGAACGATCCCCAGTTATCGAAATACAAATGCCCTTCGTAAAAAAAAAAGAGAAATAAAGAAAAGAAATAAAGGGTTGCTCGTAATAAAGCAACTGTGGTCGTCGTGAGCATGCATACATTAGAAGACGGACTATATGCAAATGAACTTCCATAACACTGATGTCTTCGAGCGACACATGTGCATATATTAAAAAAGCGCGCTACTGAAAATGCGACATTTAGGACAATGAAAAGCTTCTAACGTAAATAGGAGGTCGTGCCCCCATGTGCAATATAAGAACAAAAAAAAAGTTTGAAAAGAGAGAGAGTTCCCGAGTGCCGCAACGTTGAATATATATTAAAAAAAAACTTTACAAAAACAAGGTACATGGTTTAACGAACCAGTTCCCGAAATGAAAGACCTTGATGATGGTGTTTTAGACTAGTTGAGTTGTGTCGCGTACATCGTTGATGTTGGTGCAACGCGGGTCGTCAAAACTGCGTGGTGTTAAATGTATGTTACCTCTGTATATATACGTATGGCAGACGTAAAAGTGAGTGTGTATGTGTGTGAATTTTGTGAGGATATCAGCTGGCCTCTGGTCAACATATATAGACCAGCTGGACGTCCATATCGATTATCTACATACCACGTTGAGTAGTATTTCCTGTTGTTCTTGTTGTTTATCGTTGTTTTTGCTTCTTTTCGAAGTGAGTATGTACCTGCTTAAGCTGTATATTATTTACACATACATACCTATATGGAATATGTAAATTGATGTGAACTTAACGATATTTTAATTATAACGGTGGAGATGATTGATGGACACTTGATGGATAAGAAAACGTTTACTTGCTTTTCTGACTTTTTTGAACAACCTAATAAAATGCGTACACAATCTATTTAGGACAGTTATACCGATTATGGTTTAAGATAGCTAATGAATTTAGGTTATTAGCACATGTTCCTTTTGTATAAAACTTCAATTAAGCGAAGGAACGGTCCTTTTTATGTTTTAAGTAATTCATGAAACTGTTTGTTTGTCTAAATGTTAAACAACGATTCACTCAAATTGCTGACATTAGCTTTATCGAGAATGGTGGTGAAGTGGGCTTCGTAATAGGTCAGTTACTATCCTCTTTAAAACAATGTGTTTTTGTGCTATTGGGTATTTGTAAAAGAGAATTTATTTTCTTTAAATTGTATTCTAATTTTTATTGCTTATAACCGAACTCACATCATTATCAATATTGTTTTAAGGTACAATTAGTAGTTACAACAGTTATTGACCTACACGTATCGAATTTGATTTATAATTAGGGACCGTACATGAGAGGCCCATGACACATGGCCCACGGACGTATTATTGAAAATTTGTATTTTTAAAGAGTTTTTAATTTTATTTATATAATTGGAAAACAAACGACTGGTGATCTATAAAATACGAAATACATTTTTAATTGTTCATTTTATATTTGAGTAAAGGAGTATTAATATTAACTAGCAATACCTTCTCAAGGTTCTCTTCTGTAAAATTGGTTCTCTTTGAATAAAATACATCCTTGTAGATAGAAAACGTCCTTTCTACATCGTAACTGGTTATAGGTGCATTCTGGAAATATTCTTTTATTTCAGTGTATTTAGCAGTTAGATTCTAAGGCATTGTCCCCATATACAATTGCCGCAATATTATTAAATCTGTATTTCTATTAAAAACTGCGTTTAACTTTTGCAGAAGGCCACAAATCACTTGGGATATTTTTCAAATTATTAATAGTCACATCTAACGTGGTTAATCCATCATTTAATATAAGATTTTGATTTTTGAAATAAGTGATTAGTTTTAGCAAATTTGAAAAGTGTTCCTGAAGAAAGAACAACTAATTTCTTATTTGGAATTTACATTAGTTCCGTGCACTCAAAAATACTTTGAGCATCGTCATTTAAACATGTAACAAAATTTTGTAAACTATCGAAATTCTTTGCATAAAAACTAATAGCTTCCAACCATGTTTCCCATCTAGTTATTACTGGAAAGTAAGGTAGTGACAAAGATGGAAGCTTTTCCCTCTAAAGAGCTACTCTCAATGGTGCATTTCTGAAAATTTTTTAAAAGCGGATACAAGCCTATCAATTTCCGGAAAGGTGTCTGTGATATATTCACGGATTCTGTGGAGAGTATGTGCTACACAAGTAATATGCAGCATATTAGGATATGTTTCCTTTAATAGTCTGCCTGTTTTTAACATATATGCAGCACTATCACTGACAAATAACAGTATCTTTTCTTTGCACCTGTCGCCCGAATGAAGCATTTGGTGCATATTCTCGTAAATGGTTTCAGCCAGCTACTGTTTCCGCATCAACTGTATTTATAACTTTTGTTACTATTATATATGCGTTATATGGAATAGTTGGATCTAGTACACCAACTACAACATTTACCACACAGCATCCTAATATATCGACAGTTTCGTCGGCACTTATCCATAGGTACATAGGCACATCTGATTTGAAAGATGGCTTATAATGCATTCTACTGCTTTCGTGTAGGTCGTGTAGGAAACATCATATTTGCGTAAGGTGAATTCATTAGGAACATTTCAATTAGTATATTTTTGGAGAAATGTTTTGAAGGTGGGATTGTTAAGTTTATTTAATGGAATATTTGCCGCCATTAAAGTTTCGCAGTGTTCTTCGTTAAATTTGTCAGATTTCAACGGGTCTAATTTCTGTGTATATGTTTGCGATGCTAAGTGACGTTATACGTGCGATTTCTTGGAAATTTTTAACAATATTTTACAGACTTTGCAATAAATTTCGGAATCACTGGCAATGAACGTACAATCAGTTTGACTCTTAATCCAACTCGCTATTGTTGTTTCACGATGCCATTCTCGACGATGTTCCATATCATGTCTGAAAAGGTAACTTAAACAATGTTCTAGATCTAAATAAATGAATATTAGAAATTTATGCGTAAGTTATTGAAACTTAACGAAATTCACTGGACACTTACGTCAAAATAATTGGGAGAAGTAGATTCGATGAAACGATATATTTTACAGATATTGCAAAATTACGAAGTATAGTAATTAATAGTTAAAACAATGAAAAAAAGAAACTAATACACCATACTTCATTTATCTTATGAAATATAAACTAATAAATAAAATAAATTATAAAAACCCCACACGCTTCTATCTACGCCCATGAAGGAAGGAATTTAACTATAATATTGAAGTAATTGCTTCACAATTCAACGATAAAAAACAGATGTGCGGTTAACCGAATAAATAGTGCTCTTCATTAACTGCGTGTTATACTTAGCGATGTTATGCACTATTTATATGGTCCATCGTAATTTTGGCCTCTCGTGTTCGGTCCCTACTTATAGCCGAACTCATTACATTAAGAATTATGAACATCGTTTAGGGTATAATTAGTAGTTACAATAGATCTTGACCTACACATATCGAATTTGATTTATAATAGACTTAAATCAAAAGTTTGACTAATGCATGATATTGGCAATAATTTTTGCTAATTAATTTTTTATATTCAAGAAAGTAATAAACTTATTTCTTCGCCTCCGTTAGGCGTAATACAGAAAATTTCGAGATCGGATGCAATGCATCTACCAGATTCAAATATTGGAACATTTATTAGGAGGCTCTTAATTAACATAATATATGAAGACAAGCCTCTTTTATCTTATTGTAATAAGAACTGATTATAAGTAATGAAAATAATAAGTATTCATTATATTAAAAGCAAACAGTTAACGAAAAAAACTAGCCTGGTTGTTCCCTATTAACATCATTGCGGTTAATTTTTGAGCTAAAGCAGTTTTCGCAAACTATTGTTGCATGTTCACGACATAGAAAGCATTTGCAAAGTTTACACAAGTATTTACAGTATTTTTGCTTTTTGTTCGCCACACAAGGCGCACTGCCTTCTTTTGTTTGATGTGGTGGTGGCTTCAATTTATTCGGTTAGTAACTTGCTAGTAGGTGCAAATTTCTGCAATTTTTGTTTGAGAAGAGAAGGAAGTCCTCTACTTTATGTTGTCCTTCGATTCAAATGTTCCGCCACTAATTCTCTACCTAGATTTTTTAAATATACGCCGCTTTTGTACTTAGTTTCCATTTCCGGCGTGCAGAACTTGCGCATTTTTTGCCGCTTTTATTCAGCATCGAAAACAATACTGCTAGAGGCTACTGACGAGTTTTTCTTTGCATATTAAAAGTTGCACATATTTTGTAGACTAAATCAGCTCCAGATTTGGTGTCATAAAAACTTATTGTCATTGTCATCTCCCGTATTTTCATCGATAGAATCGTGCTTGAATGCATGCTTGAAAATTAATAACATTTTTGCCGTTTTTTGAAATATAGGATACTACTGTGGCATCTTTCTGGTAACTAAATAGAATTGTCTTTGCCTGTCTCCTTTTGGTCATAACAAAACTTTGGAGAAGTTGTCGTTTATTTTTTTTTATTGATAATTTATTAGTTTGGAGGATATTAGCGAGCGGTATATCGGTGAAGCAATTGTCAGCGGTTATATTTCACCCAGTATTATAGATCGGCTCAGTAACTCAGTAAGTCTTTTGACAACGTCAACAGGCTTATAGCTCGTCCAATATTGTCCTTCTGGTTGTCTTCCTGAATATATATCCAAATTATGAATGTACCAAAGCTTTGAATCAACTAAAGCGGAAGTCTTTATTGCGTATTTGTTCGATTTAGAGGGCATATACTGCCTGAATGAACAGTTTTCCCTAAAACCGACTAAAATTTCGTCAACTGTGACACATGATCCAGGCGAATAGCTCTTTGTGGATCGAAACCGTAAATATTTCATGAATAGGAGCATGCTTGTCAACACGTTTTCTTGCTTCCCGAGTTGTCCTGTCGTCAATGCTGATACATCGAAGAATAAACTTAAATCACTTAAAATTCATTTCTAGACAGAATATTGCTACTCCATAATTATGATCTCCCCATAACTCCTCTAAGCTTTACCTGTTACTGTGACGTACACCTGCGATATAAAGCAATCCTATAAATGCTTTTATTTCAATAACGTCTGTATATTGGGAATCTCACTCACGAGAGTATTGTGAACGAATAGTTTTTGAACTATGTTTTCAATTATATTGTTACTTATGAGACCATTCTAACATTCGGGGATAGTTTAGCTTGCGTCGCGAATCCTACCATACCTGGCAAACGAACTAGGATATTTTGTAGTCTACCCTTAACACGTAGTGGATACTTTCATTTACTTATTTTGTCCTTTCCATTGTTTGTCACATTTATCACAACTAAAATTGTCTTGTGAATAAGAATCCTCTTGCTCGTGGCCAAGTCTTCCTCCTGTTACTTCACATACTCTTCCTCATCTGCATCACCTTCGTCATCAAACTCAATGATTTGGTCTTCTTCATCCGACTCCATCATTAAATGTACTATTATTTCGGCATCGTTTGGCTCATCTGGATTTCAAGTTTTTTTTTAATGTAGCCATTGTAGAGTGTAAAACCTCTAAAAAATTGAAACTACTAACAGGCGCAATAAATATGACAGATTAATTGTAATATAAATTCAATAATTAACAGATTTTTATAGAAAAAGTACTTACATGTAATTTTTGAATGTTATTAGTGGAGAGTAGAGCTAGATAAGGGGCTTTGTAGAATTACTAATAATTCCGTAAACGGGCGCACTGCTCTGAGAGATTGAATATGATACTGCCAAATACATGTATGCTTTACAAAGGCACAAATATGATTAACGGTAGTTTTAAGTATATACAAAAATACACTGGCGCCAAGTACGAGTACTAAAGATCTAACTAAACAATTGATATTTTCAAAATTATATGTTGCGAATCTGTCAGATGAATTGCGTCCGACGGAGGGTTAAACTTAAGTTGGTAGTATAAATCAATTAGATTACATCGACATAGATGATTGGCAGATTCTGATGTTTTCTGACACACTGCACACAAATATTTCAACTGAAAAAATAAAAAGTTTCATAATAAAAAAACAACTGAAATAAATGTTCAAAGATAGCTACTCCATTTTTTATGCACAACGTCACTATTCACTTTAGGTTATTGAAGGCATTCCATAATTTTTAATGTTTCAACTAACTTCAATAAGTTCTTCTATTGTTTGAAAAATAAATATCATATCTTTTAATTGTTGGTAAATGAAATAATCCAGTATTGTCAAATCCATTTTGTAGTTATACAACGAGATCAAAAATTATATTGATGGAATGTAAAACGTCTGTTTTAAGTTATATCATTTACGGCCGGTTTCATAATATATTTAAACGGTCTCTTATTTTTTAAAAGGGCTTTTAGTGAAATATTTCGTCTCTTAATTGCCATTTAGCTTAAAAGTTTGTTTTAAATCGGCTCTTAGTTAAAAGAAGAAATCTGGCCATTTAATTGATTTAAATGACCATTTAACCTACAAATAACACATCGGCTGTCATTTACAACTGCGAACGTTAGTCAATATGGATGAATTTTATACCTCCTCGTCAGACTCCAGTTCCACTTCCGAAGACGACGAAGATATTTTTGTAAGAAGAAGAAAGGTTTATAAGGAAAGAAAAAATTATTTTGAAATATATGACGACATAGATTTTTTCGATTCAGATTAACAAAGCCCACATTTACATTTTTACTAAATGAAATTG
Source organism: Melolontha melolontha (assembly GCA_935421215.2). Classification (NCBI taxonomy): domain Eukaryota; kingdom Metazoa; phylum Arthropoda; class Insecta; order Coleoptera; family Scarabaeidae; genus Melolontha; species Melolontha melolontha. Next base: position 90,436,365 of record OW285235.1, read on the forward strand.
AACGTGAAATACAGTCGGCTACGAATAGGTAGAACATATATTTAGATATATTGTTGTAGTTATATAAAAATTGATTTTTTTTTAGAGGTGGATGCATAAAACCTGATATTCAACGATTGCTCACACTTCGCTTTTATACTTCTGGAAGTATGCTAGTGGCAAATGCAGATTTTGTAGGTGTGTCAAAAGCTTCTGCTAGTCGAATTATCACCAGGGTCAGTACAGCCATAGCGAGGTTGAGCAATAGATATATTAAGATGTATGAGGAGGAACATGAGACTGAAGAAGCAGCGGTGCAGTTTTATAGAATAGCTAGCTTTCCAATGGTGATTGGTGCTATTGATTGTACTTTAATTGAAGTACAATCTCCAGGTGGTGACGATGCAGAAATTTTTAGATCAAGGAAAGGATTCTTTGCATTAAATGTGCAAACTGTATCAGATGCTAGACTTAAAATACGAAACATTGTATGTAGATGGCCTGGCTCAGTTCACGATCATATGACAATTGATATTTACAAAATTGTATCTTGCGAATCTGTCAGATGAATTGCGTCCTACGGCCTTGCACATAGTGTTGGTGTATTTCGCGAAACTGGATCTGTAACTCATACAAAAGGTGCTGGTAGGCCAACTATTCGTGCAGAAGAAGTAATTATTGACGTTCGTAATCGTATGGAACAGGACCTCACAAAATCTATGAGACACCTGTCATAAGAAATTGGAGTTTCTTATGGAACATGCCAAACCATTGTAAAGGAGAACTTGAGGATGCATCCATTTAAGATGCAATCATATCAAGCTGTTTTGTCAACAGACCACCCCAGACGTCTTGCGTACTGCCAATGGTTCGTCAACAATTTAATGAATAACGACTTGTTAAGCTTAAAATATGTTTTCCGATGAAACATGGTTTCATCTTTCGGAGTACATAAATTCTCAAAATATGCGAATGTGGAGCACTAGTAAACCGCCTTTTTTTTATTGAATCTCCACTACATTCTCATAAAATTGGTATTGGGATGGCAGTCTCCCGTAGAAGGATAATTGGGCCGTTTTTTTTCAATTTCATCATCAATGCAGAGAGGTACAGAAATAACATTTTGACTGAATTTGTTCAACAACTACACTACGATGAACTTCATAATGGTTATTTCGAACATGACGGTGCAACAACATATACGACGCGAGAAACTATAGCCTTTCTCCGTGAGTTTTTTGATGATCGACTTATAAGTTTGCATACGCAAGTTGTGTTTCCTCCGAGGTGACCTGGTTGACTATTATGGACCATTTTGTGTTCTCTTACTACAAAAATAGAATTTTCAGAACTTCTGTGGATATTTGCAAGAACTGCAACAAAAGATTTTTGAAGTAAGTCAAACATAACACCACAAATGTTGTAAAATGATTTCGATAGCATGAAAAGACGCATAGACGTGTGCATCGAACAAGACGGGGGTCATTTCGAACATTTATTGTAATTTGTTTATTAATTTTTAATAAAATGTTATTCAAACATGTAAATCATTTTAGATATATTTACAAATTTTGTCAGCCAAAAATCAGTATGACAGTTAACCTGATAATTTAATCAGAATTATCTCAAAAGAATGATATAAATTGAAACGGACGTTTCACATTCCACGGCTATCTTTTCTCAATATAATTTTTGATCTCGCGGTACACCCTTTCGAACGTAGCTTTCGGTAATAAAAACCTTGTGATTTGTTCGAAACACAGAAAATACACTGAAGGTTTTTGGTATGGAATAATTTTTTTATTTATGGCCAGACTTTGAATTTGTTTGGGAATTCTAATCAAGACAGCATGAGAGTCTGTTTGATATTAAGTGTTATTAGTTGTCATGAACAATTACACGGTTTAACAGCGCGTTTCTAATGTTACACATTATTTGCGTACAAAATTTGTAGTTGTGATCCAATGTTCGTTCCGTCGTCAATTAAATCGTCGTGATGCAATATCCCGCTATACTATTTTAGCATGGTATCAGAAGTGGCTTAATCAAGATAATAATGCCAACAAAAATACCTACTGGGAGACGCGTAAGTGCTATGACTGCTGAAAATATTGAGCGTGTAAGAGTTTCGTTTATGAGGAGTCCACAACACTCAACACGTGCCTAAAATTTAAATAAAACCAGCCGTTCGTAGAATACTTAAGCGTATTAAATTCCACCCTTATAAATTGGCACTAATTCATGAATTGGGCTCATTAGCTAGACAAAATCGACTTAAGTTTTACAGACAATTTTTAGATCTGTTTGCTGGTGAAGCCAATATTGCAGGTCGTCTGTTTATGAGCGACAAAGCTCATTTTTATCTAAATGGGTTTGTTAAGAAATAAAATTTTAGATATTGGGTAACAACAAATCCACGGCAACTCCACGAACGACCACGTCGTGCAGCGAAGTAATCATTTTGTATGAGCTATCAGCCATAGGAATTTTTTGAAGAGAACAGGCATAATGGAAATGATATTGTCACATGATTGATAATTTTTTCAGGTCAAGGTATAACTTGATGGTCATTACTGGTTTCAGAAAAATAGGGCGATGAGCCACACGGCGAGAATCAGTATTGATATGCTGCGTGATAACGAGCGAGAGTCACAAAATTTGTATCCCAACTAGGATATGAACGTCTGAGATAGACATATAATTCACGTCTGAACTTAAGAATTGACGGAGTGTCATTTGTAAATAATCAAGTGAAATTGACAAGTTGATGACAAGATATTTTTGTAATTTATTAGCTATTTAATTTTGACTTTAGTATTTAACGGACAACAGAAACGGTCCATGGTTGAAATTTATTTTAGAAATGGTAATAAAATTACCATAATTACCAATGGGATATTACTATCCCATATGATCAGTTTCAAACGTGCATTCGCCGTTTCGTGCAATTATTCAGGGAAACAGGAAACGTGGATCGCAAAAAGGGCAGTGGCAGGCCAAGAGTTAGAAATGAGGAAAATGTTGAAGCGGTAAGGCAATTGGAAGAAGAACGTCCTCAGCACTCAGTGCGCCATTTATACCATTTATACCTGTGGACCATTTTGTTGTTAGTGATGGAGGCATTGAAAAGGCTATGTTTACTGATGAATTTTGGTTTCATCTCTCTGGCTACGTAAATTCTCAAAACATGAGGATGTGGAGTGCAAATAATCCACACTTTTTTGTGGAAACACCACTGCATCCACAAAAAAATTGGAGTTTGGGCAGCTGTTTGTCAGAGAAGGATTATTGGACCTATATTTTTTGAAGATATGTCGATCAATAATATAAAACTTTGAACAGCAGCCAAAAATGCTTACATCTTTTAGGAATATTAACTGGTGCACGTTACAGACTGAAAATTTTGACACCATTTATAAATATGTTACACGATGATGAATTACAGGAAGATTACTTCCAACAAGATGGAGCTCGTGTACATACTACCTATGAAATCATTGTTTTTCTGAGAGAATTTTTGGAGATCGAATTATTAGTTTAATACAAACACAATTTGGTCACCTCGTTCCTGCGATTTAACACATAATTCACCTTGGATCTTAGAAAATATTATTATCTCTTTTAAGGGAAGAACTTTATGCTGTAGAGATGAAGGCGGTGGCCATATTACACACCTTATTTAATGAATATTGTTACGTAATAGACTGTGTTTTGTTCTTATTTTATTTAAACAATAAAGTAAACAGATCATCAAAACTCCACACGACAAACTCCAATGGACGACTTCACAGATGATGAAGACTAATTTCTTCAATAAAAAAACTTTCTTTTCAGAACCAACACATTTGTGTTAAAAGAAAAAAATAATGATTGCTTCAATGTCATACTTGCTTGTTTTGTATAATGTATTAATAAATTATTGTGCTTACTTTAATTATTATTATTAATGCATCTTTATTCTGAACATTATGAGATTCTACATACATAATGTTGTTTAATCTGATTTGGTTTTTGATGTTAGTTTTATAATTTTATTTTTCGACATTTTTTCATTTTAAACAAACAGTACTCAAAAAAACTATATTTTTTTATAACAAATCATTGTAATTTACATATTTCAACAAACAAAAATTTTAGATAGCCGTCTTTTCCCTGAAATTCAATTTTTCCGTAGACTTAAATATGTATTAGGTTAGGTAAATGAATGTCACTTGGCAACTCTTATTTAACGATTTAACCTATTACTAGTAGTATGAAATGTAGGTTAAATCGCTTAATAAATCTAAGAAATAAGTGATTTAATCCATGGCATACTCTGAAATCTTTTTTTTATGGCTCACTCCTTATCTTTGCCGGCCGTTTCATTTCTCGCAACGGGGACATAATCTGGCCAGGTCGGTCGCTTGACTTAACAGCGCCAGACTTTTTTCTGTGGGCACATCTACAAAGTTGTATGTATAATAATAGACTGCGTAATCTTGAAGATTTTAAACAAAACATTTTAAACGAAATTGGAGCGATTCCGCTGGAGATGCTAAGCAGAGTGATGGATTATTTCGTGGAATGGCTAGAAGGATGTGTAGCAGAAGAACGAGGCCACCTGCTCCTTTAAATTTTTAAATAAAGAAACTCCCAGAATTATAGATTAAGTAATTTTCCAATAAAAATTTAGTCCATATTAAAAACCGTCAATAAATTTTAGGAATTCCCTGTATTAATATACCAACGCAAAATACTTAATTAGCCGGCCGGTAGCACAGTGGTAAATCACTTGTTTATCATACCGAGGGTTTCGGAATTGAATTTGGAGCTGCTGTGTGAAATGGTTTCCGTGTCTTTTTTCTCGGTTAAGGTAAATATATCTTAAGTCGTTCCATAAGCGCGGCCATTATAATAAGTTAATAATAACTGTTGCGTGCCAATGCTTCCTGAAATTAGCGTTAAAATGTAGGTTGGGAAATGTTAAGCCATGAATTATTATTATTACTATTATTAGTATTATTATGACAGTTGTATTTTATTGTCACTGCCAATATGATATTTTTAAAGCCTCAGTGTATACGTGGACGCATCGTAAAGTTAGCTTTACTGTGCCCCATGTTCAACACTGTGATTATTTATTATACCTACTGAAGATTACAACTTAGTTGTCGAAACCATTTTTAGAATACGAGTATTAATTGCAGTAAGGAGTTTTATACCTTTTCCTAAATGATATTTTTGGATGAGTAATTTCATGACTTTTTAGAGTACAAAAAAATTTTAATTATATGGTACTATTTAAATGTCATACATTTCACATACAAATACCATGGCATTACTTGCTAAACGGATAACTTTTTAATAGTGTTAAATTTCTGTGTCAATTAATATTTGTTTTATTTAACTTAATTTATTAAATACTTAATATAAACCAATCCTTTCAATAGAAAATTTATCACATTCTTGTTACTTAGAAAATCCGTGGATTATTTTTTAATATTGCCAAAGCACACTATTATTAATCATTAGGCTTCGGATAATTATGAATTTGCATCAGTGCATATGAAAATGCACATTTTAGTTGTTGTTATGTATAAGTGCATGTCTCAAACCTTTTTCATTATAAATGAATATTTGACCTTCTTTCAGCAAAGAATTATTTTAAAATAGTCTATGACTTCACATAAATATTTAATGATCTTGCTAGTATAATTACACTTTCACGATTTCTGTTGTTTGTATATTTACCGGTTAGTATTTCTTAAAACTGCTAGAACATTGAATATAGATAGATCAAGTGAATAGCAAGTTAAAGCTGGATTTACTATAAATGGCGAACACGATAGTTAGTGTTTAAACCACAATACTTGGAAATATTAATACATATTTACATTTCAACGATCTGTATTAGTTGTGTACTAGTTACAATAGTATCAACATCCATCAAGATGTCAAAAGAAAAAAGTGTGTTAGTACAATTTTAAGTCAATTTTTGATGAATAATAATGATTTTACAACACTTAGGCATCTGTTATTTTGTAAATACTGTAAAGTTCATGTTACGATGACAAAAAAGAAAGTTTCAAGTCACTCAGTATCTTCAAACCGGAAAACATGCAAGTCGCGCTGACATTCCGCTAATTAAATTAAACAATTAAGTTTTTTGAAACTTTATGGAGACGTATACAAAAGATGAATCGACATTAAGAAACAATTAAGTTTCCAAGTTATATAGAGCAACACTAAACAAATTAGGAGAGAAAGTAAAGGATCATTCTATTTGGGTGCCGTATGATGAAATAAACTTTTATGTTAGTTGTTTCATGCAACGACACCCAAATACAATGATCTCTTACTTTTTGTCTTAATTTGGTAATGGTGTTGTTCCATATTACCCAGAAATTTTTTTTTAATGTTGATTCATCTGGAATATTTTTTTTGTTTACTTCTACAAAGATACATAGCTAATTTTGTATATCAGGAGTTGACGAAGAAAAAGATAAATAATATTTGCTGACTTTAAAAGAGCTGGACAAAGTAAATCATTCAACAGTCGCTGCTTTTTCAACGATTGTCTGACTTTATAGTGGCCGTCTGGGATTTTATACGAAAAAGTGCTACTAGTTTGTAGCGATGCTGCATCATATATGTGGAAAGCAAACCGGGTATTGCAGATTTTGTACCCAACTATGATACATGTGACTTGTGTGGCGTATGCTTTACATCGAGTAGCCGATTTAGTTCGTACTTTTTATTCAGACGCTAATATGCTGATATCGTCTGTGAAAAAGATTTTTCTTAAAAAAACAACTCATGTTCAGAGATTCCGGGAAATTGCAGAGGACGTTCCAGTTTCACCCTCGTCAGTTATTACAAGATAAGGAGCTTGGATCGACGCTGCTGTAATTACGATGAACATTTTGAAATTCTGAAGAAAATTGTTGATGAATTAGACTCTGAAGAAGCGCAGTGCATTGGAGAAGCACATAGTGTTCTGGGAAAAATAAATGTTCGTGAAGACTGCAATTTTATTCGAGCTAATCTAGCCTGATTTCGACAGCATTCTCGACATAGGAGTCTAAAGAATTATCTTTAATAATAATAATAATAATAAAGTTTATTTTCTTTTTCCTTTACATAAATAACATAACAAAAATAAACGATAAAAAATTAAATAATAATAAAAAAAAGAAATTCACAGAAAAAAAGTAGAGAAAAAAAAACTACAAGGTTAAGTTTGGCTTTGAGTGTAAAACACTACAACCATTCCTTCACTTAACCTTGTAATACAATTAAAATTACAACATAATATCTAGCCTAATTTAATTTAAATCTAAAATTCTGCGATGACGTAGAAATAAAACAGAAATGAAAATACAGAAATCACTGTAAGCTAGCACAACACACGTTCAAAGAAGGACAATTCCTAGTTGCTGATGATCAAATAAATATTGGAACAAGTATTCTTTAAATGTAGAACGTGGCAAATCCTTCAAGTTGCGAGGCAAAGCGTTATATATTTTGTATATATATTAAATGTAAACGTGCGCTCGAATAGTTATGCTTTATGCAATGATGGCGTAATCAATTCCTGCGACCTAATGTTGATGTGATACACGTCCGTTTGGAAGGTTATTTTATCTTATAGGTATGATGAAACCCTACTTATAATAACTGCGTGATACAGGCAGGCAGCTCGTAGTACAGCTCGACTTCTCATATTCAACCACTTGCAGGAAGACAAAGTGTGCGAAATAAGTTCATATTTATTAATGAAGTACGTAAACCGCAAACACGAATTTTGTGCTCTTTGAATCTTTTTTATCATTAACATCAATGCATGGACCATACACAGAGGAGCAATACATAAAAGGAGATAATACTAAGGCGTTGCACAAGGACAGTTTAGTAGCTATGAACAGATAAGACAGACCTATGCTGGTATAGAAGTCTCAAATTTCCATATCCCTGTTTAATATAATTTGATACTTGCTTTTTATATCTGAACGTGTTGTCTATAAATAGCCCAAGGTTTTTGGTTCCAGTCACTACAGGCAAGATCTCACCAGCCATTGACAAATGAAAATTACGTGTCAACTCGTCGCAAGTCCGCACATTACCAAACAAAACACCGGATTTCGAGGAATTAATACGCTACGAATGAAGTGAAGATATATCGAAGATCACATCCAAATCACATTGAACAACAGAGCCTCTTTAAGAAAATGCTTTGGAAATGAATAGTACACTTGCGTGTCATCCGCATTCATATGTATATTGCAAGATATTACCGATTCAAATAGGGCACTAGTATATATAGAAAAGAAAAGTAGACCCAAGATAGAGCCTTGAGGCACATCAAATGCCAGAACAACATGTTCAGATATTCGCCCATCAACCCGAACCGATTGCGATCTGTCCCGCAAGAAACCACATAATAATTTGATTGCATCATCGGAGAGACCCACATAATAGAACACAGCAGACAACAGATTATGATTCACGGTATCGAATGCTTTACTAAAATATGACAGTATTAGAACGGAAGCGTAACCTCTATCACGTGCAGGTAATGTCATTCGTCATCTTCAATAAAGCCGACTCACAACTGTGACCAGCCCTAAAACCCGACTGATAAGCTGGTAAAATGTTATAGGTGTTTATATGTTGTATTAACTGTGCATTAAGCAGTTTCTCAAATATTTTAGAAAACACGGAGAGCAAACTTATAGGCCTCAAATCAGCCATAGATTGCGGGTCAGACTACTTTGGCACCGGTATCACAATTGCTTGTTTCCATGCTAAGGGAAAATACTTTGAAGAATACACTAGTTGATGATATGGACAAAGACAGAATTGAAATAGTAGAAAATATAGTAGTTAAACGTTTAACAAAACTCCAGAAAAATTGGTTCACCAATAAATTAAACGCAGTGCTGTCAAAAAATACGGGATGAAAAATATTAGTGAGATGCTGCGAAATAAAACAATTTTTAATGAAAAAAATGAACATGACATTGTAAAATATTAATTAGTGTCAATAAGTCCAGATAGTTTTTTCGCAGTACAAAAATATTCTAGCCGACAATAGGTGCAAATTTATTTTTAAAAATTTGTTACGTCACTGTGTAGTTAAATATAATTATAATTTATTTGTATAATTTCAATAAATTTGAATCTAAAAAAATTGCTTGTGTGTTTCAACGAAGAAATAAAAATGTCTTAATATAAAACAATAGTATTTATTTTTTTAAAGTTGATTTTTAATGCATATTCTGAATATTTTTGGTACATATTTTGAAGTTTTTTAGTGCGCAATTATCCTAAGCCTATTAATTATATACTTATACACGAACAAAATGTTAGTGCCAAACTGACTCAAGTTCTTCAAATAGTTTGACTTTAACATTTCAATGGAATTGATTTAGATTTGAGATATTTGTTGATGAAGATAAAGCAAATAAATTGTTGACCAAAAGTTTCGTTACTATAGCCCACTTTCCACTATTTGTATTAATTTTTTTTTTCTTTTTTTTTGGCATTCGGGATCGTCGCCCATATTGCCACGTTAATAAGAAGTGAAATGTTTGCTGAAAGGAAATTGAATAAAAATTACCCAAATCAATGCTAGCGGAGAAGGAAACCTTGAAACAGACATGTTTCACGTTCGGGGCCTATTGGATGATTTTACACAGACTAAAAACGGCCATCGGAAAGCTAGTTTTCCCCACAAAGGTAAACAAGGATAGATGTCTGCTAATTTCTTACTTTAAATCTGAATTCTGGATTTGAAAATGTAATCTATCAATGCATCGTAGATATTCTTAGTATTATACTTTACATTAGAACACATGTAATACTAGTAGGCATAACGACTCCCGCATCAATAAAGCTGCCACTGAACACACCTCGAATATTATGATGCTCGAAGCATTTGAAAGTTAAATGATTTATATAGGCTGTATTCGTGCCACATATACAAACAGCTGATTCGATGATTTTCAGTTTATGTAAATGTGCTGGAAATTGTCCATTATTAAACTTTAATCGAATGATGGTAGTATGATATATCCTTGATACCCTATATTCCTTATGCCGTTGTCGAACAGTTACATTTGGGTGTATTTTTGCGATGTGTGGCATCCTACTAGTATATGAATGTTTCCAATATGCTTTCCAATTATCTTCCAGTATTTTGGTTTTCACATGAGCAATAAGATCATCATAGGGTACTTTCCCCATCACCACGTTATTACTATTTATGGTCTCATTTGCTAAACAATCAACGTTCGTACTTACTTCTTTGAGTTCTGCTATCAGATTCAGTCACTTCGTTGTCGCTTCACTGGTTAATCGAGGGATTTTGTAGCGACACAAACTGCAATAAAACGTAACGAGAGCAACCCTTCCTTACTTGAATCGTTCTTCAGGTAAATATAACTGGGCAATTGCAATAAGTCGTATAGCCGCAGGGTACTATTTAAAGGAATTTAACGAATAAAACGAATTTTGAACGTGCTGCATTTATTTATATTAGCAGGTAAGAAATAAAAGCGGGATTATACTTATTTCTTATAACCCTTTAATACTTCTTGAGAAAATTCAATGTAATTTACTAATGTAAAACTACCTATTGTATTTTATGTGCGTATATATTTTTTTTATAATGCTTTTTCTTTATTTTTAATAATTTTGTTTATTTTCTAAAATGATTTGACCATTTGCCAACAAGCATTTTGCTTTATCAGGTTTCATATAATTATAAAATTGTGTTAAGATAATTAAAAGAATAATTTTGTTAATTTACATTGTATATGCATGTTTTTAATGGGAAATAAAGCAATTTTCCCTAAAAACAGAAATTATACGATACAGTACGTCTAATAATATTGTGTTATTTTATTAAATTTATTTTTTAAGAAAATATGACAGAACTTCTGTTTGCGAAACGTACTTCATAATTTCTCAATATAAAGAGTAAAGTAAATAGACGATTCTAAATAAAAGTAATTTTAAATTTCTTGTAAATTTTTTATCTAGCGATTATGATCCGTAATTACAGTCGACCAGCTATTTCACAAATGTTTGAAATACGTGCGTAAGGCCATAATGTTTAAACCGCGAGTCGCTACAAAATCCCTCGATTGTACATAGTTTGTAGTTTATTGGCTATGATTCTCTTATAAATTCCTCCTGTTGACCTTTCTCTACCTTAATTGCTTTAGCAAGGATATTCCAATGATAATTATTTATAGTAGATAATACATACTTAAATTCTTTCAAATCCTACCTTAGTACGTTTTTGTGTTTATGTTCTGTAATCCCGGATTGATCTAATATTAAAGAAAGAGAATATAGAACTGGATTCGACCATATTAATTCGGCGTAATTTCTCCAAAACTATAGGCGCATTACCTTGAACGAAAGGAAAAGTTGTCTACAGATTTCATTCTAGGTGTAGTAAGAGTTACATTGAACCAACATGGGATAAAAAACCGTTCCATTTTCTAAGATAATCGATTTTGAAAGAGTTAAATCTGCTGCAAAAATTATGATCGAATTATTATGAGAAGTTACCGATAAAAAGATACGACAAATTTTTAACCAAAAGGATAGTCACCTACTTAGGAACATCTGGAGGAATTTGTTACAAGAGTTTATCATGGTGAATGAAACATAAAGATTTCTTACCTTCTTCTTCTGTATAAAAATCTAGTTGTATAAAGCGCCAAAGAAAAAAAGGAGTGAAAGGTATATGTGAGTAATGCATGCATATAAAAAATCGCGGTCTAATGTTCACATAGTAACGAGAAAATAATTTTTCTTTATTCGAGTCCAGCCGTGTTACAGTAAAATATACAAGAGACAATACGAGTTTCCACCTCTGATTCATTAATAATTTTCTTTACCGACTAATTATATTGTTCTATCGGTATTTGTCAGTACCGCACACTGATTTAAAGAAAACAAAATTATACGTAAATAATTTCACATAAATAATTAAAGACCAGGTATTTATCCCATTGAACACGCTACATACAGCTTTCTGTTTTATGACGATTTTTGTTTTATTATAAACATAATAATTTTATTTTAAATGAAGTTTAACTTTCATTTATTTTTAATTCCATTAATTAAATGCGGCATAGGTTTGTCGACATATTCGACGTAAGGGCTATTATTGATACCAACAAAAAAGACATTGTAATGAAAGCACTATATGTGCGAGCATATTGTTTTGATGTGAAAATAACAACATTTACTATTTTTACGAATAGTAACTTATGTAGGCGTATCGTCTAGCTAATGTTTAGGAATTTTATATATTTTTTTGTAAGTCAATGAACTTGAATATGACTGAATTTCGATAAATATAGAATAACCAAAGAAGATGACCAAGTTTAACTACATTTTGGCCCTAAAAATTTGAAAATTTTTGATGAATTACAATTAAATATCTATTTTAATTTTCAGTTAGACATTTATACGTATTCTTCAGATTCACAAAGCTTGGGCGCTATTTAACGGTAACCCTGTATATTAAAAATGTCAAGTCTATTAATAAATCCTGATGGTCTGAAAAGTCAGTGGTCTGAAGAGCTTTCATTACTTTCATTACAACAACCACACTGAAATCCGTACGAATAACTGAATGTCTATGGAATTTTGATAAAATAATTGATAAGTCAATGAAAATATAAGGGAGTAAACATAACTGAGTGCGATATAAACTAGTAAACTAGTAGTAACTAGTATAAGTGAGTCGTTGTTTGGGCTATTACCATAATTTGTTGGATTTAGATAATCCGACAGTTAACCTATTGCCGTTTTCAGAGTAGCCCTGAGAAGGACTGTTTTAGATTTTTTCCGAAAGTTTAGATTAACTGCTGAAACACCGGATAACCTAAATCCAACAAACGATGGAAATAGTCTAAACAACTACTCAACTAATCATACATCGCCAACAATTTCTCGTCATGAACTAGTATAAAATGTGGTATAATAATATACTATGCAGAGATATATAGATTTACTCAAAATATTAGTTACGTGCCCGATAAATAAGTACGAGGGATGTTTCCAAAGTTCTGAGAATTTAGCTATAATTTTTTTTATTTTGTCAATTTTCATAAATATTCCAATATAGTTTTTCAACATAATCGCCTTTTAATTGAATACATTTACCTCAACGATTAATTAATTTTTTTAAGCCATCCTCAAAGAACTCTTTTGATGTCTTCTCAATTCACCTAAGAACAGATGAAAATCATTCGGTGCGAATAAATTCGAATAATATTCTGCGTTAATTGTAGTACCTTTCGCCAGATAATCCATGAAAATAATCCCTTCGCAATCCCAGAATACATTAAGTATTACCTTTCCAACAGACGGAACTGCACGCGCCTTAAGTGGAGGCCCTTTTTTGGGTTTATGCCATTCTTTGGATTGACTTTTGGTCTCAGGATTGAAATATGAAATCCTCTTTTTATCAGTGGTTATTATACGTCTGCAAAATTCATTACCGTAATGGGCCAAGAGCTCTTGAAGTTAACGACTAGGGCTGGGCGATACTGACGTTTTCGGTATCGGGTACCGATACCAATACTTAGCGATGTATCGGGTCTGTGCACGGTATCGATTCTGAGTTCTGGAATCGGTAGAATATCCATAGGTATCGATGCTTTGGAATCGATACTTTGGAATTGGTACCTTGAATCCATACCTTGGAATTGATACCTTGCAATCTATACCTTGGAATCTATATCTTGGAATCGATACCTTGATTCGGTACCTAGAATTCAATATTCATATCCAGTTTTCTAGGTGTCGATTGTTTGATATCGATTTCAAGAAATATAAAATTAATTTACCGATTCTACCATAACTACGGTATGAAATTTGCAATATTGTGGTATTTAGTTTTTTTTGTTGTAATAATTATAGTTATGTCATAATAAGGATATTTGCTACGCACAATAATAACATCCTTTTAAATATATATTATATAATATATATAATGGATACATACTTAACAATTCTTTACGTAAAAATTTATTGCATCCTTCATGTACATTTAAAAAAATGCAAAAACGTAAGCTACCCGATACATGGCTACCCGATACATCGCTATCCCGATACATCGATACTTAGCGAGTACTGGAATCGGTAAAGTATCGATAGGTATCGATGCTTTGGAATCGATACTCTGGAATCGATATTTTGGAATCGATATCTTAGAATCAATAACTTCGTTATGTGAGGTATCGAGGAATCGACACCAGTTATGGTATCGGGTATTAGACGATGTATCGATACTTCGCCCAGCCCTATTGACGACAAATGTCAGACCTATTGAGTTTCTGTTCCGGTCCCAACAGCCTTAGCACCCAGCGGGCTGAAACCTTGCTTACGCTCAGACACTCATGTAAATAATATAAGACTACTAATTGAGAGATAGTCATTCATCTGTCCTCATTCAGTAGGTTCTCCACGGCAGTAATGTTTCTTTCATTTACCGACATGCTCGGGTAACCACTGCGTGGATCGTCTTGTAATAATGTTTCACCACTTGTAAAACAATCGATCTACCGATATACAGTACTTTTAGATTCCGCAGACTCACCAAATACTCCTTGCAGACGTTTAATAATTTCTGAAGTTTTCACACCCTCTTTCCACAAAAAGAAAATTATTTCTCTTTGAGATTTAGTCATGTCCTCCATGGTTACACAAATAATGCTACGAAAATGCGTCTATATCGGTCGAACACCTGCAACAAACTGAACAATATTGCATTGGATAGCTGCATAAGCATGTCAAGACTTGTCTATCACCAATAGCATTGCCTATAATAAGTTCTACGTAAACTCTTCAACACAGTATTATTATATTTATCGATATGTCTTGTGAAAGTCATTAATCATGCGCGAACTTTTTGCTTATGGAATAAATCAACGAATATAGTTCTTCAAATAAAAATGATAGATCTAATAAATTAAAATAGTTAAAATTTCTTAACATGTTTGTATTCTTTGATAATGCATATCAACATCTCAGCAAATATTAAAATAGGAAAAGGTATATGCAGGTATGCAATAAGTGCTAAATCTTCTCTATAATTTATGAGAATATTTTCTCCAACTATCTTTTGTTAGCAATTCAAGATCCATCTGTCACATATTCAAAGATATCCTATTTTACAGCAAAAACTTCAGATAAAAAAACGTCATTAAATATTTTGTTGATATCTACAAAAATTAGACGAAAAGAAATTGGTTCTAATTATAACAAATGAAAGGC
Organism: Melolontha melolontha; assembly: GCA_935421215.2. Taxonomy (NCBI): domain Eukaryota; kingdom Metazoa; phylum Arthropoda; class Insecta; order Coleoptera; family Scarabaeidae; genus Melolontha; species Melolontha melolontha. The sequence continues at coordinate 90,451,626 of OW285235.1, forward strand.
AACAAAAGTAGTAGAACCACCAGGCACATCTTAAACTGTATCATAGGATGATTGCAGTTCCAGGTAAGTATTGAAAGCTGTTATTATTACTAAATAATGTTTAGAAAGAAGACTCTAGTTTTTTTCTACATGATTTGTTAATGATCTACGTTAATACAAAGGTATTTTTAATAATATAAAATATTATTAAAAATCTGGTGTGAAGAACACAAATACAGGTTCACTATTAATATTTTTTGTGAACGTGTCCGAACATATCCCTCATTCTACGCTCGGTCTGGATAATTTCTGTGATATGGCGATGTGGTTCTTTTTTGCGAATGTGTCTGATGATATCCTTTCTTCAGCAGGGGCGTACCGATGAGCCTGTAGAAAGGCGAAATACGTATCTACGTCTCTGGGGAGGGATATGTTCGGACACGTTCACAAAAAATATTAATAGTGAACCTGTATTTGTGTTCTTCACACCAGACTTTTAATAATATTTTATATTATTAAAAATACCTTTGTATTATACAAAACTGGTGGGGTTTTACCCACTCATGTATGTTTCATTTGTTGTTTATTATTCTGATCTACGTTAAGGTCATGTTGGTAATTTCTAGGGTAAATAATATAATCTCAACTGAAAAAGAAAATCAAATATGACTTTTATGTTATTTACTACATTAACATTCAGTTTGAGTTTATATTTATTGTCATTATATTAGTCGATACTTGCCTCGGTCGTGGGAATATGTACAACAAACCCAATTTTCTTTCGACATTTATTTTGCCTTACTGACCATATATAGAAAGCTTTTAGGAATGATAAAACAAGATTACTTGGACTACTGTATTCAGAAAATTCGATAAGACATGCACGAATAAACAGTAAATAAATTCCTTTATACTTCATTATCATGTATTCACGTAGATATTCCTTTACAATTAGAAAACAAAATTGATTACTATTTCTGTCAATGTTTGCTATTTTAGTACACGAGCTTCAGCATTACTTAAAGGAAGGACTATATTTTATTCGCTAAAATAATTTTTACTGATGAAGCAAACAATTTCGTAATAGATTTAAAGAGTTTCATGTACATTCTGTATGGAAATCTAAATAATTTACTTTTGAAAGCTTAAATATTCATATTTTTAATAGTTAGAAAGCATAGTAAGATGAAATCCATTGAGTTAATAGGAAAAGGTTTCAATGAAATAATTACATTACTTAATAATATTTTTCAAATTTTTATTTAGGAACATTATCATACTAACATTTTTTGGTTTTAGTCTTGCATACCTTTGTTCTATTATTAAACGAGCTGTACTAAACCCTCTTTCACGTTCTGTTGAACTAGCTGGAATACAGAAGTATTTCGTAGCACATCGTTCTAAGTGTTTCAGCTTCATTCTTGTTACCTAAAAGAAAATCCAAGTAAAAAATGCTCTTACCATTTTTTTAACTTAACTTCCAAAATAAAAAAAGATCTATACACTCTGATCTGAATTTGGTCTTTCTAGGTATTGCTTTTAGTTATTATTACATGAGATGTAATTGATTTTACTTTCTGTTTTATTCTTTCTTGCAAAAATACAAATAACTAAAGTGACTTTTGATGTGGATTAATGTCCGTTTCGAGTACAGGCATTTATTCTTTATTTTCGGAATCTATTTTCTTCATAATATTAAACATTTCTTGTTCTATAAAAGTAGCCCCAATAGTATTTTCAGTACTATGAAAACCTTCTCTTTTAAATGGAGGGTCTGAAACTATTGCCACTCTAGTAACTGATGGTCCTTCACATGAAAATAGCCTTGCTATCTAAGATACAATGGAAATGAACTGATATTTGAAGCTTTAAATTATTTCTAAACAGCTGTTTTTTTTTCCATTTTTCTTTTATTGGCTTGCTTAAAGCCTTTTATCTTAGTCTTTGTAGTCACTGAATTCTCATTATATTCTGATTCATCTCTATCCCTTGTTGAATGCAGTGACAGACTTCTTATAGATTCTTCATATGATAATGAATCTCCTGCGAATTATTGCTTCATTATACATTACACCCATAAATAAGAGATAGTACACCGTACTCTTTCCAACTTTTTTAGACTACAAACCATTTGATTTCTTATTACTGCTTTTTAAGATAAATTTTGTCCATTTTATAAAACCATTTATTCTTAAGGTACCACGACACGTTATTTGTTATTGTTAACATGTCTGTGACCGTTCTTAAACGATTATTCTTCCGGTACTACATTATCACATTATCTTTTCTTCTTTACTGTATTTATTTCAAGTTTTAAATAAATTATCTATTTCTCAATAAAATGTATTTAATTTAATATTCATGTTTGAATAAAAAATTAATATAATAATAATTTTTTTTTCTCTCCATGGCATAGGAATATAGGTAGTGCGAAGTTTGCGAAATGAGCGTAGCTTGTGAAGCAATTCCTTGAATGGTAATATAATTAACTGTATTTAATTTAATATTCATGTTTGAATAAAAAATTAATATAATAATAATGTTTTTTTTTCTCCATGGCATAGGAATATAGGTAGTGCGAAGTTTGCGAAATGAGCGTAGCTAGTGAAGCAATCGCTTGAATGTTAGGATAATTAACTGTTTTAAATAAATTATTTATTTTTCAATAAAATGTATTTAATTTAAGATTCATGTATGAATAAAAATTCCGAAATATTTAATATTAATTTTTTTTCTCTCTCCATGGTAAACTGATTTAAGAATTAACTATTGTTTGTAGGTCAATATTTCACTGGTGTATAACTGGTTGTCTACTATGCCACTAATATTGACAATTCTTTTTTAAGATTACACATAGGTAATATATGTGTAATGACTAAAAAAGGACCCGGTATAAATAGATATATATATATATATATATATATATATATATATATATATAAATATATATAGTAAACTTAATAAGTCGGCGATTAAAGATCTGGTTTATTACTTCAAAGTATATATATTTAAAACAACCCTACATGTTTCGGCAATGATGCCTTTGTCAAGGAAATAAAAAATATAAATATTTATATAATAATATTTATAATGATTTATATTTTTTATTTCCTTGACAAAGGCATCATTGCCGAAACATGTAGGGTTGTTTTAAATATATATACTTTGAAGTAATAAACCAGACCTTTAATCGCCGACTTATTAAGTTTACCATATCATACCAAGGTCACGAAAATATTATATAAATATATATACATATATATATATATATATATATATATATATATATATATATATATATATAGATATACAGTCAGGGATAAAAAAACCCGGACATTTATTTTATAAAAAGAAAAATGAGATGTATGTTAGCCAGAGTTTTTGTAGATAATGCAATTTAAAATGCATCAATTTGTGATAATTTTGTTACCATGGATACGTGTAAACAAGCCATTGTTATGAGATACGCCATTTAATTGTCGAAAGTCACAGTCACTGCAGAATTTGTGTCTGCCTTTCTATTCTTTATTATCACTATTTGTTTAATTTTCATGTGTTATCAGTGGTTTGAGTGTAAGACAGTAGTCACAATTTAACTTATTACACAATGAGACCCGAAGATATTGCTGCAGCCGTTGCTTTACATAAGGATGGACGCAGTGTGCGTAACATCGCATATGTCATGAATATAGCTAGAAGTACCATTCATGATGCCTTAAAACGTATTAGAGAGACGCAAGAATACACCAGGAGACCAGGTTCGGGTCGTCCGCGATGAACAACGCAAAATGAAGACAGGCGCATGGTGTTGTCAGTTCTTAGGGAGCGCAACCTGCCATCTACGATGGTAGCCCAACGGTTTTTTAACATACATGGACGTCCAATATCAGCCAAAACAGTTAGAAGAAGGTTGAAAGCAAGTGGACTGATGTCAGCTAAACCTGCAACCGGTCCCAGATTACTAAGGATGCATCGCATCGAAAGATTGCGCTTTGCACAGAATCATAGAGTCTGGAGAAATGAACAGTGGAGCTGTTTTCTGTTTACAGACGAATCCCGTTTCAATTTACGCTCACCTAATGGACGTGAAAAAGTTTGGAGAAGGATAGGGGAACGATATTCGCAGAGCTGTATTTCGCTGTATTGCTGTATGATCGCCATTTGGAGATGGTGGAGTGATGGTTTGGGCAGAAGTGTGTATGAACGCTCGTACGGAGTTGGTTTTCGTAGACGGAAATCTAACAGCTGATAGGTACATAAATGAATGTTTGGCGAATCATGTGGTGCCATTTGGTCCATATATAGGGAATGATTTTCTTCTAATGCACGACAATGCGCGCCCACAAGTCGCTCGCGTTACCACAAATTATCTGCAAGAAGTGGGAATTCGCGTTTTGCCATGGCCAGCAAGGAGTCCTGACGTTAATCCCAGTGAGCACGTGTGGGACATATTGGGGCGGCGTATTAGGAGGCGGCAGAGACCATCGGAAAACTTACAGGACTTAAGAGAAGCACTTCTAGAAGAATGGGAAAACATTCCCCAAGAAGCCATTTCTAACCTGATTCAAGGCATGCCAAGACGTATGGATGCAGTTATCCAATGCCGAGGGAGTAACACGCGTTACTAAAAATGTGATTTCAATGTTACAATCACAAAACATCTAAGCCACAGCTGAAGAATGATGTTACTGGGTTTACGCCATTTCTGTTTTGACGAAAAGATTTTTTTTCTAATACTGTATTTATGATTAATTACATGAACCTTTGTTTTAAATGCGTTTTTCCATCATTTAAAATACTTAACAATTAAATTTTATAACATACTAGATCTTTAATTAACAATTTCTGACATAAAACAAGTGTCCGTGTTTTTTTGTCTCTGATGTATATATATATATATATATATATATATATATATATATATATATATATATATATATATATATATATGGGGAATATATATATATATATATATATATATATATATATATATATATATATATTCCCACCGAAATTGAATATACAATTTCATTTCATTTTCTGCAAAGGGTTAAGCGAATAATAAACTAAATAGTGTTTAATTCTATGTAATTAACGGTGTTCACGGGGTCTTGATATTGATTTAAATAGAGCAATTTGCCTCAACAGAGCAGCTTATTTAACAACACTAATTATTATTCACTAAATACAGGCCTTGTTGGACGAACCAACTTTCACAAATTAAATGATAATTCGGCGAGATATCGTACGTAAGATCGGCCCTCCTGAATCTTACACCAATTAGCGACTATTTCTTATCGTATCCTTGAAAGTCGCCTCATTTACATGAAATTTTAATTAATCTACTTTTAAAATCGCCAAGTCGAATCGGCAAATGCACACAACAGTTTCAGAAACAGACAGATACGTATAATTTACACATAAAGACTGAGGTGACATTTCGCTCGGTTCTTTATCGGCACAGGGTGGTGATGTTGGAAGCTTTTGGTCGCCCTAAGAAGCCATCAATCCTGATTAACACGTCAGCGAGTTGCCACGGTCGCAACATCTGAAAGACTGCTGCTAAATGCGACTATTTTTCATGCTGTCACTTTGGCATAATGCATTACGTTGCCTTTAAAGCAGAGCCCGAATTTTTATATCTTAGGTTTCACTTTTTGGGTGGTTCGTCGTAGGTGTTGTCGTTTCTTTTTTTGCTTCTCCTATTCGTTCTACTATGTGTATAAGGAAAATGTACACGTACGGGCGAGCTCATTCTCTAAGTTCAGCGACGCGTCACAACGTTCGCGGAATGGATGATGCCGAGGAATGATATGGGGAAGCCATCATCTTTCCGATTTTAATCATGCACCGTGGGCGGTCTTTTTTAATATGCTGGTTTCATTCATTATTTAGCCATTTATTTCAATAATAGTACCAATATGGTTTTATAAAAATTCTGTCACGCTCGGGATGAGCATAATCTAATGTTAATATCGTCATAATAATTATGTCGGCTTGATTAATTGCATTTAATTAAACGTTACCCGTAATAATATATCATAGAAATTAAACCTATATCTCATATGTTTCATGTAGAACACGAAGCGCATTAAATATAGTGCTTTTTATTAAATATAATTGTACATTTATGATAAAGTTACAAAATATTTTATTTGAACCGTATAATGTCGGTAATAGGTTCATAATAAGATAATTAAAAGATAAATATGTCAACATAAACTGCTTCATAACATTATTGTTTCACAAAATATGCACATTATTTTATCAGAATAAATGTAGTATGCTCGCATGTGCATCATATATATATATATTAGCATAGCTTTCATTTTCAGTGTTGTACAGGTAGTCCCAGATATCTATAATAATAATAATAATAATAATAATGATATATATATATATATATATATATATATATATATATATACAAGGTGACATTGAAAAAATTACCATGCGATAGAAGACCATAAAATTGTAAAAAAGTTCTTATACACTAATGTTCGATCGCTTTTTGTCTTCAAGACACATGATCTTGAAAGTTCATCAGAATTATTTTTTAATTTCTTCCCATGACAGAGCTGTTAATCTAATTGTTCCAATAATTTATCAAAATTTGGTGTATTGCTTATTAAAAAAAATAATCTTAACATACTTCATTAGAAAATTTATTTCTCTTCAATAGCTCATAAAAAAAAATCGCTACTTAGTCGAAATGCGCTTTAAAAACAATATAAAAAAACCAAAAAAAATACCTACTAAATATAACCAAAATTACTGTACTGTAGTTTAGAGTATTATTAGAATACTATCATAGTTGGCTATGTAATTATAGCATCTGTCAAATTAATATTGTATTAATTTACTCAAGTTTGTCGTGTTCCTGATTAGTTTGTGTTTGGTTTTGCTGTTTGTCGTTTTCTAAAATTAATTTTGAAAATGGTTTTCTTTACTTTTGAAGAACACGAGGACATGATTGAACTTTACCATAACACATGGTAAAGTTCAATCAAATTCTTCCGAAGCTTGGACATGTTCCTAATGGTAAAACACTTATTGACCTGCATAAACGTTAGGGAGAAGATCGTTGTTTCAAAAAATCAAAAGTTAATAGTCGGGTCACCAGAACTCATTGCACTGTTGAAAATGAAGAAGCTATTTTGCAAATAGTAGAAAATAATCCGAGAATAAGCACCAGAAAAATAAGTTCAGCTGTACGGAATGTTAACCGTGAATCAGCTAGACAAGTCAGTAAACAGCTTCTTCACTCGCTCCATTACGTACATTATTGCGAGTTGTTAAATCAAGGGCAAGATTTTCTATCATTAATTTTGTTCACCAATGAAACAGGTTTTAGTCGCGAGAGTGTTTTGAACCTACATAACATGCACTATTGGAGTGATGAAAACCCTCATCAAACCGTAATACAGAATTACCTGTATGGGCTTCATTTCGGTTGCCCAATCGATTGATATGCGAGCTCTATCGACATTTTTATTAAATTAACTCAACAATTTATTAGAAAATGTCCCATTGAACATTATTCAAAGAATGTACTACATGCGTGACGGCGCGCCAGCACACTTTTCTCGTAAAGCAATGAAAGATTTGGAAATAATTGGATTGGTCGTGGAGGACATATTCAGCTCGTAGTCTCGACCTTAGTCCTTAATAATTTAAAAATAAATAGTGAAGAGCAATTATTGAGTCTATTAACAGATTTATTTATTTATCAAAGATTAACACAAAGATTGGAAAAGTGTATCCAAGAATAAGGCCATCAATTTGATCACCTTTAGAGCTAGGTATTTTACACATGTTTTTTTAATTTAGTCGGTGTTTTTTTTGTTGTTATCTTATTGTTTTTAAAGTCATGTCGATTAAGTAGTGATTTTTTGTTGTTGTGAGCTATTGAAGAGAAATAAAATTTTCTAATTAAATATGTTAAGATTATTTTTATTCTAATCAGCAATACGCCAAAATTTGATAAATTATTGGAATAATTAGGTTAACAGCTCTGTCGTGGGAAGAAATTAAATAAAAATTCTGACAAACTTTTATGATCATGTGCCTTGAAAACAAAAGGAGATCGGACATTAGTGTATAAGAACTTTTCTTGAGTATACTTCTGTCGTGTGGTACTATGCATTGTAGTTTTTCCAATGTCACCTTGTCTATATACATATGTGTATACAGGGTGATAACGAACTTCTTAAGGAGCAATGAAGTATGAGTAGCCCATAGGGATGTAAACAGCATATAAAAAAATTAGGGTACTTTATGTAGACAAATTGTGCAGAAAAAAATTTTTATTTAGAGTGTGTATAACCGTTTTGAATGGCACTGTATGCACACAATGTTATTGACGCTTTCGATGCACATTATAATTGATGCACTGTTACACGTGCGCTATCCGATACAATGATCAATTGATGTCTTTAACCTACCTCAACGTTTGAGAATGCGAAAAGAAAATATCGGATAGACAGTGCGCTGTTAAAATGAATACGCTTTTATACGTACATTTTTTCACATCGCCACGGCAGATCCACATTTCGGAAACCGCTGAAGTGGGGAGTTATTATAGTAAATGCTCGAAGTTGCCACCTCCCTCTTCAATACAAAGGTTTAATCGTCGTGTCAATGATTCACGAATGCGTTCCATGTTGATGCTGTCTCTGATTGATTGTGCGCTTACGTAGATGCGATTGATCAACTCGTTTACGTCGTTAACTGGGGTTGCGTAAACAATATTTTTTAAATGTCTCCACAGAAAGAAATCCAGCGGAGTTAGATCTGGAGATCGGGGCGGCCATGCTTCGGGTCCAAGACGGCCAATCCATCTTCCCGGAAACTGATTGTTCAAGAAATTTCGCACTGCTTGTGCAAAATGAGCCGGGGCCCCGTCACACTGGAACCACATACGCTGGCGTGTATCTAAAGGTACATTTTCGAGAAGCTGTGGTAAGTCCTCTCTCAAAAAGTGTAGGTACGCTTGACGGTTTAAACGCTGCGGCAGTACAAAGGGTCCTAGGATTTCATCGCCAATGATTCCGGCCCATACATTTGCCGAGAATTGATGCTGGTTGTAGTGCCTGTGTATTGCATGCGGATTTTCCACAGCCCATTGATGTGTATTGTGCATATTGAACATTCCATTTCGCGTAAAACCGGCTTCGTCGGTAAATAAAATATCGGCTAGAAAATTAGGATTGTCATGTAGCATATTCAAAAGTGATTGACAAAACCTAAGTCGTAGTGGATAATCAGCTGCTATTAATGCTTGTACTCTTTGCACGTGGTATGGATGGTATTGGTATTCGTTTACAATTTTCCACACAATCGGTTGTGATAAACCTGTTTGACGCGCAATTTGACGAGTACTTGTATCAGGAGATTCTTCAATCAAAGCCAGTACTTCCTCTTCGGCGTTCGCTATGCGTCTGGGTCTCTGGCGACCTCCATCTCGTCCGAACTGAGGCTTTACACTGCCAGTGTCTCGAACACGCTACACAGCAGCTAAAATTGTTCGAGTATTCGGCCGATGTCGCTGAGGAAAACGTTCATAATAAGCACGTGCAGCAGCCTCCATATTTTGAAGAAACTCTCCGTACATTACAATCATATCTAGATATTCATGGTGCGTATAACGATGAGCCATTTTCATAAACAAAAAGTATATTACGCTAGCGAGAACGGTATAGTAATTCGTAAAAAAAATTCACCCCGACAAATTAATAATTTCATTTAACTTCACTGGTTGAATTTATACTAACTTAGACTGTTTGCTTTTCGCATTCTCAGACGTTGAGGTAGGTTAAAGACATCAATTGATCATTGTATCGGATAGCGCACGTGTAACAGTGCATCAGTTATTTCATTGTGCATACGAAAGCGTCAATAACATTGTGTGCATACAGTGCCATTCAAAACGGTTATACACACTCTAAATAAAAAAAAATTTCTGCACAATTTATATACATAAAGTACCCTAATTTTTTTATATGCTATTTACATCCCTATTGGCTACTCATACTTCACTGCTCCTTAAGAAGTTCATTATCACCTGGTATATATATATATATATATATATATATATATATATATATGTTACTCTTGAGGTTCTCGCGGACGTATGATGAAGGTGTGGTTTCTCGGGTTCTTGGCAGCGTGTGAGTTTTGTCCTGAAAAGGACTATTTATGAGTAAATAGTCCTTTTCAGGATAAAACTCACACGCGGCCAAGAACCCGAGAAACTACACTTTCATATATATATATATATATACATATATATATATATATATATATATATATATATATTTGTGTGTGTGTATAAGGACGTGATGCGTGTGGATTTGGCAGCGACGAATATTTTTCATCATTTCTTTTCTATCTAAATCTCACGAACAGGGGACACAAATATATTAAAGGAGACAGTGAAATTAGGAAAGCGAGAGAAGCGACGAGATTACGAGGTCTGCAAAAGCTCGATTCTATAATTCATCTTTTTTCTTCTCTATTTTTCCCTTAACTCCGTCTTCGTTCTTTTTTTTTGTTAGTTCCCGATTTGCAAAAGAACACGGGGAGCGCTTCGATAGAGGTGGGATGAAAGTGAAGGCGAAAACGAACACACACAAATTTAAAATCCACAAATACGTATATAAGGGTGGAAAGAAAGGAAGGAAGGGTGTTCGTTGGTTTCAGGGCGCAAGAGGGGAGAGAGGTGAAGTGCCCTGGTATGGGAGGTGAATTGGTGGTACGAGAACGAGGAGGAATGATAAGAGCTCTCTTCCGTGCTCCCACTCATTGGAATATGGCGCCCTCTTATATATTGTGTGATATTACAAAAATACCTTTTTGGTCTCTACCCGAAAGAAGATAAATAATTAAAACTGTTCGGATATCAAATCAAGCACAGTCGCTTTACTCAACGAAAGGACTCCTTGACGGCTGCGTACGGTAGTAAATGTTGGAGAATCATACGGATGAAGAACTTTGCTAAGAATGGGTAAAGAATAAGATGAATAATCGCAGTAGAATGTTTAATATCTTATTTTTCTTTGTAAATTTTATGAGTAGCACAATGACAAGAGCAACGGAAAAAAATAACATCGTTTGAAAGAAATCAATACAAAATATTTACAGAATGTTTTCATCAAAATGCTATTCACAAATAACATAAAAAAATGCCTGAGATTTATAATGGGTAATTACGGTAACTACTAAAATTAAATCTAGTGAATAAGTTTAAAAATATTATCTAATTTTGATATAATTCATTTATTATTAAATACTTTGTAATAGTGTATTTATATATTTTTTAAATATTATTTTTCTGTAAAATGCCCTTTTCTGTTTTATTAATTTATTTACAATTAGTTAAGCATGGGAATATTTAGTACGTTTATATGTTAATACATTTTCATATAGTTTCTTACAATTAGTTTAAAGCAATGCCATGCTAGTCCATAAAAATAGTCATACAAGAACAGAAGAAAGTGTTTTAACACAAGATCACCATACTAATATGATAAAATTAAGCGACTTTAGGTGTAGTAACATAATCAACTGTTAATAATAATAATTAAGAACGAAAAATTTTTTTGTTATAACACTTATTTTAAAAATAATCATCTTAATAGGTTTGGAATGGATTGCTGTAATCCCAAAGAAAATGTTGAAAGTAAACGTATCGGTTTTTAAAATCACACAAACTTTCATAGCTTGATCAATTTGATTAACGACAAATAACTAGAAACTGGCGAGAGAAACTGGAAACGGATATTCTGTTTAGCTAGGATAACGCTCTCATATATTAGTGAGTTCATAATTGATTGAGCAAACAACTTACTTACCAAATTCTGAGAACTGAAAAGCATTAGTATATGAAGAATTTGTTAGTATTGTATACATATTAAAAAATCCTCATTCTCTGAAGCTATTTAAACGCAAAAGTTTAATATTTCGTTAACTTTAAACTAAGTGAGAGTTTCTTCAAAAATTAAATTTTCTTTTAATAACTCTTATCCTATCCCCTAGTTATAGGAATTAAAGCTCAAATATCCGTGTGAAATAATTTGATAAATAAAGTCGTTCATGTTTATAGTTTAAATGCATTTCTTTCCGCTCACAATTAATACGCAATATTGAACAATATTTATTTAAAAAAAAAAAGGAAATTTGAAATGACGAAATGCTACATGAAATTTATACATGTTTCAGCCATATATTACAATAATCTAGAAGTAGACTGGAAAGCTTGGTCAGCACTGACATTTTAAAAACACTAGTGGAAAAATATACGAACAATACTATTGTATTATCATGCTATAAAGGAAGTTCAAAGTTTGAAATGCTCTCCACAATAAATTTTTCGTGCAATACATATGGTATAATTGATTATTCCAATGGTGAAACTCTAGCAACAAGTAGATAATATATTCCAGAAATGCACACTAAATAAGAGACGTTTTTGATTGGACCATTTTTATTACTTTAGTTTTCTCTCGGCCTCCGGTCTGCAACCGCATCTCTGGCACTTCTTCCTCTGCCAACGTTAAATCTAATCTTATAAGTATGCCCAAAACTATTATTGTCTCTTACAATGCTTACAATCTTGTTGGTTTTAGAATTGGAACCAAGACCTACTTCCCCCTCTATCGATGCTCCCCCGCTTTTCCAAGGAAGATGCTCAGGGAAGTTGAAAATAAATTATGGAGAAGGGTTGTGGGAGTCTATAAGCTTCTGCCAGTTTTGATTTTATAATGTATCAGCATACTACGCATGCGCGACACAATTTCTTAGCCCGCGAACTTCAATGTGAAAAGTACTGTCTCATGGCGCCATCTACATTTAGCTTTAAACTTTCTCCGAACAACGTGGATCGTTTTGGAAAAAACCACACATAATTCGGTCCAGGAGCTTTTTATCTATAAAGGACGCACATACAAACATTGGCATATATATATATATATATATACATATATATAGATAATTATTTCGTGACCTTTGTATGTTATGGTAGATTCAATTATTTGGCGATTTAAGGTCTGGTTTTACTTAAAAATGTATATATTTAAAACAATCTTACATGTTTCGGCAAACGATTAAACCAGACCTTAAATCGCCAACTAATTGAATCTACTATATATATATATATATATATATATATATATATAATATAATAATATAATAACTTCGTGACCTTGGTATGATATGGTAAACCTAATCAGTAGGCGATTAAAGGTCTGTATATTACTTCAAAATATATGTATTTAAAAAACTCTACATGTTTCGGCTGTGTACGCCTTTATCAAGAGAATACAAAATATGAATGACAGGATTTATATCCTGTCATTCATATTTAATCGCCTACTGATTAGGTTTACTATATATATACATATAAGGTGTTAAAAGAAATTGTTCATATATTTTACCAATTTTATTTTGAGTTATCTTACATTTACATTTTACATTTTTCTCATCAAAAACATAACCTGATTTTTGCTTATATTACCCATGTACAATAAACGTATATCCTAGCTTTTATTTTCCGTTATTTACTATCATGTTGTATGCCACATCGATCTCGCTTTTGCTGCAGATTAAATATGAATAGATACATGAATGCTGAAGTGGCAGATATTTATGTTATGTATGGTGCTGCCAATTGTAATGCTTACTAGGCGTTCGCCTCTATGCGGTAGCTTATCCTAACCGTATTTTGTCTAGTGATAATTTTTTTACAAAAGTGTATCAACGGCTGTTTGAGGCAGGTTCATTTAAACCAAATTATCGCGATGCTGTTAGACCTAGATCTGTATGTACTCCTGCAGTAGAAGAGGATATTTTAAGAAGGGTTGAAGAACATCCAGGCATTAGTGTTAGAAGTATCTCTGCTGCAGTAAATACTAGCGCTCCTCTAGTTTGGAGGACTTACACTAGGAACAATTGTATCCTTATTACCTTCAACGAGTCCAAACACTAACCACTCCTGACTACGTTTCGTGAAGTGTGTTTTGCGGAATGATTTTCAGAAAATTGTTAAATCCTATCTTTCCTGCTATAGTTTTATTCAGGGATGAAGCTGTATTTACTAAAGACGACATTAAATAGTCACGTTTGGGCGGACGAAAATCCTCAAGCTGTTGTAGAATCAAGGAGTCAGCATAGGCTTTCTGGTAATGTTTGGCTTGGTATTCTAAACGATCGACTGATAGGACCAGCTTTTCTTCCAAGTCGCTGACCTGCTGAACAATATCTGGAATTTCTGCGAAACACTTTGCCAATATTATTACTTCTTCAGGATAGGTTACAGACGTGGTTTATGCATGATGGTGCACCTGCACATTTCGCGCAATTATTTAAATAATGAATTTAATGGTAGATGGATAGGACGAAGGAGTCCAAATGCTTGGACACCTAGATCACCTGATTTTAATTCGCTTGACTTTTTTGCTTGGGGTTACTTAAAGTTGTTAATTTATTCCAAACCTGTAAATGACATAGAAGATCTCCAGCGACAAATAAAAAACGCACGTGAGACAATTCGCCACTCTCCAGGAATTTTAGAAAGAGTGCGAGATTCTTTTGTGCGTAGATGTCAAGCATGTTTACACATGGAAGGAGGTCATGTCGAACATTTAATTTAAGCATCGCTTGTTGAATTTTTGTATGTACGTTTTCCTATTAAAAGAACATTTAATGACTAAACCGCTTTTTTCAATAACAATATTGGAATTGTTTATATCTCCGAAACGCCTGATTTTAGGATGACCTTTTTAACACTCTGTATATATATATATATATATATGTATATATATATATATATATATATATATATATATATATATATAAGGTAAACTTAATAAGTCGGCGATTAAAGGTCTGGTCCATTACTTCAAAGTATATATATTTAAAACAACCCTACATGTTTCGGCAATGATGCCTTTGTCAAGGGAATAAAAAATATAAATGACAGAATATAAATGTCAAATAATTGAGTTGCTATGGTTTAAATTATTCAAAGATACATTCCAATAATAATAATAAGTCATGCCTTAGTATTCCAAAAAATAGATAGCAAGGTGTGAACATATGTGTTGTTCGCTGCCAGCAGCTTGTGTCTCTTTCTGGGTATGGACCTGTGTGTTGGTTGCTGCTGGCAGCTTGCGTCTCTCTCTGGGTGTGTGATTTTGTATTTGTGTGACCGCGTAAGTGTAGGGTTCATACCCAGAAAGAGACACAAGCTGCTGGCAGCGAACAACACATATGTTCACACCTTGCTATCTATTTTTTGGAATACTAAGGCATGACTTATTATTATTATTGGAATGTATCTTTGAATAATTCAAACCATAGCAACTCAATTATTTGACATTTATATTCTGTCATTTATATTTTTTATTCCCTTGACAAAGGCATCATTGCCGAAACATGTAGGGTTGTTTTAAATATATATACTTTGAAGTAATGAACCAGACCTTTAATCGCCGACTTATTAAGTTGTAGATCGAATTATAAAATTTATTCGTTATTAGATTTTCTATTTTACATTCGAATAAACCATTTTCCTTTACTAATTAAATACTAAAGCTATCCCCAATTTTGCTTTATAATTTTACCTTAAGATTAGTTAAAAATATAAATGAAGAAAAACAGCGGAAAACAATTTCACACATGAACTTCCAGTTCTATTCTGTAACTCTATTCTGTAAATTAATAGATTTGACTAGTTATTGGTTTAGAAATCAAGAGCAAATAGCCAGCAAACACGTCCACATGTGAACTTGTAATTTAATTCCAAAACCAAGATAAGTGACATAGTTAGAGAGTTCCTAGACTTGGAGTAATAAATATAATACATCACCTTCCCCCAGTATCAGACCGACAATATTTCATTAATTTCAGTTTTAATAATATCGGTACAAATTTCTTTAATAAACTTTTGGTTTCTGATACTTTGTTAAGAGTGTTTAATGTTTCTCCTTTATATGGCGGTATTGAATTGTCTTATTAAATAAACAACTTAGAAAACATTGTTAGAAACAAATGAAAATTTAGAACAAAAATAAAATGTCCACTTCGACTTATAGCTCTATTAGTCTAAGTGGTCTAGCAGTAGCATAAAATGCAGAGAAGCTTCCGATGTATAAGATGCTTAAAGTAATACCGTCTTATATTACTCCCACGACTCGATTTTTAATTAAAGAAATTCGAATTTACTTCTTTAGGTTTTATAACGAAAATTGTCATCTGTTGATGCAGGACGATTACAATTATTAATGGAAATGTGCTTAATATATGATATATTACTCACTAAGTAAACATGTATTGGTAAATATAAACATTTAAATTAATAAAATTATTCTTATATGTTACTGATAAAGAAAAATACGAACAGTACTGAGTTGAACATATAATATTGTTTGTTCGCCATTTTCTATAAAGACAAAAGTACACAGCTCAATGCGGGAAAGCAATGTGTAGATGCTAATGGATGATGATCGGAGTTATAATAACATTTCTTACACAAGTTATTAAGAAATTCAACGTAAGTATATTCGAAAATTAAAAATGCTGAATAATAATTCCTTCATTATACCTATCAAGCAATTTCATAAGTAATTGCTATTATTACAGTTAATACACACCAAATAATATGCCTCTGTGAGGAAATAATAGTGTATGTATATTACTGGTATGTGAAAACTGTCTTAATTAAACATGTCTTTACGAAAGTAATTTCTTATTTATGTTTTTATTTCGCATTACAAAAGTTATTATAAAATAACTATATAATCATATTTAGTAGTATTGAGTCATAAAATGAAAAGTAAATGTGGAAACATAATTTATACTGGACTATCGAATGAAAATACTTTCTATAATGGCAATTAATTTTTCCACTAGTGTATACAAGTTAAGAAGAAAAATTTTTGATTATTTTTCAAAAGAAAGTGTTTCATCCTCCTGGTTTAAAGGAAGTTCGGTATGTATCGACCGAAGTATGAGTTGAAATAATGCAATAGTCTTTGAATAACACTATTATATTTAAGACCGAGAAAACTGGCTAATAAATAATATTTGCTCCTATTTAGATCACTGAGACCTAAGCAAGGACTGTAGTTAACTCGAAGAGATTGCACTTGGAACTGTAGTGAGCTCTAAGAGATTTTGTTTGGAACTGTTTTTTCATTTAATTATTTTTCGGCAAGAAAGTTTTGTCCCCGCCAGTTACAAGAGAGGGAAAAAACAACGAAATTATTATACAGAAATTTCTATACAACTATTTTTATCTTTCTTCCAAGAAAAGTATATGCTGTAGTTTCCAACGTCATCAATGTATTAAAATAAACAATATACGCCGGAAACCCTTAATTATAGAAAAATAAAATAACTCTTAAAATAATAAATATACAATACACAGGAAGTGTGTAAGAGATAACATAATATTTCGCAGAATCGCATCCAACCGAACTGTTTCACCTATTATAATAATATAACACTTTATCTATAACAGGAAATATGTCAATAAAACTTATTCTTTTATACGTTACATTTACAACTATTAAATGGATGGGTTAACAAGAAGGTTGTGCCTGTAATAAAATAAATAGTTTTTATGACCGTAGAAAACAAGACAATGAATAAAGAAATGTAATACCTGACCAGGCCTAGATAATTGACAACATTAAATATATCCGAACTCCAAGAACCTTTTCTATATACACTTTACAATATTTACAATTTAAAACTAGGATTGAATACATTAACATAAATATACCTACATCTGTTTGCTTATATTTAAATGAAAAAAATACAAAATTAAATCTATTTTTCCCGAACAGAAATCGTTTGAATTATTTAAAATATAAAATAGTTGTAACAAAAATATATACAATCGCGGCCAAAATGTTAACATCCACGTTGATCTAGAGGTTATTTTTTATTAATCTTACCCTTTGTAATTATAATTTTCACGTCAAGGTGACTTCAAAGAATGTTATAAAATTTAAAAAAAGACACTGCAAATGTATTTTATTGAATTAAACAGTTTTATTGAAATAATTAAACGTTTGACTATTCAGATTTAAAATAAATAAAATATGGAATAAAAAAAAAACAGGTATAAATTCAATATTTTAAACTTAAATAACTAGCATTTTGTGGGACTTTTTCTCATAACAGTTTGTATCCTTCTGTTCATTGATAGAATCGAATATATCTCTGAGGAAACATATCCTAATATGCTGCATATTGAAGTTTTGCAGAAAAGCACCATTAAGAGTAGCTCTTTATAGGAAAAAATTTCCATCTTTGTCACTGCCTTCCTCTCCAGTAATAACTAAATGAGGAACATGGTTGGAAACTACTAGTTCTTATGCAGAGAATTTCGATTGTTTACAAAATTTCGTTACATATTTAAATGACGATGCTTGATCCTATATCTGAGTGCAAGGAACTAACACAAATTCTAAATTTAAAAAATCAGTTGTACTTTCTTCAGGAACACTGGAAATTTACCAAAACTAATCACTTCTTTTGAAAATCAAAATCTCAAATTAAATGATGGGTTAACCACATTAGATATGCCTATTAATAATTTGAAAAATATTCCAAGTGACTTCGGATGTGGCCTTCGGCAAAAGTTTGACGCAGTTTTGAATAGAAATCTAGATTTACTAACATTGCGGCAATTGTGTATGGGGACAATGCCTGAAAATCTAACTGCTAAATACGCTGAAATAAAAGAATGTTTCCAGTGTGCACCTATAACCAGTTGCGATGTATCGTATGATCAAAAAGTCTTTGGATCGCTATTGCCGTGGAATTTACGAGATATCTATGAAATTATTTATTTCAATTAGTTTTGACATTTATTTGACAACTTTCAAGTCAGTTGGTTATAAAATATATATAATGTGCAACTAATTACCATAACCTAAAATCTATTTTATTTGTGACTATGTGTATTTCAAAGTACAGAAGTAAATAATTCTATAGATGGTTTTTACACTTCATGGCTATCGCGGTCCAAAGACTTTTTGATCATATATTACATACAAGGATATTTCATTCAAAGAGAACAAAATTTACTGAATAGAACCCTGTGAAAGTATTGCTAGTTAATATGAATACTTCTTTGCCCAACTTGAAATACAAAATGAACAAATAAAAATGTATTTCGTGTTTTATGGATCACCACCCATTTGTTTTTCTATTAGCAGTTAAAACAATGAAAAAAGAAACTAACTCATCGTACTTTATTTATCTTACGAAATATAAACTAATAAATATGATAAATTATTATTAAAACTCCTCACCATTATATCTACGTCCATGAAGAAAGGAATTTAACTATAATATTGAAGTAATTGCGTCACAATTCAACGACAAAAAAACAGATGTGCGGTTAATCGAATGAATAGTGTTATTCAATAACTGCGTGTTGTTCTTAGCGATGTTATAGACTATTTATATGGTCAATCATAATTTAGGCCTGATGCGTCCGGTCTCTAGTCAGCAAGAATTGCTACTGTAAGATAAAAACTGAAAATCTGTGTTCTAGATTCATAATCAAATTCTACTTAAAATAATATGTAGAATTAAAGTAACTAATTACTTGATAGCAACAATGAAATAGAAACAGTGTTTAATATTTTGTAGCAGCCCTCGCGCCGATCCGAAATATTTTGAACTCTTCTATTCATAGACAGCTTTATATTCCTTGTAAATTTCTTGCCAACCTTGCTGAAAACCTTCCCATAGTCCATCTCTGTTTTGCGGCCTAAATTACCAACTGTAAATTTCTTGTCACAGTAAAGTCCAGAGTTTTTCCAGCAGGTTAAAATCTTGGCTTCTTGCAGACCAGTCAAACATATTAATATCACTTTCCAATTTTGCACATATCTGCCTACATGCACTAGGTAGTTATCTTGTTGGAAAATAAAATTTTGATTTGGAAGACGCTCGTTAACTGTTGGTACACGATTACTTCTAATATATTTTTGTATGCTTGTCCTGTTAAACGAGCGTCAATTCTGAAACAAACACCTACACTTTTTGCGCTTATCCAGGCCCACACATTAACAGAAAATTGTCCACTATTTTAACATTTTTGGGTATATCTTTCCTCAAACGGTTGATCTGAAACTGGACTGAAAAACTTTTTCAACGGAAAATACAACTTTATTCTAAAAATCGTCATCTTCATTAAGATGCTGTAAAGTATTCCCAACTCTGACGTTCTTTATTTGCTTGCGTAAGGAATGGTTCCCATGCAGCTGGTCCATTTCTTAGCTGAGTTTGGAATACACATCGACCTGCAGTTCTAACTGACCCTGGGAAGTTTCTAACTTTTACAGATTTAACTGCGGTAGAATAGGGCTCTTCTATAACATGGTTGACTCAAAAGATATCTTATTTGTTCGTACGGAAACTGCTATCGGAGTGGGCCAAATTTGAAGTTAGTGGCCGAACAATAACATAAACAACTTCATAAAGTGGCATTAAGCAATGCATTTATGTTTTTTATTGTAAAGAAATTTCGTGATGCTGGTAGTGTATTGCGCCTCTGTAAGCGAAAGTCTGGTAGGCCAGTAACTGCGACCACAAATGAGAATCATGGACGTGTCGCCAATTAGGTTTTGGAGTCATCTACGAACGTCCTTGAAATTGAATATAAGCAATACGTCGCTTCGGCGAGTGTTTAAAGACGTAGGTAGATTTCCGTGCCGAATTAAAGTTCGAAAACGATTGATAAACCAAGATATGTATTTTAGGATTGTGCATTGTTGACAATTTTTGGCTATAGTGTACGAGGATTAAGATTTTTTGCGTAATGTGTAGTTCTCTGATGAAAGTCACATTCACGTGGAGGGTTACGTCAATAACCAAACAACTCGCTTCCTTGATTTTGCAAGGCCATACGTTATTGTCCAGAAACCAATATATAGTAAAAACGCGCTTACTGCGAATATACAAAATTATGTGATTGGCGCTTTACGATAGGAGAAGTAAGTGGGGCGCGATTAATCAATTTACCAGACCTTAAATTAACAAAACTGACGTAAGTAAACGTGACAGCCGACCTATCTTGCGACCAACCAACTTACATCCTTACTACCTATATTTCTCTATAGCTATATATTCGAAGTAAGCGCGTTTTTACTATATAGTGACCTTGTGACAATATGGTGTGCACTGTCAGCACACGGTGTGCTTAGTCCGTATTTCATTGAGGATGATGATGGTATGCCTCTTAACTTTGTGCTTATTCTATATTTGCCGAAAAACAGCTGTAATTAAAGTCCATTGATCTGCAAAAGAATTACGAATGATATTTTAACATAAGTTCCTATTCATAAATAGTGAATATTTCTAATGCCTCACCAAACACCAAAACATACTCAGCCACAAGTATGGCGATGTTTCTTTTGTGGATGTCGAATACGTCGAATATGTCGACAAACCTATGCCACATTAATTAAAATGTGATTCAAATTAAATACTTTAAACGTTAAACTTCTTTTAAAAGTAAAATTAAGTTTATAACGAAATAAGAATTGTCATGAAACAAAAATGTTTATACAATGTGTCCATGGCGTTTACAGTGGGATAAATACCTGGTATTTAATTGTTTGTATGGAATCATTTACATATAATTTTTTATCTCTAAATTTGTGTGGTACTAACAAATACAATACAAAACAATACAATTAGTGGGTAAAGAGAATTATTAATGAATTATAGGTGGAAGCCCGTATTGCCGCCCGTATATTTAACTGCGATAAGGCCGGACACGAATAACGAAAAATCATTTTCTCATTACTACATGAAGATGGACCGCGATTTTTTTGTATGAAGGCATTACTTACACATCTTTCGGCCCTTTTCTTCTTTAGCGCTATGCACAACTAGCATTGTACATATCGATTAGGGTAAATAAAAGATTTTCACATTTAGCACCGTCTGGTTTCTTGTACTTTAATATTTTTTTTAAAAATTTTTCAAAGAATCTTAGACAAGTAACATGTCGATAGCAATGGTTTTAAATCACAATTATTTGCAGTTAGTAGAGGTGATTGTCAGGTCAACACTTGTCGTCTTTCGCAATTCGTGATTAAATTAAATACTTCTTAGATGAATTTTAGAATCTTCCATCAAACTTTCCTAACCAGTTAACTCGTAGGGTAAATGTGTATAAGAGCACGCATGTGTATAAGAGGACGCAGGCCGTTTTTAAATATGTACCCCCATCTATTAATCATCTTAAGTAGTCAGGAACATGTCTAATTTCAAATTATTACATGGTCAAAAACCAAAATCTACGTTACCGACACAGTTTTTACAATATGGCCATTATAAGTTTTTATCTGTTGGAGCTGTAGTTTTGTGCAATTAAGTTTTAAGGTGCCTACGGGTAAGTACTCATATTACTTTAAATCAAATCGTTCTTCATAGTACGGTATAATGTAATAATTATTCTTACGATTTAAAAACATCGCACATTTATATTCTATAAAAGAAAGCAACTGCTTTCTACAATTTCAAACATGTGTATAAGAATACGCTGTACCATGCGCATAAGATGACGCAGTGCGTTCTCTTATACATACACTGCGCACTCTTATACGTATAAACTATTCCTTTGAATATACGGACAGTTTTAATAACAATTATATAGTTTTAATAGTAAACAATCGTAAAATATTATTACGTAAAGGGGAATTTTGTTTAAATGTTACCTACATTTACATTTCTCTTTGGTTATCTATAGTTCCTCGATTCAGGACAATATGAGCCGTTACAAGAGAACAAGCGATAGAAAATTAATATTTACAACAGAAAATTTAGAAGACATCAGGCGCAAAATAGCAGCAGGCTGTAGCAAAAGAAGTTTAGCTAAAGAAATGGGGACAAATGAAGCAACTCTAAGAAAACGACTAAAATGTGGAAATGTTCCAGTATCGTTAGGTCGATTTAATAGTGATATTCCTGCAGAAATGGAAGCTGAATTAGCCCAACAACTACGAGATTTGGATGACAGGTTTTACGGTATTACAAAAAAAAATTTACAAATTGCAGCTTATAAATTTGCCGAAGCTAACAATATACAGCACCGGTTCAATAGAAATAAAAAAATGGCGGGGGACTCTTGGGTAAAAGGCTTTTGTGAGCGACATCGAATAACATTACGACAACCCAAGAAGTGTTCAATGGGGCGAATCATGGGCTTTAATAAAAACCAAGTAAATAGATTTTATGAAAACTTAAAATCACTGTTTGAAGAAAGAGAGTACATGCCAAGCTCTATATATAACATGGACGAGACAGGCTTGTCTACTGTGCCGAATAAACTGCCAAGAATTTTAACTAGCAAAGGTAAAAAGCTTGTAGGAAAAGTAGCAAGTGCTGAGAGAGGCCAATTGGTGACAGCTGTATGTTGTGTTAGCGCCACAGGTTCATATGTTCCCCCGGCAATAATATTTCCGCGGAAAAGGATGAAAGATGAGCTCTTTCTCAATGCACCAATTGGTACCTTAAAAATGATATCCGAATCTGGATTTATTAATACAGAGTTATTCTGCCAGTGGCTGATGCATTTCAAGAACTATAGTAAACCTTCTGCTGAAAACCCAGTGCTCCTAGTTCTCGATAATCATAGTCCTCACCGTGATTTACAAGCTATACAGTATTGCAGAAAAAATTATATTGATTTGCTATCTTTGCCTCCACATGCAAGCCACAGATTACAGCCATTAGACGTTGGCTTTTTTGGCCCCTTAAAAGCCTCCTACAGCAGGGAATGTGATAAATGGATGGTCAATCACCCAGGCAAAATAATAACAGAAATGCAAGTTGCTGAATTATTTAACCATGCTTATGCTAGCACTGCTAACATTGAAAAGGCTCAGAATTCCTTCAAGGCAACTGGGATATTTCCATACAACCCCGATCAGTTTCAAGACATTGACTTTGCCCCATCCTTCGTTACAGACGCACCCATAAGCACTGATTTAATTGAAGAAACTGCACTAGAAACTGTTGCGGAAGACACCACTATTGATGTAATTAATGGTCAGGCTAATGAAGAAATTAATGAAGCAGAAGTGTCTTTTATACCACATGTAACACCACCACCACCAGACATTAATAATATGGACATAGTGTTTGAAGATGGAATAGTTATTCCCAGTACTTCACAAGTAGTTGATGTTTTGAAACGATCGACACCAGCTTCTGATATTTTACCATTACCAAAAATAAGAGAAAAACCTAATCGCCGACATACTAAATCACAAAAATCTGAAATACTGTCCAGTACTCCATTTGCGATGGACCTAGAGGAGCTTGATAAAACAAAAAAGGCTAAAGAAGAAAGGAAAAAAGAAGCAGCAAAGAGAAAATTATGTCCTGCTTCTAAGCAGTCTAAAGCCATACAGACTCAGCGAAAGAAGAAGAAAAGAGACGATGAGGAAAATGTGAGTTGTCCCGGTTGTAAAGGTTGGTACTCAAAATCTTACGAAGACTGGATTATGTGTTTTCAATGTAGGAAATGGTGGCATGAATCATGCACAACATATGTAACAGGAAAATTCATTTGTTTTACTTGTGAGGCGTGATATGTTTTACATTTTGATCTTTGTTTTGTTTTGTTACGTTTTACCAATAATCTTCCGTTCTATGTATGTTTAGAAAAATATTTTAAGTTTGCATTTTTATTTTAAAATAAATGTTCAGCAACTAAAAGTTTGTCTTTTTATAAAAAATAAGTATATAAGTATAGGTAAATAATGTGCGTACTCTTAAACAAGAGACTGCGAACTCTTAGACGCACACGTGTATAAGAGTACGCACTCGCACAGTTTCAATAAAAATTAAGTATCTCAGATTTCTTTAGTGATATAGGGTTCGACATGCTTAAAACGTGTTCTGTAATAATCACCGTTAACGATAGCGCCTGAACATTTTTCTATACATATAAAACTACAGTTTTCTTCAACTTTATTCACTACGTGCGTACTCTTATACACATTTACCCTACCTGTTTTTACTTTTCGATTAAAAAGTGTGAAATTCGCCGACTTGACAGCTTCTTTATAAGCAAACGTTAATGAATATATGATATCTACTGCAGATGGTCCAATGCCTCAGCCTGTTTGGATCTCTCTGTGTGTTATATTTCCATTTCCCTGAATTAGCTTTTTTGTGGCAATAGAGTTTTCAGTGCAAACAACTACTGGTGGGCATAAAGGTCTTGTCTCCTTTAATCTATACCTACCAGATCTAATCTACACCATCCACTTATAAATTCCTTAAGGCAGTATGTAGCCGTAGTTAATGATGGACGATTGTCACCAAAAGCTGCCAACCTTGTTTAAAGTCGTAAAAAATAATAGCCTATAAAGCAATTCGCCGAATTTTTTAATACCTAATTAAAACAAATTGGAATAAAGAAAAATGTATTTGCATATGCTTTAAATTTAATCTTGCAAAATAACAGTAGAAACTAGCAAAAGAAAAACTTATAAAGTGTTGCAAATATTTTAATTTTGTTCGGTCCCATGACCTACTATTAAAAAAAATTTTTTAGGAACACATTTCAAGCCCAATGAAGAATTTGATAAAAGTAACAAACCTTTGTTAAATTTGAATTTGAATATTTATATAAATAAAGCGTAGCCCATTTCAAGCGGAAGACGTTTCTTTAATTAGATACTGTAGTTTACATCTTAACAAGATTTAGACTCTCATATCAAAAAATAAGAATCATCTTGCGGAACATCATTTATCTACGCAATTAATTTGGAATTGATTAATTTTACAAAATGTTAATTTAATTTTTTATTGTTTTCTATTCTTATTAAACGTGTTCAAACAATATTCTAATAAACAATGAATATATTTAATTGTACAATTGTTGCACGAAAATCATAAATTTAATGTTAAATTATCTAAACTTCCTGCATATAATACTTGAAATATACATATTTAAAATTATCTACTTGTTATCTTTGTGTAAACGTGTGTATTTGCTTGCGGAAATTATTATACGCTTATCTCTTCGAGAAAGCATTATTAAAAACCACTCTAATTAGAATGACAAGTTTTCAATAAATCATGCCCTACAATGTAAACATATCATGCCATTGATCGTTTTCTTTGTTCTGGACACTATTGTAAAATGTTAATATATAAATTTGTAACAATGATACTAGGAATATTTGAGACGAATATGACTTGAAATAAAAAACTATTATCGGCACAAAATAAGTTTTATTTTTCTACATAAGAATTAATATTTCAACTCTATATACTTGCGTTAAGATTTTTGAAATTCTGCAAGATAGGCCTCTAATTCATCCGATGCTCTCCTCATTCGGAGCGAATCTCCGTCCGCTAAGTCATTTCTTTAGGTTCTTTTTGTGCCTTCTAAAAAGTATGATTTTTAAAACTGTGCAAGATAGGCAGGAATGACCTCGTTCGGTGCGAATCTCCGTCGGCTGAGTCATATCTTTAAGTTCGAGTAAAGTCACAGGAGGCTGTATCAGGCGAATGTGAGTATGAGTCAGTAATTCGAAATTAAATTTCACTAATTTGGCCGTCAAAACTGCAGACGAGTGAGCTGGCGCATTGTGGAGCAATACGTTTTCCTTTTTCTTTAATTCAACATTGAAATGATCCAATAAGTTAGCATGATACGGTCCTTCCCTTTTCCAAATAACCATACAGATTATGCCACGCGAATTCTAAGACATTGTAGCCATAATCTTTCCGGCATATGGAATCAGTGGGCGCTCATATAGTTGCAATGAAATGAAACTAACCATTTCGCGTCCGAACCCTCATAATACTTTTCTTTAGTTTCTTAATACGAACTATTTGCTTTAGAAGCGTTTGAAATAATATTTGGTATATCTACTCGAAATTTTGTATGCAACTTAGTTATTGTTATATATTATTAAAGACTTGATACTAACGCCGTTTATTTCGTTTTCGTAAAGGAAATAATCGATATAGCGCCATACCTGGAGTTCATACAAGGAACGAAATTCGCTCCAGTATGACGGGGTCGTCGATAATGTTTTTAATCAGTTTAATAAAGATTTTCCTATAAATATTCTCCATTCTAACGCTCAGAGATGACATGCTAGAAGCAAATAATCCTGGGATGTGCTTCTTTCCAGGTAAACTCCATTAATTTTAAATGTGAGAAACTTTCAAATATTCTCCTTTCTAACGCTCAGAGATGACAGGGATGACGCAAATAATCCTGGGATGCACCTCGTTCCGGGTAAATTCCATCAATTTTCAATGCGAGAACTTTAAAAACTGGAATTCCATTCTTATTCCTAGGAATAGAATCGCAAGCATAGACGGTGATATCTAAAAAGTATTTGGACAAACGCATAATAAATCGCAGAATTTTGTAGGTATCAGAATAAATATTAATTATATGCGATCTTAGCTTAAGACTAAGAGTTAAATAAGACAACAAGATCCTTTATTTCAGTCTTAATGATTAAGATATTGCTTTTAATACAATAGGATTTGAAAGGCATGGCAGGTATAAGTAACCACACAGCATTTATCAATATTTAATTTAAATTTAAAACAGTCACACCATGCCCATATTCTGCTGAAGTTTAGCGATATCATCAATTGGTATCTCAGGATATATTTTACATCATCTGCGTAAGTGAGAATGAGGCACTTCATTTAGAGAAGGAGATCATTCATGAACAAAGCAAAAAGCAAGGGGCCCAAATTTGATCCCTGAAGATGCGAGAAGGTGGAAGAAGTCAACGGTGCTCTATCCATAGTATGTGAGGTAGCATTTTCATTAAAGTAAACAAGAATAGCGACACAGATCTGTTTATTGATTTGTAAATTTTTTTTTTTTAATAATGAAGAGTTAGATTGAGGTAAAAATTATGCATTGCTCTAGATTTTATTAGTACTATCTATCACAAATAAAAGCCAATGCTATTACTACCGTATTGAATAATTAGTCTATATTTTAATATTTCTTTTATATTTAATAACTCGTTTAAAATTGTAATTAATGCATAATTTTCTCCAGAATTTTACATGAATTTGTAAACAGTTAATACATTAGCAGTGCATTTTTATTAATTCTACTTATTTAATGCAATAATTGCTACAGATAAAATATTTATCTTGGTTTTGTTATATGTACATGGGTTTTTAAAAAATAATTAAATCTCGAAATTTTTTGAATTTTATATTTTAAATTTAAAGATAAAGACATGCCCTTTATATACCTATATATTCACATAAAATCAGGGCGATTCGTATTCTAAATAATTTATGTTTATGTTTTCTGTAATCTTTCGAAAATTCCTCTTTGTAGTAGCAACTAATGAATTACTCCTTACATATGTACTTCTAATTTATGTTTATCAAACGGCCATTTCAAATCATTTAATGTATAGTTTATCCGTAATACATTGAGCGCATGCCCCCAACACACCCTCACGTCACCTTGGCGACCAAGCATGCGGGACTTTTTCTGAATAGTACGTACGAGGGGCGCGCACTCGGTCACCCCTTATGACCCCTGTCCTTCGACTTACGTGCTACATATGTGAAAATCATCAGTTTAGAAATGGCGCATTTTTTTGATGGAGTATGCAATATAGCGTGTTACAAAAGTTTTGTACGTAGTAATAAATGCTAATCTGCAAATATAAAGAAAAGCATATTTGCAGGAACGAAACTATCAGAAATTAAAAGAAAAAATCTAGAAGATTATGTAATGATATAGCTGATGGCGTATATAATGTTAAATGTTTATAAAATTCTTTGATAATTACGCTTCTTTGAACTATTCACGAAACTAACTTTATACGTATCTTTTTTTTAAATGAAACAAACAATTAATCTGTTTAGATTTGCACTATATCCAGAAAACTACACCAGCTGTTTCGAAACAAAGTAGCTTCCTCAAGTGGAGACATTATAGTAACTAACAGCGAACAACTTTCAGCTCTTATATACCGGATGCAGCAATACAGTGTCGGCGGAGCTTAGCATGAAAGCTAATAAAGTTATAACAATGAAATTTTAAGTACACATGTAGTATGCTACAATGCATTTTCTTTCCTTTTATTATGATGATAGCCACCCAAATTATCTTTGCAATGATATATGACAATGTGCACTTACAACTGTTAGATTGGGTTTTATTGCAAATTTTGTTAAAATCAGCGTCTAACATTTTAAGTCTTAGCCTGAAAATGGGTGCAGTACCTCACGTAACTCTTTTGTTACCAATTTATGGACTAACACGTTATATGTTTTGAGGGTTAACAACGTGAGAACATATACAGGGTGTTAAATATGTCGTGCCAAAATTATCGAAGTTTAATGGATATTTTCTCTTTTTTTTAAATTGAACCTATAATTTTTTATTAGTCAGCAAATTCCTTGTAAAATTGCAGATAAGCGTTTCTGATTCGTTGCTGCATGTTCTCTGCCGTTGTAAGAGGTGTTTCATAAACTATATTTTTTACAGTAGCCCACAGAAAGAAATCATAAGGGGTTAGATCTGGTGATAGCGGTGGCCAGCTTATAAAGCTTCCTCTCCCAATCCACCTATTGGTGAATACCCTATCGAAATGTGCTCTTGCAGCAGCACCGTAATGTGCAGGTGCACCATCATGTTGGTACCACAATCTCCTAATGACGTTATCTGTTAGGTCTTCTAACAGAAATGGTATATTATTTTGTAGGAAATTTGTGTAGATTTCACAATTTAAAGTAGTATTAAAAAAGAATGGACCTATAATAGTGTTTCCTATGATGTCTCCCCAGGTGTTAACACTCCATTTTTGTTGGTATAAAATGGGTTGCACAATATATGCACACATAATAATGAGAATTTTTTCTGTTTGTTATTCCACAGCTAGCAAATGTTGCTTCATCTGTGAAAGGCACATGATCTAGAAAAGTTAGATCTTGTCGTAATTGGAAAAGTAGCCATTCACAGTAAACAAGTCTCCTTTCAAAATACGTTTTTAATAAGCCTGAATTTTGTAAGGGTGAAATTTATGTTTTTTAAAATCGTTCGTACAGCAGTGACTTCTATCCCGTGTTCTTTCGAAATTATCCTTGTAGATACGCGCGGATTTTCCACAACGGACTAAACGACTATCACTTCATTATCTTCTGTAACCATAGTCTTAGTTCTTTCATGTTTGATGTAATTCACTGAACCCGTCCGAAGAAACCTTGTCAACAAATTTTGAAACGTCTTAATATCTGGTGCTCTTCGGTGAGTATACTCCATAGCATATGTTCTTGATGCTAAAAGTGGATTTCTATTGCTAGCGCCAAGAACAAATACCATGTCTATTAGCTCCTCTTCGAACAATTATATCATTTTATTATCATTTTTAATATCATTTTAAAGAAACACAACTATAAACTATTACGGCATGTAAATAAAAATTAATGACAACAAAACTTACAACAAGATAACAACTAATCACGAACAAATGTAAATTGATAATTAACTAGCCGAACTTAAATTATAACAATTAAACGCGATTACAGCAAAGAGGAACTACAGAAAAACACTTTATAAGGAAATTTTAAGTAGATATTTAACGTTTGGTTAGATAGAAATTTTTGCTTAATATCATTTCATGGCCAACCAACCAACTATTAGATGCAGCACCGCATATTGAATATTATACACATAGGTATATCCCATTAAAGGGTTATAACTTCGAAAATACTATAAATAAGTACTTTGTTAATGGTACCATTTTAACGGCAATTTTACAAGGAATTTGCTAACTAATAAAAAAATTATAGGTTCAATTTAAAAAAAAAAGAGGAAATAGCCTTTAAACTTCGGTAATTTTAGCACGACATATTTAACACACTGTATATGTTGTCACGTTGTTCACCCTCAAAACATATAAAGTGTTAATCCATAAATTGGTAACAAAAGAGTTACGTGAGGCACTGCACCCATTTTCAGGCTAAGACTTAAAATGTTAGACGCAGAAACTGTCAAGATTTTAACAAAATTTGCAATAAAATCAAAACTAACAGTTGTAAGTGCACATTGTCATATATCATTGCAAAGATCATTTGGGTGGCTATCATCATAATAACAAGGAAGTATAGCAATCTATTTAAAAAAAAATTGAAAGTGGTTGCGGAAATTTGGAACACCCTGTAAATATATAAATAAAAATAGAAAATGCACAGTAGCATACTACATTTGTACGTAAAATTTCATTGCTACAACTTTATTAGTTTTCATGCTAAGCTCCGCAGACACACTATTACCGCACCTGGTATAACAAATACAAATTTTTAAACCTTTTTAAAACTTTTAATCATAACTAATTCATTGCCTAAATACTTAGAATGTGTAATTGTTAGATTTGAGAAAACCTGTGTCACAACTAAAATAAATTTAAATGATGAGGGTCCTTTATCATTTAATAAATAGTCTGAATATTTATGTCAATCTCTTAAAGATTGTTAGAATCTTTAAGAGATTGAGATTGATCAAGTGTTTTACTTTTATTTTCTACATAAAGAATCTCAAACTGTTCGTTGAACCTATGGGTGTTATCTATCAAACAATTCGCGTAGGTAGAATCATTCTCTTGGTTAATATAAGTGCAGTGATGATCAGCAGTACTTTAAAAGTTCTTCCCGGCTGTCTAATGTATTCCTTAGTACACTAACTTATAGACCCGCTTTTTTTTTTGTTATTGTAGTCTTCCGTTATTATTCTTGATGTATTTAGCAAGGTTGTTGTTCGCTTTATAAGTAATATTAATATTTTCTTTTCTCAGGGATTTAGTTAATTTGACTTATTCATGACCTAAATAAGTAACTGATTTAAATTTCTAAACCGTATTGTATTTAGTAATAATATCACGACATTTGTCTAGAAAGCAGGTTATGTAGCAACAATTTCTCAACAAGCTGAACTTCTGAGTTTCGAAAAACCAACCCACAAGGACGAATCATTCTCCACCAAGACAATGCGAGTTCGCACACAACTCGCAAGACAATTTTTAAGAAGTTTTAACGCAACAAAACGTTGTTAGACCAACCTCAGTACAGTCCTTACCTAAGTCTAGACGATTTCTTTACCTTCCCGAAAACCAAGGGCAGACTGCATCAACAGGCTCCAGTGGTTAGAAGGGGTAGTCGATGCCTTCAAAACGCAATTTTGACTACGACGAGTGGAATACTTTCAGAGTTGGTTCGAGCGCATGGAAAGATGCACTAATCTTCGTGGAGAATAATTCGAAAAACAATAAAGTCTTAAAGAGTTATCTACTGTTTTATTCCAGCTCTATGTGCAAAATATAAACAATAACCATCGTATTACACAAAATAAATGTCTGTTGGAATAAACGATTATATGAATTATTTATTCTATAAGCCATAGAATATGTACAGGCCGTCTTGGAATGGATTTCCCCTTTTGAAAATGGTATAACGTGGCTAATAAAAAACATATACATTTGAAATCAATTCTTATCTTAAAATTTAAAAAATGGAAAATTACTTATAGAAAATATCAATATCAAGGCGGACTCAAAAATGTCGACATAAGTCTAAATTGATTTCCCGAATTTCATCGCGGATTTGTTGTTTTAACTGATTAAAATTTTTTGGTACTGTACTGTATGCCTTTTCCTTAAGAAACCCCCACAGAAAGAAATCCACTGGGGGTTAATCGAGACTCCTGGGTGGCCAGTTAATTTCACTCCACTTAGAGATCACTCTTCCCGGGAACATGGCCCTGAATATTTCCATCGAAAGGTTTGCAGTATGTGAGGTGGGGCCATCCTTTCGAAACCAAGTGTTCTCATTGAATCAAGCAAAATTATGTAGCTCTGGTCTGAGAAAATTGTCTAACATTGTCTATTTCACTGAGCAGTAACCGTAAGTGCAACATCACAATTTTCATAAAAATAAGAGCCAATAATGCCATATGCGCTCATTGCAGACGATACCGTAACTTTGGGAAAGCGAAATGGTCTTTGGTGCTTCTCCTTAGGGTTCTCAGACGACCGGTACCGGCAGTTTTGCTTATTTACAAATTTTACGTCTAAATGAAAGTGAGCCTCATTGCTGATTAAGATATGGTCGAAAGTTTCAAAATTGTTAAGTAATGTATTCGCGAAAGCAGATCGAACTTGATAATTCTCAACTTTCAAAGCCTGTATCACTTGAATTTTGCATAGGTGCAATTTTGGCGCTTTATGTTGTGAGCAACCGCTTTTGATAAATTCAATGCCGCTACATGTTTTTGGATCGTACGCTGAGAATTGCGCGTAACTGCGACACGAATTCGCTCAAAGTTTTCAGGACTTCGCGCGGTTCTTTGTCGACCTGGAGGCTTCTTTTTGATTGTGGTGTCTTCTCTTTCAAATTTCTGACGTCGTACTGTGAGGAAAGACTTATTGTTCTCGTAATACGCTTTGATACACATAGTACGTTGTTCACCGCTGAACCGCTCCATGGTAACTAATTTTCAAAGCCGTGACCGTCATTTATAACGTGTGCAGGGCCTGCTAACCCTAATACATTGGGAAGTATTCCAAAAATAGATGGGGAAAACTTTCCGGGAAACCCTGTATTTCAAAATTAGTAGTAGTATAATATACAAGAGTCCTTTAAAAAGGAGTACCATTATCTTGAAAAGTAAACTAAAGAAAGCGTAAATGACGTTGATAAAATTTGTTCCAATAGTAAAAATATATTGATATTAGTTTATTACAACATGCCCCGATGGGACATTAATTGATATACATATTTTCTTTAATTAAAAAAATGATAGAGTTTCTATAAGACTTTTATTACTTGTCCCTTGTAATGTCCCCAGGATTATTTTCTCTCTAATTGTATACAATATTTTCTATAAGTTCACATGGAACTTCAAAATGAGTTTGAAATACAAAGAAGGAGCAGATAAAAATATAAAAAAATTGACACAAGAGAATAAAAGTATGGTGACAAAAATAATCGCAAATCAAAAATAAAAGAATTCTTTCCAACAAATTTAACATCTTCTTGAATAATATTACCTAAGCTTTCCCTCAAAACGGTTTAACTAAACTAATATTCGATAATTAATTACCCAACACAACAAATTGACGACCGTATTAATAAGATCTACTAAGGACTAAATCTACGTTTAAATAAATAGGATAGATGTATTCATGTCGAATATGACTAAAGCAATATTAATTGTAACCGCAGAATGTTGTACGACCAAAACATTAAGAAAATTAAATAAGTTTAAAAGAACTAAAATAACCTTTTAGAAATCATACCTTATTGTTTTATAATTAAAACAGGCGGAAAGTTAATTTAAATTATAAATATAGTAAAACAGGTTATTTACGGCCACCCTTATAAAACGACCTCGGCCAAATAAACCCAAATTTTTACGATCTATCTTTATAGAAATTTACCTGCCGATATCGGTCGGACTATTTATTATGTATCTTTATCAATGGAAATACCCAATATTATTTCGAATTTGTACGAAATTGCGCATAATTATGTATTTCTAGTAAGTACACATTAATTAATTAAATTGTAGAAATTAATGCGATTTCAGTCCTGAACACGCCCCGAAAGCCGGCGCAATACATGCATGTTTAAGTTTGATCATACAGAGCTCGCTTTCATTTCTACAAGTTTACAGATAATGTTGTATAAGTGGTCTTTGTTAGTTTAAAATTTTCTCCTTTTGCGAAAGGTTCTTTCGGTTACTTGATTAGGTTTAAAGTTATCACAGTATTCGAAAGGATCTTAATTAAGTATGTCGCTAAACAGAAAAAGTTAGTCAATAATAGACAAAATAAATATATCACGGAAAGTGAAAAGTATGCGTTAAGTTTGCGAAAGTTGACCGAAAAACATGAGGTTGGTAAAAAAAATTAACGATATTATGAAAAATAAAGGTAAATAAAAAATGTTGTTTGAGGAAATTGTTAACTTCGAGCAAAAATGAAAATTTCCGAAGTCGGAAGGATTGGCAGTGGATCAAGGCGTTTACAACTGGTTTTGCAAAGCCAGAAATAAAGCGACTCCAATATCTGGGCCGATACTTAAACAAAAAGCACTAGAAGCAACAAGCAGTTTAAAGATGCACAATTTCGCAGCATTAAATGGATAGTTGAAAAGTTTCTGCTTGCGACCCAGTATAACTTTTAAGTCAATATGTGGTGAGTCCGCAGAGGTTAATTTGGACGATATAGATGTACACATTATCTATAATATGTACCTAGTCTGTTTTGTACATATTACATATATTAAAATAGTTTTTAATGTTGGTTTCTCGTATACATATTACTGTGAGTTTTGCTTGTTTGGACAATATAAAATGAATGATTGGGTGAGGGCAGTTACTCAAGCATATTTTTACTTTGACTCTGTATATTGTTAAGAGTATCTCAGGGATATGTTTTTGGGTTCTACTTAACTAGGTCTAGCGTCTAACGTAAACGTAAGGAAATAATACAACAAGATGTAAATTAATAAAAATTATTTTATTGTTAATTTGTATTTTCACAAGTCATTTTTATTCAACTTAAAATATCTCATCCTTAACTTCACTTATTTACTTAAATATTATTAGAATGCTTTATACAAATTTATGCATGAACAACACACGTATAGTTTTGGGGTCTTTGTCTTAGATTCGATTGAATCTCTAAAATTATCATATTTGAGTATTTCACTTGCAAAAGAGAGTATTTTTCCTTCTAACGTTGAGCTCAGTACTGAAAGTGTATCTCTAGTTTTCAAATATGGATGTCTGACTTCTACTGATAATCTTCTACTTCTACTGATAATCGAGTATGCTATTCGACTTTTGTTTAAGTGGAAGTCTAGTTCCTACAGAATAGTACGCCTATCTTCATCCTGTATATAAAACTATATGTTACGTCTAGCAATGAATATTTAATACAAATATTAATAGCACAGATATCTTGTGATTATTCGTGGAAACTTACTTCCTACTTATTGTTGTCAAATGTCTGGCTTAGGTTTACACTCCAGTCGTGTATTTATTATTAACTAATTCAAGTTAATGATCCATATGCGTCTTAAAATAATTTATTTAATATTTATAGACTCCAACGTCCAACGAAAGTTCTTCATATATTCTATCAAATTCTTCTTTGTACATAATGTGCAAATCAGTGATAATTAAACAATAATAATAGATAGGATAACAATACTAATTGCGATACTTATTGTTCACTCTTATATCGTTTAATTCAAATAAATTGCTAACATGTAATGAATAATCGTCTGAATGTAGAAATTAATTTAGTTAATGATACTAACAATAACGTAAATTAACGACCGAATGTTTGAAGTCTATGAATGTTTTGAATTAAATCGAATGAATGTATTGAACGAATATCGAATGAATTAATGAATGCATGAATGTCCTCTTTCTACCGCGTCCTGCCCTTTTATATGTCGTGTTCTTTTAATTCTTGGAACAGCTTTCTCACCACGTTGGATTTATTTAACATTTAGTTTTTTACGGATTTATTCTTCATTTTGATCCCTGCATATCTGTGCCTGTTACATGTAGTTTTGTTCTTTGTCTATATACCTCCTCCTTTGTTGCAATTTCTGTGTTTTATGCTTTTAATCATGCGAATAACATTTTCTCCCTTTCTTGATTTGCGTGTCTTATCCCGCAATAAATTCCAGGTACATTTTGAGTGGGTCTAGATTAAATTCTTTCCCTAATCCTTTTGTATTTATCTCGCACCTCTAATCTTTATTTGCCTTGATTTTGATCGTATAGTTCCATTGTGGGCATGCGCATTGCAATATATTTTGCTTTTGACACTTTGCGTTTGTTTACGTTTTAAATGTTAGTATTTTTAATTGTTATTTTTAATATAACAAAGTTTTGTTCGCATTTGTTATAGCTGTTTTTATTGTTTTCAGGTTGTATGCTCATATTGTTGGATGTTGAATGGCTTCTTTATTTGATTTTCTTATTTCTAAATGCCCTTGATGCCTCATGTTTACATGTCCATTAGGAATGTTCATAAAATGTGAGCAAATTTTAGTTAAATGTTACTATGACTAATACTACTTTTAAAATTTACGATAGCCTTAAAACTATTTGCATATTGTTAAATTATTTACATATAAGAGGTTAATACAAAATTGGAATGTTATATACGAAGTGCATTTTAAAAGACGCAACCTCTGTTGATTTCTTTTTTTGTTTATGTTATTCAGGCTCCGTTTCATTAATTCATCCATCATCAAATTTTATTTTTAATTTATACCAAACGGAAATTTCACAGCAATATTTGTATTTATATAATATTTACTTTAATTAATAAAATAAAGAAGAAAAATCTTAAAAACCAATTATGTATTTTATTTGTAAGACGAAAAACCTGACAATTACGGACACCTTTATATAGCGGCCACTATTGTTTCTTTTTTTTTGGTGGCCATTATTGACAGGTTTTACTGCAAAAAATTAAACAGTAATTATTTTTTTTAATTCGTTTATTAGAAGCAAACAGAATAAATATTTTGCGATGCAATCTACTCTTATACATGCAGAGAAATGCATTTTTAGAACAAGAAAAAATATTGTTTTACTACTATTTTCTTGGAATTAGAAAAGAATTTGTTTCCTTTAAAACTGTTTCCTTATATTAAGAAAAGCAGTATTTTTCCAACAAAACTAAAAATTTCTTGAATAAATGTTTCTATAAAGAAAAACATCTATTTGGTGGAAGCAAACTTATTACATCATTTCTATTTTTAGCGATTGCGAGTTTACGTATAGGCCCGATCAGGGGTGCAATGTTAGACGTCTTTGTACACAAGTAACACAAGTTCGCTGCATTTGCTACCTTTGTGTCGTTATTTATGTGTATGAATTATTATATTAAAGTGATAGTTATCAATATGGACGAATTTGTGAGTGATATGTTAAGAAAGTGGGAATTACCACCACCGAAGTTGAGGATGAGTTTTCTTTGACAAATCGTCAGAATTTTTCATTTCATCCTGTATCTACTAATTGGTATGAAGTAAATGGCAATCATTTTAATTTATCAGATGTAATTTTAATAAAGTATATTGATAATACGCCTCAGTTTGGTTTAGTTACGAAGATTTTAATTAACAGTGAAAATACTAGCATCTGTTATTTTACATATAATAAATTAGAAACATTAGATTACACTATGCATTATAGAGCATATAAAGTTAAGTTCACTACAGAGGAGAGACAAATCTCACTTAACGATATATATTCCAGAAAAACAACAATTGTTCATACTATATTTTTAAATGAATCCTATGTAACATTATAAAAATTTATTACTGTGTTATAGAAATAATAAAATCTTGTCGTATATTTATATGTATAATTTTCATCTCTCCTAAACCTTGGCATTTTCAAAATTACGAAAATAAAAATATTAGCTCCTTTTTATCAGAAAATTATCACTACAATGCATATATTGATTTACTAAATCAATTCTGCATTTAATAACGGTTTTATATTAATAATAAATTTTTTAACATCGATACTTGAAAATTTGATACTTTTATTTAATTCATACCTAACTAGGAATACTCATTGTTGGGGAGCTCCCAATTAAAAAGTGGAAGGCATTAAATTTGCATAATAAATAAATATAATAGTAATAAAATACGTCTACTATTCATTATATAATTTTTAAAGTTATACGAAAACTATTTTTAACGTATCCTCGTATATAAAAATCAAAACAATTTGGTAGTTCTATGCAAAACATTCACATTCTCACATAAAAAATATTTTCTTTCATTAAGAAAACGTAGCGTCTTGCCATAAGAATATTCTGCGACAAAACATACTTCAAGTAAGAATACAATGGATTTGATTTACGAATATTTTTCTTAAGCAAACACATTTTATATGTTTCATTCAAATAAGAAATAGTTTTGAATGAAGTAAATAATTTCAAGAATATATTTATCTCTCCACAAGATAATATTGTCTTGTGGATATACAAAACAGAGAATTTCTTGAGTCAAAGCAGATTTATTTGATACAAACATGTATTTCTCTGCGTGTACAAACAACTCTGTTAAAAAAATTTATGATTATTGTTGGTTTCTCAAGAGAATTTATGTTTTGTTAAATTATATATAAATGTATGTATTTATGGCGTATAAGTTACCAACCATTTATAATTATGGTAATATAACTCATTCTATTTTGTATCTTCAATTTCCTCTGTTCCATTAAAAATCATATACGCGTATATAATTTTTTTTGATTATATCATTCCAAGAACAATTAGTATTCTTTTCTTACTGCGTATAATTACTTTGCAAAAACATGCATTGTACATGTTTATTTATAGCGTTACTTGCAAAAAAGTCCAATTTCATGATGATAACGCTTGATATGAAAACAATAATTCATATTCGTACCTTTGTTTTAGACGTATCTCAACTAACGGATCAACTTTATTATTCAGTCCGTAAATTAATAGATTCAGGCCTGTTTAACACACAATTAACAATTCACTCTCTAATCGTGAAGTGTTTTGAAAGGAAATGAAATATTTTGACAATCAAAGTGAATGTATCATGGCTTACGTTCGATGCCTCCACCTTGAATAACCAATGCCATACTTTTGTTTTTAATAAATATATACGGTTTATATTATTAAGAAATGTTTATATGTAATTATTGTTTTACGGTAATTTGTAAACTTATAGTAAATAACGATACTTTAAACTTAATTTAGTGAAACAAGTTTAAGTGGATACAAAAGGAAGGAAAACCCTTGCTAATAAAATAAAGTTATTAGTGATATTGTGCCATAACTTTTATTCTAT
Organism: Melolontha melolontha; assembly: GCA_935421215.2. NCBI lineage: Eukaryota > Metazoa > Arthropoda > Insecta > Coleoptera > Scarabaeidae > Melolontha > Melolontha melolontha. The sequence goes on from OW285235.1 coordinate 90,491,517, forward strand.
TCCACTTTATTTTAATAAGAAATAATAGCTCAAATTCTGGCTTAAGCTTTGCATAATCTACATAAAAATTACAACTTCTTGAAATAACAACACTAGTTTACAAATTTAAGTTTTTTCACTGTAGTTTGAATTTTAATAGGTGATATTAACTAAATATGTTGTGATTTCAAACATGATTTAGATTCTTTCCTATCACATCCAGATGCAACATAAATTATGAAATAAAAGGCATTGCTTCTATGTACGTATATAACTATACTGTATTTAATACGAGGGACAAGCTGAAATTATTAAGTATAAAAAACACGGTTAATATTTTCTAGGATTTTATTTAAATATGCTCAAAGGAATTCCCTTCGGCAATGATACACTCGACCATTCTTACTTTCAACTGTTTAAAAACTCCCAACGAACTTTCTTTCAGAATACCTTCAAAATAAGCGTGAAATGCGGTTATCTTCTTTAGAGGAAAATCTTCTACTCCGCAAATTGCATTTAAGCCTAAAAAATAGCCAAAGTCACACATTGTTAAATCAGGTGAGTACATCCGATGTTTTATTACTTTTATAATTTTTCCAGCCAAAAACTGGAGAGTTAAAACTGCCATATGGGAGGATGCATTATTATGTTGGAACATAATTCCTTTGTCTGGAACTCTAGTGAAAACTCCAGGCAAACATTTTTCAGTGTACCACTTAGCTATAACTGTCTTTTGTTCATCTAGATTAATTGCATTTACTAAGCTATACTTTAATCAACAACAATTATTCCATGCACGATATCCAACTCACCACAAACAAATATCTTAACCCAAGGCTATCAAACACAACACCAAAACTATCTTTAAACTCTACACCACATTATCGGACCCCTTTTCTATTAACACAGCAACCATATAGAATCCCCTAGTAGACATCAAATTCAGTTTTGATCTACCCGAATTCTATCCCGCAACCCCTATTACTTTAATCATAAAATATGTGAATCCATAGAAATCTTAAAGCATGACGGATACCCTTTTCACTATACATAGTCAATCTCAAAAACTCAACCATAACTGTGACGCTACAATGACTCGGAACAGCTGCTATATGACTCTGTCCCAAACTGACGATCAATCAGTTTCAGCAAAAGTCATAGCAGCCCTGAAGATATCCCATGCAATAGTGGACGATACGTTGCCAAGAAGGAAGCTGGGCCAAGGAATTATAATATTTAATTTCTAAAATAAGCAAAAATATCGTCAACGATTTTTCTTCTATTCTATAAACTAATTTTAGGAGTCAATAAATGTACGTCACCCAAAAAGATTATATTTTCGCTAGTAATGTAGAGTTTTAGTATCAACACAATTTTTAATTACTTTTTTAACATCCAAGATTTGCCCTTAGGTGCCACAATAATATTTCCTTCTTGAGATGCATTATACTTTGAATGTAAATTCCATTCAAATGAAATAGATGTGAAATAATATATAAAATAAAATAGTTAAATCGAAAATTAAATTCTGAATAATAACAAAAGTAAAATGGCAATGAAACAAGAAAGTTATAGATATTGTGACAAATTCGGCGTAAGTTGACGACAGCTGTTCATTTACTACTGTAGCCGGGGACTTGGTCTCTATGTGTATTGACAATTTTACGCTGCAAGTTTATCCACGGATTTAATATGAATGTTTGGAGCAAATGGCTACTAGACTAGAAGATGACAGTCCACTGAGTAATGCCGTATACAGATAGCAGGAGCTCAGAATAGGAAATTTGGACGAGGAGGATACTACATGGTCAGGACGCTTAGTTACGGAGGAGAATATTGATACTAGAATCCAACAGCCAAGATAGAAGAATGTCTGGGTATTCATGGACCGGAAACATTCTGCATAAATACTATCCAGTGAGGAAGTTTTGTCCTTTTGAGTAGCCTATTGCTGCAAGATTTCAGAAATTTGTAAATAATTACGTTTCGTTATGTTAATAACATCTTGACAGCCAACGAAATCTGGCTTACATACCCGTATCTGCATTAAGAAGAAAATAATTACCGTTTTCTTTCCCGTAAGTTATGGAGCGTCTGATACTGAAAATACAAAATACAATTAGGGCAAAGTGGAAGATTTAGGAGTGTCTGTTCGGAGCTTTCGAAGCACTCACATTCATTCGTACTCGATCGAGACCAGGCAGTTGGCCTTTCTTCCATGAAAATGCACCAGTCTATAGTTCCAACATCTATACCGATTTTTTTGCAGAAACCTGATTAAAGTTGTTGCAATACCTACCTTACAGCCCAAATCTGGCTCCATGGGATTTTAGGCTGTTAGCCCATACGAAGAAGAGAGTATTGTTACGCCTTAATTTCCCTTTCTAATATCGATTAATAGCCTACATTATTTACTGACAAGTACCGGTATCTTATATTAAATACGGATGCTTGTTCCGCTGTCTGTAGTTAACTTTGGCAACTATATCACCCCTTCCGCTTACACGCGGGTGAGATTCCAGGATTAGCAGACAGACCTTGGTAGTGTAAAGTCGTTTAAAAAATTTACGAGTGTACATCTTCTTAATGGAAATTAATTCACGCATCTTTGAACTTTAGTTAATTCATCGTTCATAAACGAATCATGTTAAAGAATGAATTCTAATGTTTGGAATAGCCAATTTGCCGTTTGTGAAATTAAATTTCGTCTTACAATTTATATATATATATATATATATATATATATATATATATATATATATATATATATTGCTTCCATATTTTGCCGTAATCAATTTAACTTCTTTTAACATAACATAAATTCATTTTTGTAATATTAATATAGTTAGTAGCACTTTTAGTGCCATATTAATCTATTTGCATAGCGACTTAGAGCCAAACTCATTTAAAATTTAATATATCTTGTATAGTATAACTTAAAAGAATTAATTCTTGTGAATTAAAGCATTTTTCGTACTTGCATTTAAGGCCAAATTATTCTTTCGTATTTTGGAAATTAAAATCTAAATTTTGTAGCATATTCCGATATTGATATATTTTATAATTATTTCTTCTGCGGTCACAATTATTTTTACCGTGTCGTACGTGATTACAGATGTTCTTTTTTTTTGCATACGTGCAGGTGTCGATAAATGACAACGTATTTTTGTGATTTCATAATTTTTAATTTAAATCATTTGTATTTGTGAGTAGGATATTTTGACTACCGCTATTTCTGTTTATAAATTATTATATATAAATATATAAATATATAATATATATAAAATATATAAAATAATATATAATAATAATATATAAAATATATAATATATAAATATATAGATATATAAGAAAATATATAAATTATTGTGAATTTATCTCAAATAGAACCTTTAGAAAAAAATCTGCGAGAATAAACTATGTAATTAACATAAGTAATTATTTTTGATTTACTATTAACAGTATTATTACGTTCAACTTTTGAGAAATTATGTTTACCGTACTGTGTTCACCTTTTTGCCATATCTAGTTTTGGATTTTGCATAGAGTTATATATATTTTTTTTACCTTAACATACAGTCGGTATAATTATACAGGGTGAAGATTTCAATTGATTAATTTTTCTGTAATTGATTTTAGCCAATGCTTAAATATAATACATCCATTTACTTAATTATATTATATTCATTTATTTTCCTTTGATCGTGAATATAGGAATTATTTGTTCATAAGTTGTTCTTCTTTGTCTTAGCACTCCCCGTAGCAATTTTCTTTTCAGGTATCCTGGGCAGCAATTTTGGAGTTAGTACGTAGGTACTTAGTAAGTCTAGATATATAGCGTGAGTTTGAGTAGTTTGTATGTACGTGCACCGAAGATCGCACGATCTCTTTTCTCAGTTTTCAGTCTGAGCTTCCGTAAGCAAAACTGAGTTGCGCCACCTTCTAACTTTTATTTTAGTCACCTGCACCAGTCTCCACTGACTAAGGGCATATATAATAAATAGAAGCTCCCATACTTTGTGCGATACAACAACAGTTTTTTTTTATCTCGACCATCTTCAGATGCCTTCGCTGCGCCAGCTTCACGAGTAGTTAGCAGCGTGATAGGGAGGAAGTTTTTGACAAATGAGGACCTTCGTAGGGCATGGGATGATGAGCGTATCCATCTTTCTGAAGGAAAATAGAACAATCGGCTTCGAAAAATTGACAAGCGCATAGAAATTGCTTTGAAACATTAAAGCTTTATTATAAAACTCTTGTCATATTTTAAAAACTACATTATGATTATCTTTATAAGAAAGTAAGAGAATTTCGCTCAAATAATAGAATAACTATGAAAAGTGCTTGTATATTTTTTATCCATATAACCATAAATAATAATTGCCTAGAGACAATAGTTTTTATATTATATTGCACTTGATTGGATTGCAGATACATAAAATAACAGGAGCTCTATTAGGTTTAACGAAAAGTTTTGTAGTGTATTTTTTGTTTCTTAGAAACCTGGCATTAAGTAGCCGTCAGTGTTATAATTCCAAACAAATTCTCATAATTGAATTGAAGTAATTAATAATTTAAATGGCAACAGGTGCTGTGCTTGCAAACCAAATAAAATAACTATCGATAAAAGTTATTTAAAGCACTTCATGTTATATGAATTGAAACAATGCGTCGACTATTATAGAAAATTTCTGTAGTGTTTTAGAGCAGATATTATAGATAGTGTTCAAAAATAATTCGGGAAGTTTAAGAAAGATAAATTCAATTTGAGTGAAGAATCTTGTTTCAGTCAACCTTTGAAAATTGGTAACGACATTTTACGAAGAGAATTAAAAGAAAATCCGTATTAAACATAAATGGCTCTTGGAGAAGTGTTCAATATATCGTATTTAACAATTACGAATATTAGCATTGTAGTTGAGTACGGTTGAGCAACGGTGAAATAAAATAAAAAATATTTACAAATGAAATTCATTAAACTAAATGATGATTTCGTGAGCAGTGTACATATCAGCAGTAGTTACTGCACTGCACTCGAAACGATTATTTAATTTAATAAAAAAGCGATAAATAAATTCTAACCGGGTCCATTAAATTGCGCTTCATTAACTAATTCAGCACCCAACTGGCATACTTGAAACAAATATTAAAATGTGACTATATTAACGAACTTTAGTGCAATAAAATAAAATAAAATTTACTCAACCAATGATCATTGCGCGTGCCACTAAGACGCTAATTTAAATGTAATAAATTTGGTGTTTTTACATGAAGTAGTTGTCTTCAGCTGGCAAGTTCTGAAAAACTAATTTAGTGCATGTACTTTTAATAATAATAATTTAATAATAAAAAATATAAACAAATAATATACAGTGTACACTGCTCAAAATCGTACAGGGATATTTTTGAAAATAAGATGTAAAAACAGAATATCGTATTGTATATAACTATTTTGAACAAAAATAATATGCGCAAAGGTTTATCATATTATCTTGTTAACAATGGAGCGATTATGTTTTGTTTGCAACATCTATTTATTAGTTGTCATAACGGCATTATTTGTCACTTTCCATTTAACTACATTGTAATGCCATTTCTTGCTGCAGAGTTTAAAAACATTAAATTTTGTTTATAATTTGAGTAGTTTTATTAATGGAAAGGCGTCATTTACCGCGGGAAGAAATGTTACGTGCTATTGACGTGTTACAAGCTGGGCTTCGTCAAACTGAAGTTACAGCCGAATTTCAAGTTACATAAAGCATCATAAGTCATTTATGGCGCCACTATAGGGATATTGATGAAGTACGTAATCAAGATCGTGGTAACGGTCGGATTACAACGGTAGCACAAGACCGTTACGTCCAAATTATTGCACGATGTAATCAAACCTGCCCTGCTCGGCAAATACAAAATCAGTTTAGCCAAACATATGGCATACTGACTAGTGACAAAACTCTTCGCAATAGGTTACATGAGGTACATTTAAGATCTAGACGACCCTTAAGAGTTCCACCTCTATCAGGAGGTAATCGCGGAGAACGTCTTTTATGGGCACAGCATCACCGAAGTTGGACAAACGAACATTGGTCATATATAACGTTCTCTGATGAGTCTAGATTTGGTATGTACAATGATTCAAGAATAATTCGAGTTTGGAGGCAGCCAGGTCGTGTAAATCGTTTGAATGCAGTCCAAGAAGTCCATTCATTCAGAGGTGGTACAATCATGGTATGGTCTGGCATAAGTATCGGTGGAAGAACAGATCTCGTTTTGATTGAACGTAAAATTACAGCTCAGGTTTATGTGGAACAGGTCATTTCACCTGTTGTTGTGCCATATGCAGGAGCAGAAAGAGAAAATTTCAATTTCATGCAAGATAATGTGCCTCCACATGTGGCTCGAATTATAATGAATGTGTTAGAACAGCAACACATTTCGTTGTTAGAGTGGCCAGCTCAGTCTCCGGATATGAATCCGTTAGCACATCTATGGGATAAGTTACAAATAAGTGTTACAAATTCAAATGATCACATTAATGGTCCCCGAGACCTTTTTAGAGTTCTTCAATGAGAATAGAAAGCAATACCACAGGAAGAGATTGACAATTTAATTTTAACAATACGTAACCGTATTAGGGCAGTAATAAACAATCGTGGAGGTCATACTAATTACTAGAAATTGCTTTTGATGGTATGTTTAGGATTGTTTTCTAAATTTAAACATCTTGAAGATTTAAGATTACATCGTTGTAAACAAAATTCGTATTTGCAAACTCAAGCTTATTAAAACTTCTTGAATTTACTTTTAATTTTATACTTTTTTTGTTGAATTACGCTGTGAATATAAAAATCTGGTTAATAAAGTTACTTAACAATATATAATAATCTTTTTTCTCCTAATTCTGTAAATATCCCTGTACGATTTTGAGCAGTGTATTCCTAAAGTAGCAGATAAATTTAATAAAAATTAAAAGTTTTTCAAAAAACCCTCGAACCCTTTTATTTTGAGTTTAGTTTTTTTACGTCGAAGTTTACATACGACAAGGTAATTTTGGATGATGTTTACATAAGGAAATTTTAAAGTAATATTACTAATAAAAGTGAAGTAAAATTTGATGGATCGTCTAATGGGTATAGCAAATTTTATCCTATCAAACTAACGAAGTCTAGTTGAGAAAGAAACACGTGTCTTTGGCTGAAGTAAATGTTGGAAAATGCAAGATGTATGTCCGTGTGTACAGATACAGATGTGTGTGATGCATATCTGTTTCATTTATAACAAATGTGTAATGCGTGCTTAATGTATTAATGTACTCAAATTTCTTTGGTATATTTGCTTCCATCTGGTATCGTGTTAATGGACTTACATTTATATACGTATTTTTTCCCTTCGGTACCGACATAGCTGGACGAGAGAAAATCGTTATTTTCAGCGTAGTCTCTTCTGTCCGTAAGATGTTACTAGATTATCTGGTACCACCTGATAGGACAGAATTCCCTATACCTATGAAGCGATCCATCACTAGCCAAACTGACGAAGTCTAGGTGAGACCGAAATATGTGTCTTTGGTTGAAGTAAATGTTGGAAAATATGAGGTGTATGTCCATGTGTACAGATACAGATGTGTGCAGTGCATGTCTGTTGCATTTGTTACAAATACGTAATACGTGCTTAACGTATTGATGTACCATATTTCTTTGTTACAGATAGATATTGATATGTTTATGTAATTGGGAATATTTTTTTTTTTTTTTTGTGTGAGGTGAAATCCTTTATGGACGCTAAAAGCGTGGGTCAATCGCCTTGTAGCAGTGTGAGACTCCCAGGCAGGGGGGTGTGCAAGCCTATCCTACCCACCAAAACACCTCCTTTCTTCACACGTGTCGCCGGAACCGCCCATGTGGCCTAACTTCAGCTAACACGCTAGGTCTCTACAACTCCCATCCTCGCTCAGTCTCTAGTCCTCCATCACCCTATTGTTCCTCTCTCCTCTTTCGTTGTCTTTCGCTTTGTTCCCTATCCTTCATTACCATAGCAATAAGATTATAGATTACATTCCAACTCCCTTCTGACTCTAGCATTTTCCCTATTATGTTCTCTGGCGTCACGTCTTCACCGACCGCCACAGCCAGACCAACCCTATCCCGTTCCCACCTACTGCATGCAAACACCGCATGTCTCGGCGAGTCCGTAGCACCACAATACCCGCACAAGTCGTCTGCTGTAAGCTTGAACCTCTTGGTGTAGCTGCGGAAGTTCCCATGCCCCCAAGGAAATTGGGTAAGATAATAGTCCATCCTTCTATGTTTACACTCAATCCATACCGTCAGGTCCGGGATAAGCGTCTTGGTCCATCTCGCGCTGCCATCTTGTTCGCTCCAGACATTCTGCCATTTAATAATTGTGGCACGCCCCATCTTTTGCTTGTCCGGATTCTGCTGCAACTGCCTAAGTCTAAAGATTTCAGCCTGTTCCTCCATTTGTAACAGTAGTGGAGGAACCCCAGCAATCACCTGCACCGCAGCCGTAGACACGGTTCTGTATCCGCTCAGCACTCTCAGCAGAACCCTTCTTTGAAGCCACTCGAAAACATATCTGTATTTTTGGAGTTTCATTACTTGCCACCATGCTGGACACGCGTACATTAGTTGTGATCTTATCACCCCATGTAGCACCAGTCTCTTTTTACCCGCCGGTCCTCCAACGTTGGGCATTATCTTTGACAGAGCCCCCAAACTCATTTCTGCTTTCTTTACGAATTGCATTACATGTGGTCCAAATGACAATCCATCATTGAGCGTTACGCCTAGGTACTTCACTTCCCGTCTCGGACGATTCTCTTGCCCTGCACCTCGAACCAGATGTTCTGTCGTTTCCGCGGTCCCTTAAGGATTGCTGCTTCTGTCTTATGCGGAGCTACCTGCAGGTCCTGTGCATCTAACCAGGTTACCACTTCCTCAATAGACTCATTTGTCTTAAACGTTAGTTCCCTCTGGTCCTCTGCCTCGATTATGATGAGGAGGTCATCCGCATATGCTATTGAAGTAACATTCTGCGCCAATCGCAAATTCAGAACCCCATCGTATAGAATGTTCCAGAGCGTGGGTCCCAGGACTGATCCCTGCGGAACCCCGGCACCAATCTCGACGCTTATTTTCCTGTTTAAGCAGATTTTCCTTTCGCTGAAGTACGATTGCATTATCCTCAGAAGATATAACGGTAGGTTTCTTCTTGTCATTTACCCTAGTATCCTATCCCAGACTGCTGAATTGAAGGCGTTTCGAATATCCAGTGCCACCACAGCCACCCATCTTTTCCCGGATTGGTTAACCATATCCACCACCGTCTTGATTGCATGTACGGTTGATCTTCCCCTTGTGAACCCAAATTGCCTACTAGAAAGGCCACCTGTTTTTTGTAGCTCTATTTCTACCCTTTCTTTGATTAGCCGCTCGTATTACTTGCCCAGTACACTGAGCAGGCATATTGGCCGAAAAGACGACGCCAATTCCATTGGTTTCCCCTTCCACAGTAGTATAACCATGGATTCTTTCCATTTTTTCGGAAACTCCTGCACTTTTATTAGTTGGTTAAAATATGTCCATCAACGTCTCTGGAATGGTCTCCACCATGATTTTTATAGCCTCGGCCGTTAGATGGTCTGGACCTGGAGCCTTACCGAACTTGATTTTTGCGGCAGCGCTTCTTAGTTCATCTTTCTCGAAGAGGGGAACCTCCGCAAATACGTGTTTCCATCTCTGCTCGGTACGCTTGCTTGTCGAAAATATTTTTTTTACTATGTCCAGCCTTCGGGTAATATCTAGGTTGTATGGTGGGGTGAGTTTCCTCAAGCGACGCATAACTATTCTAAATCCATCGCCCCAAATGTCGTCATCAAGTTCTTTTAGTAGTGTTTCCCACTGGTTTCTTTTGGCATTTATGATGGCGTGGTTGAGGTCCGATTTCGCGTTCTTGTATGCCAGTTCCGAGTTAGCTTTCGTAGTTATGCTCACTTGCATTCTATTCTTCCTAGTCATCTCCCGGCGAAGCCTACGACATTCTCTTCGCTTACACTCTAGTTCACCGTTCCACCAGTATGGCACGTTTCTATGCTCCTCTGCGACCGAGATAGTACATTCCCTATTTATTTCATTTAATTTGGCCATAAATTCACTTGGGGGTATTTTGTCTTCACCAAGCGGGAACTGGTCCTTTAACATCTCCACGAACCGGCCCCTATCCAAGAACCAGCGTACTCGCTTTGTCTTTGCACGGTCCTCAGTTTTGTGTGCTATCTCGAAGTAGATATGATTGTGGAAGGTGAAAAACTCCCCCCGCAGGACTTCGCATTTGGAATATTAATACTATTCATTTTTATGTTATTAATTTGTTGATAATACATGGAATCATTATTATTTTCTCTTCCAATTGTTTCTTTTTTTTTGGTAAAGTAAAGGGTCTTGCCAACGAACGTCAATAGGAAATTTTATTACTCTTTACTTTCCTCAGAAAATTTTAACAAATTGTGTTAAGGCGTATTACAGAAATAACCTAGTAACGGACGAATATCAGCGAGTATTTGATGCACCATGAAAATATTCGGGTATTTGCATATGTGCATAAAGTGAATATTTTTTGACATTTTTAATTATTAAAATGCATTTGTTGATTTATATTGCTAGTATTTGAATGATTATAGTTATTATTTAAAGTACAATTGCTATATGAATTACTCGCTGCATTGGAAGACTGTTTGTTGCATCCTTAACTTCCTTCGAATTCAAAAAATGAGTTTGTGGAAAAACCTCTTATTTTAATAATTTGATGTTCTCCTACACCACGTTTTGCAAGATTAGTTACAACTGTGGATCGATTAGGACGGTTTGTTATTTTATTACGTTTTACATTTATCCCAATATTTTCAGTGGCAGTTGAAGTCCACTTGGAAATGATATATCTTCCGATGGGTGAATTCTTGAAAAACACCAACACAGCCCTTTGTTTCCATGCTGGATTCGGTGTTAAAAAAAACCGATTTGTATTAATGTGAGTGCCTCTCTTTTCGATAAGTTTATAGAATGATCTGTAAAGCTATTGTCTGTCTCAAGTACTTATATGATTGTATAAAAAATAATTAACAAGCCAACGATCCGGGTTGATTTTATTTTCAACCAACCATTTCTTTTGTGTTAGCGGCTTTCCCCCTCCTTGACAGGTTTTACTAAATACTGGGTTATAAACAATTTGTCCTGTCTGTGCACCAAAGCTATTTTTTTCTATTTAAAAAGGATATCAAATGCTTTACCGTTTCACCACCACGCCAAGCTAGTTTCAATCCCACTGTATGATTAAACTTTCATTGCAACCCTTGGGGAGTAACTTCGTCTCTTGAAGCTATGGTTTGGTTCTGTTCGTCTTCGCTTATAATTGAAGCACTACTTTCTCTTTTCTCGCCGAGGGCTTGCCGTTTTCTTTGTTTAGCATCTCGTGCATTTCTTGCATCTTTAAATACATCTTTAAATGGATCGAAAGTTGTTCCAAATTCCTTGTAAAATATTTCCTGTAGCAGTTTGGCGTTTCTGTTCCACTGATTCTTTACTACACCTTCTACACCTACTACACCGTAGAAGTATCTCCGTTGGGTAAATAAGCCTTTTCCTTGCACAATGCTTCAAACTGTAGAAGCTGTTTACAGACGTTAGCGTTAATGTACGAATTTCTTCAGCAATTTGACTAGAGTTTCATTGACCAAAACAAATAGAACACACTTTTTTAAATTAAAATGTTTCCACAATTGACATTAGCGCGTCTTGTAACTTTATTCCGTTTGGGATGTCCTACTTACGGTACTTTTACAATCTCTATTTTTTATCGTAATTAATCTATTTTTTTTTTGTTTTCTATTATTTCTGTTGTGAAATTCCTACTATTAAAATTGCGTGAAATTTTCTTCGAGAAATTGTCCTCGATATATCGCTCTTGCATGCCATCCTTGAATATTTTTACTCGTGCAATTCGTGCAACCGGGATATTGTAATGTGGTTCGCATGGTTTCGGAATAATTAAATGAATATTAATTATAAAAAAATATATAATATTTAAATTTGCGGAAAATTTCTAAACTCGACGACTGTATAAGAACTATTTGTAGTTTAAAATAAATGCCATAGCGGAGTACTAGCCACTTAATTTTAACAGGGTTTTGACGTTTAACAGTTGCCACCTTGGGTAACCAACATTAAGGTGCGTCTTGCAGATCTTATTTGCATAGCTCGTTTAGCTCAGCTCGCATAACGCAGAATGGTTTATTTCCATGCATGGTCTTAGCGCAGTTTCTATTTGACAGTTGATGTTGCTGCCTATTATTAATTTGCCACCAAAAATTCTTTCAATCTTGGTTTGTGATGGATCCATGACGAAGAAAAATTTCCATTTATTGTTATCTTTACTATAAATTGGTGAAGATGCAAAACCATACTAAGGCTTTTATTTCAAAGAGACAAATTAAGGGTGCATTTCACAATTTAAGTTTAGAAATGTGGCTTCAGGTCAAGCAATCATTTTTCAATTCTTATAGAATAACACTCGGTTTATTTGATAAATTGTAACCTTTACAACGATTTGCCACGGTTTTTTCCTTATAGGTCCATACATTTTTGTAATTGACTAGCCGCACATTATACAATTCCCCTTTGGCTTATACTAAATTGATAAAATTTTCTACTTCGTCTTTGAATAAACAACAACCAGAACAACGGTTTACAGAAATATAAAATATTGTATATCTCTTTGGTTCATAATCTTAAGTCAGGTTAGGTTTGGCAAATTTAATTTGACGTAATCGCTCGTCTCGTTCGGCTATAAAAATTGGAATTGACCAAGTTTTTGACCAAGATTAGCTAATTGTTTATTCCATAGTCGAGCTGAGCTAAACGAGCTATGCAAATAAGTTCGCGAAGACGAACCTTTACTTTAAAATTTGAAAAGAGGGAGCTGTCAAAATTGTCTGTAACTTTTTATACAAAATATATACAAGTATCTCCAAAACTTGTGCGAAATGATTATGTTAATCGTACAGCACACAAAACATTCTCAAGTTCATTTGTTTAAGGGCACGGTTCGTCACAATATAACTACTGAATATTTTTAAACCAAGCAACAGTTTCTTTTTTCTGTACATAAATGATCTTATTTCACTCGAAAGTTCTTACAGCTTATATAAATAGATGGGTGATATCTAGATTTGTTTTAACAAATTGAAGTGTAATACATTTACGAGGAATTAATTATCTAACCAATATAATAATGTTAATCAACACTAAAACAAGAAATGCGATCCGAAATTATCATATTCGTATTTGATCGATCTACATACATAATATATACATATTTTAAAAACGTTTGTACTCAGAATCAAAATACAAACCATAGATTATGTTTGTAGCTTAATAGGATGGAAGGAAAAATAATTGGAAAGACCAGATAGATGTATATCTTTATATATATATATATATATATATATATATATATATATATATATTTATATATATACATAGTATATTTTCTGGAAACAGTTTCTACTTATCTTCTGTCTGCTCCGATAATTAATAATTATGTACGTTTTATGAATTGCGTTGCCTGAACCTTTTTCAAAAACTAGAAAATCGTGATACACTCTCGTGAGGACCGCACAATAATCCATCAAGATACCGATCTTGGACATGGCAGCAAATGTTACTCTTGCTGGTATATTTCTTGTCGTCATCGTTGTGATTCTTTTATATTATCCATAATAAGGTTGTGCATAATTACTTCCTATCATGTTTCTTGTCAATAATGCGACCTTATTAAAGAAATTCACTTTTTTACCTAGCACGTAAAATGTATTGTATATACAAAGTGCCTATAAATGATTAAGGTAAAAATGTAATTTTGCAACTGTGAGAAATTGGCTTGCTTGTTTATTTGCTTTATATTTGCCTTTTTGGGTTATAATATTTTATATAAATATATGGTTATAATTACTTGTGTGACTTCTACTTTGTAAAATTTTGACAAATTTAAATTTGAGAGAGGCATGTTAACATAAAGTTACAGAATTATTATCAACATTTTCAATAATTTATTACCAGTTATTATTAATATAAGAAAAGTAGGTCAATTTACTTCTTATAGAGGGTCTCCTAGTTTAAATTTATTGGAAAATATAAATAAGTCTGTACAAGAATTTTACTACTTTCCGAAAAGAAATAATAGGATTGATTAGAATGAAATATACAATACTGTCAATAATAATAATACTTCTCTACCTCTTAATAAAACGAAAAAATTCACGTGTTAAGCTGATAAGCGAAAATGGCGCAAACTAAGATCACATATAAGAGTTGCGGTATAGAATATATTTTAATATTATAATTATCTACAATATAAGTGTTAGTTCATATAGTGCGCAGTCTCGAAACGAGCGTAGCTAGTGAAGCAATCGCTTGAACGTTAGGACAATTAACTGTTTTATATAAATTATCTTATTTTTCAATAAAATGTATTTAATTTAAGATTCATGTATGAATAAAAATTTAGAAATATTTTACATTAAATTTTTTTTCTCTCCATGGCAAACTGATTTAAGAATTGTTTGTGCGTAAATATTTCACTAGTGTATAACTGGTTGCCTACTATGACACCTATGGATTGACTTTTCTTTTTTTAGAATTACACATATTAACATACATACGGAGATGTATGTGTAATGATAAAAAAAGCACTCCGCATATCACCTTTGTTGTGAAGCGTTTCGCAGTAAAATATCCGCACATCGTTGTAGTAAACAAAACTTCAATAGTTAATTGTGTATTAAGAGCGCAAACATATACACATTGCCGATTGAGAGATTAATCCTTCGTCGCGCGGGATTTTATCGAAATTGACAATGTTCACTTGTGCTCGCAACACTAAAATTTTTTCAACAATTGCAATTACTACTTCTTACAATTTATTTAGACCGAAACAATATGAGGATTTATTTGGTCAAAAATTAATTGTTTACAATGTTAACATTAAATGTACAATTATTACAGCTTTTAAAAAATAATCAATGATCTGTAAGTGCGACTCATTTAATTTATACCGTTATCCTGCTAGGTCCTATGATTTTGTGTGCCGTTTCAATATTGTTGATAATGTTTTCTTCGACATAAGCTTCTGTGACAATGGAGCCTTTCCAACCGCTGCGCGCCATGGTGCTTAGGCTGCTTTAAATCACCATCACCATTGACTAAAGAGGTGTCTGAAGTCCGTCGAAAGTTATGGCCAGTATACTATTTAAGTCCGCTAAATTTAAATACTGTGCGATTTCTCTGGGTGGGTTGCCAATAATATTCATTCCTACTACTTGCTTGGTGCATTTTCCATTACAATATCGTAAGAATAATTGAGAGGGTGTGTCATCATGTAAATGTCTCAATGCTTGAGTTTCCACTTCTTTTTGTTGGATAATAAAATAGCACTTTTAACTATAAATATTTATTGAATCCAACGTTTGATGTATATAATTTTAATTTGCATTAGTGTTTTGGACTCTTGCTTGTTATTCTTACAGTTCTCGCAGAGTTTTTATATGAGAGTTTTGTTCTTACTATATTTGAAAATACTGTAAGCAGGCAAAATTTGCCATTACCCCACAAACTATTATACGAATCGTATCGATTGTACCGCCAGATAATGACATAATTCGGGAATTTTGAAGGTCTTGGTTGGTAGTACCTGTTAGCAATAATATCCGGCAATATACATTTAAACTATGCTAATTAGTAATTACGTCCTAATCTTAAACATAGGTACAGAGTTTTGATAAAATTGTATTCATCTTAATAAAGTTTATTACACTTCATTTAACAAACGTAAAATTATTAATAGATTTTGAGATTAAAAATAGGGTATTGAATACGTTCTGAAATTGAATCATAAATAAAGAGCAAAGGGACAATAAACTCATAAATACAACAGATATCGTTCTTAGAACAGAGGTTTACAATTTAAATAAAATAATTAAACTTTCCATATACAGGCTGTCAATTTGAAGCGAACATTATTTAATGATAAACAATTAAACTTTAGATACATTTAAGGAAAATAAACAAGAACACAAAAAAATGATTGTTCTCGCGCTTAATAGTCTCAACGCAACATATTTTCTATAGAATGGAAAAAAAATTGTTAACTCTCCGTTGTTGTAAGTTACAGTAAAAATACGACTTTGCCTTGTCTGAATATCAGAAATCTTAACTATTAGCATGGATATACGAAAAGGTTTAATTATATCAATACGTTATGCACGTATTACGCATTTGTTCCAAATGAAACAGACATGCAATATACATATCTGTAACTGTACACATGGACAATACACCTCGTATTTTCAGCATTTACTTCTGCTTAACACACGTGTTTCTGCCATCTACAGGCATCGTCAGTCGAGCTAGTGAAGCAATGTAATACAAATGATACAAATCTTTTTAAGAACAGATTTGTATCTGTATATACATTTACGCTGAAATCGCCTACAAGATATAGCAAATTTCGTCCTATAAGGTGGCACTATTTAATAAGTGACATCTGACGGACGAAAGAGACTATGCCGAAAAAGGCGACCTTTCGCTTGACCAGCTATGCTCCATGTGTACGGTTACAGATATGTATAATGCATGTCTGTTTCATTTGTAACAAATGCGTAATACGTGCATAACGTATTGATATAATTAAACCTTTTCGTATATTTACCGCCATCTGGCTCGTGTTAATGGACTACACCTATACGTATTTTTTCGTTTATGTACCAGCATAGCTGGTCAAGTGAAAGGTCGCCTTTTTCGGCATGTCTCTTTCGTCCGTCGGATGTCACTTATTAAATAGTGCCACCTTATTGGACGAAATTTGCTATATCTTGTAGGCGATTTCAGTGTAAATGTATATACAGATGCAAATCTGTTCTTAAAAAGATTTGTATCATTTGTATTACATTGCTTCACTAGCTTGACTGACGACGCCTGTAGATGGCAGAAACACGTGTCTTAAGCAGAAGTAAATGCTGAAAATACTAGGTGTATTGTCCATGTGTACAGTTACAGATATGTATATTGCATGTCTGTTTCATTTGTAACAAATGCGTAATACGTGCATAACGTATTGATATAATTAAACCTTTTCGTATATTTACCGCCATCTGGCTCGTGTTAATGGACTACACCTATATGTATTTTTTCGTTTATGTACCAGCATAGCTGGTCAAGCGAAAGGTCGCCTTTTTCGGCATAGTCTCTTTCGTCCGTCAGATGTCACTTATTAAATTGTGCCACCTTATAGGACGAAATTTGTTATATCTTGTAGGCGATTTCAGCGTAAATGTATATACAGATACAAATCTGTTCTTAAAAAGATTTGTATCATTTGTATTACATTGCTTCACTAGCTTGACTGACGACGCCTGTAGATGGCAGAAACACGTGTCTTAAGCAGAAGTAAATGCTGAAAATACGAGGTGTATTGTCCATGTGTACAGTTACAGATATGTATATTGCATGTCTGTTTCATTTGCAATATTAGCATGGAGTCCTTATCTTCTATATCACTGGTCATTTTGACCAGCTTATCATGCTATGCATGCTCCAAATATTCCCATTATTAAGATAACCAGTTACCAAATTAAACTGTTTAAAATGAATATTTTTCATTAAATATACTTCATCGGGCGCCTCAGAGAAAAATTTTAGTATCTCCTTTTTGGTAAAAATTTTCGATTTCTTTGCCTTCTAGCTGGCGGACTGTTGATTCAAATAAGAAATTAGTTTTTATGTTGATTAATCTTTATATTGTTCTTTATTGTTAATACTGATCTGAGCATTGAATAGATAGACCATATGGTAGATGATTTAATAGTTTTAGCTTTTTCACATTCTTCGTACCTACATCTTTCAACCTTCTTAGTCTTGCACCACGCCAAGAAGAGCTCGTATTGGTTTTAATATTTTTTTATTGATTTTGGGGCAGTAAATTAAGGGTCACATATCTTGCTGCGATTACAGTTTAGGATGGTGTACATGAAAACTCGCTTGTGTTATCTTCCTCAATAGTTTCCACTTTATTTTTCTTTTACACAAACAACGCAAACACAATGACACAAACTGACTCAATTGTTTTTGTGACTAGGATCTGATTTAAAAAAAAAATTGGGGAGCAAGCGTTTTTCCAATTTTGTTTTGCTTTAAGGCGGCAACGTGACAGTTATCGGAAAACGTCAACTTTGCGTTGTCAACTATGAGCGCAAATGTTTATTTTAGATAGCGACTGTAGAAAAATAATATTTTTAGAATAATTTGTGCTGCCGCTGCAAAAGCAGTTTTATTAAAATTCAGCAGACACGTAAACCAAAAAACGGAAACAAATATGAATATGAAATTCAAATTCTGACGTGATACTCTAATGAAAACTATATTTTAGGTTAGATCATAAAAAATCAAATTTTTGGTATTTGTAATATTTTTCATTAAAATTGTTGTTATTTTCAGATTGTCTAAGCGCCATAACATTAGAAAAAGGATCTTTAAAATTAACATAGATAAACTAAACGCATGCAATTTTTACTATTCCGTAACTTCGGATATCAAAGAACTGGCAAAGAAAGGCACTTTGAATTTGTTGCCTAAGAAATCGTGACTGCAATACCATTTTGTGGTGCTATGACCTAAACGATGACATCACCGGTTGTACACGACATGCGACTTCTGATCCGTCTAGAAGGCGAAGAATATAGAGTAGCCAATGGACTATAAAAGCAGTCAAGGAAGAGATGACTCAGTCAACCAGCTACCCTCCCGTTAATATCATAGTTATAAATGTGAATATAAGTAAATATAAATATTGTTAGGTATTATAGTTAGCTATTTATGTTAGTTATAAGTTATAAGTGCTATTTGGTATACTTTGAAAAATATATTTATTGTTATTATACCGTGCGTTTTATTAAACGAACCGAGTAGAAGTTTTATTATAATATTTTCTATAATATATTTGTGAAATTGCTTATCATCCTGGGTGTCCCTGGATCAAAATCGAGGCTAGGCTGTCCGAGAAGGTTTTCGTGGTGTTCTTCTCGTTTAAGGTAAATTACTACGCCCAAATATTCTAAATCACTATACGAAACCGGTCGTAGTCATGGCCTGACAATGCCCCCTATAACTGTGGTTAAGCTGTTGGGAGATGCTAAGACATGAATTATTATTTCTATATTTCAACGAAAACTTCAAGTTATGCAAGTTATCAGATCTGTGATCTATGTCTCTATGATAAAAATTGGTTTCCATATCAAGAAATAAGTGGACATGAACAAGTAATACAAATGAATAGCTAAAATAAAAAGGCGGGGTACCCCTCAAAAAATCAATTATTTTAACGAGGAGGCAAATTGATAGTTCCAGATTCCAAATTTTGAATGGCAAAAGTTATAACAATTATTATTTCTTTTTTTAAATCATGCCATCGGGAAGAACCTTGTAAATTGACAGTGGATGATATTTAAGAATTCGCAAACTCATTATCATTACTTATTGATTAGTTAATTTAACTAACATTTATTTTAGTTTTTGTATCGTTGGGAGTTACATCATCACTTTTTTTAAATATGTAAATCATAAATTCAGTTTCAACTAGTTTCGATATTGTTAAATTGCTGAAATTATCAGACACAATGCAGTTTACTAGCTACTGATTCGAAGGTCATTCAAATTCAGGAACTACGAGAATTGTTCGGAAACTACATGGCCTAACACAGAGATGGCGAGAATTCGCAGGAATTTTCTGTACTATTCTGCAGAGTCATCCTTTAATAGATTAAATATGACAGTACAGAGCGATCTGTCAATTGATCTGTTTTTAACAGTACGCCAAAGTGGACATCTCGTGTGATTTTGTAATAATGGAGAAAACTGAGTCGAGAGCAGTAATAAAGTACTTTCACTTGAAAGGCGAATCCAAAGCAGAGCTGCGTTCAACACTATTTCCGCTACTTCGTTTAAAATGGTTAAAAACTGGATTGCCGAATGTAAGCGTGGTCGTATGAGCAGTGGACATTCAAAAATTGTTACTGTTCCGGATATGAAAAAGCCCATCGTATCGTCTTAGATGACCGCCGAGTAAAAGCGCGTGAGGTACCAGACATTTCAGTTATCTCAAATAAAGTGCGTACAGAATTTTAACTGAAGAATTAAAAATGAAAAAGTATTCAACGCATTGGGTGCGCGGTTGCTTACACCGGAGCAAAAATTGAATCGTTTGAGTGTTTCTCGCGATCTTTTGGCACATTTTCACCACAATCAAAAGGACATTATACTCGGTTTCATTACCGTCGATGAAACCTAGGCCCACCATTACACTGCCAAAACCAAAGAACAATCTAAATAATGAACAAAAAAAGGTTCTCCGCCACCAAAGAAGGCAAAAAGCGTCTTTTGGGCGATTCTCATGGCATTATCTTGGTCAACTACTTAGAAAAGGGGAAAACAATAAATGTGGAGTATTATGCCAATTTTGTACAACAATTAGAGAAAAACGGCCTCGTTTGGCAAAGAGGAAAATGCTTTTCCATCAGGATAATGCACCTGCCCACAAGTCTGCGAATGCAATGAGAAGAATTCATTTGGATTTGAATTACTGCCTCATTCACTCTATTCCCCAGATTTGGCTCCAAGCGATTATCATATCTTTCCAAATCTGAAAAAACGACTCGGCGATAAGAGATTTTCGTCTAATTCCGAGGGGTAATCGCTGCTGTAAATAGCTATTTCGAGAACTTTGATTCATCTACCTACAATGAGGCATTACTAATTTGAGATATTGTCGGAATGAGTGTGTTGAGCGAGCAGGAAACTATATTGCAAAGGAAGCGTTTGTTGTCAAAAAAAACCTGCGTTTTCTTCGTTAGGCCACGTAGTTTCCAAACCAACCTCGTAGTCTAACGACAATCAAAAGATATGGCAGACGGAAATTTTCAACTAGATCCATGGGTAATGTAGAAGATTGCGTATGAAATAAAAATAAGATTGTTCTCGGAATACATACTACTGCCAGCTCTATTTCTTCAATGTTTTAAAAAATTCTTCCACATTAACACCATCGCAATAATAGCAAGAGTAATATAGCTGAAGTAAGAAGTTAATTAATTATTAATTGTTCTAGTTAACTTGTAATGTTTATAAATAAATGTTTGTTCGCGCGGCTTATTTTGGTACTTGTTATGCTCTTCTTAGATTCGGCATTGTAATCAGGGGTGGCAATAGCCGATGTGTTTAAAGTATTTATTGCTAAAAAAGGAATATTACGTATGATGTAGTGGCTATTTTAGAAAAACATTAAAAATATTAACTTTCTTTCTGTATTCCGAATTATAATAATATATTTAAGATACTTAGAACCATAGGCTATTGAAGACTACTTAAAATTCGGATGTATTTCTTATTATTGTTCTTTTTTTGTTTTACCAACGTTTGCTTCTACTTTACTAAGAAAAACAATAAATATTTTATTATTATTCCTCAACTACTACCGTTGCGTCAAATTAGACACCAACATTCAAATATATGTAGCTCGACATTAGAGATTTTAATTCTCAAGGTTGGCGAACTGGGTATTTCCCTAACTAAACGGACTGTTAGCGACGGCATTTTTGTCTTCGAAATTGCTCGCAATTCGAGCTTAGGGTCAGATTTGACCCTTCGATAGTAGTTGTGTCATTTTTTTTTCAGTTTTTTCAGTTGCGTCCTCAGCATCAATTATAAGAAAATGAACATTGTCGGTGTAACAGTGACCCAGACAATGTTTTTGACTTTCTAGACAGTTTACCAGACACACTTGGAGAAAATGAAAGTAACGGTGATTATAATAATGATGATACAGATAATGAGAGCGAATATTCTGAACATGCCACTGATTCAGAAATTCATGTAAGTGATAACGATGATGAAGCTGAAATAAGAAACAATGCATATTCAACATGTAATGATGGAATTTCGTCAAATTGTTATTACGGGCGTAACAGGTATAGGTGGACTAAAATTCTCCTGTGTCATCACAAGTACGTACACAAAACATGATCACCCATCATCCCGGCTTGCATGGTCCCGCTTTACGAGCAAAACCATCCACTCCATTTGAAGCATGGAGTATTCTTATAACCTCTGATATGTTACTCGAAATTTTAAAGTATATCAATGAAAAAAATTCTAAGCTAGCTGCAAATAACGGAGGTAGTTGCCCTTAACTGTTGAACTGAAGGCATTCCTATGTCTAATGACTATATTTTGCTAGTTAATTCAAGTCTAACCACGAGGATGTGGATTCACTCTTTTCAACAGGTCGTTTAGGAAGGCTCAATTTTCGTGTAACAACGTCAAAGAGACGTTTTTATTCCTTCTGCGTGCCATTAGATTTGACAGTTAAAAAATCAGAAACGAAAAAAAGCTGCTAATGGCGATCCTATTTATTCAATGCTTTCGTAACCAACAAGATAACAAACTACACCTGCTCCGAATATGTCACAGTTGATGAGATGTTGATTGGGTTTAGGGGCCGGTGTTCTTTTCGAATGTGCATGAAAGCTAAACTAGTTAAGTATGATATAAAGGTAATATGTCTATGTGATGCGAAAACCAACTATTTAGTTAATCCTTTAGTGTATACAGGAAAAACAAATACACGAAATACTTTCAAGTTTTCCGTACCTACGAGATCAGTGCTTACTTTAGTGGAACCGATTGATAATACCAATCACAATGTCACAGGCGACAAATGATTCACTTCTCTAGAACTGATTAAAGAACTGAGAAAACTTCGTCTTACATACGTGAGATACCAGGCGTAAGAATAAAATAGAAGTTCCATCGCAATTTCTAGCAAACAAAGCTTATGCAGTTGTAAAGTCTATATTTGGCTTCACTAAAGATGTAACAATTGTGTCTCGTGTGTCGAAAGTCAATGCGTAAACATGTTGTGGACTATGCATCACGACAATTCTCCTAACCAGCAGAATAAAAAAACAGAGGTAATTAATTTCTATAACGCAACAAAGCGAGATGTTGATGCCCTTGATCAAAAATGTACCCTTTTTCATTCAGGTCGTAGATGTCGTCAATGGCCATTAGTAATTTCGTATGAAATAATGGATATTGCTACAGTAAATGACCACATAATTTTTTATGCAGCTAATCCAGGATCTAGAAAAATTAGGAACTGAAATGACTTGGGAGGAACCGCCTAGATAAAACTGTCATACCATAAGACGAAGATGCTACCTATGTCCCCGGGGAAAGACGAAAAGCAAGCCACTGCTTGCTCAGTATGCAATAGAACAGCCTGCAAAGTACATTCGCGACGCATTTTACTTGTATTTTATGTAAAGAACCTTACCTTAAGTATCTTAAATATTGTTCGTAAAAAAAAAACTGTTTCTAGTGAGCCATGATAATATGAATTTATTAAATGACAGTTACACCTAAATGCCAGGCGACTTTAAAAAATTGTAATGTTAAAAAATTGTAAGATTAATTGCTAGTTTATAATCTTCCTGTCATGAATAAATAAAATTCCGTGTTATTGATGAGACTATTAACATTTGACAATTCAGTTACGACACACCTAAAAATTTCATGGCGAATTCTGAAACTGTTTTTTTTTGAACGCACGGTTACATTTCTTTATAAGATTTTTGATATATTTTTTATTACCTTAAACCCACACCTGTCAGTTTTTGTTGTATGCATCCAAAATTTGTGTTTTTCTTTTACTGATAAATGTAACGTCATGTTCTACTATAATACAAAAACAAACAGACCTTTAGTTTGTCTTCTCTAATTTTTATTTAATAAAAAGTGTAATGTTTTTATTTTGTATTAAATATAATGTATAATTATTTTATTTTTTTAAATAAATATTTCAAAACCACGATAGTAGTTATGTTAGTCAAAATAAGCGATAGCAGTGGTTATTATTAATTTAACATAATAAGCGATCACGAAATCTTACATTGTCAGAATTTAATAAAAACTTACATTGCAGTTATTTAGTACATTAAAATTATTTAAACATATGTAAATTCATTACTTAAATTTCGCGATAATTATAATTTCTATTGATAAACGGATTTCTATTCCGGTGTAAGTATTCTAAAATCTCCAATAATACTCAAATTTAGTTTGAAGCTGCTAGCGTCAATTAGCCAATTATTTTCATTACAACGCAAACACGAACTCTTCAACTCCTAACAAAAAATCAAACAAGGAAAGTTTCCGTGAATATTGTTAAAAAGAAATATTCTATAATGATGGCTATATATCAGTCGCGAGATCTCGGATGTTCTAAGAGAGTAAAAAGAAGAGTGCTCGTAGAGACAGCGGCGGCCGATGCGGAGAAGGGAAAATGAATCAATTGGACAACTTTTACAATTCGTGAAAAGTTCTGATCAAATTCCAATTAGATATTTGAAGCGAAAACGTTGTCCCATCTTCGCGAATCAACGACTGTGTCAACTACAGAAGTCAGGCAATCATCTCTCGGAACGTACAATATATAAAAATCAAGCGCAAACATGTTTGAAAAGTTTAAACGAGATCTCATTTTGATCTCCGCCTACATCTCTTTTACAATTTACTCCTTCCAACATTTCCTTGCGAGAGCGTTAATGTATTGAAATGTCGCAAAATAAGTGTTTTGCATAAAAACGATTATAAAATGCTGGAAATATATTTATTTTATTTATGATGAGAATCTATAGCATCAATGGGTATAAAACAATTATCATCTCATTTAGTGTTACTTTAGGCAAAACCAAGGAGAGAAAATTATGTATAATGATTGGAAAAGGTATTCATGAATAGTTAAAAAATAATCACTGCAGATAGTGAAGAACTGGACTCTAGGAACATAAAGTCTAGTCTTTTTTTCAATAAAGTACGTAGTGCGAAAACAGAATACATGTGTAAATAATAAAACTATATTATAGATGTCGGAATGAATATAATATTGAAATATTTTAAATTAGAAAATAATTATTTAAACGATATCTGTCGACTATTATAAAAAAATTAAAGTATAGGTTTAGTTTATAGACAGATTCATATGCTTTTTTAGGCCAACCGTCAATAGATCTATGCATTAGCGCAGCGATTTTCGAAAGAGAACAAACACTTTATCTTACTCTAGAAATCAAAACACTTTGCCGCTAAAATCAATCAACATAGCCATAACTACATGACATTAAACAGAAATCGTTTGTTGCTGTCACGACCCCAACGGTAATAGCTTTGTAGCGAATTATTTATACGCCGCCTGAAATTCAAAAGAAGTCGTTAGAGACATCTTTCGAAATACTACCACAAAAATCTGTCCAAAAATAAAATCGCCAATATGAAATATTCATGAAATGGTGCAACAAACACGGAATTAGGAATAGAAAGTACAGTGAAAACGTTTCTTTGACTCTTTCAGCAAAAAATTACGTTCACATAAGTAAATACCAAAAACTTACGGCTTTAAAAAAAAAGAAAAAAATCATTATCAAAAAAAGTCCAAAACTCTTTCACAAGAACAAATAATCAAATTTTTACTAAATGCACCGGATGAAATCTACTTAATGATGAAGGTAATTCATGGAAACCTTTCAAAAACATATTTGTTATGAATGTAGTAATTATTTTAGTATCGTGTTGTGTTTGACATTGCTGGTACTTTACATAATGAAGAACTTTTGAACTTAAATGTAAGTAACATAGAAGACAAAGAAATAATTCTGGTTGTTCATATAACCAATAGGTCGCGATTATTTGAGATCACTTCAGAGTTTGAAGGAAAAGTAAAAATCATAAAATTATTTAACGAATATTTGCTCTGCGTCCTAAGCCGATGCCCCACCACTGACCTTTTCTGGTTTATATAAATGGAAACCGCTCAGTTCAACCAAACATTCTCACTGCGATATCTGTTCTCGCAACATCGCAGTTGAGATCATCTACGACGTAAAGCGTCAAGCGACGCCGGAAGAAATGGCCGGTCGAATTATTACAATAACAAATCTACAACTAAATCCAAACTTCGTTGAACTCTGGCCTCCTGAATTGCTACAACAAACGCAGGCGATAATCGACGAAACGCACAGCGAAAGCGGCGTGCAAGAGCTACTACGGACTTCACCGAGTTTATTTATTATAAACCCAGAACAACCGACAATACAAGTAGAAATACCAGATCCCGAACCGACCAAAAAAGAAAAACACTCCAGAAAACAGAAAATGAATCATCCGGAAAAGAAAATCGAAGACTTCATCTACCCAAAATTCACGAAGAAACCGAAAACAGACGAAACAACTTCAACAATCGAAATAAAAAATTCGTACGACGTCCTCGAAAACAAAACCGAGGAAAAGATGGAAAAAGAAACCTCCGAACACACTCCACAACCGTCAACATCGAACAGCACACCCAGGGTAAGTGATAAGACACACACTACACTTAACACAAAAACTGAAACAAAAAAAACACACAAAATCGCACCAATTATCATAATCGAAAAAGACAAATGGACATACATACGACAATTACTTAAATCAAACAGCATTAACACAGTAGAAAACAAAATGGTGAAACCAGGAATACACATCGAACCGACAACAGACGAAGACTACCGAAAACTCAAACACACACTAGACAACGAACAAATACAATATTTCACTTTCCAATTAAGCAGTGAAAAGACACTAAAGGTGGTGATGCGTGGCATTCCCACCTTTATAACAGACACTGACATCACAGACGACTTGACGGACCAAGGATACCCGACTTTAAAAATTAAACGCATGAACGGCAAACACGGAATACCAGCACCACTTGTATTAATCGAACTGACGAGACAATACAAGTCAATCTACAACTTACGCGACTGCTGCGGACTTGCAATCAAAATAGAACAACTAAACAAACGGACTGACATTATACAATGCCACAAGTGCCAGACTTTCGGACATCACCAACGGAATTGCAACATAAACTACAAATGTATGAAATGCGGAGACGGACATTCGACACATCTATGTACTAAGACAAAAACAACCCCACCAAAGTATGCAAACTGCGGTGGTCCTCATCTATCCACTTTCATAAACTGTCCCAATAACCCAAACAATCCTACAAATAAAACCACACCTCAACCTAAATACGTACCAGCACCACCCCCAACAAGTAATCCATGGACACAAAGACAAAACAAGACAAAACTTAACACAGTTGACGAATTAGCACTTGCCTTAGGCAATATGCTAATAACACTACACTCGACTAACGCAACAAACGAACAAATACAACACTTCGTTACACAGACACAGACAATAATAACACTATACAACAAAACACATTAAACACACACACAACTGAAACGCAAAAAAATGTGATGATGACCAACAAACAAACACATTTGACTTAAAACGCAAAAAAGCGACTGACACACAGACTTTACACAAACACAATACACACAGGACCGCACAAAAAAACACAACAACGCACGATTTAATCAGACTCAAACACGTCACAACCCTGGGATATACGAAACAACGGAGTGGATATGGAGGCAACTTCGACCACAAGTCAAAATTCAACGACTCATACATTCAACCAATACTTTTGGAAGTGCACCCAGCAAAATTACCGACTATTTGCATGGACCAGAACCATCACTTTATACGGGACATTGTTTTCGCCGAAAGTCTGCCACTCTCTTTACCAACGCAGGCGACAGTAAGGAAAATTTAAAACGCCACCGAGGGTGGAAAGGCGACATGATTGCAGAGTCCTATGTTTAAGAATCTGTTCTCAATAAATCGAAAATCGCAAACACGATTTTAGGTGAAGGTCAAACTCGGCGAGCATTACTTGCGGTCGTGGTCAATATTCCTACCTGGAGCGCTGAAGGGTTTTATAATCCTTACCTGAATTGCGGTTAAGACATTTCAAATGCAAATTTGCATAATCATTATCTTATCTTACGCATTTCTAATTTTACATAAAGTTTCCGTGGAACTTTGAATGGAAGTGCAATTATGTTACATTAGGTGTTTGTAGATTTCTTAAGATTCTGTGAATAACATAAAATTTGGCAATAGACGAAGACTCTAGTTTTCCACCTAAAATATGGGCAGCTAATACTGCAAGTTTATCGCGTACCACTAACGGATGCGAGTCCTTCCATTCAAAGTTTAATGCGAATTGTCCATCTCCCCATCCAAATATCAATGTTTTTTTGAAATCCATAAAGAATTGTCAAACATACACTTATATAAAATTCGAGGTATCAACAGAAAGATGTCTTAAACAGGAAAAAATTTGTTTCAGATAAAATAACGCAATATAAGCAAAATAAAATAAGTAGAATAGATTTTGTGAAATGTGTTTCATATCATTATAATGGTTGTGCTGTCGTTTAAAAAATATTGTGTAAATATTGTGTATAAATACCTACAGTTATGCGTAAATAAAATAAATTTTATCGAACTCCACACCATCTTTCAATTATTGAAGTATAGATAATTTCTAACTATTTGTTGAAATGCTTTAACCGCAATTCAGGACAGGATTACCTAGACTAGTACTATCTGTCAATTTTCAACCGCAATTCAGGTGTGATACTAAAGGATATGATGACCGCGACCGCAATTCGAGCTTACCTGTCAAACTAACAACATAGTTGTTACCAATGATAATTATACTAATGATTTACAAACTGTTAGCATAGATAATAATCCTCAAAGATTTTCAAACTCCTTTGACTTAAGAAATTAATTTTTGGAATGCGTCAGGGTGTACGTCCACGTTTAATATATCAAATAATAAGTAGATTTGTTTTGAATTCGCTGTTATTTTTGTATTTGTTATTTTTCTATCTGTTTACTGTGGCATAATAGAATGTGATAAGTTATAATATCCCGATTTTTTTAAGTTATAAATTTTTACGGTTAGCTATAAAATTTTGAATGCACCACGTCAGTAAGGAATCTTTATCGAACTCGCCTGTTGCCTCGCTCGCTTCTCTTGCTCGACTCATAATCTCAGGCTCGTTCAATAAAGAATCACTTTACTGATTTGGTACATAATTAACTATTATTCCATTTTAGAATCACGATCTTGTTTATAAGCATCCAAATGTTGGTTCAAAAATTCAACCCTTTTTCAGAGATTAATAGAAAATTGCTAAGCAACAATAATTCAAACAAATGTCAGTATGGAAAATCTGTTAATGTCAAGAAAATATGATATTTCTATTTATGGAAATTACAAGTATAACTGCTTGGATTTTAATTTATAACACGACCCGAACCAATCCCGAAGCTAACAATGTCCTTCACTTGCTTGTGGCACCCTTTGCAAAACTCCCCTACAGATATTCTGAGCAATTTAAATTTTGCTATACACAGAATTTTCTGCATAAGAGTCGACTAACTTGTCAGATCGCCATCCTGCTAACTGCTTCAATGTTCTTTTGTCACCACCGATTTCAGCTAGTATGATTGCAGCACTACTGCGGAAACAATGTCCTGTGTATTTATCTGCATTTGGTAATTTAAGAAATTCACAGTTTGAATGCGCAAAATCAGCTCTTCGCGTAATCAAACTCTAAAAATATCGAAAACTGTAACAACCCAGAATGCGGAATTTATTAAATTTGTATAATATGAGAACTATAGACAGGCTTTGACTTGACTAACAAATAAGTAACATTCGGTGTCTTTAATATAAACTCCTCAATGTCCTTTTATTGAAATATCCAGGACTTGTTAGCTTCGTCACCCCCGTAGAGAACTATCTACACAATCTACATAACGCTAAATTGACATCGGCACAATTTTATAAATACTAAATATGTTTTTGAATGTTTTAGAAACTAAAATCTAATAAAACGTTATATGTCCTTAGGCATAATTTCCGATAATGTCCCTCGGGAAATTAAAAGCTCTTCTTCGTCGTACTTTAAACATTCCCTCGTGCTGTAATCTCCTAATTATGCCCTTATTAACTGCTATATATTTACAGTAAATATGAAAATTTAAGATATTCTAAAAATAATTCCATGTTGAAATTTATAATTAAGTGATATATTCATTATAAATTGTTTATTGTTGTCTTGTAATTGGTAATGACTGTTGGACAGCAAACATTATTATTATGGTGTCGAGTTATCTCGCACTTCCTAAGCCTCTAGCCGGGAAACATTTTACTGTACCCACAGATCTGTGGGTATGAGCCCAGTGGTGATAAACTTAATTGGCACTTAGTTTGCCTGTGGTATGCTTATACAATCTTGCTCATGCATACTAGTACCAGGGCATTTGGAAATTAATCGGATTAATTCGATGAGCTAAATCTCAAATTTATCGTTCTGTAAATATGTAAAATATGTAAAATTATCAAATTATCTAATTTACTGTATATAGGTGTATTAGGTGGTTGAAGAGACATCGTTATCTTTGTTAGGATTTTGATTAATTTACATTTTTTTTAATAATTTTTAAAAATATTTTGATTACTTATTTAAGAAATGGTATAGATTTAAATACACATAGCAGTAGCTTCCATTATAGTTAATTTTTAATTTACTTCCAATTCCATCAATAAGTTTCTAGAGTATTTTATGTGATGCATATTTTCCTAATGTTCAAATACTTGCACTGCAATATTTTTGAATTTGCATAAGGCTGTTTCGGGAACTCTCTATCAAAATAAATCCACCTCCAATCAGATTGCTTGCATGATGTTTGGTGGAAAATTCGCGTCTGTGTGGGTATAAATCGCGAGCAAAATTTACTTACTTGGGTCGATCTTTGCGATCTCGTTTAGAAATAGGGTGAATTATCGATTAGGTTCCGATGTAAGAAGCTGTTCGCCGGCAGCAGTCATAGATGGAATAGTAATAAGTGGGTGGTCACGAGCGCTTTTTTCACCCCCTCAGTGCAGGGGTGGAAACCGAATTAGGGATCAACGGAACAAAAACAGGGGAGTCAAAAATATATATGGAATATATAAAGTACCCGCCATTCTGGTTGTTTCGCTTTAGAGGACATTGCAGCTATAATACTATTCGCACTGTATTAAACTCCATTTCTTTTTAAAATAAAAAAAAAAAGTTTATGTACAAACTTTTTTAATTAATATTAACATTTGTCCAATTTTATTTTAAGGCGTAAATTAAGTTACGTAACTATTTCAAAATGAACGTATAGCTAATCTTTCAAATGAAATATTTTAATTTGTCAAAGGTATTAATAATAGCTGATGTAACATACACTACTCAAAAAATAAAGGTAGCCACATTTCTGAACTTCGATATTTGTTTATATTTAAAGAGATGTAATGATCCAGTATTTAATGAATCAATTTTAACAAATTGAAAACATGAAACCACCGCAATAACCAACTACTCTCTTTTATGTACTAACATGTGTAAAAATAAAGTGGTTTAAATAAAATCAAATTTTCGAAAATTTGATAACTTGACTAATTTGCACAAATTGCGAAGTTAATGTCCAGTGTGGCACCCTCTTGCCTGCACAAATGCTTCGCAGTGTCGTGGCATGCTACAAATAATCCTTCGCCAAGCGTCTCGGGAAAAATTGTCCCATTCTTCCATTAAGGCCTGTGACAGCTGTCCAGTTGTAATTTGGGGATTTGGACATCGTCGAGCACGTTTCCCTTATTGATCCCAAACATGTTTGATTGGATTCATGTCTGCGCTACATGCGGGCTATCCATTTTACGGATATTTTGATTATCAAGATAATCAGTGGCGATTTGAACACGAACGGTCTGGCATCATCTTGCATAAAAATAAAATTTTGACCAACAGCATTTGCTCCAGTGATCACTTGAGGCTCTAGAATCTCGTCAATGTAGTTCGAGCGGTTAGTCCACCATTGCAAATAACAACGAAGTCCGTGCGAGCGTATATTATTATTCCATACCACACCATTATGGGGCCACCACCAAAAGGGACATGTAAGAGTCCACCAAACTCTTACATGTCCATCATTACCTGACAGAACAAACTTGGACTTATCGCTAAATATAACAAGAGTCCAATGGCGAAGTTACCTGTTTAAGTGTTCTCTTCCAAATAAAATCTTCTTCGACGATGTTCTTTGGTCAATTTAGACATTATTGTAGCCTTGCCCTCAAGTCAGCCTCTCTTAGCCTATTGCGGACGGTTTGGTCGCTAATTCTTGTCTCTCTTGCCCTCACTAGTTCTTCTTGCAGGTCATGAGCAGTTTGTGTCCGATGGGGCTGCAAAAAACGGTCATCACCTGCCGTAATTTTCCTCGGCCGACCTGTAACTTATAAATTATACTCCTGAATATAATTTAAAATAAAGTTTTTGTTCTACCGTTTGTAATTAAATGATTTGATATTTAATTGACTATGTTTGCATTTGACAAATCGACTTCATATTTCGACGTTTAAATTTCGGTTGGTTGCTCGCTAAACAAATTTCACTGGACTAAAACTATTCGTTTATAGGCTATAGGAGAATTTGTCCATTAGCGAAAGGAAGCGGAGCGAGTGGGGCAATCTCACAAACCAAAAAAACAGTATTTCATCTCGAGTAGTAAATGCTATTTTTTCTGCGATGGAAACAGAGAAAAGTTTAGCATAATTGTAAATGAACTGTCAAAGTATAAATTGATGCACCGATTTACCCAGAACTTTTAGAAGAGGTACGTGACCACTTAAATAATACGTTTGGTTACCAATGGATAGGTAGAGATGGGCCTATTGCATGACGCGAATGACCCGACTTGGACCCAATGGACTTTTATGTCTGGGGACATATGAAAAATTTGGTGTACAATACCGATGATGAAATTGAAAACATTCAATTATTGACCATACGCCTTCAAAATGCTGCAAACACAATAAGCAGATAAAATATCCGAGCGTGTTATAACTCGTGGATACGGCGAGCTTGTATTCAAGCGGCGAGCTTGTATTCAAGCAGGAGGCGGTAATTTCGAACATTTGCTCGAAAAGGTGTTCCTGTGTTGCTCGCATAAATGTAAATATACTATTTTTTCTGTAACGATCGACTTATGTCATATAAACAAAAATTGTGACGTAATCTTCTGCCATCCACATAAGTTTTGTATGTACAAATTATTATCGTAATATTTAGGGTCTTTTACTATATTAGGTTATACGAAATTCTAGCGTTGTCGCTTTCATAATAGTTTTACGTGTCAGTTCGATATTCACGTTAACTGAAGCGTGCTTTCAGATTTGTATTATTTTCTTTGACATACTTCGTTTGTGTTATCAATCCCATTAGATAACTGTTCTGTTCAGAACAAACATTACTTAGTGATATTTGTTTACGAAAAGGAAGATGCCAAAACCGCTTTATCGACAAACGAAATAATGTATTACTTTTGGAAGAGAGGTAATATAAATACTATGATAATCAACTACATAATTTTTATAAAATATTATTCACTTTCAGCATGTTGCTGCTATGGTTAATATTAACAGTGCAGCTGTCATCTCTATATGGAAGTCTCTAAAAAATAACTACATTCCCCTAAGAAAAAACATCTACAAAGAAATCCCGTAACTTATATTGATGATGCGATAGGTTGCAATCAAAAGTACTATTTACCAGATAGTAAATAAAATTATATTATATATTATCCAAATCCATCTCATAGTGTTTTAGATGAATATATTACACTAACCGTACGTGACCAATTAGCTCAACAAGATATATTTTCCCAAAAATTCTTGCACAAGGTTTTAAAAACTTGGGTTTTAAATGGAAAAAAGATGATCCACGTCAAGGCATAATGGAACTTCCACCTGTAGTTTTATAAAGGCTAGCATTTTTAAGAATGTATCTTACATATAAGCGAAAACAAATGAATAGTTACTCTTGTATAAAGCAAAACGGTCGAATCAGTAATTTTTTGTCAAAAACAAGCTAAAAACTAAAAAGAAACTAAATTCTCTAATTAAAATAATGCTCAAATAACATCAAACACCAAAAGGCACCGAAATAACAGTGTTTTAATTGTACCATTTGACAATTCCCAAGATTATTATAAAATTCATTTCTCATATCTTGAGTAGTTTGAGGTGAAACCTAATCTCATGCTGAATTCTTTGCCTGAGATCTTATAATTATTTGGTCGATTTTTATATAGGTACTTTAGTTTTTAAGTAGTCCCGTAGAAAGAAGTCTAATGGCATTAAATCATGTAACCTAGCCGACCATTTAATAGGACCTCTTCTTCATGTCCATCTTCCTGATTCCTTGATCTTCCTTGATTCAAGTACTGTGGCACATTAATTGCGTAATTAGCAGGAGCATCATCATGTTGTAACTAAATGCTATTATTTGGAGCTCAGGATTGTTTGCATTGGAGCATAATGCAGCTGATGTAGTCATCAATTGCAACAGTAAAAATTGCAGTTACTTTTCTCCATTCAAATTATTTTCAAGAAAGAATGGACCTAAAATATTGTTAATTCCTGCCCATACATTAATTTTTGAGGATAGCTTGTATGCATTTCATGGATGTTCTCTTGTCTAATAGCCACAATTCTGCTTATTGACCTTAAATAAAATGTTGCTTCATCGGAAAATAAAATACGATGAGAAAACATTGAATTGCGAAAGCAAATTTCCATCATTTAGTCCCAGCATTCTTGTCTACGATCAAAGTCCTCTTTTGCTAATTCATGTACCAATTTCAGCTTATTTGAATGAAATTTTTGAACTTTCGAAAGTTTGAGAAATCAAGTGTGACTTATAATTATGGTCGAAAGTAATGCTTGTGATAATTGAACGTGGATTGTTTTCAGTTTCTAGTAACACATAAGTTGTACATCTTCATTTAACAGCCCTGGCTGTCTAGCTTTTGAAAAATTCTTTACAATTTCATATTCCCGAAATTGACTTTCAATTCTTACTAACTGCTGATTGATTTATGGGCTTATCCGGGTCCCTTTCTCTAAGAAGTTCACATACTTCTTGATGTATTCTAGTTCTGTCACCGTAACCAATCATCATTAACACTCAAATTCTGTTTTTCGCTCAACTGTACCATTCTTATTAATAAAATAGTTTTCTAAGTGTGGATTCTACTTTAGAAAGTTACACTTGCTTTACTATGACATTTTTAAATTTTTAAATTATTTAATTCAGACAGACGTAACTAACGTATTTCTAAATAATAAATTTCTTTATAAAAAACTTTTCCATCACCGAATATTGCAGCGAAAATTTGATTTCCGTCATTAGTGAGAGAAAATCCCATAATGTTAATAATTTTTTAAAACTCGCAAATATTACCATAGTCAGCTTCGCTTCGTTTGCTAAACTGTTCTCTCGCTTAAAAAATGTTACTTTTGTCTCTCCTTACACAATATACTATTTTTAATTAATTTTCTTTTAAATATGACGAATTGTATAATATTTGTCTATCTAAGTTCTTTTAAATAAAACTAACGTTAATTTCAACATACAAAACGGACTAAATAGCATTTAATAACTAATAATAATAGTATCTTGTGTAACGAATGACGAAAGTAACATCGTTTTAAGCGAGAGAACAGTTCGCGAGCTTAAAAAAATTATTTCGACGAGTTAAATACTATATTTTTCTACGACCTATGGTATTATAACAAACTTATAAAAAATACATAAACTAATACTTTATTTTCAATTAAAAATTACGAAACCATATCATATTTAAGTTAGTTATAAATAGAGTGGACCAATTCGGAGCGAAAGCAGAGGCGTGACTAACGAATTGGTTCCCGCATGCGAAACCTTATTAATATCTAGAGATATACTATCACGAACGGTGCTGTTTTTATGTTAGATACAAAAAAAATGTAAGACGGTTTTTCTAGATTATGAAACGTTCTCGACGATACGTATAAAAAATAAAATCTAAAATGTATGTAATTAGATTACTAAAAAAAAACTTACCGTCTTACGCGTTTTCCCTGACTTGAAAATCTGGAGAAGCGCGATGAAATATTGTTAACATAAGGTGCGTCTCCAAAGTTATTTCTCATCATTGTACACAAATCAAATAAGAACACTTCGTATTTTGTATCGGCACCAGTGTCTCTATCTTTATGTCTTGCGCCATGCACGTGGCGTTGCAAATTTGATTTTGTTAAATGGTTTATATATATATTGCACACTAAACATTTTACATTTACCCCATTGTAAGATAAACTAGGATGGTTCTCAATAAACCTATTGACTAACTTTGATGATAGCGGTTTTTTACTGTACGCTCCTTCAATATAAATACACAGAATACACTTTCCTGCTGCTATTATACGTATACACATGATGACCGTGAATAACACACTAAGTAATCGTATGTGCGATGGGGCACGCGGGAACTAATTCGTTAGTCACGCCTCTGCTTTCGCTCCGAATTGGTCCACTCTAGTTATAATTTAATTTGTAATTTGATACATACATAAAGTCAATGGCTCAATTTTGCAAAATATACAAGCAACACAATTTCCGAATATGAATTTACGCTCTTATCAGCTCTCCGTTGTATGAATTTTACATAAACTTCCTCATAGGTTTCATCAGCTTGATTTACTATTTGTGGTGGTGTATTGGGAATATCTAAATCACTTTCTGTCAGAAATTATGATAAAGCTACAAACAGCACAAACTGACATGATTTAAAAATGACGCGATATAGCAGCAACAGGCAACTAGACGCAGAGGAAAATTAGTAGGTAATTTTCGTCACTAGGGACGAAAGTTAACCTTATGGGATTTTCTCTCACTAGTGACGGAAATCAAATTTTCACTACAGTATTCAGTGGCGAAAAATGTCTTTTTATAAAGGGTCGTGGAAAAAGTATTTATTTACATATTTATTTCACATTTATATCACAATATACTGACGATGATTACTCGTTGAATGCCTCGTCTCCCTCCATGTTGAGTTCTTGTATTATATTAGTATATAACTCATTCGAGGGCCTTCTTTTCTAGGAGGTCCGGGAGACTTGATGACGCATTAGGCGCATGATACCGCTCGCCTGACGTATCGTCGGATGACTCACATCACAGTATTAAAACTTTTATACCGTTGAAAACAAGATAGAATGTACTACCAAAATTAGTAAAGGAAATATAGATTACCATTAAAAAAATGTCGGTGATGTCATAACATGAAAAACAAATGACAATAGAAACTGAAGATATACTGAAAATATTTACTATAGCTATAATTAAAGACCGGATTATATGCAAAAAAAATTGGAAATATGCGCATAAATATGCAAATGTTTTAGCCTAAATATGCACTTCCTTATGAAAAATATGCAGGTAAAAAAATACGAGGAATTTGAGAAAATGAAATACTGTAGATAAAAATATTCTATTATGTTTACCACAAGTTTATTTAGAACATTTTACAACATAATTAACTATGAAAACAATTTACAATCACATATTTCTCAAAGTTTTCAACAGAAAAATTGTGACGCTTGTCTGAAAAAATATATTTATATATTGAAAAGGTTCGTTCTATGTCGACGCTTGTTCTAGGGACATATTTCAAATTAGAAATATCATCTATTGTCAACTCAATATTTTCTACTGAATCACCACAAGATTTTAACAATGTCCTTTAGTTTTTTAAAACCCTCATTTTTTCCTATTACACTTAAAAATTTTTCATACACGGACTGTCCCATTCCTCCTTTAACATCAAAACATGACTTTTCAAATTTTGTTTATTATTTCAACTCTCGATTAGCGATATAAATTGTTTTACCAACTGCAATATAGAAGTGGAAATAAAACTGTAATTGGCTTTAATGAACGCCAACTGTTGAGGTATTTCTTTACTCGAATACACCTATTAAACGTCTATCACAGATTGTGCATCCCTATCAAGATCCATAATAATTGTCTTTATTCCTTCATAATGCTTTGCATGAAAAATAACAGCCTCCAACCACGTTCGCCATCGTGTAACTACTGGTTGAGGAGGAAGGGCAACACCGGGTAGATATTATTTGTAAAACTGAACTCGTAATGGGGCCTTTAAAAATACTTTCTTAACATTACTAATTAATGTATTTACTAAGGGAAAATGGTTTCTGACTTCTTCTGCAACACGATTTAGTCCGTGCGCCAAGCGAGTTGTGTGAATTATATTTGGGTAAAAGATTTTCAATTTGAAAGCTGCCTTCACCATGTATGGTGCAGCATCCGTCAAAAAATATTGAATTTTCTCTGTTGGAATTGATTCCGGTAAGAAGAAAGTTGCCAGTCTTTCCTGTATAAACCTTGTTATTGTCAAATTATTTGCCTTTTCCAACTGTTTGGATGAAATTAAATAAGATTTTGCTGGAACCGATACGTCAAGGATACCAATCATTAAATGAACTATATATCGGCCCACACTATTAGTAGTTTCATCTACGCATATATAAAGATAATTGTTTGCAACAACTTTCTTAATGCTATTCAATGTTTCTGCATAGATAGAGCGAATATATTTTTTTCTTAACGTGCTCCCGTTGGAAAAGTTATATTTGCTGATGCACTTTTTCAAAAATAACTTGACATTTAAATTGTTCTTGTTCCGATTTTTTAGAAGTTGATGGAAAACATTGCGGTATTGTTTGCTGAATCTTTTTCGCCAATTTCATCTTTGTTAGTTTTACAGCATGAAATGGAGTTTTGATATGTTGGTCGATTTGGAACTTTCACTCACCTGTAATCTGCCAAAAAAATATGACATCATCGTTTGTTTTTTTATAAAATAAATGTTAGTAGAAGACAAGGGAATAGATAAAAACTTAATTAATTAATTATTAAGCGGAAATAAACTTAAAATTTGTGAGTAAAATTTTAAATTTGCAGCATGCTACGCAAAACACTTTTTCTCCATCCATACGGTGAATAAGGTGGAATCCATCACGACGCAGTCGCTATTTTCGGCATGCATTTTTTGCTATTATATATCACAACTCACAAGTTTACACTTCGAAAAGCCAACGTAAAATGACGTTTAAAATAAAATTACTTTCGAATATGGGAATAAATTTCGCCGAATAGCAAAGAAACACATATACTACTAATTTTCTGGTAAAATTTATTTTTGTATTTATTTAGAAGTTTTAAGGTATTAGCTTTTCCTGGAATTTTGTCTCGGCCTGGGTGTATGGAAAGAGTATTAATAAATTCTTGGAGACGCTTATCGGAAAAGTAACGGGAAGAGGCTTAATAAAATGCTATTTTTAATTTAAAGAGGGCTGTGTAATTTTTGTTTGTTTGTTACATCCACGACATGTTTTTAGTAATGCCTATAATAAATTTGTTTTAGTAAATAAATAAAGCTCGGATACTTAAAATATGCTAAAATTTGGAATTACTGCAAAATATGCAAATAATATACAAAAAGTATATATTATGCAAATATGCAAATTTATGTAAACTCCACATAATCCGGCCTTTATTTATAATCGTTATACTCCAATAAGATTTTTGCCAAAAAATTAATATTAACAATGTTAAATAATTTATTCATTACTTTACTTCCACACTGTATAGTTATTTATAAGTGGTTATTGTTGTTTTCACACGGAAAGATAAAAATATGTCTTATCAAATCCAAAACTAAACTGTCACTATTAAATATGTGTGTTTTTATGAAATAAATTATTACATTATTTAAAGCCAGAAAGCCTTTTTGTTTCGATGAAGAAATAAATGCTGTAATAGTATTATTACATATCTTTGACAGCATCTTCTAAACTGATAATTAAATTCATTACTTTAAAAATCAGTCAAAGTTTGTTACACTCTTCTTTCTAATTATATATAATTTTAGCGTGTATTATCTCATAGATCATTTTGCTAATTTACATAACTTAAAAAGAAAGGTACAGGTTACATGTTCATTAGCGATTACTCTAACACGGCGTAAAATCGTTGCTATATATAACAAATCACCGTTTCTCTGGTGTCAATTGTCGAGTATTCACCGCCGTAATTTTATCGCACACATTCAGACATAAAACATTCCATTAATTCTACTCGTTCAGCACACTTTTTTTTATTATTTAGCGAGCGCCATGTGCCGCCTCCGTTCAATTAAAAACAGAAGTAGAGACTCCGGCTGCGCGTCCAATAAATCACCGCAAAACAAAATACTACCGAAGAATAATCCGACATTATGCAAATTGTATTGAAATTAATGTACGGAAAATATAAAATAAATATCGTAAGCGGCAAAATTGTATTAATAATATTGCCGAGTCAAGTCGAAAGAAAAACAAAAGGAAGAACGAGCCGAAGGAGTTGGTCGGAAGACCGGTAAGACAGGAATCATGAAATATTACGTTTCTTTCGAAGTGTGGTGGCGTTCACGAAAAAGACTTCACTAATCTTGCATAAACGGAAGGCATTTGGAAAAGATGAGGGCAAATTGGTTCGAACCTCTACTTCTACTGATCCGCCAATCTCCGAATTCATTAATAAACACGCCTAGGGCAACGGATTAATAACTCAAATCCGGTGTTAAAACCAACGTCGGGACTGTAAGATGTTTGCATAAATCTTTTCACGTTTTTTACTATTATTCCGCCGTACTGGTATGCTGATGTATATTAATTTTACTGATTATTCAGGGTTTGTTTACTTTAAAAAATAACGTTTAAAAACTTCTTCGATATTTTCTTTAACGACGAAATGGAATTACTTAAATTGCTCGGACTTAATTGATTTATTTTCGAAAAATAAAAACAGTATAAACAAATGGTCTTTGTAATAAGTTGAAATTGGTAATCAGGGGTACATGACGTCATTGCCAGAGACGGAGCGAGAACATCATGAATCCCGATTTAACATTTTTCACACGCCAATCAAAATATGTCTAGAGAACTACTTACCAAGAAAGAGTAAAGGCATCTTCACTAGAAGGAATATTGCAGAGTTTATTAAACATATCACACATCTTGACTGCTCACCGTTTATATCCAGATTTCAAACGATAGTAAATCAGCAATAATTTTTCCATATGCTCATGTATTAATAATTGTCTATCACCATATACGCATTTATTCATTGAAAACGATCGTG
Source organism: Melolontha melolontha (assembly GCA_935421215.2). Taxonomy (NCBI): domain Eukaryota; kingdom Metazoa; phylum Arthropoda; class Insecta; order Coleoptera; family Scarabaeidae; genus Melolontha; species Melolontha melolontha. Next base: position 90,532,705 of record OW285235.1, read on the forward strand.
CAACATCTGCCGATGAAGTACGGCATATTTAAAGTACAAAGTTTTTTAGTGATGGTACATTTATCATTAATTCGGAAAAATATACTTCTTTACTTTTGTAAAAAATACATTTAATATTCTGTTGTAATATTTTCATTTCAAATATTTTTTTGTTAAATATAAGTAGATCTCTAATATAGAATTCAAGTATAAACATTTCCCATTTTATAAATTATATAACGTTCATTTTCGAGTTTAAGCCACTGTATAACATACCGTTCTTAGCAAATTCAAACTATAAAAATTCTAATTTACTAAATAAAACACTTGGTATATTTGTTTCACAAAATGTATTTAAAATATCTCTGACATATGTTTCGACTTATTCAGTCATTCTCGAAGAGTCATGTAAACTAAGTAAAAAGTATACGCCTACCAATATTTATGCGTTATTTTTTGAAAAGGTTTATTACAGCATCGATTGTGGGGGTGTTTGAAAAATCCAACTGCGTGTTTGTGACCTGTCTGTTGAGATTTATGGCTTTTTTAATTTCTAAAATTTCTAAGAAGTCAAGCCTTTTACCCTTGTTTGAAATTATTAGCATTAAACAAATGAGAATTATGAATACAGTGTTCCGCGAATCCCGTAACCATATTGCCATGTAGTATAGAACTTCTATGTTCTTTGATACGTTCTTTTATAGATCGTCCTGATTGGCAAATGTATACCGCGTCACAATCACTGCAAGTTAATTCATACACCCCTGACTTATCACGCAATTCCGTTGTTCCTTTATTGTTAACTAGAATATTACCTAAATTGCATTTATTTACTAGGATGACATTTAAACCTAACTTATTAAGTATATTAGAAACTTTATTGCTAACCCCAGGTATATAGTTTAGGGTGTGAAACGCTTTGTTAGTTTTTGTATAAGTATGTCCGGAATAAAAATTTTTCTTAAGGATAGCGCGTTGTTTTTTGTAAATCATTTTGTCTAAGAATTCTGTTTTGTACCCGTTGTTTCTAGCTATAGTTTTTATGGTATATACTTCTTTTTCGAAGTTCTCATTATTTAGAGGGAAGTTAATCAGTCTGTGTATGAAACTGTGAAATGCTGACATTTTTATATTCCACGATTGGTTGGAATTTGCCGGAATTACTGTATCTGTTGTAGTGGGTTTTCTAAAGATATCAAATTCAAATCGTTTCTCAACTCTTGTTAATTTTATGTCTAAAATGTTAATCGGTCCGTCTACCTATTTTTCTATTGTGAATTGTATGTTATTATTAAGGGAATTTAAATAATTAAGCAATTGGTCCAGCTGTCTATCAGTGCCCGACCACAAGCACAAAATATCGTCTACATATCTGCCCCAAAAGGAAATGTATTTTAATAGTGGACTGCGGTTGAAATTATTGATGTGTTTGTCTTCAAAATCTGCTAGATATAGTTCAGCGAGTAAAGGGCTAAGGGGGCTACCTATCGGTAAACCGTTGGTTTGTGTATAAAATTTTTTATGAAATTTGAAATAATTTTGTTTTAGACAAATATTAATTAGGTTAAATAAAGTGTTCTGTAGTTCGATGTTCGGAATAGATTTTTGAATGTGACTTTAAAATAATTTTTAGTTCATTTAAGGGGATAGAAGTGAACAGGCTTTTTATATCAAAGGACACTAGTTTAATGTTAGAGGTTAGCTCAATATTCTTTAATTTGTCTATTAATTCCAAGGAATTTTTTACTGCTTTGGGCGAAATGAAATTTATTATATCCGGTAAAATTAACTTGCAGTGATTGTGACGCGGTATACATTTGCCAATCAGGACGCTCTATAAAAGAACGTATCAAAGAACATAGAAGTTCTATTCTACATGGCAATATGGTTACGGGATTCGCGGAACACTGTATTCAAAATTCTCATTTGTTTAATGCTAATAATTTCAAACTTTTACACTCTTGTAATAAGGGTAAAAGGCTTGACTTCTTAGAAATTTTAGAAATTAAAAAAGCCATAAATCTCAACAGACAGGTCACAAACACGCAGTTGGATTTTTCAAACACCCCACAATCGATGCTGTAATAAACCTTTTCAAAAAATAACGCATTAATATTGGTAGGAGTATACTTTTTACTTAGTTTACATGACTCTTCGAGAATGACTGAATAAGTCGAAACATATGTCAGAGATATTTTAAATACATTTTGGGAAACAAATATACCAAGTGTTTTATTTAGTAAATTATTCATTATGTTTCACCAAGAGCCAACCGTGAATTCTATACATTATATAAAAATTCTATTTAAATTCTAAGAAAGCGATATCTTTTACAATTACAAATTTATTACCTAGTTTATAATTTAGACCAGTCGTTTTATTACCTAGTTTTATTAATATTCGGCATCTTTTACTAAATTTATTTATAGCTTTATAGATCAGACCGTTTGTTTTATTGCCTAGGGTTATTATTGAAGAGTCTTAATAGACAATATTTAGTCTGACCACCCGCTGTTAACTAAATATGTATAATAGGGTTCCATTAATGTACAAAGAAATTAATCGGAACTACATGCTATTAGTAATTATATTTTATTTATTTATTTATTTATTAGTAAGACCTTTAAGACACTATTGTAAATTTTGGGTATTATTGCTTGTAGGCACAATTTCCATCAAATAATAACAACAAAAATTCCCCGTTATGACGTCAAACAATATGCTGTACAACCAATCTGCGTATAAGTATAAGTGCGTATAAGTAATAGTGTAGGGGTGTGGTATATTTTTACCTATTTGTAAAACAGTATGATCTAAAACACAGTATCAACTCAACATCAGTACAAGACACAGTCTTAAGGCAACAGTCACACATTTTAACATCATAACAAGCAGCAGCGCAAGACACAAAGTCTTAATTTAAACAAGAACATAACAATCATACGTTAAGAAGAGACACCAGTTTTAGGCTAGTATAAGTCATTGTAGATCCAAAGTAAATGTATATAGTGTAAATAAATATATTTTGGTGAAAAAGTACATTTATTTATTTAACAAACAGTCACCGAAGATTTAAATAGTAAAATGTATCCGGACAGCTTTAGAACCTGTGCACTTTGAAGCAATATCGCGGGGTCATGATTCTACTAACTGGATACAACCATAATTTTGGTCCATCGCGAACCCGACAACATAACAACCATCAAACAAGTCAACAATTCGGTATACAGTAAAAACTCCAGGATTGTTGCTTAGAACTGCTTCATTTTTTTACATTTTCAGCAGCAGTTAGAGGGTTTGGGAAAGCAATCAATGAAGATCATATACAATATTCATGGCGACATTTATAGAATACTGTGGGTTGGGTAGTATAACTAAGAGAGTTCTAAACCATAGGATTTAACACAGTGGTCTAAATTCACTTTTTATCCCCTCCACTATCTAACTCACGTGTTCTCATCACGTGACCAGGCCCACAACCCGCACGAAATTCAAACGCTAAGGAACCGTAGGCAATGGGGACTTCAGTATCGGGGCTATTTACATGACGACCTTAGGGTACGTCGTCATACGGAAGGCGGGTCAAGGGTGGATGACCTCAAAACGGCTCTAGCTGCTGGGGGAGTAGTGAAATACCGCATTGTGGTTCTCAAAAAAGCATAAGACAAGCACATGTTAACTTACGAGACTTTTCGGAACCTCCTCTATCGGGTTTCGAGAAAGCGCTAGCACTCTCCGATGAATCATTGCCGACTAACACGTCGGATTATGTCTATAAACGCTAATGTACAGCTTGTTACGTATTATTGTATTAATGTTATTACTGTGTCAATTTCGAAGTAAATTATTCATTTAAGCTCCTCCTGGAATTTACTCCTGATTGCCTATCCCTAGTAATAAGAACACAGCGGCATTACAAAATAGTTAAGTGACAGAGAAGTTATTTTTTGCAATTAAAATATTATCTAGTGGTAATAATGTTTGGTATTGTAAACTATCTTGAATTTCTGGAAAATATTAAGGCCTATTCACACATCACAAAACTTAAGTGAATATAAAAAAGAGAATGCTGCATATAAGTAAAATTATTTAAATAATTGATTCGCCATTATGTAGCTGTGAATTTCTGTTTTCGAACACAATGTATATTAGTTGTTAGTGCGAAAATTACCATAATTATCGACAAGATATGATGACGGACTTCCAAAATCTGAATAACCCACAATCTATAAGTTTGCTACAAATCCAAGCTCAATAATATATTTGTTCCCTCAAAGTTTTGTTAAACCTCAAAGTTTTTAATGGCATCGAAAATTAGGCTTTAAGTGAGATGATATGTGTTACAACGTATTCATCCCTGTATCAAGAATTTTTTTAACTTTCTGTGGGATCTATTGTCCAGCGTCCGATGTCGTGTCTCTTCTTATTTTTTTGTCACTTAAATAGACCTTGAAGGGAGACATGACTCAAATTACTTAATAGATTATATTTATCTTAAAAAAAAATCTTCCGCAATAAAAGCAAAAGTAAACATTTTTTCAAGATGGGTATCGCGATCTACGGTGAAAAATTGTTGCTGGTAGATAAAAAAAATTCTAATTTGTTTCAATAAAGTGCGCTTTGGTTATAAAAAGTCTTTTTTCTATTTTGCGTTCGAAATGAACTCATTATGAAACCCAAAACAGTATCGAAATGAGCTTCATTTCGATACGCTTTTTTTCATTTTTAAATGTCGGCGTTGTTCGAATACAGAAATAAATATCATTGCTGTCATTTGATTTTAAGAATTTATGTACATTTGACAAATATGATATATGTCCGTATTTTACACAACGTATGTTGTATACAATTGACAACTACATATATATGTTTCAATGTCACTCATGTTTATATTTTTAAATGAAGTATCAAGTAATGTTAACGAAAATTAGTAAATAATATCATAATATGTAATATAATATACTTCGCGGATAGCAAGATTTAAATTGGAAAATGTCAAGTATCAATGTGACCAACTGCATGCTTTATATAAAAATTAAACTCTGAACTTTCAAATTAAATAATTCCAATTTAAGCAATTTATTAATGTAAAAAACGCAAAATAGAAAAAATAGTATAAAAAACTCGTTTCATAAGGCCTTTTGCCGCACTCGCTCTTTAGAAAACTCGCCGCTATCGCGGCTCGTTTTTTAAACTGATCTCGTGCGGCAAAATAATGCCTTATGAAACTTGTTTTTTTAATATACTATTTTTAAAGCTTTTGAGAAATAAAGAATAACAAGGAAATCTAGCTGTTAGACCCCGGCAGTCGTCGTCCATTATTGCTTTTGGGATTTTAGGCTGGAATCGCGTACTGGATACTGCTTCTTTTTTGGTCGATGTTTCGTCCACTGTTGAAAGGGACATCTTCAGGCCTGTTCCTGCTCTGACATTGAAAGTTTGTAAGTTTGGAACGGGGTTACATTGGAGCAGTTCAATTTCAATCTGCCTTATGTGAATCTGTAAAGATCCTAAAGCTTTCCAATAAATACATAAATAAGTACCATATGAGCAAAAATTATATACATAAGGGATGCATCGGTATTTGTGAATCAGTTAATGGTGGTTGATCAAAGTCATCTCTAGATTGAATTTTTTCTCCAGCCACTTTAGCTTTAGCCAACCTCTGAAAGTTATGTATTCGTAAAAAGCTGTAGCTTAACATAAAGCCATTCTATCTGAAACTCCAAATCTATCACACGTCATAGCAAAATTCGAAATATCGTATTTTTTAGTTTAATGCCCTGGTTTCATTGGAGTAGATACTTTTGGAACTTCTACATTTTCAACTATATCCACATCTGATTGATGTGAAATGCATGTTGGTTCAATATCCTTTGGAATTCTTGATATTATTATGGATACTTCTTCTAAAACGTCTGCCATATATTAATTATTGTCAATTTTCTATCATTATGTTGGTTATCATGAATTCTTTTAGATGTTGCGGAATCAAACCACACGAACATTTTATTGTTTTTGACTTAATTTTTTTTAAATACTTTTTCTGTTAATGATTTCAATATCAAATTTACTCTAGATATGATCAATTTATCTGCTTCATATATATATATATATATATATATATATATATATATATATATATATATATACTTATATATATGTTTATATATATATATAAGTAAAAATTAATTAACGGGTCAGCGGTCAGTCAAGTAAAAAAAAAAACGAAAACTCCTCTATTTCACTCTATATTTCATAACGAATTTGTTACTTCCTCAGGAGTGTAATTGAGAGTTAAAATCTAGCAAACAACGACACTAAACATGTTAAAATTAATCAAATTTAAAACATCAAATTAATATGATATTGGTTTATCGTCAGCCTTTTAAAAACAAATATACATAAATGATAAATATACATAAATGACAAATATACATAAATGATTATATTGATAGTCTATAAATATATATAACAATTGATAAATTATTGGAGTTTTTCGGCTTTATATTGTGTATATGTATACACAATCATTCGAACCATTACAAAAACGGGGAGCTGCAGTAAAAACAAATTGGACACAATGCAAGGTGGATAATTAATGGAAATAATTGCGAAAGAAATTCCTTTCATACAGTGTTCCCTGTTCAAAGTTAGACTAGAGACTGAAGAATGTATTTTAAGTTTGTTAATTAGGATCGCCTCAGGCAAGCGACGGATGCGGTGGTCTCAGTTTGTCTCTCTTTATGAAGTTTTCCCAATTAATAAAATTTAAATTACATCAACCACTGTTGGAATCAAGACGGAAAACCTGTCGTCATAATTGCGAACGTGAATTTTTTTCTTCGTTTTACGTCATTTGGCGTCTTTCATTAATGTGGCGGCTATTAGACGCCTTAATAAAACCACGTAGAGGGGAGCTTTCAGTTCAATAATTAACGATGATTTGTAGATATTTTTTAACACCATACCAATTTAAGTTTGGTCTTTTAAAGTTAGTTTAATGAAAGTCTTAATTTGCATTGAAATCTTTAAAATAAGCAAATGGAAATATGTGTTTTCATATGCGTGTACATGATCATTAAACAATTTCTAATAAAACGTTAATTTAGCAGTGCAAAACTATTCAGGCGAAAAATCATACAGCGTTTTTCAATATTGCTTTGAAATACTTTAATTGAACTTAAATAATTAAAACGAGTATTTAACTAATATTTCTTATTTAAGCACAAGTACTGTACTTCTTCTTCCTTATAGGAATAATTGACGATTAAAGTGCACATCAAAATGATATGTTTATGTGCTTTTTAATTTTAATTTAATTAAAATATCTGAAAGTATTTCGCTTTTCTATTTTAAACAACTATGTATTTGACAGAAATCAGCAAACGTTAATCTGGAAAACTTCAAAACATCCTACGTTCGAGAAATGGAATTTTTGACAAAAATATAGAACTCAAATACTTCGAATATTTCAATTATTTTTATACTAAATTGGTAGACAACAATATCAGAGAATATTATGTTATTTTAAATTAATAAAATCCATAGTGAAAAACATTATTCAAGCATAAATAATTAATTATTCCAATTCTTCTATATATTATTTCATTTTTATATTATTACTTGGGACCGGACACGAGAGGCCGATGACTCATCGCCCACGGGTGTACTATTGAAAATTTGTATTTTTAAAGAGTTTTTGCTTTTAATTATGTAATTGGAAAACAAACGGGTGATGATCTATAAAATACGAAATACTGTTTTATTTGTTCATTTTGTAGTTCAAATTGAGTAAAGGAGAATTAATATTAACTAGCAATACTTTCTCAAGGTTCGCTTCTGTAAAATGTGTTCTCTTTGAATGAAATACCTCCTTGTAGATAGAAAGCGACCTTTCTACATCGCAACTGGTTATATGTGCATACTGGAAATATTCTCTTATTTCAGCATATTTAGCAGTTAGATTTTGAGGCATTGTGCCAATACACAATTGCCGCAATGTTATTAAATCTGGATTTATATTAAAAACTGCGTCCACATCCGAAGTCTCTTGGAATATTTTTCTAATTACCAATAGCCACATCTAATGTGGTTAATCCATCATTTAATTTGAGATTTTGATTTTCAAAATAAGTATTAGTTTTGGCAAATTTTGAAGGTGTTCCTGAAAAAAGTACAATTGATTTTTTAAATTTGGAATATGTATCAGTTCCTAGCTAGTAGCTTCCAACCATATTCCACATCTACTTATTACTGGAGAGGGAGGCAGTGATGTATGTCACTGCCTATATATATCATATATAATAAAAAATAATTACAACAAAGCGATATAACTGACAACAAGATGATGATAACTAATAACGAACAAACGGAAATTGATAATTAACTAGCCGAACTTAAATTATAACAATTAAACGCGATTACAGCAAAGAGAAACTACAGAAAAACACTTTATACGGAAATTTTAAGTAGACGTTTGGTTACACAGCAATTTTTGCTTAACATCATTTCATGGCCAACCAACCAACTATTAGATGCAGCACCGCATTTTGAATATTATAAACATAGGTATATCCCATTAAAGGGTTATAACTTCGAAAATACTAAAAATAAGTACTATGTTATTGGTACCATTTTAACGGCAATTTTACAGGAATTTGCTGACTAATAAAAAAATTATAGGTTCAATTAAAAAAAAAAGATAAAATATCCTTTAAACTTCGATAACTTTAGCACGACATATTTAACACCCTGTATATTTTGTCACCTTGTTCACCCTAAAAACCTATAACGTGTTAGTCCATAAATTGACAACAAAAGAGTTACGTGAGGCACTGCACCCATTTTCAGGCTAAGACCTAAAATGTTAGACGCTGCAACTGTAAAAATTTTAATAAAATTTGCAATAAAACCAAAACTAACAGTTGTAAGTGCACATTGTCATATATTATTGCAAAGATAATTTATCTATCATCTAATCTAGCTATCATCATAATAACAACAAAGTATAGCAATCTATTTAAAAAAAGAAATCGAAAGTGGTTGCGGAAATTTGGAACACCCTGTAAATATATAAATAAAAATAGAAAATTCACTGTAGCATACTACCTGCGTACGTAAAATTTTATTGCTACAACTTTATTAATTTTCATGCTAAGCTCCGCCGACACACTATTGCCGCACCCGGTATATAGTCTCTCTTTTTCATTTTTCAAACAACAATATTTTAACGAAAACTTTATAAATTAAAATCGTCGAAGTGATTGCCTTTACATAGTTTTACTATATAATAACACATGATTTGTATACTGAATATATTATTAATTTATCCTAAGCAACTGTAAAAAGGTCAAAATTCAAAATCGTAAAACATAGTTCATAAGGTCAAGAAAAATGTCATTGCTCACGACGAAAACGGCAAAAACGTCGATATGCCCCTTGTAATAAAATTGTGCAGCAGTATAATATCAAACTAAAGAAAGCATATTTACAGAGCACGCTATCTAATATTTTTAAGACAACTTTGGCGCATTAAAAAATACATCTAACGAGAACCGAGGGAGAGTAAACATATTGGTTAGTATCAAATTACGTTTTCTCAGAGGGGCTTAAAGAAACTATTGTTCTTCTTTTGTCTCTGAGGGACAAGGAACATAAACCAGGGATTTATCTCCCTCGGTGAGATTGAACAAGCATTAACATGGAAATGTAACGTTTGCATAAAATTATCGGCAACATAAACAAGAATAATATCCCAAACTGAAAATAAAGTAGAAAGTTACGTAAAATCTAATATTCGAGTAAATTTAAATAAATATATTTGTTATTGGCAACAGCAAGAATATCTGTTATACTAAATATATCTTAATTATATTTATATTTATGTATTTATTTACAATATTAAACTAAAGAATTTTTACAATTAATGGAAAAGTAATGTTTAAAATAAATATGTCTTTTCAAACGTCCTATAAATAATATAAAAAATAGTAAATTTAATTATTAGGTAAAGTATAAATTTTTGTTTTAATTTTCGTATCATGGCATATTATACGACTATAAGAAAACATAATATTTGGTTTTACCTTAATTTTGAAAACTGTAATACTACCTTAAATGATTATTATGTTTCTCTATTTTTTTTTTTTGCTTAAGTGCTTTTCTGGCACAACTTTAAGAATGTTGTCTTTCGAGCTTGTCTAGCCTCTTCTGCTTTTCTTACTTATCCCATTCCTCACATAATTTTCGGTCTATTCTCGTCCATCCGTTAATTGTTTTGAACATATTTTCCCTTATATAGTTTTATTTCTATATTTTTTATTTTGCTTATTTTCGTGAGTCTATTTTCTTTAAATTCCCAATTCACACACGAGAGCTCTGCTGTTTATTTGTATGTTAATATTTTAGAAGCATAACAACATGCGAACAAGGCCTAAATAGAGAAGCTTATTGTATAATGGCATACTTGAAGACAGAATAGAGGCGGCCATGATAAATGAAGTTTAATGTTCGCAACTATCTAACAAGTTTTTCAAAGCAAAGCATAGTTGCTGCACTACCTACGAGTAAGTCTTTTCACTTTCGCCCAGAAATAATTCGTACATTCAACAAACTAATACACTGAAATTAAAGTATTTCAATATATTTATTCATAAGAAACTACTTATCTGCATCACTGATTGTAGAATAATTCAGTCAGATAGTTAGTCAATACTTTCGGGTTAATATTTGTCGCTATTTCAGGATCTGCTCTTAGACTGATTCTTTTTATTATCCTTGTTGGTCGTACTTCGTTAAACATAACAGGTATTCTTAGTACTTTCCGTACTACGAGGTCTTTCAAAAAGAGGTGTAATTTTAAATTTCCCGCCATTTTTGAACTGTCAACGTTCAACTGTCATGGTGGTAACAATTGAGTAAAAATCTAGACGTTTTCAGATATGGATCGATACAGACTTCCAAAGTGACATGATATAGTGAAAATCACTACAAAAATAGTGAAAAGATCGCTAACAGGGTTCGTAAAGTTTGTACGGCTTTTGGTTATCGCGATATCCCTTCTCTCTCGCAAAGCTATAATTAATTTAATCAATAAATTCGAGTGTTTTGGACAAGTTAGTGATGTAAAGATTCTAAATTGTGTTCCTCCTGCCAATTTAATTGAAAGCTAGCTGAGAAGCCAGGTTTTTGCATATCGAGACGATTACAGAAATTGGGCATATCACAAGCCAGTTTACATCACATAAAAATATTGGCGTACATGCTTATAAGATGCAGTTGACACGAAAATTGAAACCATAAGACCACGCACAACACCGTGCATTCGCAGATTTGGTGCTGGAAATGCATGACCAAGATCGTGATTTTTCAAACAAAATTACTCTGTGTGATTCTGAGAGGCAAGGCTCATTTTAATCTGTCTGGGCACGTAAATAAGCAAATCTGTCGCATCTGGGGCTCCAAGAAACCAAGAGAAATAGTCGAACAACCTCTCCATTCACAACAACTAACAAGTGCAGTTTTTGGGCTGACGATGTTCTTGGGTCATATTTCGAAAATGATGCTGGTTCGGACATTTCAGTGAATGGATTGCGTTACCGATCGAAGTTGACTAATTTCTTTTGGCCTAAAATTGATGCTATGGACGCGGACAAATTATTATTTATTATTTATTTATAGCAAAATGGCGCCACAGGCTACAAAGCTCGTAAAACAATGGCTCAATTGCGTGGAAATTTTCCTGATGATGTGATTTCTCGAAATGGAGACTTCAATTGGCCTCCTAGATGGTGCAAGCAACAAATACCTACAAATGTGAACTTTTCTTTACACTAGGAGAAATTACCAATTTATCCATACATACAATACAATACATCACAAATAATAATCTGACTGATAACAATTAGAACCATCTTGATCGATTGTGAAGTTACAGTTTAAAATGAACGACAGCACACTTAAGAAAACACGCTTAATAGAGCAAACAAGGAAAATCTCCCAATAACAATCACATGTTGTCGACTAACTTGCTGGATTCCCCAACAATTCCTCTCATATATATACAGGATGCTCCGCGACTCGACCGACAAATTTATACCATATACTCTGGCGGTCATTACGATCAAAAAATGTTATATTATCTATAGGTGAACTCCTCTAATTTAGTAAGCCTTGACGTATTAACGCTTGATTGACAAATTAATGACTTTTGTGCTGCAATATTAATTTAAGTCATTATGCCGCGTTTTACTAATAGAGAATATGCTGATATGGTTTTCTTATATGGTTTTTACAATGGAAGTGGACGTGCTGCAGCTGCGGAGTACATCAGGCAATACTCAGATCGTACTACACAACATTTTAAAACGTTTTTCGCTGTTTAAAAGAGACAGGATCTTTCCCAAATCGTTGTGTGGAAAAAGATGGATTTGGAAACGAGGAGGTAGTTTTAAATGAAGTTGAACGCAGTCCTTCTACCAGTATTCATAGAATATCTCATACAACGGGAATTCCTCAAACCAACGTATGGAGAATTCTGCACCTTAATGAGCTTTATCCCTATCATTTACAAAAAGTCCAGCATTTACTTCCTGAAAATTTATAAAATTGAGTACGGTATTGCCAGTGGTTACAAAATAATTTGGGGGTTATTCCACACATACTTTTACGGATGAGGTCCAATCTACAAGGGATGGTATAAACAACAAACGTAATTCTCATATCTGGGCGGATCAAACCCACACGAAACAATCGTAGTTAACCATCAACATCGTTTTCCGTCAACGTGTGGTTCGGCTTGTAAAATAATCTAATTGGGCCTCATTTTATTGAAGAACGTCTTAATACAGAAACTTGCCTTCACTTTTTGGAAGAATAATTGCCGAATTCCTTGGAAGATATTCCTTTGGAAGCTCGTCGTAGCATGTGGTATCGGCAAGATGAAGCACCACCACATTTTGGAAGACAAGTGACGGTGTTTCTTAATGAAAACTTTCCGAAAAGGTGGATAGGACGAGGTGGTTCTGTACATTGGCCAGCTCGATCCCTGGTTTGCCGCCTTTAGATTTTTTTTGTGGAGTTGCCTCAGATCTCGTGTGTATAGTAATGGTAAACCAGATACACGCCAAGGGTTGACTGACCGTATAGTTAAAGCTGCAAATTCTCTAAAGAATGAATTGGCATCAATTAACTGGCAACATTCATGACACGAAGAATAGCTGCTTTTTTAGAAAATGGCGGTTCTCATTTTGAACAGTTACCGTAATTTTGTGTTAGTTATTAATTTATGTCAGTCAGTTGTCGATCGTTACATGTGTACGTTCCATATTATTTACACATACGTCTTCGATTAAAAGTAGATTGTTACCAAATTCGACGTGAAATGCCCCGTAGAGCGCACATCTTCCTTTAATAATTGGCATGCAAAGAAATTAAACGTATAAATTTTTAGCAGCTGACTTTTCGTACGAAGTTATTGAACTATTAGCATGTAATAATAACATCGACAACAGTTAAGTACGTAACATACCCATGCATATATTCTATAGCGTATCTGTGTGTATGTACAAGTTCAATAGATAAGACACTCTGAATGCATAGGCGACACATAATACAATTTTCGGGTGGAAGGGGTGTTAATTTTAGGTGTCGCGTCGTAATTGACTCACAATTTATTGGATTTATAGTCTATGTAATTGCATTTTTACATTTTTAATACGTTGTCTTTTTATTTCAAAAACACCTGTATGTATAGCAAACGCCAATTAAGTCGGCGCGAGGAGGGGTAAGTTCGCGCAGGATTAGAAGTAGTGGGGAGATTTGTATTTGGTTTTACATCAAATGTCAGATAATTCTAACCTCTGAGCGTGTATTACTTTATGATCCCCTAGCAAATACATTATGTTCCGTCAAACGTCAATGACAAATGTATTCTGACAATTACTTGAGTAGTGGGGGTGGACGTTTTTAAAAACGGCTTCTGAGCACTCCCACCTCGCGCCAACTTAATTGACGCTTGCTATGCGTATGTATTGAATATTATATTTTGCTTGTATTTTTTGGTACCATAGAGATATTTTTCTTGTACTGTACGCAAATGTACATACTTCTTTTCTTTTTGTTGGACAAATAAATTACCATTACTTTAATTGTTATTATTTGTCATTGTCAACACAATATTTTTGTAGAGATAATTTAATGTCTCTCCAGAGTATAAACGATTACGATCATATGGTATTGTAGAAGTTCAAAATTGAGTCGTAAACGAAAAAAGCCGTTAAAATTTGAAACAATATTAATTCTACGCACGTTAAGAGTGCTATTACTTGTAAATATTCTTTCTACACTTTACGACGCTATTTTATTCGAATTTTTCAGAGAAAAAATTCGCCCTGAAGTAGGAATCGAACCCACGACCTCTGGCTTGCCGGACCATTGCTCGACCACTTAGCTGTTGAGGCGTGAATTAGAAACTTTTATAGGGATGCTTTGGTTACATCAAAGAAACAGATGAATATATCTTGCCCGTAGTACGGCAGTTGTGCAAATTAATTGCGTTTTCGCGAAAACGCAATTAAAGTGCTATTACTGTTATCGTTTTCTAGGATTTCTTTCTCACCTTTATTATATCTGCTGCAGCATGTAATATTTATATCCTCTTCTTAGACATCAATCTATTTTATGTGAAATTTAAAGTGAATTTTTGGTACTGTTTAGGTCTTTATAGTAAAATTCTTTCGCAATAAGAAACACATGGAAAAGGATGCGTGTTAAAAAATATATACAAGACCATTATATTAATAGAATTAGTACATTTAAAACAGGATAGTAAATTTCATCCCAGGTTTAGATGGTCCGTTTAAATTAATATTTATTTGTCAGTTTTACGTCTTAGTATATCTGATACGTGTCTCGTGATTTTTGTAATATTGAAATGTTTCATAATGCACCTTAAACGCATATTATAAACCTTTATTTAGAAAGTAAATATTCAGTTGTGCTCTAAAACTCTCACATTTGCTAGCCTGCTATATATATTAAAGTATAGTACGATAATGGCGTAAACTTACTATGGCTCAATTATTATAAAACCACTTTTAATGAAAAAATTTAATCGGTTCCGCATAATAAAGTCATTTAAGCAAGCTATAATTATTATTCATTACTTGTCCATAATCATCTGTAAATAAAACTATTGAAACGTTTTGTTTAATTATCCTAACAATATACAAATTATGGAGTTATACATTAGTTTGCGGAAATTATTGTTTGAATTTTTATAAACAAGTGGTGAATGTGAATCTAATTATGTCAATTATAGCTTATAATAGCGATTTTATCTTGGTACAGACTATGCATGATTTTCTCCGTAACAGCTATCCACGCCTTCGATATTACTAAAAGTATAATAATGATATACTTACATGTTTTTCTTGTGATTGTACATAAATAGGAAAAAAACTTTTCCACATTATTTTCCATTGTGTTAACGGACACTACTCGGAATAATAATATTGTGAATAGTAAGCACCATCATTTATATTGCAAAAATATGAATAAAATTATAGTAAATAATTATATTCATATTATATATTTAAGAGAGTGTTAATTCAATAATCAAATGTTATTCCAATTAGTCAATCTACATATAATCATGTGTGTTTGTAAATACAGAAGTAAGGTTACGAATAATAAATGTAATGCTATAGCAATTAAATGAGAAACCTCTTTGCTCAGAGATTAGTTTTAAAATTAGCTTTATTTTTACTGGATACTTGTTTTCCCAATAATACAAGGTGCTATCCAAAAGTTCCAGGAATTTGAATGTGGTGCGCGAAGGGACTACAGTACAGTTCAATGGCATTAGGTATAACCTACGTCTATACTAAGTCAGGCTATCACACGGTACTTTCCTAGGTCGTGACACACAGTTTCTGTGTTTAGCGGTATATTTGTTGAATCGCGTTTGAGTTGTTCTGCGACACTACAATGTCTTAATGTGAAAGAGTTAACAACGTGCATTAAATTTTATTTCGAACTTAGTAAAATAGCAGCGGAACTCTGAAAATGCTTAAACAAGCGTTTGGGGAGGATGCTTTAGGCTAGGCCTAAACTTGTGAGTAGTACAACCGTTTTAAAAATAGACGTGTATCGGTTGATAATGATGAGCGTTCTGGTTGTCCATTGACCGAAAATACGCCACATAAGGAGAACAAACTACGACGGCGTGTCCTACGGTGTTTGTCAGCGTATTCTGTCCGACGAACTCAAGATGCCGTGCATTGCTTCGAAGTTTGTGCCAAGCTTATTCAGCATTGAATGAAAACGGCACCGTGTTCATGTGTGCACAGAGCTGAAAGAAACTGCCGAAAGGGATGCGAACTTCAATACCAGAATCGTTACTAGTGACAAATCATGGATATATTAGTATGATCCCGAAACAAAGCAAAAGACATCGCAGTAAAATCCGTCATCGTTACCAGGACCGAAGAAAGCACTGCAAGCTCGAAGCAACGTCAAGTCGATGCTGATTTGCTTCTTTGATGCTGATGACATCGTGCACAAAGAATTTCTCTCACCATGTGAAAAAGTTACTGGACGATTGTATTGCAATGTTCTCCGGCAATTAAGAGAAAACATTCGACGCAAGTGACCTTCCAAGTGGCGCTATAATTCGTGGTTCCTACGCCATGGCAATGCACAAACCTACACGTCACTTGTCGTGGGTCAGCTTCTAGCTTTAACGAAGACGGTAATACTACACAACCCTTCTTCCTCACCAGATCTCTCTTGTCATTTCTTCCTGTTTCCGAGGTTAAAGCTAAAGTTCAACAGACGCCCTTTTGAGACGCTTGAGAAGATCCAGACTAAATCGCGGGCACTGTGGAGGATGTTAATTCGCCAAGACTTTAAACACTCCTTCCAGTCATGAACAAGCTACTGGGATCCCTGCATTCATGCGGAAGGGGAGTACTTTGAAGGAGGTGGTGAATAAGTTGTGAGAACAATTGATTGCGTTTTTTTTCACGTTTCTGGAATTTGTGGGTAGCACCCCGTAGCTAAAGCAAAGTAATTTTGAGTTCATTATAACGTTGTATACTTAAGCAAACAATATGCTCAACTTACACACATCAATAAAAGTATTAGGACGTCGAAATTCGTTTGAAAAACCCTTACCTCATATACGACTTTAAATCCTGGATGTATTTCGACAACTAAGTTGTAATGATCAGCCGAAGAAAAGTATTAAATTTGGAGCTCTAGCGCTTACTTTACATAAGGATAACATATAAATGATTGTTTATTATGTTTTAGTTTACTTGGAGTAATTCTCTTTAAGAATAAGAAATTATTATATTATTGTTATAGCAGATTTTTCTCACCCATCGCCTGCTGAGAAAAATTTTGCTCAAACCGCATACGTATGAGTATGATTTATGGTCACACGGCGCTTTTATGATATTAATATGCACCATAGAATGGTATCTACTACAAATTTTACAAATATTTTATTCTACAGGAATTCCAAAATGCGTTGACGATTTTTAATATGGAATAAATTTTTATTGGTTAAACATTAAAAAATTACAACGACAACATCTTAATCTATAACTGGGAGTTTTTTTTAATTGAATGGCGTAGGTGAGATAATAATAATAATAATAATAATAATAATAATAATAATAATAATAATAATTATTATTATTATTATTATTATTATTATTATTATTATTATTATTATTATTATTATTGTTATCTCTTCCACTCACAAGAACCATTCGTTCTTGTTTGCCATTATCTTACCCCATTGGTCTATTCGAACAAGATGGATGGCATAGTTATCTATCATTCATTTATTTTATATGAATATTGATTACAGTAGATACTTACCAGTACTTTCAAGGTGTGAACATATGTGTTGTCCGCTGCTAGCAGCTTGTGTCTCTTTATGGGTATGAACTTGTGTGTTGGTTGGTGCTGGCAGCTTGCGTCTCTCTCTGGGTGTGTGGTTTGTGTTTGTGCGAGCGCGCAAGTGTAGGGTGTTGTATGTTGGCGCGCTCGTGCGTGTGTTTAGTGACCGGTCGCGTTAATTTTGAGAGATCGGAGAAACTGCCGTTGCGCAGGGCCGCCAACCCTTTCCCGGCAACTTCTTTACTTTTCCGTGCAGTACTTCGACGGCCCGACCCCCGCCCCATCGAGGCAAGGCGCAGACCAGCGAAGCGCACCCTGCACGGGGTTGCTCATCGCCAACCGAGGGAACACTCTTAGCGGCTACTTCGGTCGACGACGGTCACACTTTGTGCCATCTTAACGTTTTCCGCCATTGCGGGGGCACTGCACACACGTCGAACGTGTGTGTGCTCTTAACGGCAGCCTAGCCAGGTTGCCGCCTAGGACCGGTCCTAGTGGTGTGTGCATTGCGCGGCCCCGTTTTTTGCGCCGCGTAGCTTGGTTCCTCTCTCCCCTGCTGGAAAGGCGGAATGGCACCTGTCCGCCCATCGGGCAGACCCCCTAGAGTTTGGTAGCGCATATGCTAGGCTACAACCCAGTAGAGGACCACATCAGCACCCCACTCGTTCCGTCATTTCGGCTCCCGGACAGGTTGCCCGCGTTCGCGCGCTGCAACATCAGTTTAGCACGCGAGGTATTATTGCAGCCGTGTCTAACAAGACACTTTTTTGCATTTTTAAATAAAGTTTTTGGTAGAGATCCAAAGTATATATGGACTTGTGTAATTTCTGTGGAATTTCTCCAGTTGCGCCAATCACAATTGGGACTATTAGGACCTTGTCCATCTTCCACATACTCTTGATTTCGTCGCTGAGAGGTAAATATTTATTTACCTTCTTACTATAGTTCCTTGCAGTGTTTTTTGCCAACGGAATAGCAATGTGAATGATGTACGTTACCTTGTCCTTCTTCAGTGTCAGTATTAAATCTGGAATGTTCTTGGGAATTCTTTTATCTGTGATTATTTGGCGATTCCAATATAATCGAGAATTTTCGTCCTCGCAAACTGAAGGTGCTTCATATTCATAATACGGGACATTTTCAGAATACGACAAGTGCATCTGTCTGAGCAACGGGTGTAATATTTTTGCAACCCTGCTGTGTCTCTCGAGATATTGTTTGGGGGCAAGTACAGAGCATGCTGCCATTAAATGATCAATTGTTTCTTCCTTATCTGCGCATACACGACATTTAATGTCAGATAAATTCTCCTTAAGAATTTTTTTCCTATAGGAACGCTTTGGAATTACTTGGTCTTGGATGGCGGCTATGAACCCCTCTGTTTCTGCAAACAGGTTACCTGTATACAGCCATGCCTGCGACGCTGAGGTGTCAAAATTTTCAGATCCAATTGTTAACGGATACTTGCCATGCAAAGATTTATTTTTCCATCTCTCTTTCTGTTAGGGTATACTTAAGATTCTCGTGGATGGGTTGAATTCATCGTTAGCCAGTTTGAGTGGCGTAAAATTGTCCATTTGAGCAATAGCATTATGCAATATACTTTCTTTCGACTTTTGCAGAAAGTACTCTCGTAAATTATTTACCTGTGTATAATGCCTGCAATAAGCACTCGGTATTCCTCTACCTCCTTCTCTTCTTGGTAGGTGGAACCTTTCGATCACACTACATGGGTGATGAATTCTAAATTTTCTGGCTTCTACTCTTGTCTTGATGTCTATTGCTTCAAGTTCAGTACCAGTCCAGTTAATTATTCCAACAACGATCGCAGCCTAGAGAAATACTGATCTTTCGCTGATTCTTTTGCAATATTGTGTTCTATTCCTCTAGCCTGCAAATAACCAAGATACTTATAATAGTCGTTGCTCTCCATTCCAATAACTAGTCCTTGTCCGCCCTCCACTTCGAACCCACGATGTTCAACCTATTGTCCCTTTTCTATGCAACTTATTTTGCATTTTTCCAATCCAAATTTCATTTGGATATCTCTACTATAACGACCAACACAGTTTAGGAGATCGCGAAAATTATTCTTTTTCCTAGCATACAATTTGAGATCATCCATGTACCAAAGGTGACTAATTTGTACGACAGGTTGTAGTAAATTACATCCCTTATTTAGGGAATTTAACAAAGTTGTTAACGGTTTCAAGGCTAAACAAAACCACAGTGGACTCAAAGCGTCTCCCTGAAATATGCCTCTTTTAATACTGATCTTACCTGCATCAATACTTTATGTAGGGGTTTTCATTAACAAACTTGTCTTCCATTTAGTCATGGCGTAACTAAGAAAATTAATATGATGCTCCTCAATCCTATATAACCTAAGAATCTCTACCAGCCACGAGTGAGGTACACTATCAAACGCTGTCTGATAGTCTATATATGCCATGTAGAGATTTTCTTTTGCTTTCACCACATTCTTCATCACAACTGAATCAATCAGGAGCTGTTCTTTGCAACCTCTTGATCCTTTTCTACATCCTTTCTGTTCCTCTTCTAAAAGGTTGTTATTCACCAAATGGGCATATATATTTTCAGATATAATCGAGGTGAACATCTTGTATAACGTAGGAAGACATGTAATTGGTCTATATTTAGAGGGATCTTCCGCAGATACATTAGATTTCGGAATTAAGAAGGTGTTTCCCTCGGTCATGAATTCTGGCAGTTCGGTTGGTTGTTCTAGCAATAATTGGAAGCACTTAGCCAGTTGCAGGTGCGTCGATGTAAATTTTTTGAACCAGAAATTTTGTATTTTATCTGGTCCAGGCGATTTCCAATACATTGCTTTTTGGATTGCTCTTTTCACATCTTTTGAATCAATCCGCCAATTTATCATTTTTTATTATTATTATTATTATTATTATTATTATTATTATTATTATTATTATTATTATTATTATTGTTAGTCAAGTAGTAAAACAGCATCCGTTTTCTATTAAACAAAATTGAACCTTCTTTGTTTTCAAATCAAAGCACAATAGCTAATAAGCTAAGATTTATAATTATATATTGGATATGTATTCCTTTATTTTGTTTACTAAGTTTTTGAAGAACTTTTCAAACTTACTACAGCTTTCTGTATGTCTTCCAAAATAAAGCGAAAAGGTACATATTTTAACATTACTGTTCTTATTGGCAGTTAAAATCTTTCAAAAAAATACAAATCGTATTAACGTTTTTAATAGGAATATAGAAATATTTAAAACTCCAATACAAATTATAGATATCGAACATCGACATTCAATTCTGAACATCTATATTAATAATTCAGAGTACCATCACGAATAACCATTAATCAAATACAATATTATATATATATATCCAATCACCATTACCGGTCTGAAAAACGGTTTTCAGGGCGAACGTAGGACAGTTCCCTCCACGACCTACTCGATGACAAACACGTCTTTCCTTTTGAATATAACGTTCGTGCGTGTTTCATGAAATATAAAATAAGATATTTCCAAAAATGGTTGACGTATAATAACTTTAAATTACACAGCACAGATATTAGGGAAAACACGCATCGTATACACGATCGGCAGCAAAACTACATATTGTTTTTAGTAGCTGACTGTTATTTAAATTATTTAATAATAATGATCATCGTGAAACAGAAGAGTCACGCGATTGTTTTTTAATTGTCTCTTTTTGAAAAGTTCTCATAGTACTTTATAAAATAAAAATAATCTAAAATTATAACGAAATAGAATTTCAAACAAACTCTAATATATCACTTCGTAAATCATCTAAAATAAAAATGTAACCTATTGAAAATAGTTTTTCGTAATATCTTCAATCAAGATACCGGATATTTATATAACGTGCTATCAAAAACTTTCCTTTTTAGCAACGACCATGCTTTTTTAATGGTTGGTGACAGTGCACTTAATCTGCAGTGCACAGTGCACGTAATAGTTTGGTTATGTCATGTAAATGTGTGAGATAACACAGGTCTACAAAATTAAACATTTTGACAGATGTTTTTACTTTGAAAACTGATTTTATGTAATTTTGGTAGGCTGATTTCAAAAATTCTATGCATTTATTTGTATCACGTAAGGTTTTTTTTTTGCAAATATTAAATGAAAAAAAACGATATTTCTAAAAAAATTTATTTGTTTATTGAGTAAAAAGGTGGAATACAAGTTAAAAAAGAAAAAAAAAATACTTTAGTCAGTGTTTTTTAAGTGAAATCTTTGTCTTTTTGCCAGAAAGCTGCGTTGTCCGGACATTCGGTTGTATGTTTTTAAGGGCATATCCCGTTTTAACATCCAGCAGTAGTCCGCCATCACCGTTATGCTCCATCTGCCTTGGTATCGCCGTTCCATTTCCTTAATGTCTTGGTGAAACCTCTCCCTGTTCTTCGCTAACTGCTCCAAGATTTTCAGGAAAATAGTTCAAGTGTGAACACAGGAAATGCACTTTCAAACTCATATTACAACCTAGACGATGAAAGTGTTGTAACATATTTTAAACAATATTTTCGTAGTTTTCGTCCTTAGAGTTCCCAAGAAACTTATCAATTACTTCTTTAAATGAAACCCAGGCGTTTTTCTCGACATTGGTCATTGTGTTTTGAAAATCTTTGTCTTTGCATAATGTTCTTATCTGCGGCCCAACAAAAATAACTTCTTTTAACTTGGCATCGGATAAGGCTGGAAATGTCTCGCACAAATATTTAAAACACTGTCCATTTTTGTCTAGGGTTTTAACAAACTGCTTCATCAAGCCAAGTTTGATATGGAGAGGAGGCAGTAAAACTTTTTTGGGGTCAACCAATACATTTTCAATACATTTTTGCTACCAGGTGTAAGGCTTGTTCTAGAGGGCCATTCTATTTGAGTCCAATGTCTATCCCTTGCTCGAATATCCCACTCACAAATAAAGCATGGAAATTTTGTATAACCTCCTTGTCCTAGTAGCATGCACAGCACTTTAAGGTCACCACAAAGCATCCACTGATGTTCTTGGTAGTTTATTTTCTTTAAAAGAAGTTCAAAATTTTCATACGTTTGCATTAAATGAACCGAATGGGCAACGGGAACCGAGGCCAGCTCGTTACCATTGTGCAATAAAACGCCTTTTAAACTACGCTTACTTGAGTCAATAAACAGGCGCCATTCTTCTTTTACATACGGCACATTTCCTAATTTTGAAATTAAGTCAGGAATATTGTTGCAATACACTAGCCCGTCTTGAGTAAAATATTGACATAACTCTTTTTTGCGATCCCTGTAAAAGCTTGATGTGACGCCAGGTACCAGTAAATGTTTCTCACGAAGTCGGGAGGCTAACAATTCGGATGCATCCTTTGGAGGTGCAAATCTCTAATTAAATCATTTAGTTCGCTCTGGTTAAACACTTCGGGCTCTCTGAAATCTGGTGTGAAATCTGAGTCATCTGGGTCGCAATTAGATTCCTCTGATTCTGACGATATGACGTTTTCTAGTGCTTTTGGGGCGGTAGGTATCGGTACATCTGGTCCATGAGGAACTGGTCGAATAGCAGAGTCAAGATTGGGATTCACAATTTGTTTCTTATTTTTTCTGTTGAATCCTTGAACATTACACGAACAAAAATAACAATCATCACTGTGATTTCTAGGCCCTCGCCATACCATAGGAAGACCAAAGCTTAAACATTTCTTCCTACCTTTTTGCCAGTTTCTTAATGCTTCAACGCAAACGGAACAAACAGTATGAGGAAAAGTATTTATTACAATAGTCAAAATTAAAAGAAAATAATACTAAAGGGAAGCTGAAAATATTGACCACTATTTTGAAGACAAAGTTGAACTCTAGGTTCATGCTTTCAAAGGCATTTTTTAGGATTTCTTGGGCTATGTCAGCACAAGAATTCACAATAGCATTACGAAGCTCCTCGATTGTGCGATGTTTGGCCTTGAAAATGATATGCTTTAAACATTGAAAAATAAAATAGTTTAAAATTGTTAAATCTGGAGATCTTCGAGGAAAATTAATCATTCTCGCATGGAAAAATTCGTGCAAAAAAGCTATTGTTTCTCGATTTTTCGTATTTTCCAACGTTCACTTCAGCCAAAGACATGTGTTTCTGTCTTAATAGACGTCATCAGTTTGGCTAATACAGTAAAGTTTTATGGAGCGCTTTAAAGATAAGTAGCAAATTTTGGCCTATCAGGTAGCACCAGATAATCTAATGACATCTGACGAACAAAAGAGACTACGCCCGAAATAACGATTTTGTCTCGACCAGGTATGCCGATATAGAATGGAAAAAAAATCGTATTTAGGCGTTTCATTTATAATTAAGTTTATTAATAAATGCCTCTAAAAATTTATTTCGATATCTTTCAGTAGTTATGGTTTGATTAAAAAATATAGGCCTAATAATTTATCTTCTTGAAACTGCTAGCCAGACGCCTATTTTTTGTGAATGTAGCGTAGTTTCCACAAAATCATGAGAGCTTTCTGAAGACCAAGTTCAAATATTTTGCTTGTTTAAATATCCTGAAAGATAGAACCAAGCTTCATCCGAAAGGAAGCATTTGTCGAGAATATCATTATTATTTATGTTATTCTTTCTTCCCTTACTTTCTTCAATGATGTCAGATATTTCTTTCTATGTTTTTCGTTCCATTTTTTCCAAGCTTAAAGTTTTAATTTCTGTGATATTTCCAACTGGATTTACCTCTGAATAATTGTCCAATCCCTTCCATCCATCTTTCTGTGAATCCTCCTTATCTTTATTACTCCTCTAACCAGCCTGTTTTCTTCCATTCTGAACACAGACCCATACCATTTTAGCTAATGTTTTTCCATTTTTTTTATTGCTTCTTGGTTGGCTGGTTGACGATTTTTTCGTTTTGTTCTGCATCCCATTTGGTTTTAACCGTGGCTTTCTTTAAAAATTTTATTTCTGCTACCGTCAATCGCTCTTTGTGCTTCCTTTGCAGTGCCAAGGGTAGTCGTATATTAAAGTTGGAAGTACCAGTGTGTTGTATACTCTTAACTTCGTCTTAATACTAATTTCGTTTTTTGCTGTTTTGTTGTGTTTAATGTATAGTCTATTTTAGTGCTCTTGTTTATCCTGTGTAAAATATCTTAGACTATTTCTTATCTTCTGATGCGATGCTTCCAATGTATTCCATTATCGAGACTTCTTGGATTATTTATATATGTATTTATATCCATTCTGTTTTTGTATTTGCCTGTATCTAATTGCATTGTTACTTTTCCCATTTCTTCTCTCCCCATATCTACTAATTGGAACATTTTCTCGTGTGTTTCTGGCGTCAGTACTATGTCGTCCACGTACATAAGAGAGTCACCTTTATTGTTTGGATTTATTTCTAGTATTCTATAAATAATGGAAAATGAACCACAAACATCTGTTCGACATTTGAGTCAACAAATAAACCTTTCTGTTGATACAACTCACAAGTTATTAAAAAAAGATATGCAACTTTATCCATACTGTTTCACAGCAGTACAAGAATTGGAATCGCTACATCCAGAGAAAATTGGTGTTTGGGCAGCGATAAGCCAAAGGCGAATCATTGGACCAATATTTTTTCAGGGAACGTTAACTGCTCAAAGGTACCGTACGGAAATTTTATAACCATTTATCAATCAGTTACATGATGATGAATTTCAAAATGCATATTTCCAACAAGACGGAGCCTTGTCACAACTGCAGAATCTTTGTATTATTTAAGAGAATTTTTTGATGAGCCTATAATTAGTCGAAATACTGAAATTGCCTGGCCTGCACGTTCATGCGATTTAACACCTTGCCACTTCTTTTTGTGGCCTTATCTAAAAAATAACATATTTCGAACACCTATATTGAATTTGAATGATATGCTACAGAGAATCGAACAGAAATGCATGGAAATTAATAACAATCCAGTAATGTTGCAGAATATCATCAGAAATTTTGAACGGAGGATTTTAAAGTGCATTGATCTTGAAGGACAACATTTTCAACATTTGTTATAGTTTTCAATAAATACCTATTATTTGTTATTTATTTGTATGTATGAAACTGTCAAAATATACGACTTCGTAGGTTAAGTAGTAAATTTTAATTTACGACATACTTCAAAATGTTCTCAGTAAATCACATGCTACTAGGCTTTTCAAATGAACACTTGTTATGTACTTTGAAACGGCATAACTGAACTTCAAAACTAACATTTTATTGGTTATACCAACAAGATCTTCTTTTGGAAAATGTTTTACGCAAACATAAATTGTCTCATATAAATACTCTCTTGACCTCCCAATATAACTCGCATTATTTATAAAAGTAATCCATTTGTCAAAAACATCATGTAAATCGACTCGCTTAGGATTTGGCAAACGGAATTTTGGTTCCGTGTTTGCGGTTCGACATACGCAACAGTATTTAGTCATTTGAATTTTCTCTGTAATTTTAAAATCACAAAAATTTATAATCTTTTGCTCCTTTTATATATTACCTTTCTGAACGTCAAAAAATATTTATAGACCTTATATCAATTATAACAAACTAATTGTTTTACACTGAACTGTATACTCACCCATACATAAAACATAAAACCATACTAAAACTATAAATAAACTAAGTTTAATTAAAAATAAACGAAAATTCGAGACCACAAATGACAAGTGCAACGCAATGTGAAAATGAACAAGATGGTCGTCAAGGACAAGCGAATTGGACAACTGTTCGCGTTTCTTATAATATAACTTGCATACATTCAGTAGACCCCGCAACACCTCTCTTGAATATTCCCCTTTAAATTTGACAAAGGATAGGGTATTAAGTCGGGTATCCATGTGTATGAGATCTGTGAACGTACTTGACAGCTAATGTCGGTTAGCATTTTCAGTGTTTCTGAGGCAAACCAAACAGTCTCTATATCTGTACAGACAATGGAGCAACAAACAAATTTTATACCCACAAGTATTGTGAAACTAAACATATTAGAAACGTGTGCTTTCATTTTTTTTTCTTTTCAATTTAACCAAAGTTGGCTACAGTAACGCGTGACCGGGTACAACAAGTAGGTTTATATAAATATACCTCTAATTGTGAGACTGTGGCACATAATTCAGTATTATGAAGACAAGAGAATCTGTAGTACTGATGTACTTTTGTAGACGACGTCAGTCTTAATAAAAAATTGAGATAACTCTAATAGTGTAGAACGTTGTTTTCGGTGGAAGACATCCCTAGGAAAGCAATCCAACGGCATCAAATCGTATGATTTTGGTGAATAATTCACATCGCCGCGGCGCGAGACAGCACTCCCTTCTAATTTTGTCTATATTGCTTCGTTCACTGTATGGCATGTTGTATTGTTCTTTTGAAACAACATGTCTTGAAGATCCATTTCTGCAATTTGAGGCTAGAAGAAGTTGTTTATTATCTCACGGTAACGAACACTGATGACGGTTACCGCATTGCCAGTAGCATTCTCGAAGAAGAACGGTCCAATAATTCCGCCATTTCAAAATAGGCACCAAGCAGTGGCTCCTGGTGAATGCTTGGAACGTTGAAGGATCACTCTTGGATTCTCAGCTTCCCAAATTCGGCAATTCTGTCTGTTAAGATAGATATCAAGCTCAAAATGCGCCTCATCAAAGGAGATTAATTTCTATGAAAAATCACCATTCACTTGTTGCTGTAAGATCTATTCTGTGAACGTTCGGCGCTACACATGGTCTTCTGGCTTGAAATGTTGTGACAACTGAATCTTATAAGCATTCAAATGCAGATCTTTAGTCAAAAGTTGCTGTAAATTGCTTCGCAAAGGTTTAATTTGCTGAGAACGATGGTGAATCGAGATGGAAGGATTCTGGTCAGCACTCTCACTAAGTGTTGCAATGTTCAATGTTTTCATTAGACTGAGCTGCACGAACACGAGCATGTCTCTTCTGGGTTTGAACTGGCCCAATCGCCTAAAACTTCTCTATTAAACAGACCACTATATAGCGAGAAGGTGCCTTAAGGTGACCGAAAAATCCTCGACATTTTCGAAGCGCTTCTGCAAAACTCCCACCATTATGGTAGTGTATTTTGACGATTTCTATGCGTTGTGCGTCCGTGTAATTCTTCTGACTAAACGTCAATGTTCACACATAACAGCTGCCGAACAACAGCCTTATACGACAGACACAAAAAAAATGGCGCTAAATTCAAAATTGGCGGTCTCAATGATACACATTGTATTTATGAACCAACAGTTAATAATTAATGGCAACTAAATGGAATACCTAAATAAACTGATAAATTTTCTAAAGAAAGCGCGTGTATTAACCATCAAATACATTTTACCTGGTATCTCACAGTACTTTAAGTAATAACTTTAAAAAATCAGTATGGCTCCTTAATTGGATTACTTCTTACTTTTTCACTTTGTACCTATAATAATCACTACCAAGTTCTATTATACTTGCGATAATATAAAATTGATTAATGACACGCAAATGAATTCATCAAAGAATAAATAACACAATCAACTAAGACTAAGAATTTGAATCTATATTTTGTCTATTATATAATTAGTAAGAGAAAGAAAGACAACTTTTTTCTTGTGTTCAAAATAAGTAGTCGACCTAACGGCTACGTTTAATTAACCCTGTTTAATAACGATGAATTTTTTTTTGATTGAATAGAGAATTTCAAAACGAAAACTGCTTAAAAAATGAAACAGACACATGTCGTTATTCTTTGAAACGACTCTTTTATGTTCTGTGATAGCAAATCCATCACGCAGCCTACAATATACAGTATAAGTGGTAGATAATGGTGGATGTTGTAAATATTTCATACCGCACGCTGCCACCTACCCCTTAGGGAGCTCATTAGAGGGGGTGACATTGTCGCCGGGTTACTGCCGTAGCTACGTTGAAGCAGAAGTTCGCCGTCAGGGTTTGCTGCGATTCCCACGTCGCGCCACTTTCGTGATTGGCCGACATCGGAAATGTGATGGCGTTCTAATGCCTTCATGATGTAATGATTTCTTATCAAGGGAGCAAAAACGTCTTCCTTGTGTTTGTGCATGTTATTATGTGTTACGATTAATGGTCCAATAGAGCGGAGGGATGTTCTCGAATGAGAGATTTTTACCATAAAACTAATGATTTAACTCATTATTTACAGAAAATATTTTGTCAGATCCTTCGACATTTCAAAATAGGATTCTGCCTCATTATATTTGATAGATTGATAAAAATATTTTAACGAGATTCTATACGGATAGCAAAATTCAATAAGATTGTTATAAATTAATTACGAAGGATAAAATAATGTCAAATAAATATGATAAGTACCATTATATTTTTCTGATGTATAATGATTAGTCCCCACGTATCTATCTTTGTACCAGGGCAATATTGAAAATTTTTAGAAAATTAAACAAAGATTAGTTTTAAAAAACGACTAAATGATTTAAAATTTCGCAGGCTTTCACGGCCCTTGGCACTTGTGGTACAATCTTCTTGCTGATTTTGCCGTGTTTTCGTAACTACACTCTACATTTCTCTGTTCATACTGCCAGCTTCTTCAGGATCTAGTCGTCTTTAATCTGATACAAGCTCCTGAAGAAGCTGGCAGTATGAATAGCGAAACGTCGAGTGAAATTACAACAACACGACGAAACCCACAAGAAGATTGTACTACAATTAAATGATTTAATTGTTTTACAAAATATCTCTTTTAACATCAATACAGTTTTACATTCAATGAAATCAGTCTTTAAATCAATGATGCTACTATTCCTGACACCCTTCAGAAATCAGGATTTTATAAGATTTTACCGCTTCATCTGACAACGTAAAAGTGATTCCATACATTTTCTCTTTAATTTTTGGAAACAAAGAGAAATCGCAAGATGCTAGGCCAGAGCTGTATGGTGGAGAGAATTTTTCGAGTGTTTTTCTGTTGCATTCAATTCGATGTCCTTTTTTTACCGGGAGTTAGTTGATGTGGAATCCATTGATAACAAAGTTTTCTCAAGTCTAACTGTTAATGTAAAATGTTTAAGATTTGACTCATATCAATGTCCGAATAAATTCATGTAACGCCAGTCGATCTTCCTCAGTCATTGCTCGAACAGCGGAAGTATTCTCATCAGTAACAGCAGTTCTTGGTCGTGTGTCACGAAATCCATCACCAAGAAAGAAACCAATCTCTTTTGAATTCGTTGAACCAAATATAAGTTGCCTTAGAAGAGACTTCTTCGCCAAATGCATTTCTAAGCCGATTTTTACATTGTTTTGGCGTTAATAACGATTTAAAATCGTACAAACTCATAACCCGGAAATATTCGGAGTCAAATTCATTTTTGGGCGAACATAGAATCTTTAAATTATGATTATTCACAAACTATTCGAGCAAGTCGAACAAACTACACAGCAATCAACTCGCGAAACATTAAAAAGTAGCTGTCAAATAAAAACAAATTCCATTTTTTTTTAGAAACATGGCCATTGTGGATTTTTTAGGTGTACCATATATACACCACCGTATACACAGGGTCCGGCAGGGAGGCATGGAATTTTTGCAAATACTGTCACACTTTATTTTTTTAATCAATTACTGGTACATTGCCATTTGAGGATACCTAACCATTTCTATTGACGTATTCCCGTTGGTTGACGAAATTATCCATAGTCCTTTGGAGCACGCCCTCGGAATCCTTTGAATTTCTAGAATTATTGTTTCGGAAAATACTCGGAAAGAGTACGTGGTTTGTTTTTATATACTACTACTATAGATTTTAGTAAAGTAGTCACAAGATGATAGGCCTGGCGATCGAAGAGGCTACCCCACATTCCCACGTAATGAAATCTGGCGTCCAGAGAAACGTTCTCTTAAGAAAGTCATTGCTGCTCCTGATGTATGGCAAGTCGCCCCATTTGGATGAAACCAAACTGTCTTGAGGTTAATGAGTTGTCTTCTCAATTGTGGCAGAAAATTATTACGCAACATGGCAAGGTAGCGATTTGTGTTTACTGTGACTGTTCGTTCATTTTTGCGAAAAATATAAGACCCAATAATGCGGGTTCGAGGTTCTCCACACAAAACAATTACTTTCTCGCAGTGCAGTGGTTGTTGACGAAGTTCTTGAGGGTTTTCAGATGCCTAAAACCAAAAATGATGCTTGTTGACTATCCCAGATAAATAAAAGTTTACTTCATCACTTACGATCAAAACAGTATTGTTTGTCAGCATTTCCAACATATATCGTCTCGAAAAGTTGTTTTGTAGCAGTTTTTGAACAACCATAATCTTGTAGTGATGGAAATGCAAGTCCAACTGTAATATTCTTCGAATTGATTGTCTGAGATCCGAACTGCGACAGCTTGACGTGCCGCGGAATGACGGGAGCTGCCTATCACCATTTGCCGCACACTTTCAATGTTGTTTGGGGTCCAGGCAGTTCGATCACCTCCGCACGCAGTCCCTGCTTTCAAAGATCGTGTTCTGTGATAATATTTACTCACTTTATAAACGCGACCATGACAAATATTGCAATGATTTCAAAATCGTTGTTGTGCGAGCACTACAGAACGACCCGCTTCAATGTTGGTGTTGTCAATAAACACACGATGTTCTACAGACCACGGCTCCATTGTTACTGAAATGGCGAGTAACTGACGAGTAAACCTCAACATTTTCTAAAACAATCAGTCCAACGCGCATGACAGTCTTTTCAAAAACATCTTACCTCTCTGCCGAACTCTGCAATTTTAAAATATTACTATGTATTTTTATTTTTTAAATATGTATACAGTCTAGGCATAAATACTGCTAGTATTTTAATAGCGTACAAAAAAAAAGAATAACTCATTGTACAAAAATATAGGACATATATCCGCAAAATACAGAAAATAAGCTTCCGGACAATGTTTAATATCTATCGCCTATTGGGTCCACACAGAGTCGCAAATAATCTGTCCGTTTGACTGCAGTACTTCTGACGATATTTTTGTTTTTGTTGTAAGAATACTTCGTTTTAGAAACTCTCAAATTGGATGACATTTTTATAAACATCTTTGAGGAAATCCGGTAATTGGTAGTCGAGAGGATTCGTCAAGGCTGCCAGGAAGACTAAATAAACGCAGGATCGTTGTTTGCTAGCCATGTAGGAGTCGCTTTGGTTTTGTAGATGGATACCGAATTATATTGATACATTCCTTTCTTCACGCTACGCAGGTAATCTCAGAGGATGCACTACATTTTCTAACACATCTTCATGGTACAATCAAGCCGATGAGTTTACTCCAATCTCGCAAAAATGGCAACATTCCATTTGCATGGTATGTAGCCTTATCACTAAACACATTTCATCAAGAATATTGTCATCGTTCTCCATTCTGTCAAAAAATTCAACAGAAAATTCAAGTCTTCTTTCTTTATCAGTATATCACTTAATGCTTGCAACTGTGTTCTGTATGGTTCAAATTGCAGACGTAAGAGTAAGGTTCTCCATACTGTTGTTTGGGGAATGTACAGTTCTAATCTGCCACGTGTATGTGATTTTTTTGGACTACGAACGTAGGTCTCGCGCACTTATTTAGTTGTCCTTTGAAACTCGAGGCCAACTCTGGACCTTTTGCCCTGTGCCCTACGCAACCAATTTCAATAAACAGATTATACGATACGATAATTGTCAATCTGGTGGTGGTTGCTTGTGATATTTGATCCTGAATTTCCGTTGAACAAAAGTGGCTGATCACGATTTATGAAACAACAAACGCTTGGCACCTGAATACGATTCCATGATGATTGACCAAATGAAGGCGTAGTAATGTGATGCACGCGTAGTCTAGAGGGCTAGAGAGAACTCTTAAGGATATGGCGGAACTATTACAATTCACTAGACCTTGCTACTACAGTCAGTTCCACAGCTGTATACTTTTGTATAACTAATTTAGGAAGAACCTGTATCATCTGTTTTGGTGTGGATTTATTTAGAATGAATATACTGTTGATCAAGTTATGTTACAATTGTATACTGAATTATATACTCCGTTCACACCAAGCTCCGAAATTCACTAAATTAAGGGGATTCAGGAAGGCATCATAATATTGAATTTCACCATCTACATTATGCGATAATGCCATTATTAAAAATCAAATATATTCGCATATTACCCTCTCTAAAATGCGGATAAAAATCCCTGTTGACATTTACGCTGTTGACAATTGACATCTGAATTCGTTTGAATTAATTGCTACCGATTTTCTCCTTATTACTGTGTACTTATTCCCTCTTTTATTTAAACTATGCGTTTTTATATCAATCTTAACTGTTTTTTTTTTTCAAAACAACACTTATATCCTGATAGTAATTGGTAATTTTCGGCTTATCTGGTGAAAAGTTCTAGATCTAACCTCAGAATGCCGAAATGTTTGACTTCTCAATCAAAGAAGCTTGTTGCTTCTTTGAATTTTGAGAAAGAATGTGATAATGGGATATACGATAATGAGATATACGAAAGGTAAAATATATGCGTTAAGAAGAACATTTATTTTGAAAAAAACTTAATATATTCACAGCGACTTGGTGATGCTTTGCTACTTCATTCTAGTACTGTTTCGGCTATATCGAAAGATATCAAGGAAGGTAGACCCTCGAGCAGTCCAAAAAAAATACGGGGTCGTAAAATCAGTCACTAATACTAATGACTGATCAAATGACTATTCGTAATACAAATATGGTATGTATTGAATTAGTAAGGTCCATTTTTTGTAACTCATTATATCATCATCACATCATATGTATATCTCTCAAAACAACACGTTACGCTTAACACCTTTCATGACACTCTACGCGTGAAAAGCATATATAATAGTTGTTAGAACATCTTTATCAAAAATTTTACATAACATTGCTTTCCATTGGAAAAAAATCGTCGCAGAGCACTAATGGAACAATCTCATATTATTCTTGGTCGAGTAGATTTTCTTGTGGGTTACCATAAAAATAAAAATGTGAATTATTTGTGGGAGCCTGTTTTTGAAAATGAAACATAGATTTTCCAAAATGGCACTATATGTAGATCGTGGCAAGATCAGAATGTTCAAAGTATGAAAGGACTAACGTTGGTGGGCGAAGGTTAGTGAACGATTAGTATTACAAATGTATAGAAGTTAATATATTATGCTTTCTAGATATATTATTTTTCATGCTGCTAATCGAAAATGATTTATACCTGAGGCATCGCTTACATTTTCATCAAAAAGAGATGATCTAGACTATCATGGAGAAATGAACTCAAGTAACTTTCTGTTATAATTTAAAGAACAGCCACTTAAAAATCTAGAGTAGCCAACTCTGATCATCATGGACAATGCATCTTACCATAGTGTTACTGAAAAAAGTATGCCAACTTCTCTGTGCAAAAAGATTGATATTATCCAGGGTTGGTTAACTGAAAATAAAATACAATATGATGACAACTTTTTGAAACGTCAACTCATGCAACTTGTTAAGCAGTTAGTTTTTTTTTTAATTCTATAATTAGCACTACTTAGTTATTTAATTTAAGGCATAGACAAAGAAAAGTGTGTGGCAGATAAGTTGGCTGAAAATTATGGAAACACCGTACTTAGATAATGACCATATCATTGTACATACAATGCAATTGAAAATGTATGGGGAATTGCGAAAAAAAATACGAAAATATAGGGATATATGGGGGAAGGGCAGAGAATGTTTTGAGACTATGGCAGGATGCACTGGAACATGTAACTCCAGATATGTGGAGGAATTGTATTAACCATGCTGAAAGCATTATAGAAGACTAGTGGAAAAAGGATGTAGTGAGCGATAAAAATGAAATGGCAGAATTTATTATTTACTTTGATATAAGTGATAGTGGTGATTCCGATTAATTTTAAGTAAAGACAACAAGAATTACTTTTCGATTGAGTCTCTAATAATGCTGTATGTAATTTGTCAGTAAGCCATTCAAGCAAAGTAATACGATCTCTCTCCTATTAAATTGATTTCAAGTACCATTGATTATAAAGTGTTTCGTGTGCAGAAAGATATGGGTAGCAATATTAGTTCTTTTGTATTTGATTATATCATGTACGTTGTTATAAATTATTTGAATAACTTCGAAATTTCATTAATAGCTCTTTACTTGATTACTGCGCAATCAGCATAGATCAATACAAAAACATAACCCATATATCACTTAAGTGACATCAGACATAACCTATTCTGCAATTGTCAGTTAACCGGCAACAATGTGGAGGGGAAGCGACGTTTAAAAAATCGGAATTTAATGAACGGAGTATACAATTCATTACTTACGCTAAGAAATAAGTAATTAAACTTCTAGTTTCAAAATTCTTTTATTGTAAATATACTACAATATTGTTTCGCCATACAATGGCTTTATCAGGTGGACGAAAAACTGAATATGTACAATACAAGTTCTTAGCGTTATAACGAAGTTTCAACAAGTATCTCCTTCGTCAATTAACAATTTATTACTTTATAGATCCCACTAAAGCAGATTTTTAGATGGCGTCGGTATAGATGTATTCCGTATTATCTATAATTTAAGTAACTTTTAGTATTAATCGGTATCTGCAGTATGCTATTTGTAGATTTTAGAATCCAAAAGTTTTCGTTTTTGCATGCGTTGTATGCAGGTATATTTTGTAGGTGCACTGCGGTTACAATTAATGAAGCACGTTTTACAAACAGAATGTTAAATGAGAATCTGCCAGCTTCAGCGGTTTGACACATATGTATACGTCACCTTGTGTCACTCATTTCATCATTTAAAATTCGTAGTAATTTTCTATATTTTTAACTAAAAAAAAAGAACAAAATACTCCCAAAATGGATTTTAAAACACTAGGAAGCTCACTAATAAATGCACCAAATAAAGATACATTTAATGAACATTCTCATCGAAAACAACTAAAACGAATAATGGATTCAGACATATCCAGTATATCACTAGTTACACATAACATTATTTACAAGGCATCTTCATCAATGATTCGCTGGCAGTATCTTGAAATGCATATCGACTTTATTAAGTTATCAGATATCGCTTTGAAAATGTTGAATGGCAAATATAATAAATGTTTGGGCGTAAGAATGTGTTGGATTTTCATGAATTATGAAAGCACAACACCTATAATTCAAGTTAGAGAAAGTTTTATAAGAATTAATGACTTTCAAAGATATAGAATAACATTAAATGATGTATTTGTAAATTATATATCAAAACAAGCGATACATTTTGATTTATATGGCACTTACGAAAACAGAGAAAAGCATCTGGGAAGATCTCAGTTGGATATAAGTGCTCTTTTATTTTGCGCAGAAAAAGAAATATTTAAAGAACTGGAAATAGTATCTGTGAATAAAAGCAAATTTTTTAAGCGGTGCCAAAGCAATACTAACACTATAATGGGTTTATTTGTACTTAGATATTGTTTAAAACCAATTAGTTCAACGGAAGTAACAAGTAATTTTGGAAAATTAGAGTTGGAAGAACTATATTGTAGACCGTGTCAAAATGTTTCATCTGAGCAGTTCATTCACGAGGATGGGGAAGTTAGTAATTATCTAAAAATTAATAAGGATCAACCAATTAAATTTTCTAAACAAAATTCTGTACGTCTTAAGATACCATTCTCGGATTATTGTCTCGTATACGATATTTTAAACGGAATTTTAGATGGGGAAGAATTTTCGTCGCTTAGTAAAAACGAGCGTTATTTAAGAATAAGACAAAAAAATATTAATTTGCGAAAATCAATAGAAGAGTACTCAATATTATCTGGAATTAAACTAACTGATATTACAGCAGATATACAAAATCAAATTAGGATAAGAAATTATAACAGGGCTACCATTTATGAATCTGCGGTCATAATAAACGTAGTCTTATTAGAAATGAACCCAAAGATATTTGTATTAAACAATGACGAAGTTAGAGAGCTGTATGTTGAGTATTCCTTTCTCTCAAGAAGTGGCAGAGACATGGAGACTTTAAGTTTACCACTTCTAGAAAATAGAAAAATTGAATATAACTTCAAAAGAACATTTCCACTAGACATCTCTCGGAATTATTCAGACTGCAAGATGTTAGCTAAAATGATAAAAGAAGAGAAATCAATCAGTTTTATAATAATCGAAGAACCAGTAGAAGATGTCAATCAATTTCAAATATGCAAAGAGATAGGAGTTGCAGAAGTAAATTTATTTCAATTAATTCAAGCGGAGGATAATGTAGTCACAGATTTGTATCCAATAAAAGATGTATGTAATCTTAATGAGCATATTGGTTACTTAAAAGTTAGATTTTCTGGTGTACAAGCAATGAGAAATTCATGTCTAAAGATTATAAGACCATCTTCAAATAAATCATTGAACAAATATATTTAGAATTTTCTCTTAGCATATCCTAGATTTATAAAAATTTTCCAAACAAAATATCCTAAAGACATTACTTAGCAGCGTTTTAAATAAATACAGGGCAACAACCGTCAAAACTAATAAAATTTAGATATCGCAAACCAGGCATCTGTTTTTTAAACTTCCGTGTTTGATGTCCGTTTATTCTCGGCTCCAGCCCGGAAACCAAGAAAAAATCAGTATCTTTTAATTTAACAATTTTCAAATTCATTATCTCTTGTAGGTGTTGAAAGATATTTCGAACATATCTCTTAACATACAACGTAACTATTAATCATTAAACATAATGCATTTTCATATTAACATATACCACATATTAGAGTAACGACTGAAAAATAATACAATCTACAGAAGTTATAAATTATACCTAACCTGAATTCCTCTACTCAAAAAGTGTATAAACAAATTCTGATTTATATTTTAATAGTTTTTTGTAGGATTAGAATTTAAAATGCTGTTGAGGAATATGGCTTACGTTATATCAAATATAATCACTTTTTTATGAGGATCTAGTATATTCAATCACACACACCTTAGAATCTATTCATCATGTACTAAGTATGTATTATCATAGCAAAACTCAAATTTACGAAAAGTTATCTTATGAGTTTTATACTAGTATTATAACATATGCATTGACATAAGAAGTGTTCTCATCATCTTATTAGGCATTAATCATATAATAAATACATTTTTTACCCATGATAAATACTAGAAAGTCCAAAGTATGGTTTTGTAAAATCTGTTTATAAAAAGGGGAGATATCTTTAGTTGGCAGTCACAAACCAGTTCCGCTATTATCTAACATTGAAAATTAAAAAAAAATCTTGTAGAATCAGAACATTTATGGATCAAAATAGTGTCTTTCCAAACAATACGTCTATGTAAGAGGCATATCAGTAATGCGTACTGCAAGAAAATACCTGAAAAAAAGCTGTATGGAGGGCTAGTGAAGGGGAGGCTGGAAGGGACATTCAAGAGAAAGGATAGTTCTCGCCTAATCAGTTTGGTTTCAGTAGAGGTAAACCCACAGTCGACGCGATAAGAGCCGTAATAGACAGGTTCAAGAACTCAAACAAGAAATGGACCGCACTGATGGCACTGGATGTAAAAAATGCAGTCAACTCTGTACCATGGAACATAATCGTGGAGAAACTGAAACAAATGAATATACAACGGTATCTGGTAATAGTGGAGGAATATTTCCATTAAAGGAGGATACTAATTACAAGAAACGAAAGCATGGAGATCAACGCAGGAGTGCCGCAGGGCTCCATACTGGGACCTCTTCTGTGGAACTTACTATATGAGGGCTACTGAGAACAAGAATGGGAGAAGGAGTAAGCTACGTTGCCTTCGCGGGAGCTCATGGACATTGGAAACGAGGCACTGAGAACTGTGACGAAATGGATGCGCAAAAACAAGTTGACGCTGGCGCCACAGAAAACGGAGGCAATCATACTGAAAGGACGAAGAAATCAGACTAATGTGCCCTTCAATCTAATGGGGGAAGACATTCACCCAAAGAAAAAAATAAAATACCTGGAAGTATTGATTGACGAAAAAGATCACATTCGGCGGACATATAAAATACACCGTAGAAAAGGCAAAAGGACGAATGTCGGCCCTTGTCCGGATAATGTCAAATGTGGGTGTTCAAGTTCTTCTAGACGCTTAGTATTGAATGGTCAATCCAATACTCCTTTACGGTGCACCCATATGGACCTCCGTTCTCAGTATGAAGAAATACAGAAATATGCTGAAGTCTGTTCAGAGGAGAATGCTGATCAGGGTAGTAAGCGGCTATCGCACTGTCTCTGGACACGCGGTGCAGGTGGTGGGTGGAGTGTCTCCTATCTCGCTGCTGGCAGAGGATGGAGCAGACGCATACTCCGAACGTCAGCAAAATAGGAAGACCGCAAAATCAGAATGTGAGGAACTTTGGAGAGATGGCAGCAAATGTGGAACCAGCATGGAGAGACGGCGCAGTGGACGAAAACTTTTAATCCCTGTCATTGAAATGTGGAAAAAATGCAAATTCAGGAGAACTGACAATCACCTGACACAATTCCTTATGAAACTTGTTTTTTAATATACTATTTTAACACTATAGCACCAAAAATATATACAATGGACAATAAATTCCAAAGGAAGTCTGTTACAATTCAAGAACATCTAACGAGTTTAACCATTCAACTACATCAGTTGTTGCTGCCAAGAGATAATCTCATGTCCCTTGAAATTTTCAGTGAGTACTATGTGCGACACAGTTTGCTCTAGAGCGCCATAGCCACATTGAGGGCTCTCGGCAATATTCCATTTACAGAGAATTGCCTTTGTTCAAGCATCACCGTTCCTAATTCGGTTGAGGCGACGCCATGATTTTGGAGCCAACTGCATTCCCGTAAGTGCTCAGTTGAGTGCGTGTGGGCTGTAAAACTATGGATCCCAGCATAGCCTCCACTAAATGATGTCCATTCTGATCTCCATTCGTCTTTCAAAACATAGTTGGGAGTTACATGATTCCAGATTGGCTTCCTATATTTAACTCTATTAACAGGTAAACAGTCTAATGTTTTGTGAATTATATATAGATTAAAGAGGAATGAGGTAGTCCTGCGGTTGTCCGTACTTGATAGTGAATGATTTACTAGAAACCATCTTGACTGACTGTGACTTTAAAATATCGGTTTTTTTAACATATTCTCCAGAAAGTTTGTTATTTTGAGATTTCAAATAGTTTTCTTCAACTTGAGAATCAGGCCGTCTAGCCATACTGTGTCATAGCTTGCAGATAAGTCAATAAATGCCACGGAAGTTTTTAATTCTTTTGGAAACCGGCTGTAATATATATATGAAATTAAGGCCAAAAGCTGTTCACAGTAGTTACGTCCTGTACGACAACTGGCCTAGAAAGGGGGTACAACCGCATCAACGTGTTGGTAAATTATGTTATAGATTAACTTTCTGGAAGTCTGTAGCAGATTCTTAACAGTGCTATTGGGCGATAGCCTTGCTAGGTCTTCCAGATTTTAAGATGGCAAGAGTTTTGGATATCTTGAAGTGTCTAGGAACTTGACCGGTAACTTTTTGCGGTGGTCCTAAGTGTTTAATACCGCAGCCTCTCTCATTTTAAGAATTTCAATGGCATTTCTGAGTTCAGTTTCTATGAATGGGGTGGAGAGACTGGTATCTTCTGTGGTTTGAGTCTTCAATTCACTGATTTGTCGCTTTATTTCACCTTCGAAATTAGGACCCAAGGGAACATTTTCAGCTCATTCCTTTATATATAAAGCTATCTGTCACGGGGACATCCAGATCTCTTGAGCAGAAACACGCGGCTTGCGGTTGCTATAGGTCAAATCCAGATTTTTCTCTTAATCCCTCCAGTTTTTCTTTACGTTTTTTGTTAATAGAAGGCTGTATTCTTCTATTAGGTTTTGATCTCCTATCTTACAGTATTCCCTGTATAATTCTTCTGTGGCGCAAGTTCAGCAAAGAACATATTTCATTCAAAACCCACTGGGTATGTTGTGTTTGCCGCTGCAG
Source organism: Melolontha melolontha (assembly GCA_935421215.2). Taxonomy (NCBI): domain Eukaryota; kingdom Metazoa; phylum Arthropoda; class Insecta; order Coleoptera; family Scarabaeidae; genus Melolontha; species Melolontha melolontha. The sequence goes on from OW285235.1 coordinate 90,573,641, forward strand.
CCAGTATTCCCGTAAATCGAGAATAATTTTTTGCTGTGGAAGTGATCCATAGAATATGGGAATCTACTTCTTTAGTGTATTCCTGCCAGTTTGCAATTTCACCTTGGTTGTTGAGTTGATATTATTAGAGGTAATTGAAATTTTAAGTTAAGCATTACTGGTCTATGTTGAGTTTTCAGAAAGCCCGACAGAACCAGAACTTTCGTTATGAAGTTATTTATAGTATATATTCGTTATATCAACTTTCGTTATGATATACCGAAATTCTTGAATGATTGGTTGTTACTAAGCAACCTTTCGGATCGGAAGGTTTTCACGTCTTTGGCGTCATAAGCTGAGTGAAGTCCGCCCTGATCCATCTAGTTTGCTAACATTCCACCATTTTCATGATTAATGTTATATCTCTGGATTAGTATGATGACTATTTAAATTGGAAATATATATACCTTGGTGGTTTAAGGTTGGTAGGAGAGGGGTTTTCAACTTGGTATTGAGAAGTTTATATGTCGATTTTGTCATCGTTCCTGATATTTCGATTGTAATGGTTTCAATGTAATGCTGTTTAGTACAATCGACAACTCTGCGTTTCTTAATATTGTGAAGTAGTTGTATAAACCAGTAGACATCAGATATAATGCTGGCTACGATTCTATATTCAGTAATTTTTCTCCGACCTTCAATCTGTTCGTTGTTTTCTAAGTGTGTCTATAGTGTTGTAATATCTGTCTTATTGTCCACTGTAAGTCTACTAAGATGCTTGCATTTATCTCTACTTAAGCCTTCTATGTTTAATTGCAAAACATCAACCTGAGGCCTGATATCTTTAGTCTGGGGTTCATATAAGAACTATTACTTTTCCTCTGCAGATTTTGACCGTGAAAGATGTAATATCTGGTGCGGTCGTCATTCATGTACACTTTTAGCCGTTTTGTTTGAGCAGAAGGTTGCCCAGGCTAAACCACCTTGGAGGTTGTCTACACTTACATGTCTAAATATACTTTGAGGCTTGAAAATACTAATGGTGCTTGATACTTAAGTTTAAATGTTTGAAGAAAGAGTTTGATGCCTTGTACTGTAAGGTATAATTTTTTAAAGAAAAACTTGAGCTAAGAAGGCAAATAACTTTAATCTACATTTTTTTATTTTTAATTGTATATTGCTTTGTGTATCCTAAGCTTAGGTTAAAATTAGTTATTATTTATTATGAGAATGGGATCACATTACTAGTAAAATTTAAAATTTGAATAATATTCTGAAATTTTGAATTTTGTTAATTCTCTTATTATTTGACTATTAGCTCGATTCTAATGAAAATTAATACTTCTATTAAAATTTGGATTCAATTATTTTGTATTTAGGTCATCTAATTTTACCGTTGGCAACACTGACCACCAACTAATTCGCTTCTAACGATTGTTAGACACCTGCCTTATTTAAGGCGGGTTTTATAAGGAAACAGATGATTTACTTAGTACACATTTAACTTCAGTTATATATACTATTTTCACGTCTGCATCTTTGAATCTAGATAGAATTTCTACACGCATGTGGGTCGCCACACACGTAACTATACTAAACAAGTAATTAATATTTTAGTCGTACCAGGTTTCTATCGTTTAGATTGATAAACTTGATAAGTATATACGTCGACTATTTAGGTTTAATGCGAAAATACATTTTAACAAATCGAATTATTAATATCCTAGATTATAATCGCGCTGATGTAATGATAACTGGTCGCTTCTTATAATCTAGCATGTTGTTTAGACGGAAGAATGTGTCGTTACATGTTCGAATAATTTATTGAGATGGTTATCGTGAAGTATTTAATAAATTTCTTTAGATCGAGAAATATATATGCTAATATAAACAGTGTTTCACTAATCTTGTTTATAAAATCTGAAATATCACTGATGTATATAACTTAATATTCATTTCATGTATTATTTACAATTAATGTAATTACCTTTCCAATATAGATTCTCGCTTGTACTCGTATTACTTTCAATGCTTTCAATGCCTGTACAAACTATTTACTTCCTTACTAACTAATTGTTGAAGCCTCTCTGAGAAGCTTTTTGCTATGAACAGTTTTCAGAATAAAACACTCGATTGTGAACTAAAATATTTTATTATACTATCTACACAACTATTAATTATTTTATAAAAGATACGTGTTATTTATTTGATGTTTAAGATTATTTAGAATATCTGAACGAAGATAATGCCGAGTTTTCTCTCTAGCTCGATGCTTTACGAGTTCTTGCTAGATGTTCTCTCGTTGAGTTCTTCGTAGATACTAGTTTTTTTTTGTGGCAGGTACATTATGGGGTCATATTCAAAATTATTCAGGCAAGATAATAAAATTAAACTAAAACTTATTGTAAGAAATCTGGAATATTAATCCATAGACGTACAGAAAAACCTTCAATGAACAGGACAAAGAGGGCTACAAACTATAAACGCAAGAACCATAATAGACCTTTACATTCGATTAAAACTTTGCATATTTAACAGAAATAACAGGCATACAACGGGCCACAGTACTGCATCTATTATATTAAATCAATTACGAACTTTATGTAATTTGGAAATTTGGGAATTCCGCATGGATTATAAAGATATATAATTAACATTTGTATGACCCCAAATGCAAGATATTATTATGTATACTATATACATTGATGCATATGAATTTAACTAAAGTAATTAGCTAAATAAATTTAAAATAATAAACTAAATCTATGTAAAACAAAAAACACAAATCATTATGAATATTATCGTTTTTGCATTGAATAGATTCATATACGGTGTCAAACAAATGTTCACCTTTGTCTTAAGCTTTTTTAACACTAATAATTGGATTAATTCGCCTTTTGTTTGCTGAAGATCCATAATTTAGAATATGTAGAAATTAAACTAATAGTTTTTATTTTATTAATATGTGATCATAAAACCACAATTATTTCTCCAACACAGTGGCTTCGTCAATTACGTAGTAGAACAAAATTGAAACTAACATCGGTATACATAAATACGAAAAGGTTAATATTGTTTTACAATGTCTTTAAATGTGAGAAATTACACAAATTTTCTAGTCAAAATATGTGACCCAGATGTCAGTTTTTACTGTTATACTATTGGTAATTGCTTACTAATAAAATAAAAAAAATAAAAAATTAACTAAATAAACGTAATAACGTAATAAAACGTTTTTATTATCGTCTAAACGATCGCTTTGAATGAATAAATTTAACGAAGGTGAGTTATTTAAATCCAACTGATTATTACGTAAAATTTATAATTTTTTAAATTTATTAACCCACTTATTCCTGAAGACACAATACAATGAAAAACCTCACGATTTCTTGCCAAGTTGTTTATTGGGTATCAATCAGTACATATTTATATTAGACAAATTTTTAAAACTTAGAAGCTTTAAAAAAATTGCCGTCCTAAATGTAGGACGTGAGGACGAAGAGATAAGTACTTTAGACTAGAAAGGAAATATGGAATGATTTTGGTCATAATCATTAATAGAAGCTAATAAACTGCCTAACCAGCTAACTGCAAACTAATAAAACAAAAAATAAGTACAAAGCTTATCTTGGGTCAAAATTACCTCCATGTGAATGTTATTTTTCGGTGTGATAATCTACAAAACATCTCACATGAAGGCCTATATCGGGTGTATAATTTTCACATGACAGCAACGACATTTGGTTTGCTGCTCTTCTGGAATTACATAGTGATGTATTCCATCAGAATACGAACCGATGTTTTGACGTACAGTACTGTGCAATAAAATCAGGGACAACTTATAACGCCTAGCTGTCTAGCTGAGTTGTGCAAAAAAACAAACTGGGACATTATGTCGTAAATCTTGCTTCAACGCCGTGATGTGGTTATAAGCAAGGCATTCTGTATCAGATAATATTTGCGCTACTGGATTTTGGAAACTCTACTTCTAATTATGTTAGTAGTAGGTATATGAAAATTTAACTGTATATGGTAAAACAAAAATTTAAATAAAATTCAATACTAAAACATTGTCTTTATAACAGAACACAATAAATAACAGAATAAAGACATTAGATAAAAGTAATGAATATATTTAATATTAGGTTATATCGCCGCTTGGCGCAATGACTTGGATTAATCTCCTTAGCATTGAAAGAATTAAATTTCTTGTTAGCTTTATACATATTTTTGGCAATAACTCCCTATACATTTTCAAGTGGGTTTAAATCTGGATTTTTTGGAGACCATAGCAGAACTTCTATATTGTGATGCTGGAATCACTGTCCCACAATAAGGGCTGTGTGGACGGGACAATTGTCTTGCTGAAATATGTACTTATTTTCTGGAAACGTTTGTGCTATAGATGGTAGCATTGCATGCTCTAATATGTCTACATATATAACTGCAACAAAAGGTCTAGCGATATTCCAGCATACATCCAAACCAGCCAAACTCATCCAGGCCCACACGCTTATCCTCCAGATTTTTGTGAGCGGTAAATATAATTTTCATTAAGTCGAGAATGCGGTGGTCTAAAAGCTCTCGCTTTTCCTCTGTAGGACGACTCAAAGCAGTTTTCATCAGTAGATGTTACTCTGTTCCAGTAGTCCTTCCCGTTATTGATATTGTTTAATGTATGGTATAATTTCGACTGCTTATTTTCATCTATTAATAAAATCCTTGAAGAGGCAATAGAATTTTTTAAATTGGAAGCATGGATTCTTCGGAGCTTTCGTCGCTGTAGTAAAGGGATTCACTCTTATGTAATTTATCAAAGCCGCATCATCAGCGTCAACGCTGTTTCTAGGACATCCAGAACCAATTTTCCTTGCTTTTCGCTTTTTTACATTAAGCACGGTACTTTTATTTAAATTGCAAAACGTTGCCAGTCTTTGTATTAATCAACCATCTTCAACTGTTGACACAATGCTGACTCTAATCAGTTGATTTAAATGTTGAGGCATCTTTACTGGTGTTTTATTGTTTAAAAAACTTAAATTATGTTGCTATATAATTTTAGCTAATGTCTGAAAATTTACGGAAAACAATGATACTGACAGGACAGGATTATGATACCTTAATTACACAACTTAAATATGGTTGTCCCAGATTTTATTCCACAGTACTGTAGACTCAGTTTTGGATATCCTGTTTAGCTGCCAGAAATTTTGTACTGCAATATCTAAAATGTGGGCAAATAAACAGAAGTACCAATTTTTATCCCGGATTCCTCTCCTATATAAAGACATGTTTTGGTCGCTCCTATCGACACCGTCCATATTTTCATTATATAATTTTACAACGAAAGGTTGAGGTACTTTTTTTTTATGGTAATACAGTTTTATCATCCATGTGGGATATACACTGGCAGCAATTGAATACCATCTAAACAACTCTGTTATCGTTCCAACTAACACACACATCGGATTTGTGACATGAGTATCTCTTGGCCTTTTTTGCAGTTCCCCCGATGACTTCAGGATGCTTTTGGAAATTCGGTTAGATCGATTTGTCCGGGTTCCTCGAATACCCATAATCACATAAATGTACAAGAAGAGATATTAGAAATTTTCTTTCAGGTCATCGTTTTAAAAGTTGATCTATGTAGGTAAGCACAACACCAGTGGCTGCAATTACATTTTTATACTATATGGCTCGAACCAATTTATATAGCCACTGGTTGAGCAACCTACCCAAAGGTTGTAACCCCAGTGGATAGGTTTGCCTCGTATAATTTGTTTGCAGACATGACGCCCGAAATAGGGTACCATGGCTTCATCGACATTGTGATTTTCAACTTTAGGTGCATATTTAAGAAAACTTTGGTTGAATAAAGTACAAACAGAAGACGGACTTTTCCATGAATGTAAATATCAGTCTAATTGTGAAGCGTAGAAACTTTTGCAAGATTTCTGTCTTTTTAGGAACTAGTTGTGAAAAAGGAATATTTTCTTCGTCAGAGTCGTAATCTTGGGAAAGTACATGTATTTCCGCAGGAGCCCTCAGCTATGTAGGAGGTAAATTATCTGGGGATATTCCATTCTCCTGTCCAGAATCCTCGTCGGTTTGGCAGTCATCGTCGGGTGGCGACATAGTTATGTTGACTGAAGAATAAGGACAATAATTTTCTGCAACCATTGTCAGAGCTTCGTGCAACGAAGTTCCTCTGAAACCAAAATAAGAACAATTGTTTTAGACCTTTTTACACGCCGAACAAATTAGTCTAAATGAGGGGTTATAATATACATGCCAATAGCTTTTATTCCTAATGGCCTACATAAAGGACGGAAATAAACGATAACTAACTGCCAAGCCTCAGCATGCTTTGTTAAGGTTATGAATCAATAGATTATTGGTTTAGATCCTGAGCATGAAAATATTGACAGAATTCAGCAACTGTGAAAACAAAATTGTAAAATTTACTTACCTTGCAAAATTTATGCCATAATAAGCCATTTTAATGCGATTTTAAGAAAAACCTGCAACGCAACGTAAACAGTTAGGCGCGGGAACGCTAATTACGGTTGGTTTAAAAGTCACTGACAGAGGGCGAAGCCGATTTTTTTATCATAAATGCTTAAGTTGAAGTCCTATTGGTAGGACGCCGAGTTATCTGAGTTCATTTCTACGCTTTTATTTTATGCCTTTATTTTCTAAATGTAGAATTTGAAAATCATTATTGAATGTATCTTCTATTAAAGGATTGGCAAAACTAGACTCCTGTTTTTATAATTAAACGAAGGTCAATGTTCAGCAATAAGAGTTTTTCAAATGATTTTTCTGTTGAATCAATATGTATATCTTTCTATATCCACACGTTAACTTATAAACGCCAGATTTATTATTTTATTATTTTCTATCTTTAGTGTTTTTGATGTGTTTAGATAAATTCTTATTTTTTCTGAATATCGTGATTATTTAAGTTGTTTTCAAATATATTTAAGTATCTGTAACTCTATGCTTGTAATATAAGTTTTGAATTATGCTTCTTGTCCTTTATTGCAGAATATATCGTAGAAATGTTTTATATATTATCAATCGGAGTAAGCGTTGTTGACTTCTCTTTTGATTAGATTTATTCCTTTTTCATATTTTTTTTTTGAAAAGTGGATAATTAATTAATCTATTTAAGATATTATGGAGACTTGTTTATTTGTGTTGTATGGACAGTGTTGACGAATTATGAATAAATATCAAGCTCAAATTTGTTTTTGAATTTTTTAATAGTTAGATCGAAAATAGAAGTGAATAGAAGTGATGAATTCCACAAGGGCAATTAAACTTGCTACTGGAAACAAGTTTATTTGTCTTTGTGCTTCGGCGAAACAATGTACAATATCGTCTACATATCTATGGCAAACGAAAATATGTTTTCTTAGCGGATTATTAAAAACGATAGATTGTAAGTGATTCATGAAGATTACTCGTAATAATAGACTTAAAGTGTCTATTATTGATCCCATTATTAATTAGTCCGTTACTACAAGTGTATATTGAATTTTTAACTTGGAAGTAATTTTTTATCAGAACAATATTTAACGAACCTAAGATTTCAACATTTTTAACAAAATTTGTATAGATGACGTTTGTTTGTTACCAAGTTATATTAGTTACTGTCAATATATATGACATGAAATCCAATTAATTGTAATATAAATAGTTTTCCATTAGGGAAGACGCATTTGTAAATTGAGATTTCTTTCAGATAAAAACCCAGTAGAGTTTTTTTTTAATTTAATACCGTCTGCGCCGTTTTATCATTTCATCATGGAATCAAATGCTTCAACGTTTACAAATTCTACGCGTTCAAAAATGTATGAAAGCCACGTCTGTCCCGAAACCTGCAGATATCGATATTTCATTGTCGTTATAGATTTTCAGTACACGATATTCGGACACAGACATGATTTTCATTTGTGTACTTTCGTGTATATATATGAATTATATTGAACTTATTGCATGTGAGAATTGATAATTATGCAAATCTCATCTCACATGCAATTTCGCTTAATTTGTTGCGTTGATTCTACAATTTGGCAAGATTACTCCTGCGGAAGAATGTAGACGCAACTTGTCGCGTCGTCAACCATCCAGGTTGTGCGGATAATGAAAAATGTATGCAAACCACGCCTGTCCCTAAACGTGCAGTTATAGAAGTTTCACTGACGTTATAGACCATCAATACACAATATCCGGACACAGACATGCTTTTCGTTTGTATACTTTCGTTGGTTCTACATGTTGCATCTACATTCTTCGGCAGGAGTATTCTTGCCAGATTGCAGAACCACCGCAACAAATTAAGCAACAATTACAGGTGAGATGAGATTCTAATATTTATCAATTCTCACATGCAATAAGTTCTACGCGTTCAATTGGGGTATTTAACGTGCATTAATTCTAATTTTTGATTGTTATAAAAATCCAAGCCAACGAATACTTGAAGATCTTGTGCAAGGAGCGAATAGCTATATTAGATGTACATCTGAGTGTTTGTGAAAATCCAGTTTTATCAATTTCTCGTCGATTTCAGGGATTGGGCATTTTCAGTCCCAGTATATAGTAAATTCTGCGTAAAAATTTTAGCCTACGTGCTTACATCATTTCTTGCGTCGTAAATTCAGTAATTGGGCTTTAGAGAAACTTGCGTCGTAAATTCAGTAATTGGGCTTTAGAGAAGCTTGAAAGTGATCCCAAATTTGATTACTTCTGGTTTAATATTTTTGAATAATAAAGCGATATGCTTTTGTGTCAGGTGCACGCCAATTACGTGGTTGAATTTTATTTTTAGGTGGTGGTTCTATTCTTCACTCTAGGATGCTTGGCAAAATATAAAAACTAGCAGATATAATATTCGAGTTTGGATTATCACTATCACTAATATTTTCTGCATTAGTGTTATCACCGTCGTCATCGCTGCTGGATCCAATGAACTCATAACAACTTCGATATTACCTTCCATTTTCTACTTCTGAAACAAACTTTCTCCAGAAGATCATCGCACTCATTTGCCGAATGTAACAACGTCATCTCAAACTTTGGATCACCAAACCTTACTCTTTGTACAATCTTTTGGAAGCCATTACTACTTTTGTACTACAGCTTCACACAATCTAGTTTGCAATTCAGCTGAATGACAAAATATGGTGCACGGGTATACATCCTGTTGTAATGCAGGTTCCAACTTGTACAGACATGTAATCTCCTTCACTTCAAACTTCAGATGTGTTAATACAAAAAAAAGTTGATTGTGGGCCTCGCAGACCAGGTTTGTGCAAATCAGGACAGTGATTACAAAAAATGGTTTTCCAGTTTACAAAAATAAGTGAAAATTACACTTGTCAACACAATTGGGTTTTCTTATATACCAGTACGTACAGTTTATGGCTTTTGCCATACTGATTCTGAATCTCAAAATTTTCTCCATCGGGTCAGGATTTTGAGATATTATCTTAAATAAGTCACATTTATATAAGAAATATACTACTCAAAATATTGTTCTGGAGAACATCGAGTCTTCTTACTTTATAATATCGCGTGTGTATATAAATAATCCAAACAGCTTCGTAATGTGGAGAATTCACTACCCACCAGCATAAGCGGAATACTACACCTTCAATAGGAAAGTTGTATTTTCACTATTTTGGCTGAACATCAAGGCAACTAATGGACTTCCAGAATTTGCTGCTCACGCTGTGCTGTTACTCTGAAAGGCTGGTCAAACGGCAAGAAAAGCAGTATGTCATTTGCAAGACCTATGGCGTGAACAAACAGACCATTTGACTAATTGCTACTTTTACTGCACGAAAACTTTCGGGGCTTCCAACAAAAATAAGAAGAATATTAGTTATCCTAGGCTGCCCACTGCTACTCGTCCAATACGTCATTCGGAAGCCTTGCCAGTACCAAGCCCTATAGGTGTTTCGAGTGATGAATATGATGTTACAATGGAACAGCGAAATGCTTGTTGATTATTGTTGGACACCGATAACAGAAGTTACCGAAGTATAGCATAAAAGAAAGGTAAAAAGAAAAACATACTAAACAGGACGATACCATACAACTCCATATAATGTACATACCTAATTAATATTATTTCATTTACTTTCCTATATATTTTGCTCCAAAACTTAACGTGTCAGAATAAATTTGTTGTTATTACTATTGCTAGAACTACAAAAGAAACGAAAATTGTACATGGTTTCTAAACAAAATTTAAAAAAACTAAAATTTGTTGACCAGTGTTATTTGACTTGCGTTGACAATTGAATGTATATCTGTATAAACTATAGCAGAACCCTGAATTAATTTAAGAATATATATATATATATTATCAGAAAACCCTTATACCCTTAGGGGTGTCGGGTGTTTACATTCTTAAAACTAATTTTTAAATAAATAAATATTCCAATTTTTGAACTTTAAATTACAGAGTATTCTATAACACAAACTGCAATACCAAATAATACCAAAAAATTATAAATTATATACAAATTTTTTCCATGACTTTCTGTCAGTGGCCAGTGTTTTCGCTTCTCTCCATGTGTTTCCTCTGCCCTGGATAGATTGTCCAATTAAATTCTCCCAAACTTGTCGCGGTCTTCCTCTTTTCCTCTTATATTGGATCTTTGCTTCATATACCAACTTTACCGGTATAGTATTCTCCATCCGTTGAAGGTGTCCCCACCAGCTTAATTGTCTCTGCTCAATGAAATCCAATATCAATATTACCCCAACTTCCTCTCTTATTTGTGCATTCCTCATTTTGTCCCTTCTTGTCACTCCCCTCACTCTTCTCAGATATCTCATTTCCGCCGCTTGAATTTTACTCTTTTGCTTATTATTTAGGAGCCAAGACTCACATCCATATGTCAGAACTGCTCTGTAGACTGTTTTATAAACTTTTAGTTTGGTATTTCGTGTAACTTCCTTTTTATTTATAAAATTCCTATTCATAGCGTAGTACAGTTTTGTTGTTTTTTCAATTCTCTCGTTAATTTCTGCTTCGTTTTTCCCTGTGTTTTCAATTGCGACACCCAAATAGTGGAACTGGTTTACTTGTTGTATATCTACTCCTTCAATTTGAATTTTTAGTTGATCGTCTCCTATAGCCATTACTTTCGTTTTGTTCTTATTTATATTCATACCCTTTTTCTTCAATGTTTTATTCCATATATCTACATTATCTTATAAATCCTTTTCTTTCTCAGCCATCAGTACTATACCGTCCGCGAATGCTGCCTCCGCTATTTGTATCCATTCTAGATTTCTGTACCCTAATTTCAATTTCCTCATCTGCTTAGAGCATTGTTTTATGACATCGTCCATAAATACGGTGAACAGCACAGGACTTAAACCTCCACCCTGTCTTAACCCTTCCTGTGTTACGAATCCTTCGGATCTCATGTTTCTTCTAATTACACAATTTACATTATTTTTATATAATCTTTGAATACATCTAATTATTTTTCTGTAAATTCCTCTTTCCTCTAGACTGTTCCATATTTCCTGTCTGGGCACTTTGTCAAACGCTTTTTATATGCGAAATATGCCTTTTATATGCGAAATATGCCTTTTTTCCTTGTTGTATTATTTTTTCAATTATTTACTTTACCGTAAATACATGATCTTGTGTATTCCTTCCCGGCCGAAATCCGCTTTAGAATATCTAATATAAATTATAAATAATCAAATTTTGCTCCGGGTCTGATAGGTCCGGTCTATACATCTTAGGGTTAAAAAAGCTTTTAATGAAAGTATCTTCATTATTAGTACAATGATATTCAGATTTAAAAAAAAGTCTTGTTCCTTTAAGAATCAAGATTTACTTTATATTCCAATCTACGTAACATTGTATTCGTCAAACGAGTGCGATAATCTTCTGGAGAAAGTTTGTTTCAGAAGTAGAAAGTGGAAGGTAATATATCGAAGTTGTTATGATTTTACTGGATCCAGTAGCGATGATGACGGTGATAACACTAATGCAGAAAATATTATAGTGATTATAGTGATAATCCAAACTCGAATATTGCATCTGCTAGTTTTTATATTTTTCCAAGCACCCTGGGGTGGAGAATAGAACCACCAGCTAAAAATAAAATTCAACCACGTAATGCTAATTGGCGTGCACCTGACACAAGAATATATGGCTTGATTACTCAAAAATATTAAAGCAGAAGCTAATTTTCGTATGAAATTCGGGATCACTTTCAAGTTTCTCTAAAGCGCACTCTACTGAATTTACGACGCAAGAAATGATGTAAGCACGTAGGCAAAAATTTTTACGCAATTGTATTCCAATCTTGGACCATTATTATTTAACATCTTTGTTAATAACTTAATAAGCTCTATTAATTGTCGTGTATTGGCTTATGCAGATTATATAAACAAATTTCATCGAATTGGTGGTGCTCAAGATGCTGCCCTTATTCAAGAGAACCTAGACCGTGTCACAAATTGGTGCTGTTCAAACAAATTAAATTTAAACATCGACAAATGCTGTTTCATACCTTTCACCAGAAAACCCAATAGATATCTTTCCAATTATTCTATTAATAATATCGCAATCAACCGAAAAACACATGTCAATGGAGTGGAGTTACTTTTTATGAAAAGCTGACCTTCGCTGATCATGTTTCCCAAGTCACTACGTCAGCATATCGATCATTGGGTTTCATTATCTGTACGTGTAAGGACTTCGACAACATAACTTCAGTCAAGTCACTTTTTTATTGACTAATTGTTAGCAAGTTAGAATATGCAGTTGTCGTGTGGTATCCAATATATGACTGCTATATGAATGCAGTTTAATCCATACAGCCCAAGTTTCTAAAGTATTTGAGCTATAAAGTTGATGGCGCGTACCCTCCTCGTGATTTGGACTATAGGTTACTCTTGGATCATCATGGAGTTGAATCGCTGGAAGCAAGACGACACCTAATTAGTCAAATTTTATCAAAAATGTAATTCTTTATAAGATAGACTCAGCTGATTTACTTGGAGAAGTGAATTTTCGAGTACCTAGTCCAAACTAAAGAGTGAATGAAGCGCTTCTACTTCCAACGGCTAGAACAAATATATTGCTGAGGGCTCCCATGGTGCATTCGGCCAAGGACTTCAACAGTTTGGATAATTTTTCAGCAGATATGTTTCGTTAATTTGTTTCTTCGTTTAATGCTTCTTTTTTCTCTTTTCCTTAACTATCCTTTTATATTTAGGTAGTTTGATTATATTATTGAATTATACTTTGTTTTTTAATTCTTTTTCGCATATGTATTATATTTATTATTTGTTTATATCGTCTGTATTTGGGTGACCTGTTGGACAATTAATAAATATTATTATTATTATTATTATTATTATTATTATTCCACCTAATTTCATTCTAACCATAAGTAAACTCACCAATAAAAGATTATTATTAACGCCATTGATTTTCACAGCATAAACAATAAATTCTTTTAATTAATTATTTAAATAAATGTGTAAGTAAGTCTAGTAGCTGAAGTATATTCAAATTCCCAACGTTACACTCAAAATATTTGTGTTAATTAGGTCTCTGTGGACATACAGACGTTGAATATTTCGCTTTCTCCCCATTTTCCTCAAATTAACGCAGCAAGGTTTCTAAATCACACTCTGTCATGTAAATACATAAATCGTAGTGAACGACAATCTATTTTAGCCGCTTTAATTGGCTCCTAATTACTATATCAATTAAAATGTAATTGATCGTGTATAAATAATGCAAATCCTTCGGAGTTGCGTGATGTAAATATAACGAATTATCCGCTTAGTAGTAAATTGTATCAAGTAAGAAAGTGAAATTTGGATGATTGGTTTTACGCATGTTACATAGCTATATTTTTAAATGTATTCAGAAAAAAAAGATTTGGATCAAAGCCCGTTCTTCGATCTACGCAATTTTGGGATTGTTATTAAAAATGATTTTCAAAAGATAAAAGAATAACTTGAGGACCTAATTAGGTTGTAGAATAAACAATTTATGAATGTTAATTTTGAAAATAGACAGCACAGTAGTGAAAGTCTACAAGGAAATGTCCTTTTAGTGTTGCATATAGCCTTATAGAGGGCGCCAGTATTAAAACGTCAGGTGTCAAAATTAATCTCAATATTTCGTTAACGTAAATCTTTCGGAGAGGATTAATTCAACAACAATGTCTCGCTGAGTTGGTTTCTGTTTTTAAGATGAAGTACCGCATCAATTGACAATTTCACGTTGGTACTGTGAATTCCAATGTGGTCGCACCAGTATCAGCGACGATCTCAAGGCAAATCCTCCAAGAACAGCAATCATCCAGAAAAACATCGATGCTGTACGCCGCCTTATTAAGAACAATAGACATGTTGCATGCCGTGCAAATGAGTTATCCATCGGTATTTCAAAGATCTCAATCCAAACAATCATATATGATGTACTGGGTGTGAGAAAATTAGTTTCCCGTTGAATTCCGCACCTTTTAATCGAAGAGCACCCATAGAAGTATAGAAGTTGGCTCGCGTTAATTGGGGCCGAAAAAATTTGAATCGATTCAATAACGGAAACTCAAAAATGTTTATAGCATCGTGAGTGGCGATGAGCCATGTATTGATTCCTATGAACCCGTGCGAGACCTTTCAAACCCAAGTTTGTTTATCCTTTAAAATGCTTTAACAATAATCCAATTGTTATTAGAATTTCTTTAACAATCTCACCAATTGCTAAACATTTATTTGCCATAACCATAGATTTAATTCTTTTTGAGGCTTAATGGAGCAGCCCAAGAACGCTGGATAACGGAAATGAGAGTCTCATTGGTCGAGGGTTCGAATCTCATGACCGGCATGTGAGAACTTGTTTTTTCGGGATCGGTATCCTCTTCAGTTACCCTTTAAAGTTGAGAAAGTAAAAATTAAATCAACATTTCTACCTGCCTACAGCAAGTAGATGTAGTAATGAACCCCGGGAACACTTTACATACACTAACATGACAAGCTTTTAGTTTAACATTACACTGCTATATTCACACCACATAAAACAACAAAATTTATTTCACCACTTTTAAAATTATTATGGTGGTCGACAGTTGTTTCTGATAAAGAATGATTGCCGTAATATATATGTACGATCGAAAGTAAAAAAAGTAGACAAAAAATTCGTTCTTCCTAAATGTGGCTTTAATAACTTAGAAATGCCATTAGTGGCAATGCAATGATTCTATGGAATATTAAATTATTAACATATATTTTATTTATTTAAAAAGAACAAGCATAATAAATATAAACAAAATTAATAACAAATATAAACATTAATATCTTGTAATAGAACCGTATTTCTTTAAAACTTCGTTTAATCTATTGTGAATGGAGTTGTAAAGGTTGGCACAATAGTTGTCATCTATATTGTTGCTGTTTTAACTATTTCTACCAATTCTTCTCTATTTTGAGGTCTTCAATTTAATGTTTTTATTTAATTAATCATTATCCCCTACACATTTTCAATGATATTTAAATCTGAACTTATTGAAGGAAAATCCAACACATTAAACAGTGTTTCAAGAAGAATTACATGTAATTGTCCATGAATTTCTTCTATAAATTATGATGTTCTGCATTCTTGAAATGTGGAGATAGATTAAATGGTATGAAGATTATCTACCTGTCACTGTCATAAATTTATCATCGAGATATATGGTGATGAAATTAATAACAAGTACAATTAGATTATTAATTTATTAAATAAGAAAACCTGAGAGAGAGAGATATTAAGATGAGATATTAATCAAACAACCAAGGTAAATAACTAATTTCTAGAACTTTAATTATTATAATTGATAACAAGTCTTCAAAATGGTCACCATTCTGTTGAATACGACGTTTCAGGTTGTCAAAAATATGTATTACATTTAATTGTAATTGTATTCATCAAATTATTTAAGTTATTAATTCTTGTCTTATATACTTCATTTTTTAGAAATACGAAAATACAAAAATCTAACGGAGTAAGACCTGGTGACCGCGCTGGTCAAACACCTCTGCTTATAACTCGATGAGCGAAGTAATCTTCTAAAACCGCTAAATTTAACACTGTAGGCCGAAACTTCTCCACCACTAGACGAATGTGATGATGTAAAGCGATATTATCCACGAAGTCTATTAGGAAACTGCAAGTGAAACTGTCGCTTACATTCCGCTTAGGAATATTGCTATTCTCCGTTAAGAAATTGTGTACTTCGGAAATAAGCTTCAACAATAAAAATATTTTCTTGCAATGTGTACATTATTTAATAGTATTGTTTATTAAGCAAAAGCAATATTTGCAAGAAAAAATTATATTGCTGGTCGCAAAATGACAAAAGTCAAAATGACAGATAAACAGTTAGTTATAAATAAAAGGCAAGTGGCGTTGCAAGTACTAATTACTGCCTACTGAGATGAAGTTCTTTTTGAAACGCGTTGAATTTCCCATAAAACACCAGTGCCATGAATTGAAATACAACTCCAAGGATTTACTTTGACGTTTTTTGAACACACATTATTTATGAAGTTTTCTTGAAATCTATAACCTCTTGATCGGTATACATTTATCGATTTTTTTATTTTGAAATAACTTTTCGTCTGTAAAAATTACATTTTCCCAAAAGTCTCTATTTTATGTAAGGTTAATTGCACATGATTTTCTTTGTGGGTTGCATTTAGAGAAAGTTTTTCGGCTGTTTTATAGCACTGCAAATTAGTTTCTTTAATTCTTCGTCAGGCGGTAAAAGCGGAACCCGGAAAATTACTAACATCAAGCTGCATTCATTGCTGAAGAAAATAGATGTTCTTGAAGTACATTTGTGAGATGGCGGTCCTGCTCAGCTGTAGATATCCTTTTGCGACCAGAACCAGGAGTTCTAGAAATTCTATCTTGATTTCGTGCAGCAATTTGTCGTATTTTGAAACCGTTATTTAAATCTGCAATATCATTCACATTAATATCTTCAATTATGAAAGGCATCTTTCAAATAATTTAATATCAATTTTGATAGATTACAAAATATATTGACAGGTAACTTTAAAGCCGCACTTACATCAAATCATTTTAAGGATACCTATTACAAGAAACTGTTTTTTGTCTACTTTTTTTTTGCTTGCGACTGTATGTAATGAAACTGAAAAAAAAGTAATATCAAAGCTATGGCAATATTTGAGGACCATAAGGAAATACAAATAGAAATAGAAGGTGCATTAATAGAGCAGGTGGATAGTTTCCAATGCCTGGGGATTACTTTGAACCAACAAAGAAGGTAAGATGAGTTAAACAACAGGATAGAAAGGGCAAACAGAGTTTATTATGCAACTAGCAAGTGTCTCATAAATAAGGAAGAAACTTCCTCTCAAAGATGCAAGTAGACAAGTCAATTTAAAGGCGTATCTTGACGCACGGATACGAATCATGGGTGGTTGTTAGAGAAAGATAAGATCAGAGGAGTGGCTATGAAATCCTTAAACAGAGTACAAGAAGAAACGAAAGTAGATAAACTAAGAAACGAAAAAATAAGAACAGACCTTAAAATAAAATAAGTTGAAGACTACACAGAGCAACGACAACTCGGATGGTGGGGATACCTTCAAAGATTAAACTGTTCAGTACCCGTGAAAAGAATCTGCTAACGTAAGACTGTTCAAGAGAAAGATAGGTAGGCCAAGAGATCCTGGGATAATACAATCGGAAAAACCTTAAAGAAGAAACCTAAAACGTAGTCAAAAGCAAAGAAGCTAGTCAGAACAGAAAAGAATGGAATAAATTCCTAAAAAAATAAAGTGCAAGTTGTAACCCTTACATCCTCTGGGGAAAAAGAATTTGATTATATATATCTTCTTCTTCTTCTGTTTTGGGTTGAACGCCAGCACGTCCAGGCACTTGAGCACACTGCTCTTTGTACTATCCCCAATGGATCTCTCAGTTCCACTCTGTTAGTCTTGTGTCCTCGATAAAAGCCACTATCCTCCTCAGGGGAAGTTTGCGTACACACGAAGGATCCAATATATCTCTCCCGAAAAGTTCCTTCAGTTCCGCACACGTGCATATTACGTGAAGGCTAGTTTCCTCCTGTTTTCCACATCTCCTACACCAGGGCTCTCTAACCAAGCCCATGCTGTACAAATGCTTCCTTAAAGGACAATGTCCGGTTATTAAGCCGGTAATTATTTTGATTTCTCTTTTGTTACTACGAATTAGGTTGGCTGAAAACTTTCCGTTCAGCTCCCTTAGTAGTGTTTTAGTATGGAGTTGACCTTTTGTTAACCTCCGTTTACTTTTATGTTCTTTTTCTAGCCATAACCAGATCTCCCATTTAGCAAAATCCTTAGTGATTCCACATACAGGTTCTGGTTCCATGAAGTTCCTATTAGTACCTTCTTTTGCCAGTTTGTCGGCTATCTCACTGCCTTTAATTCCCTCATGTCCTGACACCCATATCAGCGACACTGTATTGTCTTGTCCCAGTTTGTTGAGGACCTGTTTACAATATTTCACCAGCTTAGACCTGGTAGATGGGTTCATAATGGTTTTAATAGCCGCCTGACTAGCAGCCATTATGTTAATTTTTTTGTTTGCGCAGCCTGCTTCACGAATTTCCTCGGCGCAGGTTGCGACTGCAAACAATTCGGCCTGGAAAGCGTAGTATGCTTCCCCAGTCATATCGATATCTTCCTTCTAGGACACATTCCGCATATGCCTGCACCTGCCCCCTGACTAGATTGTGATCCATCAGTGTACTAGGTGCCGGCACCACAATCGACCGAGCGACTTTTTGCCTGTTCCCTAGTCGGTATAAATATGTTCAGCTTAGCTGTAAACATAATCTCAGGTGCCATACTGTCCGCCGGCATTTGAAATATCGGCTCTTCCAGTATAGTTCCTGTGATATCTGTATGGCTCCCTACAACCTTATTAGGACGCCAGACGTCATTGGCCTTCAGCCTCAGTATCGCAGCCATTGCCTCCGCCTTTACAAATAGTTCCAGCGGAGGGAGACCCACGATGGCCTCCATGGAAGCGGTTCTCGTGCTCTTCATAGCTCCCGTGATTTTCAACAGAACCTGTCGCTGGAGAGTCGTAATAAGCCCTACCAACGATGTCCTCTCCGTCCTCCTCCACCAGACAACTGCTCCATAGGTAATCGTTGGTCTTATTACTACTGTGTACAACCAGTGTACCACATTTGGTTTTAGTCCCCAGGTCTTGCCAACAGCTCTTCTGCATCTCCAAAAGAGCTGCGCCGCCCTGTTTGCCACTTTGACTAGGTGTCTGCTCCAATTCAGTTTCGCATCAAGTGTTATGCCTAGATACTTCACTTCACTGGTTAGTTCTAACTCTTGTCCAAACAGCCTTACGCTACCCAGATCATTTAGTTTTCTCATGTTGGTAAAGGCTACCAACTTGGTTTTTTGAGGATTGACAGTTAATCCCTCCTCAATGCACCATCTTTCCACAATTCGCAGAGCATTTCCCATGATGCTTCCAACATTTTAGATACTTAATGCTGTCTCTAATTTGAAGTTTGTTCAAGGATCTCACAAGAACGCATTCTCTTCATCATAAAACTCATAATAAAATTAAAATAAATAGATAACCGTCTAAATATTATTCAAAGACTAATACAAAATGTGCTGCTAAAACTTTTGCTTAGTTTTTTATGAAGGGCTTCTTAGTAATAATAGTATAGACAACAAGCAAATAATTTCACCATAGGAAAGTGAAAATTGTCTTACAAATCAATTTTGTTTTGAAAAGGTTGGACGAAGTTCCATTTACTAAATAAGAAACTAAAATAAAGCTAAAATCATGTGTCTTGCAAATAATTTCTGTCTTAGTAAAAGTCATTTTAAAGATGTTTAATAAGATGTTTATATAATACAAGAAAATTTTATTTACAAGGAAGCCGATAATATTTATATGTTAAAGTTAAACTTTTAAGTAGAAGTTAAACATTTCCATTTATTTCGGTATTCTTTTCACAAAAAGCCTGGACCCAAGCATTATTTTCCTTTTATACATTTTTATAAAGGGAAAATAATTTTTGAATTATACTTTTAAAATAATAAAACGTTTAACTCAACTTTAATGTGCTAGGATATTCGGTTCAGATGTAGATAATATATTCTTATATAAACATTTTAATTGATACCTATAAAATGTGTCAGTAGCAAGGTATTATCAGTAACCTGTTTTCCAAACTATAATTACGATCTGAATAATGGCTAATATCAGAAACAACAGATCCATTACTGAAAGTAAATCAATATCAATTCGGTCTTAAAAACATAAGCAATTATCTGTGTGTTGTGCCTCTTTGTGTGTGAATGGTGTTTAAGTTCTAACAGGTGTTTTCGAACAGGTAGAAAGAATTAGCAGTAAATGTAGTTCAGTCGGGTCCGTTTCAGGTAACAGAAGTGTCAAAATGTGAATTTAATCTCACTGAATCATCTAATTCACAATTCGACGCTGTCAATGTTAAAAGTTTTGGTGTTTTTGAGGGTACACACGAACTTCACACACAAAACAATAATTAAGAGGCTCAGTTCGGCATTTTATAACCACTAATGTATTTTCAGTGCGTGCTAGATATTAACTTAGAAAGGGCTTTTTATAACCGGAAATGTGTTACGAAGAAGTTGGAAAGTAAATTTCTGTGTGGCTTCATAAATCTTTAAGTGTCTCACACTTTAAATGTAAATGATTAAAATATAAGTGGTGAGTATATATAACAGTTGGATGAATAATTTACTACATTAGTATCTTTTATAGTGCTTATACTAATATAAAGATGATCATAAAGTGTATTGTCTGTTTTGTTTTAAATTAAAAATTATTATGTTTTTTCTTTTTCGGGCGTTTTTGTCTGTTTATCTACTGTACTGAGCATTTATAAATGCGCTTGTAATTTTAATTTGATCGTATTTGTAATAGTAATTGCACAAATACGATCAAGTATCAAAATATTAGCTTATTCTGTCAAATCAGAGTAAGTGACTAGAAAGTCTGAGGTACACGGTCTGGGCATTCGTTTTTTCACAACTTAGATTCAACATCATTACGTTTCCTCATTAGATCGAATAGAAAATTTAATAACACTACTGCAATTAATACTTAATTGTATGCCTTGATGGATGCGATTGGAGTACGCGTCTATTGTGGTGTCCCTATTTCACATGCCAACAAATATCCGTTGAGAGAGTCCAGAAGAGATTCCTGAAATATCTCTCCTTCAGTGTAACTGGCAAATATCCTGAACGAGTAACGGACTACAATGATCTTTTGGGTTGTCATTGTGCCATCTTTGTCTTGTAGACGTGAAATGCATAGTGGCAAATTTTTGTTAAATGTTTAACCAAACATAAACGATTGCATAAAGATACTAGCCTATATTGACTTCAACGTACCCATTTCTAATATTCGCAAAGGTACTAACTACATTTAGCTTGCCTAGAACGAAAGACTATACACCTGTAAAGTTACCTGTGTAAATTATGTGTAAAAATTTTCATACGTTTTACAGTGATTTTGTCTAATTAATGTTAGCCTATTTCTGTGTACACATAGTAATAAATACATATTTATATAACTACAAGAATTATCGACCGTACTACGTTTATGAATAATTAATTTAAAATGAACAGGAGGTCTGCCAATTAATAACCCGTACCACTTATTTCAATCCCTATATTTCGTAACAGTTCGCTGCTTCATAAGGAGATGCTACAAGATTAATAAAACAAGATACAAAATTTATTAATGCATTACAACAATAATAAAATACTCAGAGAACCCTAGAGATAAAAAACAGCAAATGACGTAATTCGACATATTAAAATCGATCAATACTACATTGAAAACATTAAATTAACGATAGCTACTACTGGTTTCACGTCAACTTTTTAAAAACATGTTTATGTACACGTTAAAATATAAAAATTATAGTTGTAACAGAAATTTACAATTTACTGTGGAAAAAGAAAACAACAGCGTACCCTTCTCGGACGTTTTAGTAATTCGCTATGATTAACAACTATCATTTTGAATTTGCACAGAAAGCCAACTTCGTCTGATCGGTTCATTAATTACTATTCTCGTCATCCTCTCAATAAGAAGTATAATAATGTCATAGATATTAAAAACAGAATAGCACATATAAGCCACACAACCTTCTTAAAGGACAATCTTAAAGAATTTTACAGCATCGTCGTCAACCGTTTAACATTAATTTTTACACACATATTGGTGACATATAAACTATCAAAGTGATTAGTGCGTGCATGTACCGATTTTTTTCTTACCAATCGTTATCAAAAAGCATGGCCACCTCTAATCAGGAAAGTTTTTGAAGGAATGGTACATATATATATATATATATATATATATATATATATATATATATAAATATATATATATATATATATATATATATATATATAAATATATATATGTACATATTGCAGTGAACTGTGCCTTTGCTTATAAATGCAGCTCGCCACAAATGTCCGGATTAGCTCAATCGTCGATTCTTCTAGCTGGGATCTTCGTACCTCAGGTATCGACATAAACACTTTTACACAAAAAAACTAAGGCGAGAGATACCAAATATAATTAAATTTACTCCAAACGAGATCATCAACACTCGTAAAATTCGTAAATGAAATTAAACGCACATCAAAAAACACTAAAATAAAATAAACCGACTTTAAATCAAATACAACAGGAAAACAAATTTTTTTTTTATCCCGACCATATGCTTCAATAACTCTGGTATCTCTGACGATGAAAAGCCGGGAAAGATCGGACATAGCACAACAAAGCTACAAAATAGGACCGCCAGACGGACTACATCCTAAACAAAATTATTATACAGTACAGACCATTCAAATAAATTCAAAAATATAAACATTTAAATAGACACTATAAAATCAAGATACATTTTAAATAAATGTCATAAATACAATATAAGTTCAATATAATTCTTCTTTTTCTTCGGGGAAGAAATCATTGCAATGTGTATATATTTATATAAAACTAACGTACAATAATTATCAACCGTACTATATTAGTTAATAATAAATTACGGTCTGTCAATTAAAACTCATTTACTTTCGATCTCTCTATATTTCGCCACGAGCTTGTTGCTTCTTCAGAACATGAGAATGGAAGTGACGTACATGGAGATATTAAAATTCATTCAATTTTAATAGATCTACGTACGACCCTTCGATTTTTAACTCTACATTCTCATCTCCTGAAGAAGCAACAAACTCGTTGCGAAATGTAGAGAGATCAAAAATAAATGAGTTTTAGTTTGACAGACCGCTTGCCTGTTTTTAATTTATTATTAACTTACACAAACACACACACACACACACACACACACACACACACACACACACACACACACACACATATATATAATATATCGAGTGTCGATTGTTGGTTGAAGCTGAAGTTTGTCAAATCAAATTTTGAAAATTTCTTTGCTTGGTATTTGGCACACTGAAAATTATAGTTATTGCTAATTGGTATTTGACATCTTTTGCCATACTCGTATGTACCCGTTTTCCGTTAGCTATTATTAGATTTTTTTATTCACTGTTCATTTTTGTATGAATAAA
Source organism: Melolontha melolontha (assembly GCA_935421215.2). NCBI lineage: Eukaryota > Metazoa > Arthropoda > Insecta > Coleoptera > Scarabaeidae > Melolontha > Melolontha melolontha. The sequence goes on from OW285235.1 coordinate 90,597,308, forward strand.
TTTTCATTTTCATAACTCTTAAAATATTTTTTTTTTTAATTTGCGTAAGTAACTTTGGATATTAAATAATCTTATGTTTAAAAGCACCAGGCGTTTCAGAATTTATTAACAATTTTGCAATAGTGTGTATACCTGAGCAAGACGCCTTTATCTTAACGGTCCATTTTCGGAGTGCCACGCAGAACCCTACTAAAGCTGGACATATTCTACAGAATCATGTATTGGGCCGTTTAATCAAGCATTTCCCTATTCATGTCTTCATTGCACATAAGCGAAGAGTGTTATATCACTTTGAAACAAAAAAACTGTATCTGTAAGGGAAAACAATCAGGAAGATCTTCTCTTCTTACTCAACCAGTTCTTGATTACATTCAGCAACGTATGAAAGATAATCCAACGAAGCTTTGGAAGCATTACCGTGACTACGTATATTGTTAAGTATTAAATCTGTATATCTGTTATGTAGTAGTGTTTATCGCCAACCGTCAATAGATTACCATAGTGATTTGCGAAAGTAAAGTAACACTTTATCTTACTGTAAAAATCAAACACTTTACCTGCCACTAATATCTATCAGCATACCCATGACTGTATGGCATTAGACATAAATCGTTTGTCGCTGTCACGGCTCCAACAGTAAAAGTTTTATGGCAAATTATTTATAGAAAATAATGGAGGAAAAAGACATTCAGTACATGCCGCCTGAAATTCTGAAAAAGTCGTTAGAGATGTCTTTCGAAATTCTACCACCAAAATCAGTCAAAAAATACAATCGCCAGTATGACATATTTATGGAGTGGTGCAACAAATACTGAATTAAAAAGCTCAGTGAAAACGTTTTACTGTCGTATTTTTCCGATTTATCGAAAGAGTATTCTCCTTCTTCGGTGTGGCCCTATTATTCCACTATTTCACAAGAAGAAATATTTACATTTTTAATAAATTAACCCGATGAAATCTACTTGATGATGAAAGTAATTCAATGAAACCTTTCAAAACCAATTTGTTATGAATGTAGTAATTATTTTAGATTTGCGTTGTGTTTGGCATTGCTAGGGCTTTACGTAATGGAGAACATTTGAATTTAAAAGTAAGTGACATAGAACATAAAGAAACAATTTTGGTTGTTCAGATAACTAAAACAAAGACCAACAGGCCTCGATTGTTTGTGATCACTACAGAATTTGAAGGAAAAATAAAATCCGTAGAATTATTTAGCAAATATTTAGCTCTGCGTCCTAAGCAGACGCCCCACGACTGACTTTTCCTAACTTATAGAAATGGAAAATGCACAGTCCAGCCAATTGGAATCCATACTTTTGGAAGTATACCAGGCAAAATTACCAACTATCTACATTTTCCAAACTAACAGAACAGTTGCCAATGATAATTCTACTAATAGTTTATAAGTTATTAACATAGATAATAATCCTCAAGCATGTTTAATTAAAACTTCTTCCACTGCAGGAATTAATTTTTATAATGCGTCAGGTTGTTCGTTTACTTTTAAATATCAAGTAATAAGTAGATTTGTTTTTATTCGCTGTTATTTTTCTGTGCTTACTTTGTCATAATAAAATGTGATAAGTTATATGCCTATTTTTTTTAATATAAATTTTTGCCGTTAGAGATAAAATTTTGTAAGCACTGTTACTCTCATAATCTCAGACTCAATTCAAATTCAATAAAGTATCACTTTACTGACTTGGTACATAAATAACTATAATTTACACCACAAATTTAGATTATATGTTTCATTACTGTCCTATAAATAGCAATTGCTGTTCAACGAATAAAGGTTATTTTTATTATTATTACTATGTATTACTGTAGAAGTTGTCAATAAATTGTCTAGTAACTGTTAGCTAGAATGTAGGAGTATTACAGTTGGAGTTATTTAAAGGTAAATTAGTAGATTAATAAATTAAATTAAGCTTCAGAACGAAGATAATTTGATAAATTGAATGCGGTAGGAGTGAACTTAATTAATATCTCAATTTTTTAATATTAAAAATGTTCTTTATTACTAATTTTTATTTAACTAATTTATTCTTTAATTAACTAGGATAATCTCAGTGTTAGTCGTCGTGTTGGTTGTAAATTGTTCATTTCTTTGTCTCAGTGTTGCCAACCATATTAATTAAATTTATACATCATTTAAAATTTTTCTTTCATATTCATAACAAATCTGTATTCTACAATTATTATTTGCCCAAAATAATAATAATATAATAAGAAATTTACGTTATAATATATCTGGTAGGTTATCTGCGCCTAAATAAAGCAAATTTAGCTTTATATTTATATTCAAAATTCTTGCAAATGCAAGCGATTATTCATTTTGTTTAGTCTTAAGTACCAGTCATAACGTATTTAAAAATATTAGTAAAATTTTCCAAGAATTCACTGATTAATAACCTTATTTAATAATTAATATTATTAGGTTAAAAAAAATGAAATTAAACATGCGAAAAGGCAATTTTTAAGAACATCCAAGAGTTCGAGGTGCTGATTATGACACGATATAAAATAATAAAATTGCAGGAAGTCGAAGGCGTGGTCTGATTGCAGACAGCGCACTCGGAGAGAATAAATCAAACTTCCTTCATTGGCAAATGAAATACCAGAAGCAGCATTGCCATCGCGAAATGTAATAGACTTGGATAAGTAAAATCAAATTTACTCCGACATCTACATAAAATCGTAAATTTTCTTATTTCTCTCGTGGATATTCTTTTTGTTCCAATTCTTGTGTCGGTAACTCGACTTTTCTCTGTCTTCGCTAATACTCTATTTCATTTCAGAAACGATTAGGACCGATGGTGAGCTTAATGAAAGAATCAGTGGAGATAAATTGATGTTTAAGCGGACTTTTAACAATGATAATTAGATGATTTACTTCACTGACTTTTGTGGGAATATTAAATGCCTTATTGTAATAAAAATTAAGTAATGTATTGCGGAATTTGATTTAATAATATAAATTGTAGTTCCTCAGTATTATATAAGAAAACATAGGATATAAGAGCTAACAGGACATAATGCAGTAATGAAGTTTAACTCATCTGTACTTTGGGTGATATCATAAATTCTTCCTTATTTAAAATTATGTTAAGAGTTTAAAGTTTATTTGAATCTCAAATGAATTCCTAAATTTTAATGCAAATGCTTTATAAAGACAATAAATCTTTATTCACAAATATTAAAGCAAACAGTATTTAGTCGTTAAATGTAATTATTGTATACTATAGGATGTATATAAGATGTTCATATAGAATTAATAATAATATTACAGAATTTTAATATTTTTAATTAACCTTCCATTTTTTTTAACTCATTAACGTGTGAAATATTGCAATATAATTCATAAATTAAACTACGTCTAAACATACAGGACACCAAACAAACGGGAATTTTTTATCACCCTTTTAATACGCCTTGAGTTATTCTATTTTGGTGTTGAATTGTAATATATATTTTATATAGCAGTGCCTATATATATATATATATATATATATATTCTGACCGTAACCATATTCTCTAAAATTAAGCATACCCTGCTTACAAGTCATTCCTTAGGATACCGGATCGCCTTAAAAAAGCGAGCTTCCTGTTTCTTATGGTAGATAATTCTAATAAATTGCGAGAAAAGTCGCAATTTTCTGGTCATCTAATGGGATCTCTTATCACCCTCGTTAGGTGTTTTATACTTATCTCTGTAAATACAATGTGTCTTACAATAAATCAGTTTAATACAAGTTAATATCAACATTAACACACGATTTACACTATATTTAAACAACCACAACAGCTGTTTAGCAACAAAGTAGCTTCCTCATGTGGAGTTATTACATTAATTGAAGAGGTAATGTAGCTAATCATCTGAATTTACAGTTCGACGACGACCTTGTGAGGGAAGAATTAACTGAACTTTCAATGATAATGACACTTTAACAACACTTATTGAAATTTCATCTATACAATTATCTACAATCAATATAGTCGCAGAATTTTATCTCTTATCTCTGTCATCCAAAAGAATCCCAGAGTATATTTCCCTTGAAATGAAATTATCTACTTCTGCAGGTTATAAGAAGTTTATGCTTTTTATTTAATAAATAAAGGAAAATAATTGAGTAGTAAGTGGTAATACCGAAATATCCATAAAACGCAAATAAGGGATTAGCAAATTTCTATTTTTAAAATTAGAAGGGTCAGTAAATCAATCTTGTTAATAGTTTTCAGTACTGACTACGTTATTGCTGCACATTCATCTAATTTAGTATATCATTAGTATAAAAAGCTAAACTAAGAATGTTTATTTGGAGCAGAGTACTTATAATTTCGTTAATTATCCATCTGCTTTAACTCTATCGTTATATTATACTAATTTTTAAGCATAGGGATGAGAGCTTTATGAACAATTATCGACCCATAAGTATTTTATCTACCCGCTTTCGAACAACTTCTATACTTGAAAATATATGTTTCTGTATCACCTTACATTTATGGCATCAAACTGGGAAGATCGACAGTAACGAACTTGGTTGAAATTACGCAGTATATTAGTCAATGCTTGGACAAAAGAGAGCAGGTAAATGTGATATATACCGATTACGCTAAAGCTTTCGATACGATTAACCACAATACACTCATTACTAAAACGTGCTCCTTCGGCTCTTCTCCTGAGACCGTAAAGCTAATTGATTCCTATTTGGTCAATAGATCAGATCGACCTATATTTCTTACAATGGATATAATTTCAGGATATTCACTGCATCTTCTGGTGTACGGCAATAGTCCAATCTAGGTCCTCTACTATTTAGAATGTATATAAATAATCTTTTAACGTTTAAGTTATGCATGTTACGTATGCTGATGATCTAAAATTTTTTTAAAAAATTGATACCATCTCCGACTGTGAAACATTGCAAAGAAATATCAATACTATTACCACTTGGTGCAAAGCAAACAAGTTTAAATTAAGTATTAGCAAGTGTGCCATTGTCACCTATTCCAGGAATGAGCAAATTATTTCTTACGATTATGTTGCTGAACATACACTTATTTCAAGGAAGCTAGTAGTAAAAGATCTAGTTGTTTTATTTGATACACAGCTTAAATTGACTGGGCACATTGATGCAATCTGCAACTTTGCTCCTCGAGCTTTAGGCTTCCTTCCTTATAAAATCGTGTAGAGGATTATCTAAAGCGTTTACACTAAAAGCGTTATATTTTAGTATAGTCCATTCTAAACTAAAATATGCCTCTGTCGTATGGGATCCCATATATACTTACCAGCAACTTGGCTTGGAAAAAATAAATGGAAAATAATTGGAGAAATAAAAGGAGGTACTTGAAATATGTTTCGTTCAAAACTGGTGGAATATATCCACCGCGTGGTATAGACTGCAATAGTGCTTTAAGCGAGTACGGCATGGAGTCGTTGTCGGAACGGAGGAATGCTTCCAGGGCCAACTTTTTAAGCAAAGTTGTTACAAAGAAACTTGATTTTCCGTCATTATTCGGTGGAGTACAATTTCTTGTACCGAATTACGGCACACGTTCATCGGCTACATTTTCAGTTCCTCGTGCTAGAACTAATGTTTTGGCTAAGGCCCCAATGGTCCATATGGCGAAAACCGCAAACAAATATTGTGAGGATCATTTTAATTAATAAATAAGTTAGTTTGTCATTAGTTTATTTTGAAGCTAATGGAAGGTAATGTGTAAATAGAATTAGCCCTGCAATATATGTTTCAGTTTTTGTATTATTATATTATCCTCAAAGTGGATTTATATATCTGTTGGATGATAAAGATTATTATTATTATTATTATTATTATTATTATTATTATTATTATTATTATTGCTGTTATTATTATTATTATTATTATTATTATTCAGGTAAGTAGGTTTCGAACTGTAAGTTTAATTCTTGATACTTTATTTTATCAATATAGCCTTGCACAAGATTGAAGAACTTTAGTTCCTCGCTATGTATTGCATAACTAAGTAAAACTGCTTGACGTTTCTAATAGATATATATATATATATATATATATATATATACTTTCTCTCTTTTTTAAATTCAATATAAAGTCGTGACGACTTCAAATTGCGACCAAACAAAACGAAAATATAAAATTTACAACGTATATACTGCATATATATATTGTGATGTGAGTCATCCGACGATACGTCAGGCGAACGATATCACGCGCCGAATACGTCATCAAGTGTCCCGTAACTATATAAGAACCGTTCGGAAGGGAGACCAGGCATTCACCAAGTAATCGCTGTCGGGTTAATATTGTATATAAATGCAAAATAAATATTGAAATAAATTTTATTATTATTAGTTATTAAGTGTATTTTATTATTAATATATTGTGTTTTAAATTACCGTAAGTTTTATTTAAAAGAACCCAGAAATGAAAATATTTTACAATACAAATATACAGACTGTCCCGTAAAAAACGCCAACATTCATAATTCCGTTATTTATTGTCCGGTTTTATTTAAACAAAAAGTAAATTTAATAGCATCAAAAACACTATAAGATAGCAGTGTTTTATTTGTTTTCAATTGTTTTCATTAATGTCAAACGACAGTCAAGTTTTTTATTTTAAATGGCAACATATATATTTTTGGCTATATTCGGATTGTACTTTTTTCCCTGAATTCAACGATGTATAACATGTTTATTTTTGATAAACGTTTATTACAAAAAAAAAACTTTATAAATTTCATCTTTGTCTTCCATTATTTATAAATATTCGAATGTGTCATGAAACATTTGAAATGTAAGTATTATAAATATTATTATAAGAAACAAAACACTTTACAATAAATTTTGAAATTGCCCGCCACCTTGTTTAACACATATCGCACATCTCCTAATAATAAAATATTAAAAAAAAACTTTATAAATTTCATCTTTCATTATAGTAGACTTGGCCCAGTCCACTAGCATTATGTCAATGTGCCTTAAGTGTCAGTTTGACTTTATTAAGTTTTCTTTATTATCCTGTTTGAACGTTTTGCCGCAGCAAAAAGCGTATTTTCGTTAAAAATGAATAACAATGAATTAACGGACATGTTACAAGTGTTCTTTAAATGTAATAAAAATCGCCTTCAAGCAGTTCGTCGGTACAGTGCTCGTTTTCCGGACAGAGAAGTTCCAGGTTCGAAAATATTTCAGAGAATTGAAAAGAATTTAAGAAATTATGGATCATTTACCAAACCAAAAACACAAAAACGGAAATTCTCCGAAGAGAAGGAATTAGATGTTCTTCTTGCAGTACAGCAAAATTCACGAACTTCAAAAACTACAGTTCATGGTATTTTAAGAAAACACAAACTTAAATCGTACATAGCTCGAAAAGTTCATGCATTAGAACAAAATGATCCTGGCCGAAGAATCCAGTTTTGTCGTTTTTATTTAAATGCATTAGAACAAGACCCGAATTTTTACAGAAGGATAATTTGGTCTGATGAATGCACTTTTAGCAACAACGGTATTTTTAATAGAAACATACATCGACAGTGGAGTGCAGACAATCCGAGATTTGTAATTGAAAATAATTTTCAAAGACGTTTCAACGTGAATGTTTGGTGTGGCATTTTAGGTGATCAATTAATTGGGCCATTTTTCATAGATGGTTGCTTAAATCAAGAAAAATACTACACTTTATTACACGAAAATCTCCAAAACTTTTAGATTAATTACCTTTGGCAAATTTAAATAGAATATTTTTTCAACAAGATGGGGGCTCCCGCGCACATCGCCAGAGTAAATACTGATTTGTTGAACACCCAATTTGGAAATAGGTGGATAGGAACATCCGGTCCTATCGAGTGGCCTGCGCGTTCACCGGATCTTACGCGCCTCGATTTTTGGTTGTGGGCTTATCTACAAGATCGAGTTTATTTAACTACTCCAGAAAATGTTGACATTTTAAGACAAAGAATTATTAACACTTGTCAAGAAGTACCTGCCGCTTGTCTTTTAAATGCGAACAAGGTGGCGGGCAATTTCAACATTTATTGTAAAGTGTTTTGTTTCTTATAATAATATTTATAATACTTACATTTCCAATGTTTCATGACACATTCGAATATTTATAAATAATGGAAGACAAAGATGAAATTTATAAAGTTTTTTTTTGCAATAAACGTTTATCAAAAATAAACATGTTATACATCGTTGAATTCAGAAAAAAAATCCAATCCGAATATAGCCAAAAATATATATGTTGCCATTTAAAATAAATATATATATATACTATATATATATATATATATATATATATATATATATATATATATATATACTATTTATCGCTATCCTATACCAAGCGGCTTCCATCATAAACAATGACATCATATCTAGTGCTGTTGCCAAATATTTCCACATAAATAATATAATGTTCATATTTTGATTAATAGGTTTTATATATTTCAGTTTAGGGCCAGAGTTTGGGTTTTATAATTTAAACAACTCTGTGTTTGATGTTATTAAGACATTAATTTCCAGTAATATACAATTCACGAAGGGCATTCGTACAGCGTACAATGCCAAATTATGTATGGAATCTAAATTATTTATGTGTTTCAAATGTTTCTTTTAAACTTTTGATAATTAAATTTGTATTTTTAAGTTGTTCTGGATAGACACATACAAAACTATCTGTGAGCACTTTGGAAGCAGATTTAAGTGTATTTACCTAAAGAATATATTTATCAAGTTAATAAAAACTATTTTGTGTTTATTGGAGTAGTATTTATTTCGAGCGTTATATATAGTAACAATAATTATAGATAATTTTAAAACAATGTGAATGTAAAAATGTTTATAATGCCGAGCAAGTAAATTGAACAAGCATAGTTAATTTACAAGTAATGTAACATTTTCTATTGCCATATGATTAATAATATTTGCAGCGATGTGTACAATTAATATAATTGTACAGAAGTTCTACGATATATATAGTTTATTTTCATTATTACATTAATCATCACTGGTAGTCCGAAGAATCTGAATCTTGGTTAATACTAATTAATTATCGATGGTGATTTGGAGAAAAATATTCATTTAGCCCCAGGAATAAATCCATTTTTATTTTCAGGATGTACTATTATATACCTAAAAACAAAAAGATTTACTTCTACATATAATGTAAGTACTAACCTTCTGCCATCTACTTTAGTACTCTTTACTGCACGTAGGTCATTATCTTGCTACGAACTAACAACAGTCCTATTTTGAAATATGTACGTACAAAATTACAAAAGCATAGATATTTTTCGCTTATATTTAACATACATTCTTAAAAATGTTAGTCTTTGTAAAAATAGAGGTAGATGGAACTTTCCATTAAGCCATGATGCGGATCATCCCTTTTTCATTTAAAACCCAAGTTTTTTAAAGGTTAAATCAGTTAATTTGTCAGGTACGGTTTGTAGTGCAATATGTTCATCTAAAAATTTATTGATATAGATGTGGAGAATATATAATATAATTTTATTTACTAAGTTCATACATCTGGTAAATAGTATTTTTGATTGCAACCTATCGCATCATCAATATTAGTTACGGGTTTTCTTGGTAGATGTTTTCTCTTAGGGGAATGTAGTTCTTCGCTATTTTTTATACTTCCATATAAAGGTGACAGTTGCAATGCTAATATTAACCATAGCAAATGCTAAAAGTGAAAAATATTTTATAAAAATTATGTAATATTGTCGTAATATTTATATTCCTTCTTTTATAAAAGTAATACATTCTTTAATTTCTCGATAAAGCGGTTTTGGCATCTTCCTTTTTGTAAACAAATAAACACCATTAAGTAATGTTTGTTCTGAACAGACCAGTTTTCAAACGCGATTGATAACACAAAAGAAGTACATTAAAGAAAATAGTACAAATCTGAAAGCACGCTTCAGTTAACGTCAATAATGAAATGACAAATAAAACTAATATGAAAACGACAACGTTGGAATTTCGTATAACTTAATATAGTAAAAGTCCCTAAATACTAGGATAATACTGTACACGTACAAAACTTATGTGGTTGTGGCAGAACTTTACGTCACAATTTTTGCTTATATGACGTAAGTCGATAGCTACAGGAAAAATATGTTCTATATAGAGGTGATTCTAAATATCTGCGACAAATTTTATGTACTGACTCCTAGAGTTATTATAATTATACAAATTTCATGTGAATATAATTGAATTAATAGTAAATTAAAAGTTCATGCAATAAAATGTACTAATACAAGAAAATTAATTTATAAAAATTGTTGGAAATGACCGCCTTCAACTGCAATTCAAGCGTCTCTCTTCGATTGCATTGATTGGTGAGTGCGTTGAAGAGTACCGGAGGTGTTTCGAATTATCTCAAATGCTGCAACAATATAATTCATTTGTTATAGTATAGCTAACAAGTTTTAATATCACACCTGTCTCTGCAAAAACATTCGTTTTGAAGGGAAAATATTTATTTGTCATTTCAATATTATTGTGTCAAAGTATTGTCAAAATGTTCTAAAATGAATTTTACAAATGCTGAGTTGTGTACCCACGTACAGTTAGAATTCCAGGAGTTGAAAAAATGGTGCCTAATGAAATTGAGGAACGACCTACTACAAGCACCAAAATAATTGCCTCTGCCTTAAATATAAATCAGTCCACACTTTGGAGGATATTAAAGAATCAATTGTTGTATTCATATCACATACAACGGGTACCAGCAGATTTCCCGCAAAGATTGTCTTTTTGTCAATGGATATAACAGAAAATCGATCGAGCACTAAATCATCAGTTTTTGGCTCAAGTATTCGGCGAGGCTAACTTCTCTAGAGATGCTATTATTAATTTTCGTAATAATCGCATATGGGCCGAAGAAAACCCACACGAAACATTGGAAACCTGTCATCAACATCAACTTTTGTTCATGTGTGGACCGGAATTGTTGGAGATCACTTGATAGGTCCATATTTTTGCCAATGAGGTTAAATAATAAAGTATACCGCCGCTTTCTTGAAGAGGAGCTACCACTACAGCTGACAAAGTCCCGTTGGAATTAAGTTTGCAAATGTATTTTATGCACGATGGTGCTCTAGCACATTTCAGTTTAGTTGCTCGTGAATTGTTAGATGGTGCGTATTCAAATCGGTGGATAGGGCGAGGAGGTCCACAACCGTGGCTCCGTGACCTCCGGACATAAATTCTCTAGATTTTTTTCTCAAGGGTCACCTTAAATCCCTAGTTTATACGACTCTCATTGAAAATATGGATGAATTGAGAAATCGTAATATTGCAGCATTTTAGAGAATTCGATACACCCGCGGTATTCTTGAACGCACTCATCAATCAACGCAACGGAGGATAGAAGCTTGGATTGCAGTTGAAGGCGGTCATTTCCAATAATTTTTATAAGTTAATTTTGTTGTATTAGTATGTTTGTATTATATGAACTTTTAATTTACAATTAAACATTTCGTAATTTTAAAATTGAGCCATTTAAGACATACATTCATATGAACTTTTATCAGCATAATTACCCTAAGAATCAGCCCATAAAATTTGCCGCATATATTTAGAATCAGCCGGTATATGAAATTTAGTTTTTTTTTAAATCGATTCTAAAAAGACGTTTTACTATTTACGATGAGATTTACTTCATCGATTTAACTAGTTTTAAAACAAATAAAATCATTAATTTTTCAAAAATTTCGCCAATATTTGAAACTTTCAAGAGCACGAATATTGTTAGTTACCAAATAGGCATTTGTATAAAAACGCAAATGAGTTGGACTTCATGAATACTTATGTTGCAAGTGGGAACTCTTTCAAACATACCTGAACAAAGTTGAGTTACCGTATTTTTGCTATACACATAAGACCAGCTCTCAACGGGCCATACCCGGCAATAAGTGGCAACAGCGTATCCCCTCTACGCGCGGTAGCTTACATTACCATACATTGCAGAGTTATGAATTTAGTAAGACTTAAACCGCGCAAGGATATAGTCGTTTGCATATTCGTTCTGTATACGTAATTTGCCCATTTGTTTCAGAGATAATAAGGTCGTTATATCTCCAAGTTGTTATTATTGTATTCTTAGCTGCTACGAAAAAGTAATTTTAAGTAATAAAAAAACAATAACGTTTTCTAAAAGATAAAAGTAAAAAAATTAATAATTCTGCAAAATAAATTTTAATTCTAAGAAAGTCACTAAATATAGGATTCGAAAATACCGCCCTCTCTCCCCAAACAATAGCCGAGCCTATTGTAAAACTCCCGCCTTACTCCTTCGAGATTTCTAGGGGTTATTGTCTCGAAAATTCTAAACAGTTGAACTTGCAACTGTTGCAACCTTTACGTTTGCATAGCTAGATACGAATGACGGGCAATCTATTGCTTTCGATCATCGGACTTATGTATGCGCACCCGGAGTGGCATCGTACATACGTTGCCACATCGCATTACGTTCCATACGTATATTGTTGCGTATGTCCCGTAGCGGGTTGGACCTATCGGTATATCTGACTCAATCACCAAGGGAAGGGTGAAACAACACTCTGTATAAACAACGTAACTTTGCCTTACGTAAACTGGATTTAAACTAAATATAATAGTTTAGAAATGGAATATGATTGTAAAAATAATACAAATTGCGTTTAAAGAAATGTTAACTTTTGTGAGTCATGGTGATTATTATAAAACCGAAATTGTTACTAAAATGTGTTCTCCTTAGAACATTATTTCGCTACCGAACCGGAATTTCTTTATTTCCCTTTAGTTTCGTTGTAATTTCAAGATGTCGCTTTATGGCCTGATATATTTACGTTATAAGTGTTTATTTCAAAATACTTATTTATACTTTATTTCGAAAAATTTTATGTCAATTATACGGTACCTTTTATGGCAAGTATAATTTAAAGAATATATTACTGCTGTCAAAACTACCTGTAACCTGCACTCCATTAATTATTAAGCAATGAAAGGCCTGTTAGACAAAAGTTACGCTGTTAATAGTTATTTTAATTTATATAATTATATACTAAGGCGATAGAGATATCGATTGACTATTAAATGGACTTTATAAGAATACTTAATAAATATAGTCTACGTTTCATAATTGGAAATTTATAATCTAGATATTTTGAACCCCAGTCTTTATGTACAATATGTTACATACGTACATACATGACATAAGTAAATTGTGGAACTTGTGTAAATTAATTTGTAAAAAACATTACTTATATATACATAAACACATATATGCGTATGCTTAAATTGCTCAAGCCGCGCTGTTAAATCGTTTGAGCCTTTTAGTTAATTTGATTTCATCTAATTCTTTACACTACTTACTTAAAGATCTTAATGTGGGTTTGTCGTATCTAGCCGCCATATTGCTGTGTAGTTTTACTGTAACAAGTCGGGCTCTAACTGTATTAAATGTAAATCGTTATACGCGCATATATAATGTTTGACTCTTTGAATATAGCTGTCAGGGTTTGGTTTCAGGTTCTTTGTAACTAGGCCCAGCATCCAATGTAAATGGTAAAGAAATGAGACGCCATATCAAATCAAATACATTTATTGTTCATACTTTCAAAATACATTTATGAAACATGAACTCAGTAAACATTATGAATCATTTATTAATTTAGATCAAATCACAAACATATGAATTTATAAGTATTGTGAAATATACCCGGTGTCTCAGTTATGTTGTTCCAATGGCGTACCTACGTTATCAAATAAAATAAAAATTTAACATTTCGGGCATCTGATATACACCTAATGTTCTTTAAATCGAGTCTAATGTATGCTTCTCCAGCAGGGGCGTACTGACGAATTTGTACAAAGATGAAATACGTATATTTTATTTAATCGATCTTAAGGCAAACATCATAATCGAGCAACACGAGTTACGCACTGTTTTAAAATACCCATCTCTTTTTAACACTGATATCGGAACAGACGAACAAAATTGCGTTAGTCAGCTAGACAAAGAATCACAAAAGATCAATTGGTTCGTATGATAGACAAGGACAGAAAGCGTACTTCCGGTACTACTACCACAGCGTTTCTTAATCTTTTTGATAAGTGGAACCCTTTTTAGTAGTCAATTTTATTGTGGAACCCCTGGTTTGTTTCAATAGTAAGCTTTTAATGTAACATTCTGCAAATGGATTATATGCAACAAAAATGACAATTATTTCAAAAAATATTTATTTTCTTCAAAAAGTATTTGAAAAATTAACACAAAAGTTCTTAAACAACTTAAATTTACATTTACAGGACTTTTAAATTTAAATTTTAATGGGATGAGTGATATTGCTATTTATTATCACAAATATACTTAATATTAGGCTTAATTGATGAAAGTTGAATTCTTATGTCAGGTTCGGCATCAAGTCTGTTCCAGTATTTAGTTTTTGTCGACAAATAAGCTGAGAACCCCGTTTCGCACATATATGTGGTTACAAATGGTAAAAGCACCAACACGGTCTTTTGCGACAATTGAGGATATTCATCTTTTATACTGCACCAGAATTCCGTTAATGGCATTAATTTAAATTTATTTTGCAATGATGAATCAGATATCATTTCAATAAAAGTTTCGTATTCTTCCGTTGACGTGGTCGAAGGTCGTGCATTGAAAATAAATGGGTTTTTAATCCACAATTCATTTTGATATTTAATCTGCTGTTCATTTGGAAAATACTTATTAAAAGCTTCACTCAATCCTTTCAGATGTTGAATAATTTCTTCAATAAATGCCTCTGCCATTTCAACCCCTTCTTCTTCTAAAAAGCTTTTTATTGTTGGGAAACAATCAAACTCGTTGGAGCGCATACAAATTCTCCAAAATTATATTTTTTTCTTGAAAGGAAGAATTTTTTCATGGACAATAAATACATTTACTTGTTTGCCCTGGAGGGTTAAATTAAGTTCATTTATCTTTATAAAAATGTCGCTTAAATAGGCAATTTTAAGCAACCAATTTCTATCAAATAATCGACCTTTCAATTCAAAATTGTGTTTAAAAAAAAAAGCACACACCTTGTTCCTTAACTCAAGAAAACGGGTTAGTATCTTTCCTCGAGATAGCCATCTGATTTCAGTATGTAAAAGAAGAGATGTATGTACACTTCCAATCTCCTCACAGAGTATTTTGAATAAACGATTATTTAGCGGTCGAGATTTTATGAAGTTAATGATTTCGATGACCTCATCAAGAGCTGGGGGATATTTTTTTAGCAGCAAGTGCCTGCCTATGGATCATGCAGTGGCTACTAGAACAGTTTTTAGCTATATTTTTAACAAGCTGTACAGCCCCATTAATTATGCCACTCATGGCCTTTGCTCCATCGGTACAGATATCAATACAGTTGTCCCATGGTATTTTATTCTCTTCAAGAAAAGAATTTAGAAGGCCAAATATTTCGACTCCAGTAGTACGTGTTGGTAGAGATTTGCATAAAAGAAGATCTTCCAATAATGCGTTTTCGTGCTGATATCTAACGATTACAATTAATATTGCGAGTCCAGATACATCGGTTGAGTCATCCATTTGTAATGAAAATTTGCATGATTTGAGACAAAAAGTAAGTTCATTCTTTATATTGGCTGCTAAATCTCTGATGCGCTGAGCTACCGTGTCAATCGAAAGTGGAAAGGCCATTTCTTTTGCAGATTTTTCACCTAACACACATTGTACCATCTCCATACATGAAGGTTTAATAAGATTTTCCGCAATCGAGTATGCTTCACCTCGTTGAGCTATCAGATAGCTGACTAAGTAAGAAGCCTCACTTGCTTTTTCATTCACCGTTTTTGTGGTTTGAACCATAACCGTTTTTAATTTTAAAAGTTCGTCACGCTTCCGAATGAAGAATTCAACATTTTTTTCTTTAAGCTCGCTATGAACAGATTCTAAATGACGACGCATTTTAGCTGAAGCCATAGAGCTATTTTGTAGAACATTGTTGCATATATCACACTGAGGATTATCATTATCGTTCATGAATCCTAAACATATATAACTTTCATCATATTTCCTTAGTTTTTTAGTAACTGCTCTGGGTTGATTACTTGTAGAGGCCATTACTGGCCTCATTTCGTTTGTGGCGATTTCAGTTGCATCACTTTTATTATTACCACAGTTATCTTTAGAAAAAGAGCTAGTTGCTGGGTCCGAAACAGAAGAGTCAAGTTCTGCAGCAGAACGCTTTAAAGTGCCTTCTTTAATCCACCTCTCCATCCTGCAACAAAATATCGAAAATGGTTTTAAGACAAAAATAACAGCACCAGTTACCTTTTAAGAGGGAGTTCTCATTTTTTAATTAAAAAAAGTTTTTTTTATCTTGTATTATCTTAATGCTATATGTGTCTAGAATAAGTCTAGAATAAGTACTCGGTTCCGTATAAAAGCTATAGCTTTATGTATCACTTCTATACAAGCTGTATACATCACTCGTGTAAAGTTCTAGCAAATTTTTCCCAAAATAATGTTTCTGAAATCGGTAACAAGAATTTCTCAGACGCTAATTGACCAATCTAGATCCAGATATTTTTGTATTATGTTTGTAAACGTGTACACCAGTGGGCAAACTAGGATCTTTGATTAAAATGCTATATTTCAGTTTTAATTCCACTTTTCCTAATCTAAAAAGGTCGTTTTTTTCAAATTCACCATTCTTATAATTTTTAATTTTTTGAAAAGATCCTATTTTACTCATCAGAAGTAATCTTTGCTACCGTTTTGTATCTCATTTTTCGGGCGTCAACTTTAACGCCCTCTGCTACAGAGGCAAATTAAGGCAAATTAAAACATAATTTGTTTTTGCAAAGAAATGCGTAACCCATTAAAAAAAAGTTTCTATATATAAAAAAACAATCCTCTTTAAAAAAAATTATTAAAAATATTTAAAAAATTTAAAAAAATGAGAACTCCCCCTTAAGACCGAATAAAGTTTAAAGTTTACTTACGTTGATATTATTTTTAACAGTGAAATATTAAACAAAAACAATTACAATTTCTAGGTTTTAACACAGTTTTTAGACAGTTTGGTTTTAAACAATTGGTTTTAGACAGAACCAATAAAGGTTATCAATAAACAAAATCACTTTATCAATAACTTTCAATCAGTTTATTTATCTTTCAATCACTTTATTTTAATGTTCAATCACTTTATTTATAAGACACATCGGCAAATGACTATTATGCCCGGATACTCGCAGTGTAATGATCAATAAAGAATTGAGCCGGGGAATCACCGATACCGGGATTTCCCATGATTATACCAGGGCGGCTGCTTTTAAATACCAAAAATTCGGACTGTCGTATTTGCACCGACTATCCAGATTAGTAAGTGGAATTTAATTGTGCCTTTAAATTTTTATTACTTTTTTTATGTTACTTCCTTGAATGTTATAAAAAAAGCACGTAACTTTCGCGGAACCCCCCAGTGATCTCCACGGAACCCCGGGGTTCGCGGAACACAGTTTAAGAAACGCTGTACTACCATAATCAAATTGTCCAACAATCATCTGTCATTTGTAATTATTGCGTTTATCTCTTTGGTTTTCTTTGTTTTTACTATATTCCATCTAAATATTACAAAAATCTGTTTTTCTGAGAAAAAAGAAAAAAGTGTGACTTCAAGTTTTTGGTAAAATAATAAATCAAATTGAGGTTAACATAAATATGTTTCAGAAAATGTCTGAAAAGCGCTTAAATTCATAAGCACAGGAGCTTGTTTTAAACGTTGTGAATTATTTTACCTATAAGTGGTGTTTATGAGGTATGCTCTCTAATACATACTTCTATTATTACATTTAAAATATATATTTCAGAGAGTATGTGATGCTCTTCATATATCACGCTCAACAGTTTATGCAATTAAACAGCGGAAGGCCCAAAACCCAATTCATACCTCTCCAGGTGAAAAGAGACCTCGGCCTAAACCAAAAACTAGAAATCTTCCAGAGTTTTTACAACATGTATAAAGAAAGTGAATATTACTAAAACATATTGTTTATTAGCTTATTATAAAATGATTATTTTAGAGAAACATGTTACGTTAAATACATTAAAAGAACTGAAAAACAGGGAAATCATTGATTTATGTTCAGTGTCTTTGAATACTTTGTTACATGACATCGGCTTTAAATTCAAAAAAGAAGACAACAGATGAGTGCTAATTGAAAGGCAAAATATTGCATTATTATTGAGTGTTTTTTTTTGAGAAAGTATATGGACAATTTGATGTCAGATTAGCCAAAGTAAGTTGTATTTCTTGATGAAACATGGATTTATTCCAAGGGAGTTATGGGAAAATCTTGACAAGATGAGTCTACTAAAAGTGTTTGAAAGCCTGAAGGTTATGATGACAAACGTTGTCATTATCCATGCTGGTAGTGACAAGGGCTTTATAAATGGTGCTAGCTTAATATTTTCATAAAAAACTGAAACTGCAGATAATGATGTAACGAATAGCAAAAAATTTGATGAATGGGTTATAGCTCAACTTATGTCAAACATACAAATAATTTCAATTTTTATAGTGGATAACGCCTCATATCACAGTGTTGTTATTAATAAAGTCCCTAATACTTCATGAAGAAAGCAAAATATTATAGATTAGTTAACAAGCAATAAGATTTCCAAATAACTAGATGAAATATGAACTTTTAGATTTAGTTAAAAGGAATGAGCCTGATAAAAAATATGCTATTGATGAAATATTACAGAAAGAGGGTCATTAAGTATTGATACTACTTCCATATCATTGTGATTTTAATGCAATTGAACTAATTTGGGCCTCAGCAAAGGGGTGTTATAATAAAAATATTGTCCGGGATGGTTATGGGTATGAAAAAGTCTTAGCTATGTGGGGTGAATCATTAGAACATTGTGATACAAATACTTGGGTAAACTGTGTAAGGTCTACTAATAACCTGATTAAAACTTGGTACAAACTAGAGATACGCATAATAGATGTTGAAGTCGAACCAATTATTATAAATCCAAATGATTTATTGAGATCAATGGAAGAATCGGATAATTAAGCATCAATCAGCAGTGAAATTCATATTGAAATTAACCAATACCTGTTTATTTATTGTCAAATACTATGTTTTTAAGTAGTAAATATATTAAAAAATTCTAGATATTTATTTGTCTGATATTGTATTTTTTATTAGTAACTTTGCAAATGATTTGAACGCTTCCTAGCAAATAGTATGATCTTTTTATTATGTTTGTGATTTATTCTATCATACAGTGACTTAGTCATGTCGTAAACTTTACAAACTACTACATATCTCAAGTAAATTAGCCAATCAATTCTTTCTCTATCCGATGATATATTTTAGATATAAGATTGCCAATACTCGCAAATATTGTAGTTAGGTGTATAAATACAGCAAAAAGTAGATTAATACAAAAGTATTTTTAATAATATAAAAAATATTATTAAAAATGGGGTGTGAAGAACACAATACAAGTTCAGTTATGTATTTTTGAATGTATCTTCTCCAAAGACGTAGATACGTATTTCACATTTCTACATGTTCGTCGGTACGCCCCTGTTGGAGAAGAGACATATTCAAAACAAACATAACTACGTTACTGTCTAGCCGAAATTATTCAGACAGAGCATGAAGCGCTGTCTACATAATAACAGCCGAACTAGTTCGGCTGTTATTTTTTATATTATTAAAAATACTTTTGTATTATACAAATTTAGTGAGGTTTTACCCACTCAAGTATGTTTCAAATTATGTTGTCAAAAAGTAGATTGTTTAGAGAGAAGAAAGGCATTTCAAAGATAGAAGAATCCTTTATGAATAATTTAGTTCACTAAGTAAAATGTATGCTTTAAGGTTATTTATTAATGTTCTTCTTATGTAGAATAAAATCTGAAACTTTAATCAAATGCGCAAGTATTATTCTGGTATTATTAATATTACGTAACTTCAAAATATTACAATTTGACAAGTACATAACCTATTTCGCTATATATTATGACTATTTATCTACCGCGCAGCTTTTTTCTTCTGAAATTTATTTAAACTGTTTCCATAATTAAACGCATTTAAATTTTACCGCAAAAGTACTATATTAAGTACGCTTATTCCATATGTATCGCTTTAAGAGTATTTGACTTGAGCAGGAAGTATTGATTTGCTTCAGATGGATAAAAATTGATGACATTTGTTTTAAGATGCATTAAACAGATAGTATATGCGTCTCTGGAGAGGGATATGTTCACAAGAATATTAATAATGAACTTGATTTTTAATAATATTTTATACTGTACAAATTCGGTGGGGTTTTTGTCCACACAAGGATGTTTCAAATTATTCTGTTACATACTACAAGTTCTAGGACTTAATTTATTGTTGCTGTTCTTTCTTTGCTATTAACGTAATTTCTGAGATTATAGAAGTCTATATCGGGGTATTTAATCAGCGATTCAAATTTATTATATTTGTATACATTTACATGTGCTCAGTATTATTAATCACAACATCAATGTGTGGATTTTGGTTGGTACAATTCTTATGGTTTAAGACAGCTATATACCTATCTAGTGTAATTTTGTTAACTAATATAATGAAAAGTATTTATTATACGAGGTGTTACCTAGAAATTACCGGAATTTTAATGAGAAGCGCAAGATTGTGTGAGCTATGTCTATACTAAATCAGTCTGTCAAACGGTACTTTGGTAGGTGGTGACAAATAGTTTTTGTGTCCATATTTGTTAAGTTCAGTTTGAGTTATTCTGCGACACTACAATGTCTGATGTGAACAAGCAAAGAACGTGCATTACGTTCTGCTACAAACTTGGTAAAAGGGCAGCAAAAACTCTGAAAATGCTTAAGCAAGCATTTGGTGGGAATGCTTTAAGTCAAACTTATGAGTAGTACATCCGTTTTAAAAATGGACGTGTGTCAGTTGACGATGATGAGGGTTCTGGTCGTCCATCAACAGAAATCACGCAACAAAATGTGGTAAAAGGGGTGAAGCTATCCTGCAAGACCAAGGAAGAACAATCCATGACATTTTTAACATTGTCTGTTTGTCGTTAGGTGTTTGCCTTGGTGAACTCAGCATGCCGTGTATTGCCGCGAAGTTTGTGCCAGGGTTACACGGTATTGAATAAAACCGACACCGTTTTCATGTGTGCACAGAACTGAAAGAAACTACCTAAAGTGATTCGAACTTCAGTAGCCGAATCACTACTGGCGACAAATTATGTGTGTGCTGGTATGATCTCGAAACAAAGCAGCAGTCATTGCAGTGAAAGACGTCATCGTCACTAGAATCGAAGAAGGTACGGCAAGTTCAAAGCACCGTTAAGTCAATGCTGATTTGCTCCTTTGACGCTGATGACATCGTGCACAAAGAATTTCTTCCACTATGCGAAACAGCTAATGGACGATTTTATTGCGATGTTCTCCGAAGACTAAGAGAAAACATTCGGTGCAAACAACCTGCCAAGTGGCACAACAATTAGTGGATTCTACACCACGACAATGCACCAACGCACACGTCAATTGTTGTGCGTCAGTGTCTAGCCTCAATGAAGACGGCAATACTACCCCACCCCACCCTTGTGATTTATTTCTGTTCCTGAAGTTGAAACTGAAGATGAAGGGGCGCTGTTTGACATGATAGACGAGATTCAGACCGAATCGCAAGCAGTGTAGAACGCGTTAACATGTGAAGACTTCCAGCACTGCTTCCATTCATGGACAAGTCGCTGAAATCGGTGTATTCGAGTTGAAGGAAAGTACTTTGAAGAAGAAGGTAGTGAATAAGAAACAAAAACAATTTATTGTGTTTTTTATTCCTATACCGGGAATTTCTGGGTAGCATCTCATATATACGATTTTCCGTTTCAAGGTACGTTAAAGTTCGATCTTCAATGGTGTGTATTTTTCAATTTTGTTTCCTGGTACACCTATGTTTATTAACATGTTGACTGCCGGGCCAAAATTTTGCTAACGGGTCTTATGCGCCGAAATAGTTTTTTTCACAGTTATCACTACTTGCGTGTATTAAAACGAAATACATAATACTTATAAGCTGATACCTGAATTTATAAACGATATATCAGTATCTATAATATACATGGTCGTCGATTAGTGTTCCGCGTGCATACTTAATATAATACGCATCCAAAAATGCAAGGTTTAATGTGTTTGAATGCCTTCATAGGTTATGTGTTATGCATGTATGCATATACGTATTAACGGTGGTACTTTTATTCGATAACTAGTTTTTGTTGTGTTTGTTGCTCTGTAGAGGGCGGTGGTCTCCTGGAATAGAATACAGTTTTATAGTGATTATTGCAATATTGTAGAAGAGCGACGAAAAGGATAGACAGTGCCTTAAGACGTAAATGGAAGAATGTTTGTGAACTTTTGGCATGATGAGGAACCATATGCAACAGAGAGTGATGCAGATTACGAAGCAAATAGTAAAAGTGACGACAGTGACCTGGAAGAAGAGGATTCATTATCAAAGAAACAGAAACCTAGTGCAAAAACGCTTGATAAAGACTTTAAACAGTTTTCCTTAAACTCTTCATTTGAAGTTCCAGTAAATATTGTTCAAGGCCGTATCGAAATAGATGTTTTAGTAGCAACGGAGGAAGTATTAGTGCAAATGGTTTTCCAACCCCTACTGGTCCTAAGTCAGTGATTAACGAATGGGTTCCTACTAATGTGGCGGAAATGAAGAAATTTTTGGGAATTATAATCTGGGTGAGCCTAAACCGTAAACCAACTATGCCACTCCATACTTTATTCAACTCCAACGACACAGTTTAGAAACCGTTTTGAGTTGTTACTACAAATGTGACATTATTCCGACAATCAAGACTGCCCCCCAGGACAGATTATACAAAATTCAATATCATATATTAAACGCTCTTGTTTTTGATTCTTTATATTTAAAACTTACAAAAACTGAAAATCTTCAAGTATATATGAAACTATTCCATTATAAGATAAATCAGCGCCGAAGCAATAGAAGTAGTCATTTAAAAATACAGTATTGTTGCAGAGTTTGTGTATATACGGCTCAAAAGGTTAGTATTGCCAGTGCATAATATTCAAATACGCGGCGATCTGAACCCAATCATTGCGCATAATATACAAGATGCTTTATTTTAACTGAAAACAGTATACACACAACAACGACAAATGGAAAAATGTTTTTGTGTAGCTATCAAAATTGTTTTTTTACGCTAGTTCCGACTCTTTAATTCTACGTGATACTGTTGACTGGGATCCAGAAAAAAAAAACGGTATGAATAGCCACCAGAACTCCGTATTCAAAAGGATTTTGTCTTAAACGATCTAATAGTTCTTCATCTTAATTAGAAACAGAAATTAGTTTTTGACCAGAGCCTATTTTCCTTTGTGTACTATGTTCCTGTTCCCATGTTCTTTTAATTCTTAAAATTGTGCTCTTATTGTAATGGAAATGAACTGCAACATCTCTAATTGACCAACCTTCTTCAACTTTTGCTATAATCAAATACTTTTCTTTTTCGGAAACTTTTGGCATTTGCATTTTTGATTAACTTAATTGTCACGCTATGACGTTAGTAAACATCAGAAAAATTCAAAATTAAACGCGAAAAAAATACAGGTTCGCGATTTTTTTTTAAACAATTGTACACTAATGACAATGAAACTGAAAACATTCAAATATTGACCATACGTCTTCAAGATGCTGCAGACACAATAAGCAGGCAAGATTTCCGAGTGTGTTATAATTCGTGAATACGGCGAGGATATGGTTGTATTCAAGCAGGAGGCGGTAACTTCGAACATTTGCTCTAGGAGGTGTTCCTGTGTTGCTCGCGTAAGTGTGAATAATTCTGCTACTTTACAACTTTTATCACAATTTTTTTTTTCATTTGTCATTATTTTGTGTGTACTATTTTCAGTTAGAAATAAAGCTCCATCTTTTTTAAAATTATTTTCCTGTTTTAAGAGGTCTTAGGAGACACTGTTTTCATGACGATAGTAGCAAACCGTCATATTACAACATTTTGAAGGGAAGACATCAGATTATTTTAACAAGAGTTTAGTATTCTTAATTGGTTGTTGTATTAAATGCATTGAAATTAGTGAAAATTATATGGAAAAATAAAAATTATAAAATTTTAGAAATTTAATTTCTTCTACGTCGAGCCAACAACATGGGGCGTCTAGCTCGTATATTTACATTCTTATTTATATTTTGCGTTGACGACTTTCGTACTTAACTAAGCGACTGCCCCAGAATACTATATTATGCATAAATAAATTTATTCTTGTATTAATTAAGCACTAGCTAAAATAATAATAATGTTCAAGATATATGAATGCTATGATTATCGAACTATTTTGTTTGACTATCTTTATATAAAATCATTTCAGTACATAATTGCTAGTTACTTACTTTATTTTATAAGTTTTTCTTTAATTTAGAAATAATTGACTTTACGAGAGTGTTACTCCCTTGGATATAATTATGAATACATGTTTAACGGTTTATAGCAGTAGATTGACACTAAGTGCGACAACAGCCAATAACAGAGATTATATTATTCTTATTTGAAAATAATCTACTATAACGTCAGCAAAAAAAAAATTATTCAAATCCCACACGTTTGTATAAATAAGCTTGGTGTCTTCGTCTTCTTCTTTCTCCTTTTCTTTTGTATCAAACATCGTCAGGCTCCATAAACATGTAATTTTAATATAAGTAAGAAAAAATATTGTACCCGGCGTACCTTCATATATTTTTCTTTAATAACATTAAATTTGCAAGCCAGCATTATTAACGTCATATTATTTCCTTCTTCGGCAGGGGCATACGTTTACTCTTTTTATTATCAACAAGGTGGAGATATTGAAGTTTTGTGTTCGCTACAATTTTGTGCTTGATGTTATACGTACCTCTGTGGGCACGTCTAGAGTGATGCAAACAGTCATAAACCCGCTATGAAAAATGCTCTGATATTCTGATAATCGGTTTACTTCCTCCGCTCTGAAGACTCATTTGGCTAAATTCTTTTGTGCAGAATTAAATTTTGCACTGCGTTTTATTCGAACTAAACAGCGATATTAATTTGAATATATAACCGCTTGGATGTTTTGCATAAATATTAAATTGTTGCATATAGATACATGTAAGAATAAGCTGTTTCTTACCATAAAAATCGCATAAAAGTCGAGTAACTTGTTTAAATGGGGGAAAATTAAACCTTAGTATTTAAATATTTGTTGTTGTGTGTAGGTAGTTTTATTATTTCCTTGATTTTGCATGCAAAAATAACAAGCAGTTATTATTCACTTATGTGCACCATTCTTCCTAAAAAACGATTTACTACTTGACAATTTTTTTAGTAGTAAACGAATACAATACACAGCATACTACATAATCCCTTCTACGACTTTTTATTCAATTAAATACCTAATTTACGATAAAAGATATGTTTTATTTTTCAACATAACTCATCTAATTCTATACACCTAGCCCAGAGAATTTAATTTTTTTTTTAGCCGTCTAAATAGTAATCTTTCAGAAGTTAGTCAAAATAAGGTTTCGTATCAACTCTTCATTTGGTGCGAAACTTTTCCGACAAACTATTTTATTTGTTAAGTTTTGCGAAGAAGAAGTAAATACGAGGGCTGTTCTCTTTCCGCTGAGCCTGGTAAAGTCAAACACAATTTATTTACAAAAAACTTTTATTTATAATTTTTCAAAGTATTCTCCTCCACAGTCAGTGCATTTTTGCATCCATGAAAACCAATCTTGGAAACATTTTCTCCAATCTTCTAGCCGTAGTTTGTTTATTTCACTTTTAAAGGCATCAACCGCTTCTTCGGCCGATGTAAAACGTAAACCTCGTAATTTATCCTTTACCCGTGTAAATAAGAAGATGTCATAAGGTGCTAGGTCTGGACTATACGGTGAATGACCCATTATTTCTATGTTTTGGGCATTCAAATACTTAGTTGTTCGAGGGGAAGTGTGGTCTCGAGCATTATCTTGATGGACGATGATCCTTCCTCTTGGACGTTTTTCGCGAACATTTTGGAGAACCTGAGGTAAACAAACTGTAGTGTACCATTCTTAATTAACAGCACGTCTATCCTACAGTGGAAACATGCCCAGTTATTCCAAAAAATGTGGCGACCATCTCCTTGTTTCGGATTTTTTCACGAAGAACTTTTGTTGAAGCCGACTCATTCTCAAAGACCCAAACTGACGATTGTTGCCTTTTTCGGGATCATAGCGGTATATCCATGTTTCATTACCTGTGATAATGTACATCAAATGAGACGATCCGCGGTCAAAGTGATCTAATGTAGAGCTGCACCATCTCACACGGTCTTCTTTTTGAATTGAAGTCAAGTTGAGGGGAATCCACCAAGAACAAATGAACCTTCAAATGTTTGTGTAAAATAATGTTAATTGCTTTGACACCAATCTTAAAAGTTGCTTGAATGCTTCTGACAGTAGGTCCTCTTCAATCATGTTCCGAATAAGACCAATATTTTTTCCTGTAACTGCCGTGTTTAGCTTAGAAGCTCGACATTTAAGGAAAGTCGACCGCTGTGAAATTCATTGTACCACCGCTTTACGGTAGCGAAGGAGCACGACTTGTCACTAACAGTCGATTGATTCCCTCAAAACATTCTTTACGGCTTAAGTCAAGTTTGAAATTGTAAAAAATCACAGGTCGATAATGATCGTTGATCAGTTTCCTGACTTTTTGGCGAAAGGATTACTTTAAACTTATGTAACTTGCAAACAATCAGGTATATTTGACAACTGTCACTATAACTAAACTTGTAAAGAACTAGATTGAAATTGTCAAACAAAATTTTTCGCAAAATATCATCGCCTACAAGATAGGCTCATCGAAAAGATAACGGCCACCGTATTCACTCTGAACCAGATCTAGTGAATATGATGGACGAGATACCAATTCTTAACTTAATTCGGTAAATTTAGTGCTGGAGATTGCACTTTCAGAATAAATTCTATCATTTTTACTTCCGTTCGGATTCGAAATATGTCAGTATATCAATATAATATTAGCTATCTTATTGTACTTTCCTTCTGGAAATACATAATAATAATTACGTCTTTGCAATTTCTAAGAAATCGTTGCCATAACCTTACCGGCGGAAAAAACTGTTTCGCCTTCTTCGAAACACGTTCATCAGACAAAACGTATTTTTTTAACTGTTTGCATCTCTGGAGAAAAGTTGTTTCGATAAACGATATTTATTCCATCGTATACATATTAAATATAAGTAAATCTAAGATACTGAATTCAAATATAACATTTTCAATTTTATCAATATTCAACGTTCATTTTCAATTTGAAACAGAATAATTAAATTGTAAAACTTTCCAAAGTTGTTAAATATACAAATTATGAATTTGAAACTACAGTATTGAAGTGATATCAAGAAATACAATCGCATGATGAAGGTAGTGAATATGAAGACAACGTAGAAAGTATTTCAGAGCACGAAAATGAAATGTCAGGAAGTGATGTTTCTGATTTAGCAAGTATAGGTAATTATAATTCTTGTAAGACAGAAACTAAGTTATAATGTGAACACAAGATATGTGTAATTCACCTATGTATAGTGCATTCAGAATTATAAGAAACTAACTTTTAATGTGTTTACAACTGTTGTTGCATCCTTTGTGGCGATAATTGTCTCATTGCTATTGAATGGATACGGTTCACCTACCCGTAGTATACTAATCTATTGGACGTAATGACTACAAATTAGGGTCCTACAAACTATCGCCACAATGAGTGCAACAACAGTTGTAACATTAAAATTCTGAATGCACTATAAGTGAAACTTTAGGAATTATTGGCATCTTTTATATGCAAGGAAAAATGCACATTTTTCAGTACGCGAAATGTTTTCCAATGAAGGCCAAAAATTTATAAGTGTATAATGAGTGAATTTTTAATAATATAAAATATTATTAAAAATCTGGTGCGAAGATCACAAACACAGGTTCACTATTAATATTTTTGTGAACGTGGCCGAACATATCCCTCCCCAGAGACGTAAATAGGTATTTCGCCTTTCTATAGGCTCATCGATACTCTCCTGCTGGAGAAAGGATATCTTCAGACACATTCACAAAAAAGAACCACATCGCCACATCACAGTAATTATCCAGACCGAGCGTAGAAGTAAATTCAGCGCTGCCTGTTGTCAGACAGCCGAAGTACCTCGCCCCGTCCTCATAACCAATGTGAAGTAACGACGCCCTTCTAAAGGTGGCACAGCCATCTCTCTAGAAACTGCATTTTGTTTGTGTCTTCACTCATACTACGGACTAACCGCATGTGTAATGTATCAGAATAATTAAAACATACATGAGTTGGTAAACCCCACCAGTTTTGTATAATACTAAGGTATTTTTAATAATATTTTATATTATTAAAAATAATAATAATATAATATAAAATATTATTAAAAATCTGGTGTGAAGAACACAAATACAGGTTCACTATTAATATTTTTGTGAATAAGAATTAAGTATGGAGGCAATTAAGATCATATGAAATATTAATATTCGGAATTATGTGCAAAATAAGTTCGGGTACCTGGATGTGATAATAATCCTTCTTTTATATAGTAACTTTCCAAAATATTCATTTTTCTTCCTTTATTTATATTAAATAAAAGTTTTAAATTATCTGAAGTACAATGATGGCCTGTATTTAAAATGTGATTAGCAACGGTTGAATTATCTTTATTTAATCTCACTGCGCGCATGTGTTCCGCAAATCTTACTTTAATGCTGCGTCCACACTGACCCATATAAAATTTTTCACAGTAATTGCAGTTGATTCTATACCGCATGTCCCCGGATTGGGTTTGCAAGAGGAAAATTTTTTTTTTGATTTTACAAAAAAATGCTAAAGAAATTAAATTTTATGCGTGATTTCAAATGACCAAATCTGCAATTAGAATTACGAAACTGTCAAACCCCTATTTAGAACTACAAATTTTTATTTTTTTATTTTCAATGACAACAATAAAAAAAAGAATTAGGCTACAAACAATAATGTTTAAAACAATTAATAAAACTCCATGTCATTCCACGTTTTTGCAGGTTTTCCGCTACTGTATTGTCCCATGTATTCCTTGGTCTACCTCTCTTCCTCTTCTGTATTGTCCTAGCCTTCCATACTCTCTTTGTCTGCCTTGTTTCTTCCATACGAACAACGTGTCCGAACCATTTCAATTTCTGCCTCTCTATACCATCGAGGATCGGTTCCGTATTCAGATCTTGCCTTATCACTTCATTTCTTATTCTGTCCCTGCGTGTTACTCCCTTGACTGCTCTTAAATACCTCATCTCCATCGCTTGTATTTTGGATTTTGTTTTGTTATTTAGTATCCAGCTTTCACACCCATATGTTAGTATTGGTCTATATACGGTTTTAAACACAGTCATTTTTGTCTTCGTTGAAATTTCTCTATTTCTGATGAAAGTGTTGTTGAGTGTATAGTACAACTTTGCCGTGCTTTCAATTCTGCCATTAATCTCTGTGTCTTCTTTCCCTTCTCTATGAATGTTTACTCCTAAATATTTAAATGTTTCAACTTGTTCTATGTCCTTTCCTCCTACTTTAATTGTTAACTGTTTATGGTTTTTCCCTATCGCCATCACTTAGTTTTGTCTGCGTTAATTTTCATGTTTCTATTTTTCAGTGCTGTTTCCAAAATTACCAAGTTTGTTTGCAGGTCCTTTTCGGTATTTGCGTATACCACCAAATCATCAGCAAACGCGTTCTCCGCTACCTCCACCAGCCCCATATTTCTATATCCTATTTGTATCTTTTTTGTGTTGTTTTTAATATCTTTCAGTACGTCATCAAATATTATATTAAATAGTATAGGACTAAGTACTCCTCCTTGCCGCAATCCTTCCCTTGTTTCAAACTCTTCTGATTGCCTATTACACGCTCTCACCACGTTTCTTGTACCGGGAGCGTGGCGCACTCTTGTAATCCAGCAACTTGGAGGTCGGATGTAGTGGATACTTGGATGTAGTGGATACTTGGATATGCTTGCTATTGCTTTCCTCAGTTTGCTATTTATTCCTCTTTTTTCTAGGCTCCTCCACACCAAGTTTCGAGGTATACAATCGAAAGCCTTTTCTATGTCTATAAAACCTATGTATATCGTGCTGTTTGCACTCTTTTCCGTCATCTGCTTCAATGTGAATATATTGTCCTGTACACTTCTACCTTTTCTAAATCCACTCTGTGCTTCTTCGAGCTGCGCCTCGATTATTGTTTTTAATCTCTCTTCCAAGATTCTTTCATAAACTTTTAGCACGACGCATAATAGTGTAATTCCTCTATAATTCTTACACTGTTTGTTGTCTCCTTTTTTATATATCGGTAACAAAACTCCCATTTCCCAATCCTCTGGTATTTTCTGTTCGTCCCATATTTTATTAAATAGTATTTCTAATACTTCTATTCCATTTTCTCCCAAATTCTTTACCATCTCTGTTGTTATTCCGTCAATTCCTGCTGTCTTGCCTCTCTTTAGCCTCTTTAGTGCATCTTTTATTTCTTCCATTGTTATTTTGTCCTGTTCCGTGTGTTCTTTTTTTCTTGTAGGCGACTCGTGCAATATTTCCGGTTTGTTTACTTGGTCATTAATTTCCGTGCTTAGTAATCTCTTATACGATTTTTTAATACTTCCACATTGTTAGGCAAGTTTTCCATGTGGACTAGTTGCTTTAACTGTCCCCACAAATAAAAATCTAAAATAGTTAAATCAGGGCTTCTTGGAGACAACAAAACAGGGCCATTACTGCCAATCCAACTTTGATAGAGCCAGGCAGCAACAATGCGCAAACGGTGGGCCGGACAACCATCATGTTGAAAATACATCTTCTGCCGATAAGCAAGTGAGAGTTCACTTAAACCATCCCAGAAGAAGTTGCTTAACATTTCCAAATAATTGTGCTGACTTACATTAGCATCAAAAAAATATGGCCGTATTATTCCATGGTAAGAAACAGCACACCACACGTTTACTTGAACAAAATATTGACGTTTTGATGCATTTCTAAAGGGAGGATTAGTATCACTCTAATAACGAACATGTTCTGACGAAACGGTACCATTGCTAGAAAAAGTTGCTTGATCGGAAAATACAATGCTTTTGTGAAAACTTTTATTTTATCTCCCATCCACATGCAAAAATAAAGACGCTTTTCATCACCTCTCGGTTCTAATGTATGATTAAAAATAGGTTTATATGGATATAATTTACGTTCCTTCAAAACTCTTTGAATATGAGATTTGCTCATATTTAGTCGAAGCGCCCGTCTCCGTAATGAAACTTTAGGATTATCTTCCACCGAATCAAAATTTAAAACTGTAGAAGCATCATCATCACGTACTATTTTCTGTTCCTTTAAATTCAGAATAGAACTAGTTTCCAAAATTTTTTTCACCATCTTCCTTATATCCATACGGGAAACAGTTACTCCGGGAAATTTTTCATTAAATTCTTTTGCAACGCGACGGTAGCTCTTTTCCCCAATACCATAACATTGAATTAAATATATTTTTTGTGATAACATTAACATTTTCACCAAAAATTACAGAACTACAGTTTGAAGTTATTTTTGACACATAAATTAGTGTTTGACGTTCTCAAGTAATAGCCTTCAACCACAAAAAAATAAGATATGAAATGCGATGAAAAAATGAAAACAAAATTTTTGGAACATACATAAGTGGTATTGAAATTCTAATTACAGATTTGGTCATTTGAAATCAAGCATAAAATTTAATTCATTTAGCATTTTTTTGTAAAATCAAAAATAAAATTTATTTTGCTCTTGTAAACTCAATCCGGGGACATACGATATATGCCCGATTTACTAAACTTGGAATCTAACGTTTTATTATTCACTAGAAAGTTCTTTAAGTCGATGTTATTATAAAAGGTTATTTTGCAATCTGAATTCTATAAAAAATTATTGATTTTTAAACTAATTTTGCCTATATAAGTCATTTTGATCCATTTTTTATCAGGTGCGTTTATAGTGGGAAAAGTTAGTTTTTAGCTATAGATTTTGCATTTTTCTTAATAATTTATCTATTAGGAGGATATTGAAACCATTATTGAGTGCAATGATTTTGATAGTGCTCAGTTCAATATTAAAGTTATCTGATGTCAATAGTCTAAAAATTATCGAATTAAAAGCCGGGGCTTTTTATACATAGAGTTAAATATAATAATTGTGAAATAATACCAAGTGTGTTTTATTTTCCTTAATTTTTACGATGTTTCATCAATAGATTTCCATCACTTCAGTTAATTCGTTGAAGGTTATTATTTTGATTGAGCATTAATTTTTAAATTAACATCAAATACATACTTATATTATTTAGGATAAATATTAAACTTAGTGATTATTATTAAATAATTTTGTTGTCATGGAGCCGTTTAGTAAAAGTGACAAATTGTATATGTTGTCCTGTTACATTCTGTGTCACAAAAATTAGACGAGATCTACCGAAATGTACATAAACCAGTATCCAGAACGCAGACAACCCCATCTTTCCACTTACAGAAATTTAACGATAAATTTAATACATCATGGATACATCATTCACTAAGCCATATACAAAACCGCAGCGCATAAGTAATGAAACTAAAACTAATGTTTTACAAGCAGTTGTTGAAAATCCAAACACATCAGTGCGGGAAATTCAACATAACAAATCTACTGCTCATAAGATTCTGACCTCTCACAAATATCATCCCTATAAATACAATGTATGTCAATCTATAAGACCAGGGGATAATGAAAGACAAATAGAATTTTGTGAATGGTACACTAGGAAATGCGATGATAATGATATTTTTTTTCTCAAATATTATGGTCCGATGAAACTGGATTCACATACAATGGTTTATTCAATACGCAAAAGGTACGATTTTGATCTACAGAAAACCCTCATGTAATCAGATCTGCTCGACATCAAGTGCGTTTTGGATTTAATGTCTGATGTGGCATACTAGGATCACGATTAATTGGGCCAATAATTTTTAGTGAAACACTAACGTCCGACATTTATTTGCATTTACTGCAAATTAATATTGAAGACTTGCTGGGTGAATTACCTTTACAAGAGGCTCATAATTGTTAGTTTCATCAGGACGGTGTTCCAGCACATAATTCCAGAATTGTAACCAATTTCCTCAGGCAGCGGTTTGATAACAGGTGGATCGGAACTTGTGGACCAGTTGCATGGCCATCAAGATCTCCTGATCTGACGCCGCTCGACTTCTATTTGTGGGGTTACATTAAAGACAAAGTGTATGACAGCAGCTACAATAACGTAAATGAACTTCGTGAAAGCGTGGTTCACGAAAGTCGAGCTATTCCAAGGCGTATTTTACATAAAGCTGTTAAATATACTATTCGTAGATCCTATTTATGTTTGGAAGACGATGGTCAACTGTTTGAACATTTTTTATAATTTCTTATTATAATTTTGTTTTAAATAATATCTAAGTATTTTTAGAGCTGCCTATGTTTTTAATTTAATAAATAATTGTTGCAAAATAAAGTTTTCTTCCTTTCTTTGATTGCAAAACCTTCTATTGTCAGATGCCACAACCGCTCTAACCTGCTAATGTAAAAAAATGTTGTTTTTTTTAATTTTTGAAATTAGTTTTGGTATCAGGTACAACAAATTATACATTTTTGAAAAGGGAAAGAAAAATTGTTTTCCATAGTGTTATAGCCTACTATGACCCCCCTAAGAAAAAATAAACTTGACCATTGTAACTCAACTACTATAGCAGTATTCAAAAATATAAATACACCACCAGATTCCTATTATAAAAGTGCCTTAAGGAAGTGCAAACTAAATTTGTTTTACTATAAAAATAAATGAGTTATTACAGAAAATCGAAAAAACAAAAATTCCCTTTTTTTGCAATAGCGCCCGAAGTACGTTAAATATTCAAAGCTAGTGTATAGGGTTTGCTACAACTATATCTCTGGAGTATTTGATCCCATTTAACCAAATCACTATCTCTCATAATAAGCGAGATCCCCATGTTGAGAATGAATCTGTGGACACACTGTATATTTAAACATGTCATTTCCATAGCTGTTAATTAAATTCAACTGCAATTGATTTTAAAGCAATAATATATTTATTTGCTATTATCTAGTTGCCATGTCTACGAAACTTTTTAGCGACCTCAAGATTATCCTGTCTCGGCAATAACTTTTCTTTCGATATGCTAAAAAAGTATTTCGCAGCCTAGGCATACAAATAACTATTTTAGGCGGCTTAAACCTGAAATTCGCTGAGCTAAATGTACAGAGTTGGATGAGAATTACATTGGAAAATAAAATATATTCTCTATCCTGAAATAATTCTTTCATTGAAAAGGCACTTCCTCCATCAAATCACCCTTACATTTTCAGAATTTTGTTTCGAACAATCTCACAATTTTAATAATTCGCGTACTTTAAATATCTCTTACAAATTATATGCTGCTATCTGAAACGTGCGCGAATTATCGTACATGAAGATACTAAAACATAAAAAATTGCGTATGTACAGCTTTTTGTATTTCTTCGTGGTGCGTGCCAAAGTGCGTGTTTTATGACTTCATAGATCAAGTCGGACTTAAGGACGTGATGCTCAAATTGTAGTTGGATTATGTTACATGTATGTTTCGATCTTACTTAGAGATAAATTTATGTACACCATACAATCTCGCTGCTTATCTTGTTTTCGTACGTAAGGTAGGTATTTGCGACATCGTCCTTTTCCATGCAGATGTTTATGGTCGATGTTGTGTTATAACATGGTACCGACCCTAACGTTGTACATAGAATTGAGAAATTTACAATTTATTATTAATAGACACGAGAGGAAGTAGCTAACGTAAAATAATGTCTAAGTAAATAATATAGCAAGTGGTACCACTAAGAAGTATTTATTATTTTTACATTAATGATATTTTCTACGAAAATATTTTACAAATTTATAACAAATCATCAAAGTTGTTAGTTAATATGCAGCGAGACAAGGACATAGCATGATAGTGAAATTTAATATGTGTAAAGTTCTCCAAGTCGGCTTTTACAGTATCTACGAGGCTTGCACGGAAACTAAGAACCGTTTCGTTCTACCGCCATCGCAGAGGTATTGTCGTAGTTCCGCGCACGCACACAAGTTTCTGGTTCATAGTCTTTCCGCTGACTGTGTTGAGTTTACATTTGTTAGTGATCGTTCAAAATGTTTAAGACAATTGCTAAACCCGCCAACTGTGAAGTGCGTTCTGTAATACAGTTTTTGAACGCAAGGAATATTCACCTAAAATTCATCGTCAATTTGTAGAGATTTATGGTGAAAATGTAATTACAAATGGAATAGTGAGAAAGTGAGTTAGACAGTTCAATGATGTACGAACCAATGTTCATGACGAAACATGACGTGGGCGGTTTTCTCTTGTCAATGATGGTTTTGTTGAAAAAGTGGATGAGAAAATTCGTAAAAACAGACGGTGCACAATAAGAATGCTTAGTGATGAGTTTCCACAAATCGCTTGAAATATCTGAAAATCGGATTCCATTGGGTTTCAAAAATGGTTACGGATGTTCACAAAACGATGCGACTTGGCAGTGCTTTGACATTTCTTACCCGATGCAGTGTTGATGGGGATTAATTCGTAAACAGTATTATGACCGGTGATGAAACTTGGATTTGTCATGGCACTCCAGAATCAAAACAGCAGTCGATGCAGTGGAGGCACTCACACTCCCCAAAAACACTGGCTGCATCTTTCCCTCTTCATAGGGTATAGAAAAATTTTGTTTCCATGACAAATATCTGAACAATGATGGAGACTATGGTAAAAAAGAAATGCTCTTTCTTTGTAGAACTAAATTTTGTTGTGAATAAAATAAATTCTTAAAGTTTCGAGTCAAAAGATATAAACAAATTGTTGCAATGAAATAAAGTCGCGAAAATATTCCCCACTTCACCAATGAGATAATTTAATAAACTAAATGATAAGACGTATAATAAAACTCCTTGAGAGGCGATGCATAAAGACTGTAGCCTGACGACTATCCCAAGTCAGCAATAATTTGGTAGAATTCAAATTATTAAGCGTTACACCTCTTAATTTTTCCAACAAAAAAATTAAAACTGATGCCAAAATTATCGGAAGGATGTTTTAGCGCACACTGTGGAACTGCTAAACACAACTTTTTTTAAAACAGCGATAGAAGTTTCGGCAAGAAAGTACTGGTTCATAAAAACTAAACTACAAACTACAGTGTCTGAGAAATGAAACTGCTGAAATTTCTAGCAGTCGAAAATTAGCCGTTGGATAGCTCACACTTAATTCACTTTACTATCTATTGGAACCGACTGGAAGAGCTTGCAAAAGAACTCATTGAAATTTAGATGCCATTTATAGCATATATAATATTTTTAAATAAGTGACTGTAGTTCCGAACTATACTTTTATGTGTAACATAACTTGTGCCACAACTATATATACATATATGTATATTAATTGATAAATCCTTGGAGTTTTTCGGCTCTTATATGAAATATTTACACATATCAAATTAGTATGTAATTGAAAAGTACGTCTAAGAAATTATCTAAACACTTACACTCACTTTCATATGAAATACACCACCCAATAAGAATTGAACTACAATTTTGAAACTTCGGTAAAATAATGCTTTATTATTAACTCAGAAACTATGAAAGTTTAGTTGAAAAAAGCAAAACAAAAATTAACATTTTTCAAGAAGAAGCTAGTAGTGGGTTACATCCCCACGCGTAGCTATGCATGCATTAACTCTTCTTCCTATGCTCTGTATTAATTGGTCGATGTCCTCCTGGGGTATCTCGTTCCATGTAACCTCTAGATGGTATCGAAGTTCATCCAGATTCTCAGGAGACCTGGGTAGTTGTCTTAGTCGCCGACCCATCATATCCCAGACATGTTCAATCGGCGACAAGTCCGGTGACCGTGCAGGCCAGGGCAAAATCTGCAATCGAACCTGCTCCAGGAATGTTCTTGTAACCACAGCAGTATGGGGTGTTGCATTATCCTGTTGGAAAGTGGCATTCTGCATCGTCCGCATGAAAGGTACTAACACCGGTTCCAGAACGTTGTCGATGTAAGGACGTGCGTTTAATGTGCCTGGAATGAACGTAAGGGGTGACCTTCGTCCAGCACATATCGCCCCCCAAACCATAACCCCAGGTGTTAAGGCTGTGTGTCGTCTTTGAACAAACTCCAAATTCCGTCTTTCTCCTCGATATCGTCGCACCCATCTACGACCATCATTCACCCATAAACAAAACCTTGATCCATCACTAAAGACGATGTCATTCCATTGATGAACCCACCCTTGCCGTACTTGACACCATGCAAGTCCGGCGGCTTTATGGGGAGGTGTTAATGGAAGCCGAAAGTAAGGATGGTATGAATGAAGCCCAAAGGAAGAAATTCTTTTGTAAACAGTTGCCATCGACAGGTGTCGGTTCAAAGCTCTCATCCAATCCACAGCAATGTTGTTGTTTGAAATCGATCCCTGGTAGCCATCCGCCTAAGAAATCGGTCTTCACGTGCGTTGCTTCTTCTGGGGGGTTTTACAGCAGGACGGCGCCTCTGAATACTTTCTTCGGACCATAAAGACCATAAAGACCATATCCGAGCAACTGTAGTGTGGTCCCGATTAAGCCTTCTCCCAATCTCTCGGAATGAGAGAGCCGCCTCTTTCATACCAATAATTCGGCCCCTAACAAAATCATTAATATGGGCAAAATTTCGACGACGTCGCACTGGGGGCATTACAAAGCCATTACAGGAAACATAATAGTTGAGTTTTTTCGGCGGAAACTTTCATCGTTTCTTAGTTGATAATAAAGCATTATTTTACCGAAGTTTCAAAATTGTAGTCCAATTCTTATTGGGTGGTGGATTTCATATGAAAGTGAGTATATATATATATATATATATATATATATATATATATATATATATAAGGTACTTCATTATTGATTGTGGTGTGTAATATACACTGTCAGGTATTTCCATCTTTCCAGTAAAATTTTTTATCATTGCTGATTTGCATCTCAAAATTCATTTGATATATAGAGAGCCCAATCAACCTAGCTTTCTCTACAATTGATCTTAGTTTTTGGTAATACGTTCCTGGTTTCTTAAGAATGATATCAGATTTACGTAGTTTAGACAGATCCTAGGTTTTTCTTTATCCCTTTCTCTGTAACGTTAGGTTCGAGGATGCCTTGGTAATCTCAGAGCTCTTCGTATTTCTATTTCCTTTCGTCTATCCTTTTTTTCCTTTAGTATTCACTGAACTATTATTTCTTCTTCCAGGTATTTGATGTCGCGAAGAAACATTACTCTGCCCTAAATATATTGATGAGACCTTTCTTCTGCTTCGGATGAAAAGGTGAGATATAGTATAGAAATCAATGTTTTTGTTGAACCTTGTTACTTTGTACAAAGCAATAAAATACGACAAAGAACTATAATCAACAAACTGAAAATGATGGCCAATATTAATTTCAATATTAAGAAATAATAACTATTCACGTTAGTTTACTATTGAAACAGTAAAATTAGTATGGTGTAATGTGCGAATTAAAAAAAAAATCGAAAGTCATACTCATAAAAGTTCTCCAAAAATAATTTCTCGATTCCTTAACAAAGAGAATGATAACGGCGTAAATAAAGAAAAGAGAAATTACGAGTACTTTGGGTTGCAATGTATGTTGTACTAAAAATACAATTAACATATTGACGACCAATATCAATGGAGTATTTGTGGCTAAAAACACATAAATAAATGTTTATAAGTAGTTAATTGTGAAGAACTTGATAGAATTTATTCTTACCTTAAAATACTTTCATTAAAACTTTGCTTCTGCATGATATCTGCCAAGTGTGGAAGCGACTGTTTTTATTTTTTAAAAAACGAGAAAAGTCTTTCACATCCTCGTTGCAAAAGTTTTTGTATGTACCTATTTTTATCAAAGAAAGAAAACACTCCAATAATAGAATAATTTTGACATTTATTATTAACAATTTGAATAATAATTATTTTTTCAACAATTAAAGTCTCAATAGTAAAATTATTTGCTTAAGTCGCTCAATGAAATAGCTTCTTGATTAAGGCACATAGTTATTAATAAAGAAGCATTAAATTTAAGAACAGATACGATTTCGACATTCTTACTAATAAATTCTTCGGCATATCCATCGATAACTGTCGAAAACCGACAGCCTCTATGCCTTCTAATGCTGTTGAAATCATTTCCAGGATAATTAATGTTGCAGATAATCTTCTGAAGCAGTGACCAAAATAGCTCTCTGCTTCTGGTAAGTTTAATGTATTTCAAATTTTTCGACGTATTTTCTGATTTTATTAATACCAATAACCTCCATTTTCCACTAATATAACGTGGCTTCAGTAAAAATCATTCTAGATTCTGGAAAGATAACTCGTGGTTTTTCCATTACTAAGTACTATGTCAGATTTCACTGCTTCTTCGATGCTATTTGGCCAAGCATTTGAGATACATTGTTCTACAGCCACCTTCTTCACTTTCATTTTGTTAATTTTTTGGGGTTGCTATCATCAACTAAACAGACTAAACTTTGTAATAGTACGCGGTGGTATTGACATTAACATTTAAACATTTTAGGAGAACCTTCATACAATAACTCTAAGTCCTTTGAAAAAAATGTTCAAATGTTTTTTAGGATTTTGGTAATAAATAATAGTCTGACGCATTTTTTTTGCAGTACAATCAACGATTTGTGAGCAAGAGCATTGTTTTAAAAAAAAAAACACCTGTTTTCCGAGGCGATTTTCCACAATTTTCTTACATATTTTTATTGGCAACAGAATAATATGCTCACGTAATACTTCTACCCAAATAGTCTATCTCGTCATTATCCCATCTATGTCCCAAAAAAACATAAAATTGTCTTTTTTGAATTTTGCAAGACGATTTTTGAATATGAAATTTTTCTCGATTTCAGATTTTTCTCGACGTGTTCAATCGAATACACTTCCTATAGACATTCGCGCATCTCACAATCCATTCCGCCGAAAACTTTCTCATACGCAAGTTATGATGAATAATGCACACGTTCATAGGATATGTTATAACAGACCTTATCTTTGGCATATATTAATAATAGCCTGTGTATCGAGGGATTCGAGGTCGCTGTTAACAATGGTAACTTCGGTGATGAAAATAACTAAATTCCGCAGTTACCCTAAATATTGAGAAATAGATTTACAAAGTTGAAAAATAAGTAATTAATTTATTCAATTACTGTTCAGTTGGGCGCCAAGAAGATTTACCCCTTCTAAGGTATATAATTGAATTTATACTAATTGCCGGTTAGCCAATAGTCTGCGGAGAGATTAAGAAAAAGAACTCTATATTAAGCTGGTAAACTGAAATGGTACTTACGCCTTCCTATCTCAAGGAGTGTATGAAATCGTAGGTGAAACGAATGAATCCCTCTTTTTTATTAATTTACTTGTCTCAATCAATTCCTTTTTTGATTAATATGCTCTTACAATGAAGTTTATATTACATGATTTGAATAAAACAAAATTGCTATAAAACATATACTTATATATTGATAAAAGAGCTTTTTAATTATTACATATAATCTACTACAAAATTCCTTATTGTTACTCTGAAATATTAACTAGACACTATACATACATATAGGGCGAGATACGATAACTTTTACATATATTTAAACTGTTTAGTCAGATCAGATTCTAAAAACAGTATTAATATTGACTAACCTTGATATCTTTGCACTATGGCCATATCACTTCACAATCTAATCGCTTCCTCTGGAGGTGATGCACTTGTACACTAAATTTGACTTCTTCTTCACGCTTCAAGGTGCCTGGCATCCCAGACAAAAGCCTTGATGTAATAAACGTGGGAATTTACGTGTCAAACAAATAATCTCACTTGTAGGCAAGAAATACCTCTTGCTACACTATGTACTTCTTTCCTTACTTAAGTACATATATTGCGGTAAACCCTCTCTTTACTATTAATTTTAGGGTCCGCACGTGTGACTCGCTTTGCTACTTCGAGCCAAGTATCCCGTTTTGTTCTCATTGATCCGTTCTAGCGTCTTTTTCTCTCGGTGAATTCCCAGCTTCTTTTGAAGTTCTCGATCGTTCTTGAATATTTAGATGATGTAACACAGTTACTCTATTAATTCGCATATGTGATACAAGGTTATTCTATTGGAGTTTATACATGACTAACTATACAAGTTGAACTACAGAAAATGACGGTATTTGCATAAAAAGATCTGATTGAAATATGCATTTAATATTATTGCGAAATGTTTCGCAATAATACCTAATGGCGGGAAAAGCATTAATATTGATATAATTTTACTTTTTATTTCATACAAATTAACTTTTGATATTATTAAAATTATAACAGACTGATATTAAAATGTCTTGAAATAAGATGGTCGTAAATGTGTCCCATTACAATGTGCAATGTTTCTGAAATGCATTTAATACCAATTCATGAACAGAACCAATGTTTTCCGGAATTGTTACAGAAATTATTCTTCCAAACACGAGCTCATCTTTAAAATCTTATCTACTTTTTTAAATTCCGTGGATCAATTTCTAAAAGTTGTGTATAATAGTATATTTATTGTGTAACGAATGACGAAAATAAAACTTTTTAAAAGGTGTCGTTTACCAAACGAGACGAGCCGAGTTTGGTAATATTCGCGAACTTAAAAAATGATTTCGACGAGAAACGCTATACTTTTTCTAGGACATCGCCTATAGCATTAAAAAAATTATGTAAACTAATACTTTATTTTCATTTGAAAATTACAAATCTATAGATCATATTTAAATTAGTTATGAATTATGATTTAAACATTAATTCATAGGATATGTAGGCCATAAGTTCGATGGCTGAATTTAAGCTATTATCAGCACTCTATTCAATGAATTTTACACTTTACACAACTTCTTCATACCTTTTTCTCGATTTTTCTCGTAATAATTAGTAGGTAATTTTCGTCACTATGGACGAAAGTCAACGTTATGGGATTTTCTCTCACTAGTGGCGGAAATCAAATTTTCGCTACACTATTCGATGACGGAAAATGTCTTTTTATAAAGGGTCGTAGAAAAAGGATACTGATCACTAGAGCTGAGGATGTTTGCGGTACGGCAGGACCGTATGTAGTGCATCCCCACCAGAGTGTAAACACGATGCAGCGAAACACTTTAGTTAGTCGTGAACTGGCAACGTGATCGTGTGTTGTCTTGAGCTCTATTTAATAAGTATGACGGACGTGCCCAAGCCAAGAAAGCGCCCATTGTATAACGACGTGAAGAAATTTATCCGAGACTTTCCCGATTTGTATTATAATGGAGCAAAAGTGGTTTGTGAATTATGCGATAAACAGTTACTTTGCTGGGACAAATACGACTGTAAAAGACATGTTGAAAGTGTACACCACAAAGACAAAAAAAATAATGTGCTGTCTAAAACGCAATTCATTTTCGATTTATTGACAATGCTACTCGTCTGCGATGTGCCAGTTCACCTGCTAGATAAAAAAGCCTTTCACGACTTTTGGAATAAATACAATTCCAACATAAAGCTACCGTCACGGAGAACGTTACTCACCTATTTACCAATTGTGCGTGAGGACATTGAAAACAGAATGAAAGCAGTAGTAAATGATAAACAGTTATGGATATGTGTCGACGAAACGACAGATCGAAAAAAACATTCTATTGTGAATATTATAGTGCGTGTACTAGATCCTGTCAAATCAACATTTCCCATTTTATTAGCCAGCAAAAGATTGGAAAAGTGCACTAGCGAAGTAATTACGAAGGTAGTGCTCGATACGCTACAAAAATTTCAAGTTTCAACTAATCAACTCCTGATGTTTATGAGC
This sequence comes from Melolontha melolontha, assembly GCA_935421215.2. Taxonomy (NCBI): domain Eukaryota; kingdom Metazoa; phylum Arthropoda; class Insecta; order Coleoptera; family Scarabaeidae; genus Melolontha; species Melolontha melolontha. Next base: position 90,640,451 of record OW285235.1, read on the forward strand.
GATGGTGCTGCGACAATGCGTTCTGTAGGCCGTTCTCTTAAAGCAGATTGTGAGAGACTTTTGCATGTGACATGTAAAGTTCATGCTTTACACCTTGTGGCACAAACTATTCGGCAATGTTATCCAGAGGTGGATGCATTAATAGTAACCACAAAAAAAGTGTTTCTAAAATCTCCCAAACGAATTCGAGAGCTTCACAGTCGGTGCCCTGGTATTCCCGAACCACCAGAGCCAATCCTTACACGTTGGGGAAGTTGGTTAAAGGCGGCATTTTATTATGCCAAGTATTTCCAACAAATAAAATCTGTGGTTCTACAATTCAATCCTGCCGAAGCTGTAGCCATTAAGGAAAGCCAGAGACTCTTTCAAAACGCTTCCCTTGATGCAGATTTACAAACTATTTATAACAATCATATAGGATTGTTTAACGCAATCGATGTACGATGTACACGCCCAGCTATGCGCAGTAAATGACAACAAAAATGTTAATGTAATAGAAAAGTTCGAGACTGTGATAAACAATGATTTTGATTTTACCAGATTAAAACAAATTAGTAATGGTGCAAGTGTAGATTCGGTTTCTATCTATAAAGATTATTTTAATTGTGCGTGTGTTACATCCGTAGATGTCGAGCGGTCTTTCTCAAAATATAAAAAAATTTATTCATCACGGCGTACATCGCTCACCGCTACAAATATGGAAACGTATCTAATGCTACAAACTTACTGCAAGTCTTATCCACTTGGCGCTATGCCATAATAATCGTAAATAAGGTAAGTGTGATATTTATGTACAGTACACATAACTGACATACCTAAGTGATATAAATAGCGAATGCATGTAAAGCAATAAAATCACGAATGCATCACCGATCGAAACAAGGTCATTATATTCGTGCGTTTAACTGAATACTATCCTGGCACACCGCAAACATCCTCAGCTCTACTGATCACTTAAGGTTTCTATCATATTCTCAAAAACTTCCTTGTGTGATAACCCTTTCAAAAATATGTGAATACCTAATAACTTTCAAAGCTAACTATAAAGTGCTTTCAAAAGCTTTCCACATTAGATACGGCCATCTATTTTTTTAATGGTTGGTGACAGTGGACGTAATCTGTCACAAACGTATAATTTTGATAGTTTGGTTATGTCACGTAAATGTGTGTAATAATTAGTTATTTAGTTTTTGAAAAATATTTATTACTATAGTCAAAATTAAGAGAAAATAATACTAAAGCAAATGTTGGAAATGTTGACAATTATTTTGAAGACATGGTCGAACTTAAGTAAGCACAAGAATTCGCAGTAGCATTACGAAGCTCTTCAATTGTATGATGTGGTCTTGAAAATTGTATTTTTTAAATATGAAAAAATAAAATAGTCTAAAATTGTCAAATCTGAAGATCTTGGAGGAAAATTTATAATTCTTGTATCGAAAAATTCTTGCAAAAAAGCTATTGTTTCTCGAGATTTGTGCACTGGTGCATTATCTTGCTGGAAATATCCTTCCGTTCATCATCATAAAGTTTATTAATAAACGGCTCTAATAATTCATTTCGATATCTATCAGCAGTTTAATTAAAAAATATAGGCCAAATATTTCCTTATCTCCTTAAAACAGCAAGCCAGACGCTTACTTTTTGAGGATGTAGCGTAGTTTCTACAAATTCATAAGGGATTTATGCAGACTAAATTCTCATATTTTGCTTGTTTAAATATCCTAAAACATGGAACCAAACCTCATCCGAAAAGAAGCGTTTGTCGAGAATATCATTATTATTTATGTTATTCAAAAACCATAGACAATACTGTGTTCTCGTAATAAAATCTACTCATTTGAGTTTAGAAACCGTTTGAATTTATACGGAAACAACCTTAAGTCCTTTTTTAAAATAGTATGATATGTTCCCAGTGACAAATGAACTTATTGTGATAGTTTTGCGATTGATTTTTTGGGTGAATTGTCCATTCAACGTCGAATAGTCTCTATGTAATATACTGTTCGTTTTCTAGGTGCTCTATCGCCAGGTTTACGACTTATTGCCTCTACTTCGCCAAATTTAATAACTAATAACACAAGCTTGAATATGTTTTTGCAGTTCTGCGTAAGTAACTGACAGATTAGGATACTTTTGCCGAAAATTCTGTTAGCAATGATTAGTAGAATAAACCCAATTTCCATTTTTTTATTTTTGGACAGTTCTATAATAACTTTGAATAATAAATATTTTATGTTCTAACTAACATTATAATCAAATTTAAAAAAGATGACCGTTTATAATTTGTATTTAGGTATGACAACTATCAGAATTGAAGTTTTCTAAGGCTTCGCTTGGGCACCAATCCTTGATTACTTAATTACTTAAAAACAGCCTACTATAATCAGGAAAGTTTTTGAAGGCACATTATATACTCACTTTCATATTCATAAGAATTGGACTACAATTTTGAAACTTCGGTAAAATAATGCTTTATTATCAACTAAGAAACGAAGAAAGTTTCCGCCGAAAAAACTCAACTATTATGTTTCCTGTATCATTGTTATCTCCAACTTTTAATATTTTCTTCCTACCAATTAATGAATTTCTGCCAACAAAATGTCAGTTTATTTGCTTGTCAAACTGTCAAGTAGACGCTTTGTAATGCCCCCAGTGCGACGTCGTCGAAATTTTGCCCATATTAATGATTTTGTTAGGGGCCGAATTATCGGTATGAAAGAGGCGGGTCTCTCATTCCGGGAGATTGGGAGAAGGCTTAATCGGGACCACACTGCAGTTGCTCGGATATGGTCTTTATGGTCCGAAGAAGGTATCCAGGGGCGCCGTCCTGCTGGAAAGCCCTCCGAAGAAGCAACGCACGTGAAGACCGACTTCTTAGGCGGATGGCTACCAAGGATCGATTTCAAACAACAACATTGCTGTGGATTGGATGAGAGCTTTGAACCGACACTTGTCGATGGCAACTGTTTCTAAAAGAATTTCTTCCTTTGGGCTTCATTGATACCGTCCTTACTTTCGGCTTCCATTAACACCTCCCCATAAAGCAGCCAGACTTGCATGGTATCAAGAACGTCAAGGGTGGGTTTATCAATGGAATGACATCGTCTTTAGTGATGAATCAAGGTTTTGTTTATGGGTGAATGATGGTCGTAGAAGGGTGCGGCGATATCGAGGAGAAAGACGGAATTTGGAGTTCGTTCAAAGACGACACACAGCCTTAACACCAGGGGTTATGGTTTGGGGGGCGATATGTGCTGGACGAAGGTCACCCCTTACGTTCATTCCAGGCACATTAAACGCACGTCGTTACATCGAAAACGTTCTGGAACCTGTGTTAGTACCTTTCATGGAGACGTTGCAGAATGCCACTTTCCAACAGGATAATGCAACACCCCATACTGCTGTGGTTATAAGAACATTCCTGGAGCAGGTTGGATTGCAGATTTTGCCCTGGGCTGCACGGTCACCGGACTTGTCGCCGATTGAACATGTCTGGGATATGATGGGTCGGCGACTAAGACAACTACCCAGGCCTCCTGAGAATCTGGATGAACTTCGACACCATCTAGAGGTTACATGGAACGAGATACCCCAGGAGGACATCGACCACTTAATACAGAGCATGGGAAGAAGAGTTAATGCATGCATAGCTACGCGTGGGGATGCAACCCACTACTAGCTTCTTCTTGAAAAATGTTAATTTTTGTTTTGCTTTTTTCAACTAAACTTTCATCGTTTCTTAGTTAATAATAAAGCATTATTTTACCGAAGTTTCAAAATTGTAGTCCAATTCTTATTGGGTGGTGTATTTCATATGAAAGTGAGTGTATCAATACTCCCTCGTATATGCACTGGATAATGATTGATATTACATGTCAAATTAATTAATCGTAAATGTCAAAATTTGTTATTAATATACTTACTAATTTTTGAACTTGAAATCTTTCTTCTTCGAAAGCGAAAATGATATTTTCCTTTTTATAATTATAAATAAGCATAGATTACAACTAAAAATTACAACTTTATTGGCTAATTTAAACATGTATTAAGCAACAGTTTTTAAATGAAATTTATAATTATTTATTTTCCAATTATGCCAATTGATGTTGAATAAGTTAGAAAAATATATAGAAAGCGAAATAAATATCCAAAAAAAATGAATGATATTTATAACTCAGTTAACAATTAAATGTTGCAATTTACTGTTAGAAATTTTCAATCAGTTATAAATAAAACATTAATATTGTAGCTATGATGTGCGTTAAATGTCAAATATTTTGCAGAAATGTCCTAATAAAATAAATGTAAAAATTAATTAAACAATTACCAATAGGAATCTGTCTAATTATTTTATATAGTTTTTCAATCAAAACTTTAATTAAAATATTACTTGCTATAAATGTACTTAATGTACCATGAAAATCTCATAGATTAAGAGCTCCTTATTTACTCAGATACTTATTCATTGATTTTTATTACACGTCAAATATTTTAATTTAATTATCGTTTTTATAATTAAGGTATGTTCATACTTTTTTACGTACTTAAGAAGTTAAACAAATTTTTATTTGAGCTTCATATACTTTTGATAATTGTCATTGTACATATTATGGTATTAAAATATAGATCTTACTTATATACAAAAAATTTGACTAAAAATAAATTTTATTAGGTGTTATTTAGTATATTTAACACGGCCCACTAGTTCCCAAAAACTTATTATAAAGCGTTCATAAAAATATTTTGTATAATTTTAATCATTATAAAAGGGAAAAGAGTTATTACTGCATCATTTGTAAATTAAATAGATTTGTCTTACAAGAATTATTTTGTAAATATTTCCTTCATGTATGCAACCCGCTTGACAGAGGGATTTTTATGTTGACAAAACTTATTTCCTCTAAAGGACTAGAGAGCCCTACATATTTAAATGTTCAAGAAAAAATCTAACTAACGCCACTGTTATACTATTTCTCCATAGATGGCGCATAGGGCGCATATTTCTTTTAAAAATATTATTCTATATTTTTTAAAACCCCAATATAAACCAACCGATTTTAAAAATTGGAATAGTTTATATAATTGTGAAACTATAGTTATTATATATTTTTAATTATATATAAAATTCCTCAAACAAAAAAAAGGAACTATAATCGAAATAAAAGTCGGCAATAAAGTTATTTATTTAATTTGTTCGTTGATTTAAACATTTTTAATTTTGTTTATTTGGTTTTAAACCGTTTTAATTCACATGAAGCTTCATTACAAGTCAGCCATTTTACGTCTTCAAAAGTACTAAAATATTCATTTTTCGCTCCACTGATAACCAACAGCGTGATGTAAATATATTTTGAATGAATTCTTCCATTTTATTATGAATAGGTATTCATTCAGTGGCATCTTAAAAAATAATAATTAGGCAGTGATTAAATTAACGATAAAATCGCTATTATGAAGCGGTTCTTCTTTTTCTACTACTGTCGTAAATTATGGTTTTTAAGATTAATGTACTTTAGATGCAATAACTTATTATTCATACACATTCATTTGATTTATTTATGAAACCTATTTATTTAAAGAATTGTCTTAGGCAATTGGCTAATAAGCAAATTATATACAACTTTTTCGTACATGGATATATACAGGTACATAAGTACGACGGATATTTGAAACGTTTCCGACCTAGAAGACGAAACAAAACAAAATTTATTTTTGACGTAATTTTCCTACAATTCTATACATTTAGTCCAACGTTTTTCACATCCCTTCAAACCTTCAGAAAAAAATTGATTGTCCAAACCAGAAAAATACTGATTTACAGTCTTCGATCACAGGATTTAACCTATTTTTTTCCGCCGAGATATTTTTTCAAAATGGGGAACAGGAAAATGTCGTTGGGAGCTAGATCCGACGAATACAGTGGATGCGGAAGCAATTCAAACTTCAATTCGTTCAATTTCGACATCGCAACTATGTACGTGTGAACTCGAACCAGTGGCGGCTCTTGATGACGTACGATGTGCGCTGCTGCACGGATGAGACTACTTCGAACTATTGCGGAAGATTTCGGTACGGTTACTTGCTTCTCTGTATATATGAAAGCTTAAACGAAGCAGTCTCATCCGTGCAGCAGCGCACATCGTACGTCATCAAGAGCCGCCACTGACTCGAACGTTATCCTGGTGAAACAAGATTTTCTTGTTACCAAATGTGGAAGTTTTTTATAATTGTGGCCTTCCATTTATCTAGCAATGCAGCGTATTACTGTCCATTGATTGTTGAACCCTTTGCAAGGTAGTCGACAAGAATTATTCTTCGGCTATCTCAAAAAACGGCCACCATCACTTCCCTGCCGAGAGAACGACCTTTGCAGTGGCGGCTCTTGATGACGTACGATGTGCGCTGCTGCACGGATGAGACCACTTCGAACTATTTCGGAAGATTTCGGTACTGTTACTTGCTTCTCTGTATATATGAAAGCTTAAACGAAGCAGTCTCATCCGTGCAGCAGCGCACATCGTACGTCATCAAGAGCCGCCACTGGACCTTTGCCTTCTTTGGGGTTGCTTCTATCACCACAATTCACTGCATTGACTTCTATTTGGTCTCAGACCTATGGTGGTGTACCCAGGTTTCATTGACGGTTATCAATCGCCGCAGGAATTACGCCAGATTTTTTTTATGGAGGCTAAGCCACTTGCCCGACATGTCCGTGCGTATGTGCTTTTGGTCGATCGTCAGCCAACGCGGTACCCATTGTGCGGATAATTTCTCATATCTAAATCTTGATGTAAAATCTTGTGCACCCGTTCAGATGATATCCCACAAACCTTAGCTATATCCATCATCATAACAGTCAATCGACTATCTTCTATCACAGTTTTATGTAATAAATCGACCATTTCGTCAGTTGTAGCAGTGTTTGAACGCCAGGAACGTTTGTCGCCTAAAATGCTCGTACGACCACGTTTTATCGTTGTAAATGTACAGGAGGCTTCACCGTATACAGAGTGTAACTCATCCTTTATTTCCTGAGTCTTTTTCCCTTTCAAATGAAGGAATTTTATCACTGCGCGGTACGCAAGTTTCTCAAATGCTGACTAACAAATTTAGAAGCGTACCATAGACAAACTAATGATCAATATGACTTGCAATTTTGACAGTTTACATATGTCGAGGCCATCTATCGGACAGCAAAGAATTTTTTCTCCAATTACTTTATGTCGGTAAGGCCGGAAACATTTCAAATATCCCGCGTACAATGTAAAATTTGTATAAAAAAATGTATAAAATTTTGCCTTTTTAATTTGTGTTAAACATAACCTTTAACGTTATACGTATGTATTTTTCTATAGGGTGCCAGTTTTCGACTTACCTATTAATTTAGTATTCATTCTTTCCCATCTTCTTCTAAAATTATTGCAAATTTGATCAAAGAATGTTGTATTCCAAACTTCTTCGATTCCTTGTTCAACATGCTAGGAATATATGTAGTGTGTTTAAGTTACCTTATGAATAATTTGAAACGCTCTGAAATATACTAATAAGATATACTTTTCTTTACTCTAAATTCTTCTGTATCTAAAAGAAGCCTGTCTTACTGTACTAAGATGCTTTTGTATTTGTCCACTGTTAAATATTTTTATATGTCTTTTCTAATTTCCGAGTTGAAAGCTCGCTACAGAGATGTACAACAAAATTGCTTCACATGCTTCATTTATTGTGTGGTTATGAGCACCGTAACAATTTAACTTGAATGTTAAAAATACGTTCATATTCGCAGTTAATGTCTTTGTTTTGTTCATTATAGGTTTTGTAGAGAATTCTGCTGTTCATCACAAGTTGTGTTGAAAGTTATTCTTAGGTTTAATTGATTCATAAAGTAAATATATTGCGCTTACGGATAATATACTTATAAAAGCTTAAAAAAGGTTAACTAAATATGTATTTCGACAACTAAGTTGTCGCCATCAGGAGAGAAGGTTTAATAATCACATGCTCCATATCCAACACTATGATAATTACTCTTACCTACTGGTGATGACGACTTCCTTGGCGAAATACGTATTTAGGATACAAGTATTAATTGAGATAAAGTGTTTTATACCTTTTTTTAAGTTTTTACTTAACCACAGTCTCTAAAAATGGGCTTTCACAATATTACCTATTTATAGTCCGTTCGCACATTAGAAAACAATACAGTGCTTATGGAAATACAGTATAGAATTGCCACGTCTTACTGTGACAAATATTTGAACAACATATTAACGCAAATGCAATATAATAAGTTTGGGTTATTCTATTTCATCCCAAAACGTTGAAAAATTCATATAAATAAATATTAAAGCTGAGATTCTGATATCTTATTAAAAAATAGTGCTATCATTAGGAATTTTTTAGGAATTGTACTTTAATGTTTGTGGTTGGCAGTTGACTAGCATAGCTATCATAAACAAATCCCAAGAAGATAATATAACTTAGTGATAAATAATTGAGAAGCGTTTAGCCCCATCTCGAATCCATGTCCTCGAACTAAAATAGAATAGTTGAGGTCGGTGAACTTATATTTTGAATTTTTTGGGTAAGAATTTACTAAGTTTTTATTCTTCTTGCTATAAGTATAAAAATAAAATGTTAAATAAATCTGGTTAGATTAAATATTACATTTTATTTTTATACCTATAAAAAGTAGAATCAAAATTAGTCTTAAATATACGTAGATGATAAAGTAATAAATAATTAATTTTTTCTTTGTTTTATGTACACATGGGCGATAAATAAAAAAAAACTGTTTTGCACATTGATTGTATTTCGAAAGTCTAGCCTACCACAAAAAAGTTCATACATTGAACTTATATTAGTGAAAGCTTTACAAATGATATACAAAATGTGCATTTACTAGGGACTATACAAAAATAATAAAGAACTACCTACCTAGTCGTAAAAAATATCTTTACTTGTCAATATAATACTTTCCTTTTTACTAATTTCTTATACTACTGTTACAACTTTATTAGAGCAAATAACTGCTTCGTTTGAAATATCTTCAATTGCATATTTTGTTGTAGTTGGAGCATTATGAATGTCATATAATATCATATTTGTTAGTTTATAGGCAGCAGATACTTCAACTAATTAAAATTAAGTCATGAAGAGGAAAACAGCATATATTAATAGATCAGTTAAATATGTTGGAAATGATTACCTACATTGTAAATAAAGTGTGGGATGGCCTTTGATATTAGTTCTTCCTTGTTAAATATTGTGCCTCAAAAAACTTTCTACAAATAGTAAGTGAATATCGTCTATTCTAAATGAACATAATCTTGTTGCATTAATCAATTGTTGAAACCTGCATGATATTGCTTTTAGAAATTCATGAAGTATAGACCCTTCTTGTATACAATTTGCTACGTAATGCCATGGCATGTTGAATAATACTAAAAACAAAAATGTATATATTATATACGTATATTTACTACTTAATAATATACACAGAGGCTGCGCATTAAGTAATAAAAAAAATCAACCACGTTGTCACTTTACCTACGAAGTTTACTTTTCTGTTAACTAGGTTAAGATAATGGTTAACTGTTTCATTTATGAAGTAAAACTAAAAGAAACTGTATTGCACAAAACAGGAAATTTACCGGCAAGAGTTTCTGCATTTAGTGCCATCTTGAATCCATGTCATAGAATTAAAACACTATCTTAATACTTCCCATTTAACATTATCCCCCTGATAACTATGCGAAATATGTTATTATGCATATAACCAAAATATAAGTTACAAAATTGCCAATATATACACATTAATTTTGCTTAGGGCTTAAGCAAGTTTCAGAGATGCATTCGTAAGGAAGTAAAGAAAGCAACTATGCGTATATATTTAAATATATTTAATTTGTTCATGTTACCAGATGGAAAACACATTCAATAAGAACATATAAGATATTAATGCATTACTTCATAATTCATTAATTAAAAATTGTTGACATAATATATATTGTCGCTAAATATATAAAGGACTTAAATTTTTTAAGTATCACTGCTATTGTAGCTCATCAAATTAGATCTAAAGTAATAGAATTCTTGCGAATCTTCGATTTTTTAATTAATTATCCCTTGTTTTGATTTGGCATAAATCGGAGTCACTCTACTTTGTACTGCATGTAAAATCATTTACAGATATGATTAATTACAGTTATATTATCTTCAATTTCATTTACCTGCAACATTTGTTCCTCAAATGAAATATACATATAATACAATAACAACACTAAATACAAATGTTAGATTAAGCATACACCTTTTTTTATATCATTAATGTAATTAGTCCCATTATTCGCATAAAACTTAATCATGTCCTCCTGGTCTATTAAGGCCAGCATATCAGTCACTTTCAAAATGGTATTTCCCAATATACAATTTTGTTTAAATTTAAGCTTGTACCATTTATATCGGAAATTAAGCATGCTATGGTACGGAGGTATTGTGACGAAATCTCACTGTGATAGCTTAAAGAGTGTACTTATCACTGTTCTCTTATTTCGAACAATATCCATATTGCTCTAAATTAACATAAATAATAATTCATTAAGGGATAAAACGAAGTATTTCCATTTACAGAAGATAATTGTCTCTTAGTAGTAATGAAAGCTACTGTTTTTACAATAAGATGATGTTATAAAGTTATAAAGAATAAAATGCATAAATACAACAAATAATGACTTTTGATAACTAGGAATGCGATGGTAATAATGCAGCTTATTTTACTTTATTCAAACTGCTTAACAGAATCCGCCAACATTGTGGGAGGGTTACATTTGTTAGTTCTATAATTATAACGATACATACATACACTGTTTTCTACGGTACGAACAAACTATATTTTAAAATTTTATCTATAATAGTTGAGACGGGTTTATGTAGCTTATAAAGATCGAAAGGATAATCACTTGCGACTCTGTAAATAGCACAAAAATGGCTGGTATAACTTACAATTAGATAAATTATTGGATATTTGCAACAGATTTACAGAAAACATTATGGCGAATATTATACATCGTTACCATGGATAACGATTATTGTCTAGATTACATCCTCGCGTAAATTGTCGGTAATAAGTAGGCAAGTTGTAGAATGACAATTTTTGAAAGTGTTTGCATATTTAGCTTAAATACTCAATTCAATTGGTTAAATTGTTTCTTTAAATTACTATTGGACTTGAGCACTAAATTAGGGCTGCATATTTGTAGGTTTAACCTAAATTACAAATACAATAGAGTTAACTTTTCTAGAATAACGTTAAGAAATAAGTAATTAAACTTCTAGTTTCAAAAATTCTTTTATTGTAAATACCACTACAATATTAAATAAAATAAAATAAATTTAATATTGTAGTGGTATTTACAATAAAATAATTTTTGAAACTAGAAGTTTAATTACTTATTTCTTAGCGTTATAATGAAGTTTCAACAAGTATCTCCTTCGTCAATTAACTATTTTCTAGAATATTTGATTTAAAAACAATATTCGTATGCATAAATTAATATTTTGTATAACCACTCATTTTAAAAGGGCATCTGTTCGACTCGGCATGGTTTCGATAAATCAGTTAATAATTCTTGTCTTCATGGTTTCGCTGCACTTCTTAAATACTTCACATAAATTCTTGTTTTAGCACGAAGAACATCACGCGTAAATATATATGACACATTGAGCGGTTTATAATTGGTTGCGCCAGTAAAAGTGGACCCAAAGCATTATTGATATGGATATTTTGCATATTACAAGGTACATTTTTCTTTATTTTGTCCTTATGATCTTCAAATAAATTAGGCACGTTCTGTTATTGCTTCACTTTGATACAATCTATGAAAAATACAAAAAATACACATTTATTTAGATATTCCTTTCAATATAAACTTATTTTCTATTACAAGAAGTATTTACCATTAACCGTGTGACACATTTTATAAAATACTTTGTAGAACAAATGTACAAAAAATTAAATTAAATAATATTTACAGGAAATTAGCAAAAATTAACCAAAGATTTGCTTAGCTGATAACTAGAGACCGGACACGAGAGATCGATGACTCATCGCCCACGGACGTACTATTAAAAATTTGTATTTAAAGAGTTTTTAATTTTATTTATATCATTGGAAAACAAACGGGTGGTGATCTATAAAATACGAAATACATTTTTTTTTGTTCATTTCGCAGTTCAAGTTGAGTAAAGGAGTATTAATATTATTATACTTTCTCAAGGTTCTCTTCGGTAAAATTTGTTCTCTTTGAATGAAATACATCCTTCTAGACAGAAAACGTCTTTTCTACATCCCAACTGGTTATATGTGCATACTGGAAATATTCTCTTATTTCAGCGTATTTAGCAGTTAGATTTTGAGGCATTGTCCCATACATAATTGCCGCAATGTTATTAAATCTGGATTTCTAATAAAAATTGCGTCTAACTTTTGCCGAAGGCCACATCCGAAGTCACTTGAAATATTTATCAAATTATTAATAGCCACATCTAATGTGGTTAATCAATCATTTAATTTGAGATTTTGAGTTTCAAAATAAGTTTTGGCAAACTTCCAAAGTGTTCTTGAAGAAAGCAAAACTGATTTTTTAAATTTGGAATTTGTATTAGTTCCTTGCACTCAGAAATACTTCGAGCATCGTCATTTAAACATGTAACGAAACATTTGGAATTTACTGCAAGTGAGAATTAATGAATATTAAATCACATTCTTACATGTAAATGTCGACTTATTTAATGCGTTCGAAACTACAATCCGACAAACTAAGTTTGTACTAGTATGCAGAACCCACCCTTTCGCGACAACGAACTTCCTGGTGATTAGGTTAATTAAGAATTAAGAAATACTGAAAAAACAAGTCTATCAACGGGAGGAAACGCACAGACGACGTTTCGTTCTAGTTGGAACTTTTCAATGTACGGTATTCCCTCGATGACGGACATTGCTTTTTCATTTCTATACTTTCTGTATATATAGTTAACATTTGGAATTTACTGCAAGTGAGAATTAATGAATATTAAATCACATTCTTACATGTAAATGTCGACTTATTTAATGCGTTCGAAACTACAATCCGACAAACTAAGTTTGTACTAGTATGCAGAACCCACCCTTTCGCGACAACGAACTTCCTGGTGATTAGGTTAATTAAGAATTAAGAAATACTGAAAAAACAAGTCTATCAACGGGAGGAAACGCACAGACGACGTTTCGTTCTAGTTGGTCGAAACTACAATCCGACAAACTAAGTTTGTCGGATTGTAGTTTCGAACGCATTAAATAAGTCGACATTTACATGTAAGAATGTGATTTAATATTCATTAATTCTCACTTGCAGTAAATTCCAAATGTTAACTATATATACACAAAGTATAGAAATGAAAAAGCAATGTCCGTCATCGAGGGAATACCGTACATTGAAAAGTTCCAACTAGAACGAAACGTCGTCTGTGCGTTTCCTCCCGTTGATAGACTTGTTTTTTCAGTATTTCTTAATTCTTAATTAACCTAATCACCAGGAAGTTCGTTGTCGCGAAAGGGTGGGTTCTGCATACTAGTACAAACTTAGTTTGTCGGATTGTAGTTTCGAACGCATTAAATAAGTCGACATTTACATGTAAGAATGTGATTTAATATTCATTAATTCTCACTTGCAGTAAATTCCAAATGTTAACTATATATACAGAAAGTATAGAAATGAAAAAGCAATGTCCGTCATCGAGGGAATACCGTACATTGAAAAGTTCCAACTAGAACGAAACGTCGTCTGTGCGTTTCCTCCCGTTGATAGACTTGTTTTTTCAGTATTTCTTAATGTAACGAAAGTTTGAAAAGTATCGAAATTCCCCATCTAGTTATTACTGGAGAGGGAGGCAGTGGCAAAGATGGAAGTTTTTCCCTCTAAAGAGCTACTCTCAATGGTGCCTTTCTGAAAACTATTTTAGAAGCGGATACAAGTCTATCAACTTCCAGAAAGATGTCTCTGATATATTCACAGATTCTGTGGAGAGCATTTAGGATGTATATTCCTAATAAACCATCAAAATACGGATTGAAAATTGTGATGCTTTGCGACTCTTCCTCGATGGACAACTGGTTTACCTCAGTTTCACTGGCAGATGAACTTCTTGAAGAAAAATACAAACTAATCATTATAGGTACAATATGAAAGAATAAGAAAGAAATCCCGTTGGAAATGCTGGAAGTCAAAGGACGGCAATCTCATTCGTCAATGTTTTGTTTCGACAAAAGCAAAAGATTAGTTTCGTATGTGCCCAAGAAAAATAAACGGGTATTATTACTATCAACCATGCATGAAGGGGCTTATATATCTGAAAAAAATAACAAACCAACAATAATTTTGAACTACAATGAAACGAAATCCGGAGTGGATACTTTTGACCAGTGTGTTCAAACATGTCATGTAGTAGGAAGACCAGACGTTGGCCTTTGTGCGTTTTCTATGGAATAGTCAACGCTTCTTGTATTAATTCCTATGTCCTGTATTGTTGTAACAACATAAAAGAACATAAAAAGCCCTTCCTCGATTTCAATTTATGATTAACCTAAGTCATCAACTTGCTAGATCTTGGATGGAACAAATTCGCCAAATTATAGGAGAAATTATTAAAATCGAAGTTAAATCAAATAATATCCTCTATGAAGAAGGGCAACGCTCCATATGCTTTTACTGCCCCAGTCGATTAAGACGCATGACGACTACATACTGTCGTCAGTGTAAACACCTCATTTGCGGTGAGCATCGCGGAAAATGGTGCACCGAGTGTTTAAACGAATAAACAAATTTTCTTATAAAATGTGTAAATGTTTTCTTAAAGGACCAATGATTATAATGTTCTTATTTGTGTTCGCAAAGATAAAAATAAAAGTTAGCTATTTTTTGTTTTGTTAGAAAATCGTAAAATTTACGACACAATGGTATTAACGAATAACAAAAACATAGTAGTATTGTAGAGTGCTTTATGGACACGATTTCGCGAAATGTTTCACGAACGAAGTTTGTGCAACATTTTTTATACAAATAATTCAATAATACCTACTGTTAAATACGTTATCATTTATTAATAGGAACCGGACACATCGGGCTGAAATGACATCATTACGACGGATGATATAAATAGTTTACAACATCTGTAAGTACATCACGCAGTTATTGAATTAAAACTCTATTCACTATTCATTCGGTTAACCGCACACAAAAAATAGATGTGCAGTTAACCGAATGAATAGTGCTATTCAACAACTGCGTGATGTACTTACTGATGTTGTAGACTATTTATATCGTCCATCGTAATGACGTCCATTTCAGCCCGATGTGTCCGGTCTCTATTTATTACACACAACAAATCTGTTCGCATTAATCCAAAAATTTTGAGTTGGCAGTATTGATTATTTGAAGTGGCACTTAATTTAAAATTTGTCAAATTCAAAAAATTTAATATAAAATTATAACCTCCTCTAAAACATGCATTCTGATGAAGAAATACAATGTACACCCCCTAACATTCGTGTAGCTGCCAATATTGCAATGAATAATTTATTACCTATAAAACCTAAAAACAAATACAAAAATATTTATGGTAAATTCGTAACTTGGGCTAGATCTATAAGAAGTTCCTCAGAAAATTGTTTAATAATTTATTTTCAAAGTTTACAATCAAATAAATAATTATGCCCTACTTATTCTATACTAACAAATCATGCTTAATAATATATGATAATACGGATACATCTAAATATTGTATACTTAAAACAGGCAAAGCATAAAAAATCAGCAGTATTAAGCGAAGAATAAAATACTAAATTTATTGTTGAAGCACCAGATTTTTTGTTTCTACTAATGAAGATAAAATCATATTTGTATATTTTCAATTCATTGAACAATATATATATATATATATATATATATATATATATATATATATATATATGTATATATATAAATATAATAATAAAATATAAATATCGCCTACTGATTAGGTTTACCATATATATATATATATATATAAATTTGTAGCCTGTATTAATAATGGCTATTTCTGGAGCATGTCGACGTTAAAAACTTTTCAAAATATCATTGCGACCCATAGAATTTAAAACTAATTTAATTATTTCACAAACAAAAACAGATAACAGCCGTACATAATGGATTGTATTCATTCGGCAATATCCAAATTTAATTTTAATGTTGTAGTTAAACATTATTTTAAATAAAATTACAAAACTTTCATATTTGATTAGTTTCTGCCTTCCGTTGGGTAAGTGACAGTTTTTATCGATCTGTGATTTGTAAACACAATCTACTATTCTTTTAATTCAACTACTAAATACGTTAAATTGACAGATTGTGGAAAACAAAGTGATTTTCGCAAAGATTTCTTAATTATTTCTGCTTTTTTAATGGCACCTCTGTTACTTTTGAGACAGCTTGTGTATTAGGACAATTCATTCATTTTTGTTAGAATAACAATACTTATGCTATCAAATATACTGTTATCTGTAAAGTTCCAATGTTTATGCACAAGCAATGCTTTAAATATGAGCATAAATATGTTACGTTCTTCTCAAAAATATGTCTAATATATGCTTCATTTTTACCATTTATACATTTTTATGCATAAATGTTTATCATATATTATAACATAATATATGATAAGAAAATTGCATAATAATATGGTAAAAGATTACAATTATTAGCTTTGTAAATATTATTCTATGGATGTTACTTAATAGCATAATAGGTTATTAAGTAACGTTCATAGAATTATACGTACAGTTATTATCAATAACTATACACGTAGGTGTGGGTTTCCGCGGTCGTTCTCTAGATGTAGATCTCCCGCCCTGAAGGTGTCCCTTGCAACAAAACGTTGGCAATTACGTGTAAGTCGACGCGGTTACAACCCGGAAACCGAGATCTACAATAACTATTCACTTTCACAATGAGATCTACTTAAGTTATTATTATACCAATTAATAACTAAAATGCTTTCCTAGATTTTCGACACTAAAATTTTGTCCTCTATCGCTTAAAATATTTTTATATATTGAAAACATTCTTTCGACTTGAAGTGAAGTGATAGGTGCATATTTTAATGACGACAGATGTTCGTGGTCTAAATGTAAATTATTATCTTTAACAGTCGAACGTATGATAATGATAAAATCTTTGATATTTCTGTTAACTTTGAAAACCATCATTCTTTGTTGTAACACTATAAAATTTATCCTAGTATAACTTTACCAGTTCGACCTGGAACATTTTTGAATAAGTTTTTACAAGGTTCTACAATAGAAATTGACTCTAATAAAGATATTTGGTCAGTCTCTAATTTTTAATTCATCCACTTAAAAAACTTTAATGGGCTTTAATATACGTCAACTTATCTATAATCTTGCGTTTTTCGAATAAACTTTTGGATTTTATAATTGATTCAGCTTAATCAGAAAAATCTAATATAATATTTTTTTATATGATATCACTTCTCATCTGATTGATTGTATTATAAACTAATTAATGGATTAAAGATATGCGATTTTACGTTGAAAATGTAAAAAATATTCATTTTACGCGCACCAACTAAAAATATGAACTAAAGCTTAATTCTATGCAAAATATATAATTTGTTATACCGTTAATTGCATTATGCCAGGGTAGAATTGATATATCCACCATATTGGGGTGATATTTCTAATAATGAAAAATATGTTTTTTACATAAAATCCGAATTCTATTTACGTGTATCTAATATAGTCATAATGTCTATTATTATCATTATGGTTTTAAAGTACCTCACAAAAAGTATTTCACAAATAAAACACTATTTAAAAAGATACTCTTTAAGAGACTCCTACTGTCCCAGTAATATATTAATTATCTTAAAGTTAAATACCAAGATGCATTAAACTTTTTATAAAGTTTTATATCATCTTTAGCAGTTTAAGTATGTATAAATCCAAGATTATAACACCAGATAAAAACAGTAATTACTTTACAAAGTTTTATGTATAACAATAAATCGGTTTTTAAATCTAACTTAACCTGTAAAATATGCCACTTAAACACTCGAAAGGTCGAAACCCAAGCTTCACAGAAATACAACGCTCAATTGATGCAGAACCTTTCACGATTATTACAGGCACTTAATTGTGAGACCCCTCTTCTATCAATCCATAACACAGATCTATCTTTGTTCGCAGGTAGAGGACTTGATTGGATGTGTCACGGGATATAATTTCCGGTTCATCGACGATAATTTTTCAGGCGTAAGATGCGATATCCTTCCTATAGATAGACATATATTTGTGATCTAATCGGGTTGGAAGGATGTAATGAATAAATTATAAATACTTAATAGTAATCTATATGCGTCTCTTGCATATAATAGTCATACCGCTTGTTTTTCTCTTTTCCGAGTATATATAAATCTCATTAATGGTAATTATTGAATTATTAAATTTGTTATCGTGAGAATCGCTATAATATAGATTTCCTTATATTTAAATATTATATCCTCATATTAAAATATTTCTCTTTGTGGAATTTATTATATTAATATAGTCACAATCCATATTTATTAATTAACAGAAATAAAGCAATAGCTCGTAAATATTACTACATTAAAAACGTGGGATTAACAAAAAAACTATAAGTCCAGAATTATTACAAGTGATTAAAAATAGTTTTACACCAAAGAAATTTAAGTGCATCAATACGTTAAGCACGCATTACGCATTTGTTACAAATGAAAAAGATATGTACGAGGGTCACCTTTTATATTTTTACAAAATCTGGGAAGAAAACAAAATTTTTGGGAACAAATTATTTTATTGTTTTTCAAAATATTCGCCTTTATGGTCTATACATGAAAGGTCGGTCTACTACTACAAATCTAGCTTGCTTCACGCAATATACGAATGAAGTCTTGGACAGTAGGGGTCAAGTGGATGTTGTTTATATGGATTATTCACATGCTTTTGATAGCATCAACCATGTGTTGCTACTTCAAAAACTTGATAGCTTTGGCTTATCTCCGAATTTATACATGTTGTTGGGATCTTATTTATCTAATCGATATAATTATGTGTTTTATAATGGTTATAAATCATACATCTTTGCAGTGGCTTCTGGAGTACCGCAGGGTTCTAACTTGGGACCTTTGCTATTCTCATTATATATGAATGACCTTTTTCCACTGTTAAGATGTCAGGCGCTAGCTTACGCAGACGACATCAAACTATTTTCTGATATCGCCAAATCAGGTGATGCTATTGGCTTGCAGCATGATAACATTCTTGTGGAGTGGTCTCAGAGGAATGAGTTGTCTTTGAATATCGACAAATGTGTGGTGATGTCATTCTCCGAGAAGAACGCACCAGTCTTATCACGTTATTTTATAAATAATCAGCAGTTGAATAACACAAACTCAGTAAGGGACCTGGGAGTGACGTTTGATCCAGAGAGATCTTTTAATGATCACATTGTGGGCATCTGCCACTCGTCTTCGAGAGCATTGGGCTTCCTCATTCGAGCCTCGGGGTGCTTCAGCAGCATCTCCTTGCTAAAATCTTCGTATTTCACTCTTATAGTTCCGAAACTTGAGTATGCGTCTATTGTTTGGTATCCCTTCTACATCTCGCAACAGTTTCCAATTGAACGTATACAGCGCCGATTTGTAAAATACCTCTTTTTCAAATCTAATCGTGTATATCCTGACTGGAACACTTCCTATGAAGAACTGATTCGACTCTATGGGGTTCAGTCTTTGACTGTTCGTCGAGTTAACTACAGCGCAAGGTTTCTTCATAATCTTCTCCACAATAAAGTTGATTGTGCCGCGCTGTTGTCTAGGGTCAGATTCAATGTGCCTAGTGTTAGTACCCGTAACCCTGTTACTTTCTTACTGTCGACTCCAAGGACGAATCTACTTATGAGATCACCGATATTCCACATGATGAGGAATGCTGAGGCATATTATAGTGACATATTCATTGGAGAGGTGGACACTAAGGATATGTGAACCTTGACATCATAATTATCTGTATTACTTATTTGCTATATATCAAAATTATTTTAGTTATGTAATAATTTAACATAGTATGTGTATTCATACATCTAATTTGTGTACTTATTGCTCTGTAATTGGGATTACCTGTTGGGCAAATAAATAAATATTAATATTATTATTATTATTATTATATACTTTCGCATGCGTACGAACCAGTTCTCAAAACATTTTTTCCACTCTGAAGGTTGTATCTCAGAAACATGGTTTTCAAAGGCTGTGACTGCTTCTTGAGGTGTTGAAAATCGCTGTCCACGCATTCTTTGTTTCACAATTGGGAATATAGAGAAATCATTCGACGGCAAGTCAGGTGAATATGGACAATGAGACATTATTTCAACGCTTCTCTCCTTCAAATAGTCAACTGTTAGACGTGCTGTATGGGAACTCGCATTGTCGTAATGAATTATTTTCATTACGACAATGCGAGTTCCCATCGCGGATTTCTCATTGGCAAATGTCAAACTTTAAGAATATTGTGATTACATTTGTTAAAAGCACCATCTAGTGGCCGATTGTAAAAATATAAAAGTGTGTTCCTCGTATTAGGTACACACATATATATATATATGTATATATATATATATATATATCTGTATGTCCACGTATATAAATACAGATATGTGTACCTAATACATACGTGATTCTTTTGTAAAGAATAGTTCTAAGCAAATAAATTGATTTTTTTTATTTTACCAAATATTGACCACTTTTACATCGGTTAAATCATTTCTTGAAATTTTTTTATTTAGACAAATGGTCGGTCAAACCATGGAATTTATACAATGTAACAGTTTCTTGAAATATTTTATACCGATACCATATTTTATTTTCACTCCAAGAATATAACAAACAGTCATTATGGGATAAGCTAAGATTATAAAGATAATGAAACTTAAATTCAGATGCCGTTGCTAATCAAATAGAAAAAAGCTTGCATTCTGATGATCTAAGTTAGGCTTTTATTATAGTTTTCCATAATTTATATTACTTTCGACGAACAATTTGTTGAATATTGTTCAAGGTTGATTGTTCTTCAGTTCCTTAGTGGTAATATTATCAGCAAAACTGTAAAAAAATGAAAACTTTTTTGAAACCGCTTTTAAACTGAAAAAAATTTTATTGTTTTCAGCTCATCCTGGAAAATTTGAAGAGCTGTCTGCTGTTTACTTTCTGATTTATTATTTAGCAGCAAAGCCAAGTTTCCTTGTCACTAACGATATTGTGATTCAGACTTGACGTCTCCATGTATTTTTTGGAATTCCCATGCAACATTTAATGTGAGAAGAATCCTGATTCATTATAAAATGGAACGAAATAATTTTTATTTTCAGCTAGCGCCATCTAATCTAAAGATAATGGAGATTGTAAAAAACATATTTTATCTCACTGGCACCAGAAACCTAAAGTTTTTACATCGAATCTGTTAGAAAGCGAAGGTTCTTTAGTACCGTTGTTAATTTGATGTGAAATTTTACATTTTTTAAAGAGAAATCAAGAAAATATTGCTCAGAATTTAGTGGTTCTAAAGAAAGACAATAAGTAATTTTTTATACATTGATAGAAATTTTATTTATTATTGGAATAAAAACATCTTCCACCTTCATTTCATTTTTTGTGTGTTTGTTAAGACCCCAGGATCTTTTAAAATGTACATACGAGGTACGACCCAAATGTTTCTGGAGTGATGATATAAAAATTCGAAATTTAATATTCTTAACGCTTCCTGTCACCTTCAAAATAGTCTCTTTGCGTAGCTGTGCACCAGTTACAGCATTTTCTCAAGTTCTGAAAGATATTCAGGAAGTCGTTTTCTGTGAACGAATAGAGTTTACAATTCCTCTTGATTTTTTCAATGCTATCAAAACGTCGGCCTTTTTAG
Source organism: Melolontha melolontha (assembly GCA_935421215.2). Lineage (NCBI taxonomy): Eukaryota > Metazoa > Arthropoda > Insecta > Coleoptera > Scarabaeidae > Melolontha > Melolontha melolontha. The sequence continues at coordinate 90,662,475 of OW285235.1, forward strand.
CCACAGTTTCATTTTAGCAAAGAGGCCAAAGTCCCATGGAGCTAGACCTGGCGAATAGGTGAGCGGCGGAGCGGGGGTTGAGGGCGAAGGGAGGAGAATGGTAATCGTAGATGTTTTTCTTAAAACTTCTTGTGTGAAAACGAACGATGAGACGGCATATCGCCCTGATGCAGCGACCAATTTCTTGCTCGTTCAGGCCTTTTGCGTCTGATATCCTCATGGAAACGCCTCAAAAACTTGTAGTAGAGCTCGAAATTGACCGTATGACCAACTGTAATAAATTTTACACTAGCAAATCTACATCTAACAAAAAAATTATTAACATTCTTTTCATATTGCTTTTCACATGTCGGTATTTCATGGGTCTTGGTGAGTTTAGATTCTTCCATTGACTTGATCGTTGTTTAGTTTCTGGATCATAACCATAAATCCAGCTCTCGTTGTCAGTAGTCACTCTTGAGAAAAAGATTTGATGTTTAACGGATATTTTCTAAGGCAATGGACTACTGTCAGTATGATATTAAGAGCGCCAAAATTGTCTCGTCGTTTTCTATAAGAAACAAAATAACACTTGGATGTTTTTAGAGAAAATTTATAATGCAGTGAAAATAAAATTAAAGCGAAAAAATAAATTGAAGTTAGTTTATCTATCAAAAATATGCACCATACATAATCATAAGAGATATGCGGTCTATATTTCATAATACCTACTCGTATCCAATTCCAATCTACATTTTTGTAAGCTATTATTCTCTGGTACGACGAAGACAACTAAAACAAAAGTTCAGAACATGAAGATCTCAAACGTAACTAATCTATCTGAATTTATTAATGCTTAACATGATATATCTATTAAACTAAAAATTTATTTTCGTTGTACAATATTTCCCTGGGTTATTTCTAATTACTTTTTACGGAAATACTCATATTCATAAATAACAGTAATCTCAGTTAATTTACCAATTTATCTATGCAAACATATAAATTAACAACTTAACAATTTCTATAAAATCAATAAAATTCCAGGTACATAAAATATCAAAACTACGAAGTCTGACAACACAATTGAACAAAAATTCTATATTACGAGTTATTTTTGTTATCTTTCATTAATATCAAAACATTTTCTATGTGTGTATAAGAAATTATATGGAAAACTAAAAATACATATAATTAATAAGTATACAAAACTAATATTGGTATGAGTAATGATAATAAAGGGAAAAGAAACGACCTGCAGAGAGTTCTGGGTCACGATTCGAACCTGAAACTTCGTTGCTCGAAATGATGTATTGCCATCGATTTGCATGGAACAAAACGTTGTCAGATAGAATGGAAACAACAAATCACATGCGTGAAAAATATAAATATTTCTCCTCTACTATATAACTTCGCATATATATCTATATACCTATATATACAGTGAACTATGTAATATATTGCATTAGTGTATTTTTACGAGCTTTTTTATTTGATTTGGACAAAATGTCAAAATTGGGAAATATATATTTGAGGAATTATGGACGTGTGTTTTGGGAAATATTTTTCTTGGATATTTATGATACCGACGAACATATATCCTATATAGCCGGTATGATGAATAAACCATAAATATATTTGTTCCTTTTTTATATAGGTTTTTTATTTTATCTTTATGGTAGAGGTTTTGTGTTTGTTGATGATATTTCTATTCGCCTGTGGTACTTCTAAATTTATATTTTTTTTTTTATATAGGCTTTTCTCTGTTTTATAACATAATCTGTTAGGTTAATGATAAATATTAGTTAGTTAACATTCTTGTCGCATATTTATCTAAAACTCTAATTAATATTACAGTATATCTTGTGATTTATTGCTTAATATACAATTTACTTATTTGTCTTCTATTTTTATTATTGGTCCGGCTATTCTGATTTACTTATTATCTAAGAAATTTTATTAGATTAAATTAGAAATAACGATCTGTCCTAGAATCAACGAGAATTTATTACAGCTCCACACATAAATTTTACATGTATTATTTGCAAAACTATAACATTTTTAGACTTATTATGTCAGTACAAAATGTTTCTACTTTGTTGCAGTCAAGCAATATTTATGTTGTAATGTTCATTGCTTGGTAAAATGCATATTTCTAATTATTAAATTTATGACAAAAATCAATAGAACATATTTTGCCAACTCATTACATATTAATCCATAGTTTTATACATATTGCTATGAATTGTGATTTTGAAATTTGCTTATTCACAATTCACGACAAATCTATCCAACTAGGATACTCAGTCGGTTTAATTTCAAAAAATAGGACTGCTTTCCTCTCAGGGTTCCAATCGGAAAAGTGGTTTTTCTCTTCTACAAATTTATAATGCGCCAGTAAAAGAGTATTGACAAATGTTATAATTATTTTTCTATAAGTTACTTGTAATCTTTTTGAAATAAGGTTTAATAATAATACACACAATAAAATTTAAATGAAACTTAATACATAAATCAAAAAAAGAAAAAAAAATATCTTTATTAAGTATAAAGATTAATATTGCCTCATTTAACAATATTATTAAGGTAAAAAAAAAGAACGCATGGAATTGACAGCTGCATGCGATCAAAACTTCCTTTATGACATCTGATCAAAATTAAAACTAATAAATTACAAAGATGCTTTTTAATTTCTCTCACAAGTAACAAAATCAAAACAAACTAATATGACAGACCGAAACAAACTCTAACGCATGTGCAACCACATGTAAAAAAGTGCCCTTGATAAACCAACGTACTAAATTTTCCAGTTACAGAAATGTTTTTTATACTAGAAATTTTAAAAAACCTTCTTTGTCATTTATATCAACTACCTAAGATTAAATTTCAATACGATAATATTAATACAATAGAAGAATTACAATATTCAATTCGTTCAATATAAAAATAAGATATCTTGTATAAAATATTACTTACGTAAAAATATGTATTCATATACTCGAGACACATGAGTAAGAAAGTGTTAAAAATCAATTACGAGATTCACAAACTCGTAAATAAATCGGTAATGATTTAAGCAAGCACAAAAACACAATTAAATCAAAAAACAAAAACCGAAATTACTAAAACAAAGATAAAGATTTATCTTTAAATAAACATACCTTTCTTACTTCACTGAACACTTGTGTCTGGATACAGCTAGCACGCAGGCTACGCTTAAAAAAACAGTTATAAAAATCCTCCACAGCAGATCAAACGGCTTGCTCCAACTGCGCAAGTCAAATATATATTTAAAATAATAATACACTCAAAAATAATTAAACTTTTCAAAATATTTGTGGGGAAAAGTTCATAGCAATATGTACTTTATTTTGCCAGCTTCTAAACATCTGGTATGTGTTTTACCTAAATAGATTGTTAATTATATCTCTACAATAATGTCATATACCGACACTTTGTATAATATATGCTGTAAACATTGCGTCTAAGTATATAATTAATACTTACAATCCCACACTTGCTTAATATAATTTCCAAGAACAATCGATAATAATAGTAATAATTTTGTTTTCAATGAGTAGTTACTCAGAGAATTACTATCTTTTTCTGTCTTGTTAGGTTTATTATGTATTTTCTTTTGTCTTTATATCTTGAAAGTATGACAACATGCAATATACCGAATGTATTTTTTAACTCGACCCTTTCAAATATCTCGGAAAATAAGCAGTTTACGAAGAAATGTCCAGACGCCAAATTTAATAATTCAATAGAGGAAACACATTAGTGTTAGAATTAGGCCCTATCTCTCCCTCCATATAGGTAGGAACCCCTATATTTTATTACAGATTCGAATTCTACTGGAAACAGTACGTAGGATTTGTCTGAAGCATTCTTTTCATTCATGATAGATGGCGCTGTAATCGATGAAATTCAATTCTTTTCAACTTACCGCTAGAAACTTTATTCATTTTACAAATGTACGTAGTTCCACCTTAATGTGCTTGATTAGCCACAGTTTTCTCGCTTCTCACGTATCAGGATGTTTTATTTATGTAAGTCCCTTCGTCTCTCACTTATCAGAGTGCTAGATTTCCTTTCGCCTCCTCATCTTTCGATTAATTTAAGTGCTCAAAATGATGGCCTACGACTTCAATGCACTTATTGATCTGCATTTCAAATGAGTGTAGACAACTGTGAAGTGCATCTTCTTGAATTTCGGCGCAAGCATTTCTGATTCGCTCATTCATATTTTCACGTATTGTTGGTACTTGATTTTATACTTTGCATTTGAGACAACCCCATAAACATAAATCTGGCGAAGTAAGGTCTGGTGATCTAGCAGGACAATTTACTGAACCATCTTTACCGTTCCAGGGACCATTGAAATTACGATCAAGTACTTCATGTACTATCCGAATAGTGTGCTGGACAATCATCATGTCGGAACCACATGTTCTGGCGTATTTCTAAGCTAAAGTCTTCAAGTAGTGTTGACAGTTCATTTTCCAAAATGTCTCGATACATTTCGCCATTCAGGTGGCCTTCAATAATGCGGGGCCAATGACTTTGTTCCCAATTATTCCACACCAAACGTTGACAGTTCAAGGGCGATGATGTTCAACTTGGCGAAGAGTGCGTATTTCCAACACTTGATTAATCGCTCCGTTACTTGTAAAAGATGTTTTACCTAGCGCAAAACGATTGGGATTTTGTTGTTGTTTACATCAGTTACCGGATTTAGGAAATCAACGTTATGAAGGTCTTTATGTAGACACATGATATTGATGATATTTATGGCGTTTTAAAATTTTCCAAGCACTGGTGTGGGACAATCCAGAATTGCGAGCTATTTCTCTTGTGCTAACATGAGGATTAACAGCTACTGCAGCTAAGAGAGCGATTTCATTATTTTCTCCGGTAACTGTTGCTCGACGGGTTCTATTTTTTGTTTGATAGTACCGTAAAGTGAAGCACGTGACCGAATCCTATCCGCAAAACGTTGAGCCCAGAGATTGGCAGCATTATCAAGACTTCTGCTAGCTTCTCCATGCACCAGGACCATTTCAATTTCTCTTGTGCAGTTAAATACTCCATTCTAAAGTAAGTACTAAAAGTAAGTCTTTTAGCTTCCGAAATATTCTTCGAACTGAGTAAAATAAGTTATTTCTTTCTCTTGTGTTTATTTTGTATTTTTGCAATTAGACAAAATATGAATGGAAGAAATAACACAAATGCTAAATACATACATTTTACATACCAGAACATCTTTATAAAAAATATTTTCAACATAAGCAATGATATTAAAAGAAAAATACATTTTTTTTTATTTGAAAGCATTCCGTTATGAGCGAAGGAAATCGCCTTGACCAAGTATGTGAAGAAGGACGCCCGTCCCAGGGTTATGTTAATAGTACTTTGTTGATAAGCCATTTTTCGTAGTATTCTTTTTATTGAAAACAAATGACAGAATCGTGTGCATAGGTTCTCAGTGTGAGAAATTGAAAAAAAAATTAATTTAATTAATTACAGCGCCATCTATTGTGAATTGAAACAATATTTCAGGCAAATCCTACGTACTTTTTCTAGTAAAATTCGAATATGTAATAAAATGTACGGGTCCCTATTTAAGATTTCAATGTTACCTCCGCCACATTTACATGGAGGGAGACAGGGACGACTAATTCTAGCACTAATATATTTCCTCCATTGAATTACTAAATTTTAAATCTGGATTTTTTTTCGCGAACTCCGTATTTTTCGAGATATTTGAAAATTTCAAGTTAAAAAATACACCCGGTATACAATGAAGAAGTAGCAAATAAATTATAAAGAAGTTATGAATACGTCTCACGTCTCGATTGATACCAAAAATAATATGAAATTGATAAAATTCTACGTCGCTAGAGCCAAAAATATAATGATTCAAGTTGCAAATATGTTATAGATCTCAGAGTATGTGAGTTTAAAACAAAAATAATTTCCAAACTAATAAACTTTATGTACATTGCGGCATTAAAAAACGCATACACTTGAAATTTTTCTGTGTAATTGTGATTTTTTTTCACAAGCTAACCGTATTTTATTTTGTAATTTAATCGCAATATAAAAGTCATATTGACATGCCGCAATTAACTGTTGTCAAAAAACCCAAATAATTACTTCTTAAATTATCTACAATGAATTTTACTTAAGATGCAATATACAAACATGTATAGGTTGTTTTTTATTTCCATAGAAACTAGGTAATACATTCTTACATTGTCCCACGTAAAATGCAACATATCAATATAATTTGACATTAGTTAAGTCAAAAGTAGCAGTATTTCGATATTAGCTTAGTATCAATCTTAAATGATATACACAAAGGAAGAAAGAACTCAGTTAGTGACATGGTATCTTTCGGGATTCAGTTTGCAAAGAACGGCTGACGTGTTTCACGTTACCTATCCAGACAGGCCAGTACCAAATTCGTCAACTATATCAAGGTTCGTTTCAAAATTTAAAAGTTAAGGTTGTGTAGAATTAAGTCATCGAAAACGTAAAAGACCAAATACTGCAAGAACTGAGGCACGAAGAAATCAGTTGATCGAAACAATCGAAAATAATTATCGTCTTTCTACTAGGCACTTGGCAAGACAGTTGGGAATTAGCAAATCCAGTGTATTCACACTCTTGAAAAGTGAAAAATATAACTGCTTTAAATTTGAAAATCATCAAGAACTTAGATTCGGTGACAATGAGAAGAGGACTGTTTTCTGTGATCGTCTATTTGAAATCATCACTAATAACATTGATTTTTGAAAACAAATTGTATTTACCGATGAAGCAACATTTTCTGTTAACGGTGAAGTAAATCGACAAAACACTCGATTTTGGAGCAGAAGAAATTTACATTTGTTTAATGAATCTAGAACACAATACCCTCAAAAGGTAAATTTATGGTCGGGAATCACTAGTTCTCAGATTATGGGACCATTTTTTATTGACGGATATTAGTGAAAAATATTTACTATTACTGCAAACAGAAATACTTCCAGCTTTAAATGTTTTAAACCTTCCTCACCAATTATGGTATCAACATGATGGCGCTCCTGCTCACTGTTCTGCAAATGTGTGTCAGTATTTAATTGCAGCATTTCCTCAACGCTGGATAGGACGCGGCGGAGAAATAGCTTGGCCTCCGCGCTCGCCTGATTTGGCACTAGTTGATTTTTTTATTGGGGTTATTTAAAGACACAGGTTTACAATGGCGAAATTGAAAACTTAAATCAGCTGAAAAATAGAATAATTGAAGTTTCTGAAACAATTACAGCAGACACACTAAATTCTGTTGTTACTAATTTTTATCATCGTTTAAGTCACTGTTTGGCAGTCAATGGGGGAATATTTGAACATTTTTTGTAAAACAATTCAATAAACGATATTTATCGGAAATGCAGTTTTAATCCTAAAACACTACATTGAATTAAATAGGCTTTACTGTCAATAATTTGACAAAACAACCATGAAAAATATCATATCGATCATAACTATTACTTATTGCATTTTATGTGGGACAGTGCAAGTGCATAGTATAACTATTACATATTGCATTTTATGTGGGACAGTGCAAGTGCATAGTATTTTCGTATCTATGGTTACTACATTCATATATTGCAAGTTACATGAAATTCTCTGTATATACTTTTATTAGAAATATAGATTATGGTAATTTATATGAATTTTCGATTGACGTTTTAAAAAAGTCAAAACTGACATAGACTGATTTACATTATTAGAATATTGCGAAATGTAACCTAAAGAGTTGTAAGCGTTTTTTAATGGCGCAACTGTACCTGCCTTTTTCTTACTTACTTTTTTAAGTGATTTAAATGCTTTAGAATTCAAATAAAAAAAATTAAACGTTATAAAACTTAATTTAAAATAGATTTATATTATAAATATTATGAGTAGAGTGCGAAAATTCGGTCCGCGGTTCATTAGGCGTACAGATGTATACCAGATTTCCAATGGATGGTGGCATAGTAGGCAACCAGTTATATACCAGTGGAATTTTTCCAATTGTCAAATATCTATTTTCACTCATACTTAAATCTTAAACTAAATACATTTTATTGAAAAATACATAATTTATTTGAAACAGTTAATTATCTCAACAGGCGTATACTTTGTGCAAAGATAATTTTAAATATTTTTAACAAATTCAAAGAAGATGGTTGTTTTCTAAATTCCCACAAAAAAAAAGTAAAATATAACCACCCACGTGTTAGCAGAACACATGAAGGTGAATATCCTGTATTATGTAGGAGAACATTTTGGAGTATCGTACAGTTCGGTGTGCAAAACGCTGAAGGAATTAAAATGTAAGCCATACAAGATATCAAACCATGAAGAGCTTTTCGCGGAAGATTAAGTAAACTGATTTTTGTAATATAATGTCAAATTTGTTAAATGAAAACGAAATTTTAAATAAAATAACTTTTACTGATAAGGCAAACAGTTCCGTAATAGATTTAAAGAGTTTCATGTACATTTTGTATGGCAATCTAAATAATATCCCATTGAATGCTTAAACATGCATATCTTTAATAGTTAAAAAGCATAGTAAGATGAAACTCTTTGAGTTATTTCTTTTTTAGCTAATAGGAAAAGGTTAGGTGCAATTTTAATAAAATAAATATTTTGGTTACTTATCAATATTTTTAAAATTTTTTAAAAAAAGGAACATTATCATGTTAACATTTTTCGGTTTTAGTCTTGCACACTTTTGTTCTATTACACTGCACAACAGCATTTCTGATGATTGGGTTATGTTGCATGATATTAGTCCAATTTTCGATGACGATTTCAATTCCGTGATTGAAATTTCTGTATCAGCTCTAGTTAAAAAAATATGACACGGGTATTTTTTTATAATAAAACACTATAAATTTAGAGATAATTTAGTTAATTCTTATAATGAAAAAAACTTTCTCTTATATGAGAAAATAATATAATATAATAATACCAAAAATAAAATTTTCGTATTTTTTTCTAAATTTATATAATTTTTTCAAAAAAATTGTGATGCAACATACCAATTGTTTTATATCACTATTTGGTGGATATAAAGATCTACCAAAAACGAGAAAAAAATAATATGGTTGCCATTTAAAGAAAGTGTTGATAACGTCATCACTCGAAAACCAATGACGTCATAGAAAAAAATTGTATGTCAAAAGATGGCGTTTTAAAAAAGAAAATTTACCTGTCCGAGCGTTTTTACTAAAAATGTAAAATAATGCGGTTATAAGCTTGGTTCCAAACTTTATGACCACTCTATATATATGTTGCATGTATGAAGTGCAGTATGCATCGCATTCGCATTACCTGTATTACAGTATTTTATACGTTGTGTAGAAGTATGTTGATGCTTAAAAGGGTGGTGTTTCACGTTTCATAAATTAGATACAACTATTTACTGATTTACCGATCATATTTCGAACTCTAATAGACAAAACTCTTTATATATTTTAAATTTACTTTAAATAAACTCCGATATACTAACTAAACTATTATTAAATTCTAAGCCTTCACTTGAACTACTAACTGACTTAGTAATATTTAAAATCTTCTATAATTTTAACACTTTATAATAAAGACTACTTCGTGAACAAGTTTTACGTTGATATGATAATTTGAAATCATGAACGATTGCAAGCATTGCAATTGCATGCTAAATTATTTTAGGGCATATTGTACAACATACTCAGCGCAATTTCTAAAAGTTTCTATAATTTTATAATTGCTACTTTAGAAATCCAGGGGTATTTTTTGTTATTACTTAAATGTCATTCCATGTATTATTGGTGATCAGTGTTTATCAACAATCACATGTTTTTAAGTGGTACTAATTATTTGGTGATGTTCGTGAAGTAGTCGAAGATAAAACTCGTTCAGGAAGGCCATCAACCTGAACTAGGTATGATGAAAACATCAACAAAAACAAGGAGGAGCTTATATTTTCCGATCGTCGATTGACTCAAAGAGACCTTGTTGTTATATCAAAAGGATCAATACAAACAATTTTAAAGGACGACTTGAGCTTGCCTCGTGTGTTTTATCGCCTTGTTCCAAAATCATTGAATTTGTTCGAAAAATAACGTCGTTTTGCATAATTGCATAATTACTGGCGATTAGACTTGGATCTATGCTTATGACCCGGAAACAGCTCAACAATCGTATGAATATCGTGTTACAAGTGAACCAAAACTAAAAAACACGTCAAAGCAAGTCAAAAATAAGGGTAATGTTGACTGTTTTCTTCGACCACCATAACATTGTCCACAAAGAGTTAATTCCAACTAGGTAAACAGACAACAAACAACACTATTTAGGTTTTTGCGTCTTTTACGTAAGTCAACCTAAAAACGGCGACAGTTATGGCGAAACAATTCATTGTTTCTGCATCATGATAATATACCATCACATACTGTCATCGTTATTCGTCAGTTTTTCATTAAAAATCAAGAGAATGTCATTCCGCAAGTACCGTATTGGCCAGGTGACTTTTTCTATTTCCACGATTGAAATTACCACTTCGTGGACATCATTTTAAGTCAATAGAAGCCATCTAAGAGAATTCGCCCACCGCTATCGAGGCTATACCGGAACCTGAGTATAATAAATATTTCGAGGACTGGAAGAAACGTTTGAATAATTATATTCAAGTGAGAGGGATTACTTTGAAAGAGACACAATAAATATGGTATAATAAAATATTTTCTGTGTTTTATTTAATCAGTCTCATTAATTTTTGTCCACAGTAATAAGTATGTTAAACATAAGTAAATCTGGTATATAGAATTCTAATATAACATTTACAATTTTATCTATAGTCAACGATCAGTGTTAAGTTGAAACAACTGTATAAACAGAATTATTAGATTATAAAACTTTCTCTATATTCTAATAAGCAGCATCTTTTATATTTGCAAGTTTATTACTTTATACATAAGACCGCTTATATTATTAAGTTTTACTAATGAACTAATTCAATACACAGTGTTTAATCTGACCATTTATTCTTAAACCTACGTTTCCTAAATAGGTATCAATAAATTCCATTACTAGACATTTCTGATTAATAGAATTTATTCTGAACTATATATTTAAATTTACAACTAATACTTAACCAGAATCGTTTAGAATTAACTGTTATACCCTTGATGGGTATTATTGCCAGTAGGTACCATTTACTAGAATCATCTACTTTGCAAATTTATTAATTATGTAAAAGTTTGTTGGGGTAATGGTGAATTGTACTTACTTGCAGTATTTTAACGGTAACAAAAACAGTATCATTCTAACAACAAGATAGAATAGTCATATATAAAGAATCTCAACAGTATAGTCTTATATTACTATCAAGAGACACCAGTCTGATTTTAACATTAAAATAAACAGTATAAACATATCAACACAAGTTTATCAACAGTAAAGAACTTAAGTTTAACATTAAATGAATATATTTGTTAGATTTATCTTGATAAATTCGGTTTAAGTATTCTTGTTAATTAAATAAAATACTCAGAAAACACAAGTTTCAATGTAACTGCCGCCAAATAAAATATGAAGAAAGCTTATATGGAAGTTACGCTCCGTGAGCAGTGGATCAAGACACAAATTTATACCTTTCTTTATATTTACAATTTGCAATAAAAAGTCCTTTACAAAACATTTTTTCTACATACTTTTCAAGTCATATTATCAACGTTAAACTTTTAAAATATTTCTTTAAGAAATATATGAAATAAATTTAATTAGACAAAGTGTATCTTTATTATATTTTTAATTTCCTATTATAATCAGTGTCGAACATTTAAATACATATGTTCATTTGTTATGTATTAAGATTTTACCGCTTCAGAATTAATAGTCATAGGTTTCGCGTAATGTATAATACTTACTTAATATTAAGACTATTAATGTCCTAATTTATATTAGGTTCTAGTCATTAAAATGAGATATTAACTCGTTAATTATAACCTGATTACAGAGCTTCCCATATGGGTAGACTCCGTTTTCAATTTCAGGCTTTGCCAACTGACGCTCCTGTGTTCTATGTCCCAGTTAGAAACATAAATCACACGCACCACCAAAGACCTCATTCGCTTGAATAGAAAGTGCGAGCGAGATAGGGTTAAAACCGGAACAGGAACTCAGTAGTATTCAAATTAACTAACATATCTTTGCATACGGCGACACAGCAGTTGTACAGCACTGTCCCTTTCAAACGTACAAAGAGACCCTTTCGTTTTCATTAGGATTTCATTCAGGAGATCTATCTTCGATACAATAAAAGCCGGAAAAGGTCCCTTCTTTACCTGCACAAGAGAAGAAAGGGTTTACCGGAGATCCTCCAGACGTAAGGTAGACCATATGCAAAGAAGTAGTCAGCAGGTAGGGCATCTGCATATGTTTTATTATAATTTTATTCTTTATTCGTACACGATCTGTAAGAGGGTTTTTTAAGAAGGGGTTGTAGCATGTGAGAATTCTCAATCTTAAATAGAAAACTACATTTATATATAACAGGTAATTGTTGATGACGAATCTCTTGGGATAAATGATAAATTATGTACGAGAATAGAAGCACAACTCGATCCGAGGGGGGAACTTATTTGAATATAATTCAAAAACTGTCAAACGCCCCTCGACGTCATTTGCATGGCGAGCTTTGCATCAGTTAAAGCTGCGAACTTTCGAGACCAGCATTTTAGATACCTGAGAGCATGTTTAACATGCATACACGTATGAGTAACCGTTAGGACAATTTACAATAATTTGAATCAATACGTGCCTTTTTTACGTGACACTGAATATTATGTAACATTCATCTATGTCGAAAGCAATATTATATTTCACACAATATAAATGCAAAGTATCAACTTTTTTTTGATTAGCACCATATTCATTTCTGGAACATTCGCTAGCACGTGCCCACTTTCTGGAATTTAAATACAAATTTAAGTAGATTTATGTATTTACTTGAACTGGGGTAAACTTACTTTTGATTTTTTAATAGAACGTTCTACTTGTTGCTAGACTTTACCTTAGAAATAAATTATATGCTTTCAACTTCTCATTGTTGGAAAAAGTTTTTAACGCGCGTTTCGAAAAAGTGCAAGAAGTTTAGCAGGATAAGATCGGTTAAATATTTACAACATCATGTGTGTTTCAACAGTTTCTTTATGTAGCTGTGTTCGCCGGAAGAAATAAATGTTCTTATATGCCCAAAACGACCGTTAAACATCTAATGATGTTGTACTAGGATAATTAAAATAATCTTTATACGTAATGGATTTATAGATCCACTATCACCAAAAATTTGTTTCAATCTGGTAAACTCTGAATATTTCATTAACACACTATTTCATTAAAGTGTTATTTCAGCAATAACACTAATATTTCTTTTGTCGCTGAATACATGTAGCTGTGTTTGTACAATGTCCACTATTTGCATTAACTCCACTAACGACAACGAAGAATTTTGTGATTTTGGAAGCACTTCAACCGGTCCATTGTAATTGTTATTAGTAATTTATAAATCTCCTTCAACGTGAGCTTCTTGCAATTCGTTTTGACTTTTCTTGACGGTAGTTGGTTCCTTGGGATCAAATTGTAAACTAGAGGCCTTATTTTTTGGAAATGCTGAAAATAATAAAATGCAGGCTTTAACCACATGTTCCAGTGTGTAAAAAGTTGTGTGTGGACTGTCGTGTAATAAGGTGTGGAGGGGCTATGGAAAGTACATTTGCTTCACCATCGGTTATAAACACTTAGAGAGTTGTTTTTTGAAATTTCAAAATTCTTACCATAACACTAAAAAGATATTTTTTTATGATCAGTCAACTCGTCCACACATAACTAGACTTTTTAAATTTTTTAGTTCTGATTTAATTATTTTTTCAATTTTATGGCATTTTTCGTAAAGTTGTCCCGCTAAGTATATTTCGGTTTGAGAGCTCATTCCAGAAAGAGTAAAATAATTCATTATCTAATAACTTGGTAGATTACACGTAACCAATGTTAATCTTAAATCGAATATAAATTGGCTGTTTAGCCCAAATCCTTCTTTAAAAGTTTTGTGCACTATCCACGTAATTTTTTACATTCGAATCTATTCCATAACATAAAAGCTTTGTCCCAACTTAACAAATTATTTTACTTGTATATTAAGTCTGAAAATCCATCGATAAATTTACCAAACTTTTGTACTTTGTGAACCAAGGGTCCCTTTGATGTAATTACAAGTTTATTAAACTAACCCATATAGTACTCTTGACACAATGAAAACAATCTTTCAAACGAGATATGCGTTTGTTTCGAAGAACCAAGGGTCCCTTTGATGTAATTACAAGTTTATTAAACTAACCCATATAGTACTCTTGACACAATGAAAACAATCTTTCAAACGAGGTATGCGTTTGGTTCGAAGAACGATAGCTAACTAAAGGTCCTGCGACTATAACATCTGCTAAATCCCTTCCATTTTTTCGAAACTTACGCTACTGAAAGAACGGTCGTAAGGCTAACTCCACTTATCTGAGTCACTGTATACGGGGTTAGGCAAATGTATGGATCTATTCGAATATATTTGATATGGCTACTTAGATTTTAATGAGGCTTTTCACAATTAATTAAATGTAAATCGGAGATTCGTTAACTTTTGTTTGCTAACTTTTTTATTTTAAATAAAACATCCTATATATTTTTACGAATTTCAATAGAGCTCTTCTCTGGGAGTTCAGCAATAATATAAGGTTTGGAACACTTTTGCTCAACAACGACAAAGATATATATATATATATATATATATATATATATATATATATAAAATTTACGCTATCTATTTAAATAATCAAGCGGAAATAGAATCTGTAATAATTTATGTTTTGTACATACTTGTTTCAAATTATAATGAATTTAGGATAAAATAAATTGGTATTACCACTTGGTATGCACAAAATGAAACAATTCGAAATAATGAAATTATTATTAATTATTCAGCACAACCAGTGTTCTCACATATAGATACATAATCCAACACTTGGACTGATTTTATTGTAAGGAAAGCAAAATTCCAGAAATGCATTGTTTCGTCAAAATGTTCAGCTTTTGTCTAAATTCTGGTAACGTTGCAAAACTGCACGTTAAGCATGACGAGAATTAAAGTGTCACTTTGTGTAGGTAGTAAGTAACCTTTGTCACATTAGCGACATGTAACAAAATTATTAAAACCAAATTCTGTTTTAAACTCGGCAAAAGTGTGACCAAAATTGTACAATTGGTGAGACAAGTATATGGCGATAATTGTTTGTTTCGTGTCAGATATCCAGATCGCATAAGAAATTTAAAAGTGGTGCTGAAAGAATAGAAGATGAAGCAAGGTCTTGGTGTTCAATTTCATCTTATGGTACAAGTGGGAAAGTTGATTCTCTCACTTTTGTTCGATTATGACATTATTGACAGATACGTTCGATGTAAGTCGGGTAACAATTTGTTCTTAGTGGAAGATTAAGCAAGAACAGGGTCGCGTATCGGTTTGCCCCACATTCGTTATCTGACGATAAAGAACATGACTGTTTTCGGTGCGCAAGGGATAACTTTTAAACTTGTATTTTCGTTATAATTCCAATATGAATCGTCAAAGGAAAAGTTCCTCTGCAAATTTAAAAGAATATTTGGTGTGCTCTTACGATAGTAAATGAATCACGAATTTGCCCCTTTGGGATTCACTGTTACTGGAAATTTTTATTTGAGTGATTTAGAAGGATTATAAAACAAAGTTAGCCACGTGTTTCCGAGTAATCAAAACTAGGCAAATGATTTCCGCTTCATGACAATATACGACTTCACAAAGCAGTAGTTACACAAGAATTTTTGTCGCAAAAAAAAGTGTGTATGCTCAATATCCCATTTTATTCACCAGATTTGTCTCCCTGGTACTATTTTCTTATTACAAAACCCAAAGTACCGCTGGTAGGGACGCTAAAGATATTAAAAACTTCCAACGTACAGTGATATCGACTCTTCAGACCATACCACAAGCTATACAGAGGTCGTTCATTCTTTACACGTCACACGTTGTATCGATTTAGAAGGACCATGTTTTAAATAAGATACCTTCACTATGCATATACGTTTGTATTTTATATTATGAATACAATCCTTATTTATTCAGACTGTGTTTTCAGAAAACATCTTTTTTAACCGCTTATTATGTTTATATATTCTAGTTTTTACTCTGTCCCTACAAATTTGAGTACTGATTACTGCTATTCGAGGCAACGTCTGGCCTTGAGAGAGAGTAGACTTTCCTACAGTTCTTTCAATTTTTTTTATCATCATTTGTCCAAATCTTATAAAGAAACTAAATATGGTTATTATTGAAATCAAGAATTCGCAATTTCTTAATTGGGCCAGAATGAATAAATCGTAATTCACTATATTCATATTTATTGTGTTTGATATATGTATATATATATATATATATAATATATATATATATATATATATATATATATATATATATATACAAGGTGTGTATAAATTGGCGGACCCACTACACGCGGCGATGTTCTTCGTTAAATTCGGAGTCCAAAATCCTAATACGAAAATGTTGTACCATGCCCCATATCTTTGCACGAGGTTCCTAAAGTTCGGACGTTCAGTCTTGAAATAAGCATTATTACTCGATATTTGTTGACAGAAAGAGCTACAATTTAGAAGAAATAAGAATTGTTGTTATTATCCTTTCGTTAAAGTTTGCTTTTTGATTTTAAAGTTTGTTTTTAATATTTGTTTATTAACTTATTTTGATCTGACAACGTTGTAAAACAATAAGTAGTCAGCCTAATATTGTTCTAGTCAAATACATTACTACTGTCAAATTTTGACACTTATGTAATCTGCCTATTTCATTCGACTTGCTTCTTTTTCGTGTTTATTTGTATAATTTTGTTTAGTTTTCGTATTTATTTGTATAGTTTTAATCAGTTTTCGGGTTTTCGTGTTTACTAGTTGTTCTGTTTGTTTATTATGAATTTTACGTTCAACGAATATGCCGATATGTACATGATATACGGTTTCTGTCGTGGAAATGCTAGCATGGCAGGGCAGAAATATCGAGTGCGTTTTCCAAATCGGAGGCATCCAAGTAAAAATGTATTTCGAAGGCTGGACCAACGACTTCGTGAAACAGGTTCGTTTATTCAAAGAAATGCGAACGCATGTCGATCAAGGCAAAAGCGTACCGTGCAACTAGAAGAGCAAGTTCTAGCCACAATACAGGAAGATCCCTCTGCGAGTACCCGTCAATTAGCTTCTACACTAAATATTCCCAGTAATAAGACTGTTCATTTGGTTCTACGAGGAAACTTGCTTCATCCATACCATGTTTCTTAAGTTCAGCCTGTCTACGGAAATGATAACTTATATCGAATCAATTATTGCAATACAATCTTAAATAGAATTCAGGAAGATGGTGACTTTTTAAGACGTATTCTTTGGAGTGATGAGTGCATGTTTACCAGAGATGGTGTGTTTAATACTCATAATTTTCATCATTGGGCAGATGAAAATCCACATGAATTTCGCGAATACGGTCACCAAAGAAGGTTTTCTGTTAACGTTGGACCAATTTACTTACCAAATCGCCTAGATGCCGGTGAATATTTAAATGTTTTAGAACAAGTTATTGATGAGATACCGCTGAACGTACACCGTAATATGATTTACATGCATGATGGAGCTCCTGCGCACTTTGCTCGTAATATAAGAGACTCGGTTGACTGAATACTTCCCAGACAGATGGATTGGTCGTGGCGGTCCCCTTTTGTGGCCTGCGAGATCCCCCGATCTCTATCCATTAGATTTTTTTGTTTAGGGTTTCATTAAAGGTAAAGTTTATGCTACAGCTCCTCAAGACGCTAACGAAGTTAGAGCCCGAATTGACGCCGCAGTATTAGAAATCACACCAGAAAGACTTGAGCGAATAGTACAAACGATACCACAAAGATTGCAGCTATGTCTACAAACTGATGGATTTCAATTCGAACAATTATGTAGGTAATAATTACATTGATTTCTATCAAGAAGATGTACAAAAATTAGTCAATATTATCAAAAATTTTTAAAACTTTGTAATATTTTCGTAATAAATATGTAATCTAAGAAACCAATTTTATTTCGTTTGTTTCTTTTTTAAATTTAAAATGTAAGGTTCACATGACGACGTGTAAAAATGTTCCGAAGATTATAACTAGCACATGCGTGTTCAATGTTGCCAAATGTATGTTTCTTTCAAATTCATTCTGAAGACAAAGGAAGCCTGATACATCGTTTTAGGATTAGGACTTTTAACTCAAAATTTGACCAAGAATGTCGCCACGTGTAGTGGGTCCGCCAATTTATACACACCTTGTATATATGTATATATAAAATTACAGAAAATTTTTTGACCGTACTAATATTAATTCACTGGTATTTGGGTTATCGATCTGCTTACATTAAAACTCAAATGTTCTATTTCAAAATTTTGTCAATTTATATGACTTCATCAGGAGAAGCTATAAAATTGCAATATATGGTTACAGTGTTATGCACACGACATTTGAATAAATTACACTTAAGCTGTTGGTGTCCGTTTTAAAATTCAACGTCTTTTTTTCTTTCTGAATGTGTATCATTTCAAGTACTAGTCTGTTATAATGATTTTTATTTTCCAAAATTTGAACACAGATTTTAATTATAACAATGTTCAGCTTCTCCTAATGAAGTCATTAATAAATTGACAAAATATTGAGATAGTATATTTGAGTTTTAATGTAAACAGACCGATAACCCAATATGTCTCTTGGACGTTTGGATTGTTATAAATGATCGACTGCAATAAAATTATTATGGCGTCGAGTTATTTCGTACTTCCCCAGCCTGTAGCCACAAAACATTTTACGATACCCGTATGTTTGAGGGTATGAGCTATGATGTCACTTAATGCCTTTGTTTTCTTTTCCTCATTCCATAATTCTTCAGATTATAGAAGTCTATGTGTTTAATTAGCGATGCAAATTTATTCTATTTGTAAAAATTTACGGACTATACTACAAGTACTGAGTATTATTGATCGCTGCATTAATTAGTGGACTTTGGATGGTAACTCTACCATCCAAAGATGGTAGAGTTACCATCTTTTATAACTCTACCAAAGATGTAGAGCCTCTTTCTAGACAAAACCAGAGCTCCCCGATTGCACATACAGGTTCCGGTCCTATGAAGTCCTATTCAAATAATTTTAATATTATACAGGAGGATTCTAAATATATGCGATAAATTTTACGGGTTTATTCCTAGCGTTGTTATGGTCTTAAAAGTTCATATGAATGTATGTCTTAAAGGGCTAAGTTTTCAAGTGTCGGGATGTTCAATAGTAAATTAAAAGTAAACGTACTTATACAACAAAATTAACTTATAAAAATTGTTGAAAATGACCGCCTTCAACTGCAATGCAACTTCTATCCTCCGTTAAATTGATTGGTAACTGCTTTAAAGAATACCGTAGGTGACTTCGAATTATCTCAAATGCTGCAACAATACGATATCTCAGTTTATCAACATTTCCAATAGGAATTGTATAAACTAGTGATTTAAGATGACCCCAGAGAAAAAAAATGTAACGAATTTAAGTCTGGAGACCGTGGAGCCACGGTAGTGGATCTCCTCGTCCTATACACCGATTTGGATACGCGCTGTCCAAAAACTCACGAGCAACTAAACTGAAATTTGCTGGCGCACCATCGTGCATAAAATACAAATTGCAACGGAACTTCTTCTAACAGTAGTGCTAGTTCTTCTTCAAGAAAGCGGCGCGGCAGTATATATCTTCATTTAACCTCATCGGCGAAAAATATGAACCTGTCAAGTGATCTCCAACAATTCCGGTCCACACATTAACAAAGAATTGATGTTGATGACGGGTTTCCAATGTTTTGTGTGGGTTTTCTTCGGGCCATGTGTGATTATTATGAAAATTAATAATAGCATGTCTGGAGAAATTCGCCTCGCCGATGGAGAATACTTGACCCAAAAACTGAGGATTTAGTGCAATTTTCTGTTGTATCCGCTGACAAAGAGCCAATCATTGCGGAAAATCAACTGGCAAAAATGCTTGTACCCGTTGCATGGGGTATGGATATAACAGCTGATTGTTCAATATCCTCTAAACTGTAAGTTTACTTAAATTTAAGACAGAGAAAATTATTCCGGTGTTTGTAGTAGGATGTTCCTCAATTTCATTCAGCACCGTTTCTTCCACTCGTTTGAAACTTCCCATTTCACTAAGACATAAGTGAAGATGGACAAATATCGAATGATGCTGGATGACACGGTTGGGGTATCGGTCTTTATAAAGACGTCTAGCTGCATGTGAATTACCGTAAAACCGTAAATAAAATGCATATCGTACAACTCAGCAATTGTGTAATTTATTTTAGAAACCTTTGACAATACTTTGACACAATAATATTGAAATGACAAATACATATTTTCCCTTCAAAACGAATGTTTTTGCCGAAACAAGTTTGATATTAAATCATATTAGTTATACTATAACAAATGAATTGTATTGTTACAGCATTTGAGACAATTCTTGAATATACTCACCAATCAATGCAACGGAGGAAAGAAGCTTGCATTGAAATTGAAGGCGGTCATTTCCAACAACTTTTATTAGTTAATTTTGTTGTATTAGTATGTTTTATTGTACGAACTTTAAATTTACTATTAAACACCTCATAACTTTAAAGCCGTTTAAGACATACACTCATATGATTTTTTGTGATCGTAATAACCCAAGGAATCAGCACATTAAATTTGCTGCACATATTTAGAATCACTCTGTATATTTAGCTAGATATTAATCACCTAACTAAAAAAAAGTAAACATTGAGTGATATTCGCCTAAAAATATATAACACATGTAGGTACAAGATCGTGTTTATCATATTAGAAAAAGTGCCGGTCAGAAATTACAGTTGATATCGACATATTTTGTAAATTAATAGGAAATATCCATATTCACTTATGATGTTACATAGTTATGTGAAAAATAAATCAACCAGATCTATCTACCAGATAGTTTAAGGCTATGGAGCTTTGAGATTCCCACGGCGATATCGATTATTTGGAAAAGAAAAGAACAGTTACAGAATAATATTATTATTATTATGCTAATTTATTGGACAATTTCACTCTTGAATTAAAGAAATGTACCAACTTATTTGTCTACAATTGTAACCAATAAAATGATATAATTACATTTCGAATTGCTGTCTCACCGCCAGTATTCGTTTGATCTGCTCCCCTATGATTTTTCTTTATCCCGAACCTGAAGAAATGGCTCAACGGGTGGAGATTCTCATGGAAGTAGGACGTCATCGCTGAAACAACAAAGCTCCTACTTTTTGCAAAGAATAGAAAAGTTCGACTAATAGCTTGATCGGTGATTATGTAGAAAAATAAAACGTTTTCCTGTATCAACAAATACAACAAATGCATAAGAATGTGTTTATCATATGAGAAAGTGCCGGCTTGAAATAAGAATCGATATCGACATACTTTCTAAATTAACAGGAAACATCCATAACCACCTTTGATATTACACAGTTATATGAAAAAGAAATCAATGACGGATTAATATTTTATAATATAAAAAGTTTTTGTTGATGTTGTCAGCGGACTAAATCGAACCGACACATAATGGAAGGACTGAATGTATTTCGGGTCAATATATTATAAGTTTTGACGGCGGCAATCGAAATTTTCTAATTATGTTTTTCCCATTGTTATCGCTGCTGATTTTGTAGATTTTCTGTATTGTGTGAATGGTTAAATTTATGAGGTGGAAAATGTTTTCGACACTCTTTAATATTTTAGACAGCTTTTAATATGAGGAAGTATATAATAATGGAAGGGAAAGTAATTTAATATATATTCTCTTTAACCTATATTTCTAATTTATATTTAACTGATATTTATGTAGAAGTCGTAGAACTCTATTCTTATACGGACCAATAGATACAATAAAATTTATTTCATTAAATTTTTATTATGTACAAATCTTCAGTAGTAATTTATGGAAATTAGTGACTCAAAATTCTACTTAAGCAGTATTACTCAATACAAAGGCCACCGATTACGATTAGAATATCACTAAACCACCAAAAATATTTATTATTCTCGTTATTTCAATGATTATTTTAGGGTAAAATTATATTTTATTTTTCAATGTAATTCTCATACAATTCTACAGACTTAGCCCAAAAACCTTCAAAATTTTCTAAGCGGTCTAAAATGTGCTTGAAAGCCCGTCAAAAGTAATCGTTTGTTATGATTACCACATCCCCATTTTTTCAAGTTTGGGAACAAGAAAAAAAAACTCTTGAGGTCAGATCTGGTGAATATGGTGAATACGGCAGCAATTCGTATGTTACTTCTACAAATCTAGCGGTTTTCATAGCGGATGAATGAGAGGCCCAGTTATGCTGATGGAACAAAACCATTTCTCTGAATAAATGCAGTCGTTTTTTCAGTTCGACATCCAAACACATCGATACATGGGCATAGCATTGGCCTGTTATTGTACTTCTCTTCTGTAAATGGCAATAAGTATTATCCATTTGCAATCCCAAGAAATAGCGGCCATAACCTTATTGGTCGAAAAGCTGGTTTTTGCCTTCTACAGATCATTTGGAGCCAGATCTGGTAAATATGGTGGATGCGGCGACAATTCGTAGGTATCATAATTCGACAAATCTAACCATTTCCGTATCAGACGAATGGGAGGCCGTATTATGCAGATGAAACAAAACCATCTGAGTAAATCCGGTTGTTTTCTCAGTTCGGCATCCAAACGCGTCGATATATCAGCATAGCATTGGCCTGCTATTGTACTTGCCTTCTGCAAATAGGTAATAAAGATTAAACATTTGCAATCCCAAAAAATAGCGGTCTTAATCTTATTGGCAGAAAAATGGTCTTTACCTTATGCAGAATACATTCATCGATGAAAACATTCTTATGGATTTAGCTGGAACTTATGCATATTAATATAAAGCGTTTACAGGCCTTTCAGGCCCATTGCTTGGTCATGTTATTCTATTTCTTCCTATCCCTTGCCAACAATCTCCAATTCTTGAGTCCCTTGCTTTCTACATCCTCCATAACCGCATCCCGCCATCTTCTCCTCGGTCTACCTTCCATCCTATATCTTTAATTAACCTCTCTTCCCCTAATCTTTGAAGATGGCCGAGCCATCCATACAAATTGTAAATTTCTTCGTTCGTTCGCCTCTCCCATCGTTGCGTCCTCTTTCCTTCGAAAATCCTCCTAAGTATACTTCTCTCCCAGACCTCCAGTTTATACTGCACTTTCTTAGTCATTATCCACAATTCGCAGCCGTATGTCAGCGTTGGTCTCTATACCGATCTAGATAATCCTATCTTAGTTCTTTTTGAAAACTCTTTTGATTTAAGTATTCTGTTCAACCCTCCCGCACATCTATTACTTTTTGCCAGTCTTAAGTCTATCTATGTGACCTCACTACATTTGTTGTCTATTAAAACTCCTAAATACATACAATTTTTTACCTCTTCAAAGGTCAACACTTCTCCATCATTGTTCTGCACCTTGAACGTCTCTCTTAACGCACCCATCAGACCGTCTTTAATATCCATACATCTGAATTTCATTCTATCTTAACTTGCCTATACAGTTATTTTAAATTTTATCAGAAGTTGGTATTTGCTCAATACCGATCAAACGTTTCATTCTATCTTAACTTGCCTATACAGTTATTTTAAATTTTATCAGAAGTTGGTATTTGCTCAATACCGATCAAACGTGGTTTCCATCTTGCAACTAACGTTTCGATATTTAAATGTCGATGTAAAATATTATGCACCTGTTTAGTTGAGATGCTTATGGGATTAGCTGTTGATTTCTCTTTACAACGATATGTACTTTATTTATGAATTACTTGCAAATAATTCCTTCAGAAGGAGCAGATTCACCATAATGTTTACGTAACTTTTCTTCCATTTGATTGATGCTTTTTCCACGTAGAATTAATGTTCAACTAACACACGAAGTTTTTTTTTCTTACTAACACAAAAACAACAAATAGTTTACTTTAAATTGTTGAAAAACTTATTGATCTGACAGATTTGGATGAGGTTGTGATAGTTTTTAAAAATAGCTGAAATTTGCTCATCATGGCGAAAGTTCTAAGTTTTGTAAAGTCAACCTTTTGTAAAATCACCATCATACAGTACGATAAAGCAAAGCGCTGGTATGTAAGTAAATCAACTTATTTATTGGTTTTCCAATAATATTCCTTTAAACTCAAGCCATTGTAAAACCTTACTTATTTCTGTACATTAGAAAATTTTATACTTATTATTTTCAGGCAGTGTATGGACATTTAATATATGTATATTGGATTTATAAGTCATAACATGAAGTAATAATGATTACAAGATTAAGGGAGCAAAACTATTGCTAGGCAAAAATTGGAATAATTTGCAGAAATTGAAATGTCATGTTTTGATGCAAAATACTGTTTACCAGTCAGTTGAGATGTTTAAGTTATTGGCACACACTTTATAGGCGGTCGCTCTTTACAATGGTATGAGCTTTATTAATCAGTTCTGGAGAAGTTATTGTAAATGAAAGTTTCGGACGTTCAGCAATTTCTATGCTCATATGAACGCTGTTGAAAGCAGTGAATCACTTACAAATCAATTTATCGGAAGGAGCAGATTCATTATAAAAATGTTTGTACCTTTTTTGTACTTTGAGTTTTATTAATGGGGTTTCCACGTAAAACATATAATGTTTAACACACGTAATTATTTTTTCTCAATGTTAATACAAAAACAATAAATAGTTTATTTTAAACCATTGTAAAAGCTTATTTATCTCACAGATTTCGGTGAAATTTTAACAATAGGCTTCTGAAACATTACTTATGTAAGCAATATACTCATTATGACGAAAATGTTGTCACTCGTTAGCTGTTAAATCGCCTTTATACATATATAAAAATTGTTTTCGTTGGTATCTTCAGGAACTTGTGTGAAACAAATTATATTTATCCTGTGGTAGAATTTCGTTCATAAAATGGAAAATTGGAAAAACTATTTATACACTTTCTCTGATCAATAGTGTTGCCAGCATAAGACAAAAAATGTTTTATTATTTTTTATCATTATATTTCAACTTTATAAGGCGTTATTTTTGTTAAGGTGAACATATTGCAATGGACTTTTCTCCGCAAACTTTTTGAAAAACATTATTTTATATTGAAATAATATTTTGGATGCCAGAGTATAAATTTATTATTTATGAATGCAGATGTTATTTTGAACTGATCTATTTTGATTTGTGTGGTGGCACGCCGGATTTGATATCCGCTTCAGACACTAACTGTTATCTTAGTTGACAAGACGTATTTTTTGTAAGATATAAATCTTTATATTTTATCTTAGTTTATTAGCTTCGTGTTTTTATTAAATAGTTGATGTGCTCGAGTTCATTATCGTTATTTTGATACGAGTTTGCTTATCTCGTAGTTAAAGTGTCTCGTGAAAAATATTTTTTCATATAAAGTAAGTTAAAAATATTATTACTAATTTATATTGTATTATTTCTTTACTGTATGCATTTATTATTGTATTATTGATTGTATGAATTTATATATATTTTAATATTAATGAAAATATAAATGATAAAGATAGTTTTTCGTTTCAAGTAAATTTTTGTAACGTTAAATTCTAGAACGTTTTAGATTTCAAGGTTGGTGTTTTTGTACATGTGGTATCGCGCATGGGTTAGAGATTTTGGTCTGACAGGTTTATCTGTTTACTTTTGAGTTTGTTTATCAGGAGTGAAGGAAAAAAGTATCTTTGCAATTTATTAGATATAATTTAGTTCGCGATGCATTAGAGGACATTTGAATTTGCTTTGCGGTCAATACCAGCAAATTATTTTACCTCTTTGTGTATAATTGTTTTACACAGCTCTTTATACTTTATAAAGAATTAAATTTTTTTATTTTTTTTATATTAAAAATTTATTTGAGAATTGTAATTTTTATTTATAATTAACACTTTCGTCTATACTCTTTTACTGGCGCCGTATAAATGTTGTAGGAGTATAAATACCACGTTTTCCCATTGGAAAGCCGGAGAGGAAAGCTCTCTCATTAAAGTGGTTAACCGATTGAGCATCAAAGTTGGACAGTGTTGTGGTGAATAGTGGCTCATCTTTATTCTTACCCACTATTTATAGCAATATGTTGATAAAATCTCAGATTCGAATCTAAAACTAATTATGAAACAAGAAGGTGCCTTTTCAAACATTTTTGAGAAGATATGATAGAGCTTTTCACACTGAAATGACATATAGTGGACATACAAGTCCACCAGAAAAACTTACTTACTTACTTAATCCTGGGAACTCATGTACCTTTCGGTGTCGAATTATGTTGGAGTTGAATTTTCAGGTATTTTCTTCCATATTTCCTTCCACATGTTTCTGTCATTTACTACCATTTTTATTTCCTCCCATCTTGTTCCTATTTTCTCAGCAGCTGTCGGCACTTCCGGCTTCCACATTCTTCTTGGTCTGCCTCTCTTCTTTTTTTCTATTTCTTTAGCTTCAAAAATTTGTCTGATAAGTCTATTCTCATCCTTTCACTCTATATGGCCCAACCACCTTAGTTATCCTTGTTCTATCGTTGTTTTGACTAGGGACAATATTCAGGTATTCCCGAAATACCTGGTTTCTAATTTTATCTTTCCTTGTTTTTCCTTATATTCTTCTTAGGAATCTCATTTCTGTGCTTGTGATTTTACTTTTCTGTTTCTGTGTCGTTGTCCAAGATTCACACGCATATGTCAGTGTCGGTTTTACAAGTCTGTTTCTATTTCTGTCTTCATTTGTTTTGGTACTTCTTTATTATTTGTATTTTATTGTTTTTACCTTGTTGTCATATAACCAATGTTTTAGTTTTTTGTATATTTATTCTCATATTTAATGATTTCAATCTCTTATTAAGGTTGTTGGTATTATCTTGCAGCTGCTCTTCTGTTTCCCCTAATATTACTACATCATCTGCATAGCATAATTCTGTAAATCTAATACCTTGTAGCTTAAAATTTTCGACATTATACGGTTTTGTTTAAGAACTTCATCCAACCTTAAATTAAAGAGAAGTGGGCTCAGAATGGCATCCCTCTTTCAGACCGATTTTCATAACAAATGGTTTTGATTCTTCATTTCTTACATAGTTTTCAGTTTTGCCGTAAACACTTTGTATATTTTGTATGATCTCTTTCTCCATAAATACGAAACAAGCATGTATCTGTCTTCCAGTGTTGATTGCCTTTTCTGATAATTATCTGAGTATAAATATCTAGTCGTTAGTCCCTCTTTCCTTTCTGAATCCGCTCTGACTTTCTTTGAACTTGCTATCTAATTGGGTTTTGAGTCTATATTCTAATTTTCTGGTATATATATATCCGAAGGTATCACCTAGCGTTATTCCCCTAAAGTTTAAACAGTCTCCCGAAAAACTATTTATACACTCTATCTGATCAATAGTATTGCCAGCACAAGGCAAATAAAATTTTGTGTTTTATTATTTTTTATCATTATATTTCAACTTTCTAAGGCGATATTTTTGTTCATAAGGTTGAGAAGGTGAACGTATTGCTGTGGTTTTTTTCCCATAAATATTTTATAAATTTAATTATTTATCTTTGTACATTTATTTTGAACTGATGTGTATATCCTTATGTATATTTGACTTGCGCCGTTGGAGCACGCCGTTTGTTTAGATGTGGACAACTTTAAAACTTTATTTTTTATGCGAAGCCGTTGTGCTTGATGTATACTTTAGACACAAGTTAACTGTGAGATAAGGAAGACGTATTTATAAAAAGATTTATCTTTATCTTTTCAAAGTAACTTCGGGTTATTTTTGATTTAATTAGTGGTTGGTGTTGTTTAATTCATTACCGATTTTATACGAGTATGTAATCTCGTAATTTTTGATATTTTATAGCTTTCTTATCCACGTGTCTCGAATATATATATATTTTACGTAAGTAATATATTTTTTTAAAAAGATCTTTTTTTTATATTGAATGAATTGAATATTGTATTCTTCTATTGTATTAACATTGATTTATTTAGATTTAGTCTTAGTTCTTTGATATAGATAACAAAGAAGGTTTTTAACATTTCTAGTAAAAAAATCTGTAAATGTAAAGTTTAGTACGTTTGGACTTCAAGGGCATTTTTCTGAGACATGTTTGTGCGCATGTTATTTTAGTGTTTGCTTCGAGCTGTCAAGATCGTTTATTTATTTTGTTCTCTTGGGAGAAATTAGAAATTTTCTTTGTAATTTATTATTTTTAATTTTGTTCGGTGTCATAAGGCTTTTTGAACGCATGCTGCGGTCATTTCCGTGCGTTATTTTTACCTTTATAATATTGTTAAATGATGCAATATTAATCTTTATATTATATAAAAATAATTTTTTAAAATTTTTTTTTGATTTTTGTATTAAAGTTTCATTTAAATTTTATTGTGATTATTATTTAACCTTGCTTCAAGAAAACAAGTAACATAAAGATATTTTAACAACTTTTCTCAAACAAATTTTGAGTGGCGCCTAATTAACTTCATTCTTTTCCACATTTCCGATTGGAATCCTGAGAGGAAAGCAGTCCCATTTTGGATATAAGCCGACTGAATATCCTAGCTGGATAGATTTGTCGTGAATGGTGGTATAGCTAATTTCCAAACCACAGTTCATAGCAGTATGTTGATAAAATCTCAAATTTCGAATTCACAACTAATTATGAAACCAAAAGGTACTTTTTCATAAATTTATGAAACGATATGATAGAGCTTTTCACACTGAAATGACATGTAGTGGACATGCAGTACACCTGTAAAATTATTAATCAATTATAAATTAATTAATGGCTTACCATTTTTGAAGTTTTGTTCAACGTACGTAAATGACTAAATATTTTTTAATTTATGAAAAAAGTAAGGTATTTTTATAAAATGCTTGCAAAAACCCGGTATGCGTTGCTATGCCGCTCAATTAAAGACATTTTTGTCTGATTCTGGAAAGAGTATATTAAAGCACATTTATTTAATCAACTAAAATATTATTTTATTGTGTTTCTTCCGAATTTTATTGAGCGGCTGTTTGCGAATTAAAAATATGGAAATATTGAGAACTTCAAAGATATTATCATATCTTCAGTTTTCGAAGCCTCACCACATGGAGGTCGCTGCTCGAAGCACTCGCCGGTGAAATCCCATATCATGCTAGATCTGCCGTAGTTTTTAATTTCCCCACCCACCGTTATATTTTAATTTTTCATTCCTTTATTAAAGTGCTTTGGGATACACTATACTTTTAGTTATTCTGCCTTGGGCAAAAATGAATAATAGTATGAGTTGTCCTACTCGTGATCTTGCAACATAATTGACCATGCGAATAGTATAGATTTTCCAGATTCAAGCCGCACACTTCAAGCAATTGGCCTTGACTCTTGTTTATCGTCATTGCAAAAGCAAGACGAAGGATATACGTAATAATTCATTACCGATACTCTTTTGTTAAGTGTTTGGAATATTTGTACGAAATAAAGAAACAAAGTATGTTTGATGATGTTCAGAAACATACACGCCAAATTTAGATTATCGAACGTATGTTAGTACAGGTGATTACATTTGCCTGTAATTGGATTCGCTATATTGAAGTAGTATCCGTCCTGCCCTTCCTAAAAAATTATTGGATAATGTACGGCATCGCAGGATCGATGTGTTTCAGCGACACGTTGAATCATATCGTTCCGTCAATAAATAATGTTAAACTGATCTTCCACCATAAGAATGACCACTTCGTCAATAGTTGGTGAGTTATAGCGTCTAGCATGCTTCTCGGCTTTTAGTTTGTTAGTTAATGAAGCCTGCGGGAATGTTGACATGTAGTCATAACTGTCTAGTTCATACTGCGAGAAGTTCACCCTACTGAACTGACATCTCTAGACGGTTTCTCGAAATTGGTTAAATTTATTAAATTGACAGCCCATTCTGTCACTTGATGACAACGTCAAAACATATTTACCGCACACCTCAAGCTATTGATTTTGACTCAAGGAAAACAAATTGTTTCTTATTTTACAGAAACCATTGCCGGCATGTTAACAATTTTCCAAAGTTTCATCGCAATCAGATGAACGGTATAGGCCTATACGAACCGAACGAGTTTTTATATACTAGATTGATATACAAAAACAGCAGGTTCAAGCGGTGGTTATAACATTTAATATCTTAGTAGCAATCAATAAATATATATATATATATATATATATATATATATATATATATATATCTATATATACAGGGTGTTACTAAAATTTAGGGCTGGCTATACATAGACGGTTTCTACAACTAAAAATAAGCAAAAAAGTTTAAATAAATTTGTGTCCTATAATGTTTCGTTACTGAGTTACGGCCACTTGAAGTTTTTCGTATTGCATGTCCGACACGTGTGTATCTCATCACAAATTATCGCGCAGACGCGAAGCGTTCGTATTGCATGTTTGAACAAGTCGCCGACAAGTGAGTAACTTATTTTAATCATATTCAGTAGGCAGTCCGTGTTTTTTGCTGTCAGTCGTGAAAGTTGATTAAGTCATTTGTGATTAGTACTGTTTTCTAATTAATAGTATAAAATGGCAGATTATTCTTTCGAAGAGATGTCCGACATGCATTTAATGTATGGTTTGGCACATTGCAACAGAGCAGATGCAAGAAGACTTTACGCAGAATATTTCCCAAACCGACGTTTACCAAATGAAAAAACTTTCGAAAGGCTTCATATTAGATTAAGAGAAACAGGATCATTCAAACCAATAGTCCGAGATCGCGGCAGACCACGAACCACAAGAAATTTGGAATTGGAAGAACGTTTGTTGGATCGTGTTGAAGAAAATGCAGGTGCTAGTACTCGAAGAATGGCATTGGCGGAAGATGTCGATCATGTGACTGTATGGCGTATTTTAAGAACTAATCAGCTTTTTCCTTACCACCTGCAAAGAGTACAGGGACTTAGTGAGAATGATTTCCCATCACGAAAAGCTTACTATGTATGGTTGTTACGGACATGCGCCGCCGATCATCTCTTTCTGTCGTGTGTACTCTTTAGTGAAGAAGCTGGCTTTACAAGAGATGGTATCGTCAATTTTCATAATTTACACCAGTGGCAACAAGAAAACCCTCATGCTATTATTCAGTCCAGACATCAAGCGCAGTTTTCATTTAGTGTGTGGGCCGGAATTATTAACGAATTTGTGATTGGTCCTTTTGTACTTCCACCACGACTTACTGGGCAGAATTATCGCAACGTAGAGTGGAAGATGGATGCCACCAAATTCGAAATATACCAGGAATTTTTCAGCAACTGAGGCAGTCCATGATACGACGAGCTGAAGCTTGTGTTGCTTCCCGTGGAGGTCATTTTGAACATTTACTATAAGAAACATAAGAAACTCCCGTTTTCTGTAACCTTTTCTAAAATAAAAAGAAAAAAACCTCAAGTGGCCGTAACTCAGTTACGAACCATTTTAGGACATATTTTTATTTAAACTTTGTTGCTTATTTTTATTTGTAGAAACCGTCTATGTATAGCCAGCCCTACATTTTTGTAACACCCTGTATATATATCTGAAAGTTTTATAATTACTTCATTATTTTTAGAAAGATAGTAAAATCTAATTATAGAACTGCATGCATGTTTATACCCTTACCTATCTATCGAAAACACATATCTGAGAAAAATCAATAGGAAGGAAATTTATTCTAAAGTGTATGTATGAGAAATTACTTTTACTGTACGATATTTTCAACATGAACAAGTTGGGCAACTAATCGCGTTTTCTCCCTTATTGACTGCCTTTATAAATTGATACAAAACGTTTATAATCAGAATTAAGTTTTGGAGCAGAATTGTGTCATTAAGTTTATAAAATATGAATCTAATTCGGAGGGAATTACATTAGTATGCTATACTAAGGGCATTTATTTACAATACTTTTTTAAGCTTCGTAAACATATTTACTTAAAGTGTACATAATGTAGTATTTGCTGGAGAGAAGTATAGTTTGATATTTTCTTTTATATTCCCAGTATTCATAGTAATTTTACCAATGTTTCAAGTGAAGTAGCTACTTACATAAACGAAAAAACATAACTACGACAGGGTACGCTCTGTTCATATATTTATTTTCTAAATTAATAACATTTTAAGATATGCAAAAAAACTTGTTTCCTCTTCAATGCAATTGTATTTTTACGAATAACTAAATTACCTTCGGCGTCAACTTAAAAATTATTTTCCATGTACGTACGTGTTAATCGAGTTGAATCTTATTACATCGCGAGTAATGTTACTGTTCTTGGAATACCATAATGATATAATGAATACATTGGAAACTAAAACTGTTTAATTTTTTGCTAATCTAGTGCGGTAAAAGTGGAGGATGAGTAAATTTATAGGAACTTTTAAAAAAGTAGAATAAACAGCATATGAACAAGCATATGAACAAGGAATCAAGAAAAATTTTATTTTATATATACAAGGAAAGAAAAATTGTGTAAATAAATACATAAATTAATAAACACATAGCCTACTGATTTAGAGCCAATTCCATATTTTACTACTTTAGGCAAATTTGGTTTAAAATCAGCAGGATTAATATTATTTCAACAAGTATGAATTTTAGAGTTGTTTTAGATTTTTTTCTGTTTTCTTAAATTTCTTGTTGAATTAATTATAATTTCATGATGATGATAATAATTTATTAAAATGAACAAAGCATTTGGATTAATTTTTTGTTTAATGATTGGTTTCAGCAAATATTTGTAGTGAAATCAATTCCTGTGTCCTTTTTTTGCTAGGATAAGAAATTACAAAATATTATGTCTTATTTTATACATAGATTAATCCTTTTAATAACTTTTATATTTGTCAAAACATCAAAATATTTAATTACGCACAACTTGTAATATTATTTATATACTTGTAATAAGTTTTCCATGATTAGTATTCTAAAATTAAAAAATGTGCAAATACCATTCTCAGATTCGAATCAAAAAGCTGAATTAGAAATTTTTGATGCCTTAATAACTTTAAAACAGACGAACACTCTTCCATCGATGTTAGCCCAACAAGAATCATCGTGTAGCATTTCGTAGAATACTTCACAACTTCTGTATTTGTCAAAACATCCAAATGTTGGACTATATGCAAGTTGTAATATTTTATATTTTTGTATATCTAAATAAATGCTTTAAATTAAGAAAAAAATTCGAAAATATAGTTTTATTTCAGCCTTTACTTGATAAAATTCCATTATAACTACTATCTGGATAAAATATAACAAATTTTAATGAATATCACTATTTTTAACTTCACAAAGTAACAGTCATTTCACTCACACAGGAGCTTCGTCGGACAGTTTGTTTTATTTTATCCCGATAATAAATAGAAAAAAAAATACATGTTTCAAAAAGCACTTCTAGACGTTCCGATGCTTCGATAACCAAAAGAGAATGATCAAAATTTATAATATGGTGTTTTCTAAATCTAAGCGAAATAAACACGACTTTAGCAGAACAATATTATTTTTAACGTAGTTTGCTTTATTTCCTCTTTCATTTACTGAAATTCAGTAAAACGAAATATGATTTCAGAAGAATAATAATATCTTGAATATAGTTTGCTTAATTTCATCCTTCATTTACTGAAATTCAGTAAACCATGATTCAAGATTTACTAATTTTTAGTAACAAAATTAAATATAATTTAATCCTAGTTTTCTCAATTCAAATAATTCGTCATGATTTTCAAGTTACATACTTAAAAATTACATTGTATATTTATTTACAGCAAAAAATACCAAAAAATATATATTCTAAATTTCTTAAAAATCGTCCTGCGAAATATTTGATTCAATCACTCAATCGAAATTTTCGGTGGTAAATTTACTTATGGAGTTAATTTTATGTTTAATTCTTTTACATTTTAAAATAAAAGAAGCAAACATAATCTGAGACATAGACATTTTTGCAGAGGTTAAAAATATTTTAAATTTTTCAATTATTTATTTCAAGTTGCTCCATATATACAATAACTTCATAGCGAATCATATTGTGATGTGCCTCATGGGACGTTACGTCAGCCGATGACCTAAGCGGTAACGTCACCGGCTGTGCACGCTACAGGACTTTTCCGAATACTCTAGACCCGGATTAATCTAGTAACAGCAATGAGTATATAGGCACTCAAGGGAAGGATGATTCATTCAACCAGCGATCATCGTGAACTAAATAACGTAGATATAAATGTGTATATAAATAAATACTTATAGTTATTGTTACGTATTACTTATTCTTTTTATTAAACCAGTTAATTCTTAATTACCGTGTGCTTTATTAATCGAACCCGAACTGAAGAATTATCACTATGCTATTTGTTTTTATTTGAAATGTTTCTATAATTGAACAGATTTTTATTAAAATACAGTTTTCGCCACTGCTAAGCTTTAAGCGAGTAAACCAAACTAATTTTTATTAATTTTATTTTTTTTATATTCTAAATCGATTTAATCTGAACAAGAAGAAGTTAAACAAAGGTTTCCTATTTATTATAAAATATATTTTATGTATAGATTATTGATAATTTTCAAATTGTAACTTGGAATTGACATGTTTTCTATAATTCAGGCAATTAAGATACATTTATTGCTTGTTGAAATCAATCAAATGAAATGCTGATTTATAGCATGTCGATTTTTATGAAGAATTTTTCTTAAGTGGTTTTTATTTTTTATATTCTGATACATCAGTACGAATAATATTATTTTATTTCTCGGAAAAACTATAAGATTATTGCAACTAAATGCGCATAATTTATGAACAATAATGTACAAATATTTTATAATAAATCTAATAGATCTTTACCCCGCATCCTTTAGCGGAAATAATATCAATATTAAAAGTATTTTCTTTAAGGAAAATCGTAAAGAAGAGCATTTTATTTCATATTTTTTTTTAACTTATGCCTTTAATCCAGACATTTATACATTTATACAACATAACCTTTACTCACAGTATATGTAATAGTATATGGAATAAAATATACGAAAAAATTTGCTATTTATATTATAAAATAATACTCGGATTAATTTATTGGAAAATATATTAAAAACTAATGATGGCGCTTTATTAGTAAAGGCAGTGGTTACAATATTTATTTTAGAAGAATGTTTATAAATAGGTACGGTATATTGTCGAATTTTACTATAATTATATAGTTAATTGGAAAGCATGAACGGAATTACAATTTATAACTTTTATTATTTAAAATACATTTTTATTATAAGAGCAAAAATTGATTTACGACTTGTTTATTATATTTTCATGTAGGTATATATATATCGAAACGTATTTTTTAATTTTATTCATAAATTAAAAGAGATCATTAGAAACCAACACTTTACATAACATATTTATTTTAACATTATTTTGTAAAGATAAGCAAATTATATGTAACGTAAGTACTAATTTAAATTACAATTTTGTGTCCGTCGCAGTGAGCCTTGACGTGAGTCGCCATTTGCAAACAAAACACACTCGCCCGTGTATCGGAAATAAAATCGATGAACGAATTCTCTCCTATCGTGGGAGCTGAGGTGGGAGCGACGACATTCAATCACAATCCTCCGCAAAAACCACGGATAAAGGCTACAGAAAATGAAAAAACCCGCTGTAAAAAAAGAATAACCGATATGTTTTAGCGACTATCACCGCGATACTACATTTGCTCCTAGGACTCGTTACAAAAGCTCGCGTCGTCTTAATTAGAAAGACTTCCTTGTAATTACTACCCGACTAGAACATGCTATAAATGAAAGCGCTGACGACGCTTGCCGACGAACGCGTCGTTCATGACGTCGGCGGCCATATTGGCCATGCGCTGTGGCGCACTCTGGTGGGAGAATATGCACGATACGCGATGCTTTCTTAGTTTCTCTAAGCGCTTTTATACGCGAATTTTGAAGACACTTCTATCCGTCCTTGTCCCTAGCATTGGAAAATGCTAGAAGGGAGATGAAATCATTTGAACTGGATTTTATGTTAGGATAGAAAGGCAGCGTGGCACACACATACATAAGATGATGTGAAACAAATTCAACATGCCATCGTCATTCGCCTGTTCTCCGCTGAACTGATATGGTTTAGCATCTCCTTTCTATTCCTTACCACTCTACACAAAACCATTGCGAATAAAGTTTTAAATTTTACTTTATGACTTTTTATTTTCTTTTCTATGGCACGCGAGTTTTCTTAACAAACATACAATTTCTATTTATCTTTTTTTTTATATTTTTGTTTTGTTTACATAAATTATTTCCAGTTCCACCTTTTGTTTGAAATGGAAGGCGAAAAGTGGTGTTTATCCCGAAGAAGTTTTCCAAGAGAGTCCTGCAAGCAAAGAAAAGGTAGGATTTAAATAATAAATTTAAAATCGTTTTAAATAAAATGAAGTATCTTATCTAAATACTGTGTAGTTACGATTATTGCATGATTTCAAAATAGCATCCTATTAAATTTAGTCACTATATGCAAAATTCTTATTTTATTGATAGTAAAACATACAATTTTAATATTAGAAATTAAATAAACTAAATTATGTCTAATGTTTATTAAAAACGCATTATTTTTTTATTCTTATTAGCTTAATATGCATAAATATTTAGCGCTAGCTACTGTTTTTGTATTAAAATTTAAATAATAAAATATAATTAAAATAACTGAATTACCATAGCCATAAAATATTCATATATTCAATATACTTAATTAATAATTATGTTTCCAGTTTTATTATTAAAATATGTATCTACGCAATACAATAAATAAAAAAAATATAAAAATAATGGTATAACATAAGAAAGCTACGCATTTTCTTCATGCTTTTCATTACTTCGATTAAAGCATAATTAAATGACTGAGAAAAAGAAAATAATTTATTCGCCATTATATTGTAAACAAGCTCGTAATGAATTTTTCAATATAAACCGTCGATATTAATTTCAATAATTAGTCTCATTATAAACACCTGCCGTGAATGATTGCGATACGTTACGCGCACGTACCGAATTCGCAACGCGAATCACGTTTAAATGCGGTACTCTAGTACAATTGGCCCAATTAAAAAGTCATTAATCGCCACGGGGACATTGACACAGTTACACAGAAGCCCAGAACGTCACTGCCGTCGCTAATTGAAGTCGTTACCGCGAATAAGTCCTTGGATGTTGGTGTAGGTCGCGTACTACACAGCGTCGAGACGCAGACGTCTGTCTGGCGCGTACTAATCACGGACGAACGGACGACTAACGACCAATCAGAGAAGAGCCAGGCGTCTGTATATACTTAATAACCTCCGGAAGGAATGTCTTCTTCTCACTTTCATTTCCTCTTCGTTCGTAATTCGCTTTCACTTTACTGAAAATCCTTGGCGTGTGTAAACATGTGTCATATGCTTTGTTTCTGATTATTTATTCTATGTGTATTAAGTTCTGGGAATCTGTTTTGTCGAATATAGCATATTTGCCTATAATAGCCTTTCTTGTTTTTTCCGTGCACATCTTATTCGCAGACATTTATGTTTTCTACGAATTCTCTAAACATCTACTTTATGCACTAGTATTTATTTTATAAATATTTACTTAAAACAAGAATTGAAGTTAGAGGCAAGTTTAACTTTTTAAAAATTAACTTAAATTAAACAAATAATCTATTGACGTTCAACATATCCTTACTATTAAAAATGCTTTTTTTAACATTCTTGTAAACAACGAGGAAAATAAAGAAATTTTGTAAACATCCAATTTTAATTATTGTCACAATGAAACGACTGAAATAGTGAGTTTTCATTTTCTGATCTTTTCGCAAACATTCTGAATTCAAATCTAACAATTGATTTTATTTATTTATTACGAACATTCTTTGGGATCAAATAACTTGGGATCTTTTTTTGATCAAATAAGATTTTAGTCCAATTTAAATTGTAGCACATATTCATAATTATTTTATTCCTGCAGATACTTCAAATGAGGCAAGAAGGCGTCTGTGCCACACAGGTGTGATAAAAATTTCTTTAAACATTGTCATGCAGTTTTACAAATTTGAACAGTATTGCGATTATATATCCATAAATAAGCCTTTCATATGAAATGAAACTAAATCATTGCTACACCAATATTGGTTGAGAAATAGTATCCCAAAGTCGATGATATTTAAAGTCCACTTTTGTAGAATCTTCTCTCGTATTTAACTATTGTAAATTATAGTTCGCATTCTTTTCATAAGGGCTTTATAATATTCTTTTAGGTCTCAGCTCCATTTTAAACGAAAATTTCTTAAAGCTCGTCTCCACAGATTTATTTTGTTCCGTATATTCAACGAATACAATTAAAAATAATGGGTTGAAAAAGCTCGTGCTTTATCTATACTTTTGTGAGTGGTTTAAATTTAAAAATATATGTCACACAAGCAAAAAATAGAATTAATTGAAAATATTTTATCTGGAATCTTATTCAAACTCAAAAATATTGCAAAAATACGAAAGCAAGTTTTAAATTTACGTTAACTTAACAATGCTTATAGTTCAAATTTATTTTTTTTTAAATATCGTTAAAGGCTTCTAGGCTTCCGCGGTGGTTGTCCACAATTGCTTCTTGGAATCCTGGTTTTAACCACGTTCTTGGCATTACTTTCTTCCTGGCCGCTGTTTAGCCCACTGTTGTAAGAGACAGATGAAGATGTCCCTTGCAATAGTAGACGAAACGGCGGCCAGTGCGAAGAACGCGATTTCAGTCTGAAATCCAAGCAGTAATTACTTAGGTCAGAAATTTTTTGAATGGGATGTTTTTGGTGAACGTTATCTTCTCTAATCTGCTGAATCCAAAGCTTATCTCCATTTCCCTGCATCAGGTAAAGTTTTTTTTTTTGCAAAATACAAATGCAAGTGTATTCTCGTTATGCAGTAAGTCTGTTTTGAGGCTTGTTTTTGACGAATCAATCAATAGAAGCCATAGATTAATCATATTCTATTTCAAAACACTTCATTAGAAATTTCCCTCTTTCGAGAAAAATTTAGTGAATTCTCTCTCTCGTTGCCTGCACCAGGGAAATGAGGTTCCAGGTGACAGCGGTTTTTATTTCTTAGTATTGGCCCCAGTTCCAGTGCCAATTCAGTGACATCTTTCGGAAGGCCTAAATCTCTAACCCTTGCACTGAGAAAAAAAGTTGGGGTCTCACATCAACAAAAGAATCGTAACTAGATTCGTAACGGGGTGGTAGTGTGTTTCCATCCTCAGAGTCACTCAGGATATTATTCACACTAGAGAGTGGAAGTGCAATTGCTGTTTTAGAACTACGAGCCACTGGACGAATAGTTGAATTAAGGCTTGGGTAAAGTATTTCTTTATTTTTTTTATTGAAACTTTTCACATCTACCGAATAGAAATAGCAGTTGGTAGTGTGGTTTTGCTGTTCACGTTACAACGTAGGAATGCCAGAACGAAATAAGCGCGTTTTTACCTGAACAAAAAGCGAAGATTTTACTCGTACCTTTAATCGTACTCGTACCTTTACTCGTACCTTCTGCACACCTTATATGAGGCCCAGGTTTTCTCTTGATCCCAAGTTTCAACTTGAAGTAAGCAAAATGTACATTCTTCACGAAATCACTTATGTTTCTTTCTTGATTTTTAGCATTGTATTTACACCATAAACAACATAAAAGATGTCAGGAGAAATAACACAACCTCTTGGGGATTGTGTTATAATATGTAACTAAAAACACGAGTACAATCACCTTTGAATGCAAAATGTAAACTGAGTGCTATACGGCAACCCATCCTGAATTTATTCATCACTTTGAAATATGATCAAATCTAACAATATATTTGTTTGCATATATATAAGACTATGAATTTCAGTCCGGAAATTGCAGCCGCGCGTTGAGCTCGTAAGACTTGTTTTGTGGTGAGTCACTTAATTTTCTGTTGGCCTATAAGTGTGTTCTTGCCTTTTTCACTATTTTTCGCCATTCTTCTGAACTTAACGTTAGTGATCTCCCTGCTATGGTCCCCAGGTCTTTGATATCATCCACTACTTGGTCCTCCCACTTAATTTTTGGTCTACCTCTTGTTCGTGCTCCATATGGTCTCCATCTTGTAATTCGTCTCAACGTTGAACCTTATTTTCTTCTGTTGACATGCCATTACCACCTTATTCTCATCGATTTAATCACTCTTACCATGTTTTCTCTCTCCAATAACTCCCGTATCTCATGATTCATAAGGCTTCTACGTATAACAATCATCTTCTTTCTTTGGCCCATAAATTCTTCTGATTATTTTTCTGTTAATGCTTATTTCCTTATTTTTCATATATTTCTCGTATCTATAGTATGCTCTGTTCCCTGCTTGAATTCAATATCTCACCTCGTCTGTTTTCTGATTCTTGCTATTTATCATGGATCCTAGGTACTTAAATGTATCCACTTTCTCAAAATTGTAATTCCCATCGCCGC
Organism: Melolontha melolontha; assembly: GCA_935421215.2. NCBI lineage: Eukaryota > Metazoa > Arthropoda > Insecta > Coleoptera > Scarabaeidae > Melolontha > Melolontha melolontha. Next base: position 90,703,249 of record OW285235.1, read on the forward strand.
CTCTCTACTTTGCTCAATGTTTGTCTTACGATTCTCATATACTTGGTTTTCACTTGGTTTATCTCAAGTCCTCTCCTTTTGCCTCTGAGTCGAGTCTCAGCAAGGCTTCTCTAAGATTATTTAGATCTCTTGCTATTAATGCTATATCATCTGCATACGCTATGACCTGAATTGATTTTTCAATAATAGTCCCGTTAAAATCGCAATCTCTTATAATTTCTTCTAAAGCTATATTGAATACTGTGGCAGATAGTCCATCTCCCTGCCGTACTTCCGAATTGAATTCAATCTTTTTTGATATACCGTTCTGCAGCAAAACTGCTGCTCTGGATCGTTTCATTGTCCTTTTTATTAGTCTTATCAACTTCCTAGGTATTCCTAAATTTTCGGCATCTTTAAATATCGTACCACGTCTCAGGCTGTCAAATGCTTGCTTAAAGTCAATGAATAATATTCAAAGTTCGATGTTTTGTTCAAAGCATTTCGCTATAATTTGGTTTAATATATATATATATATATATATATATATATATATATATATAACAATTGCTCTCAAAATACTGACATCTGCTTTCAATAACTCACATCTACTTTCAAAATAGGCATCTGCTTTCTAATCTGACGTTTGCTTTCATAACTGACAGCTGCTTTCAAAACAGACATCTGCTTTCAATAACTGACATTTGCTTTCACGAACTGACATCTACTATCAAAACTGACATGAGCCTTCAAAACTGACTTCTGCTTTCATCTAGATATCTACATTCAATAACTGATATCTGATTCATTAACACTGTTACTTTATAATGCATTTCTAAATAGCTTGAACCTAGGTCTATTGTGGCTAAGTGGTAAAAGCGACAGTTCGGCAAACTGTAGACTTGGGTTCGAGTCCCAACGTAGACCTTAAAAATTTCGTATGATTTGCTTTGTAATTTGTAGACAGCAATGTTTATATCCCCACTTACTATGCAATTACATACATTCTAATTTGATATTTGTAAATATTTCATATATAAGCCAAAAAACTCCAATAATTTATTAATCGTTATATTTAATAAACGGCTAAGAAATTATCTAAACACTTATATATATATATATATAAGGTAAACTTAATTAGTCGGCGATTAAAGGTCTGGTTATTACTTCAAAGTGTATATATTTAAAATAATCCTATATGTTTCGGCAATGATGCCTTTGTCAAGGATATAAAAAATATTTTTTATATCCTTGACAAAAGCATCATTGCCGAAACATGTAGGATTATTTTAAATATATACACTTTGAAGTAATAACCAGACCTTTAATCGCCGACTAATTAAGTTTACCTTATCATACCAAGGTCACGAAAATACTATTTATATATATATATATATATATATATATATATATATATATATATATATATATATATATATAGCGTCGATAGTTACTAAATCCCAGCTGACATTCCCAAATTAATTCCACTGTCTGATTTTTCACGTTTTCATATGTTGAGGATGTCACTAGCTTGTAACATACAGTCAAAAGTGATATTCCACTATAGTTTTTGCATAGCATTGGATTTCCTTTTTTGTATATTTGTTTATACTCATTCCTAATACCCTAGCAGACATGTGTAAACATGCTCAACCTAGTCTGTAAGATTCCTCACTTTTCGCTAAACGGGCGTTTCATTCTAAATAAAAACCACAACGCGAGTTTTGCAAGGACTGACGAGATGGAATTATTCCAGTATTTTTCCGGGTTTTAGAAAGTAAACTCTGTCTCCGAGCAGGTACTATCTAATTTCTTCTACATTAATTCGCTCCCATGCTAATTACGGTGTTTTAATCCATTACCTTAATTTGTCCCTGGACAAGAGATTAAGAAATTTATACATTTTTGGAGATATAAATACAAAGTTGTCCTATTAAATACAAATTAAATTCAAATTTATCTAAATTTAAAATTTACCCAAATCTACCATATACTTATACTATATACTTATGATTCGTCAGTCTGAAATAACATTCCTGACTAGGAAGTGCTTTTTATTTGTGAGAAAGCACGGAAAGCTTCGTCAGTTTGAGTGAACGTGGAAATCAAGTGCAAAAGTGGTGAAATATGTTGGCGATGTTCAAATCGCTCTTATAAGGCAAAATTTTATACTGTAGGTACTGAAAATTTAATTATGCGCAATAAAATAGAACATAATCATGAAAAAAATCTGAAGAAACTAAACAGACAGATAGTAAGTGCTAGTGTTAAACGTAAATTAACCGATAACATTTGTGAGAAGCCTTCAAAAATAATACATTCAGCTCTAAAAGAAAATACTGGTCATTTCAGTACTATTGCCGTTCAAGACATTCATTACATCCGCAACAATCTATATAATAACAGAAGAAAATCTCTACCTCACGTACCGAAAAATAGGGCAGAAGTTATTAAATGTGTTACAACATTGAATATTACGACACTGAGAAAACAGAATTTTGTCTTTATCGTCGGCGAAGTTGAAAAAATTGTCGTATTGTCGTAGTCACAATTTCCTAACAAATGTGACTGTTTTATGCAATAGTGAAAAAGTATATGTCGACGGTACATTCAGTTAAAATGATCGGGACAATTTTCTGCAGTTATTTACACTGCATATATTAAAAAATGGGTATTATATTCTACTGGCATTTCCACGCTAAATTTAATACTTTATTTAATAATTTAATTTTTATTCTACGCATTCATCAATTTTTCATTTTATTGAAATTTTGAAGCAGTTTCAAACAGAGATTTATATTAAAATTCACAGTTTATTTAAATGTGCAAGAATACGAATTTTTATAAACGTTAAATGTAAGTGTTTATATGTATTAGTGCTTGTATAAAACACAAGCAGGCATTTCTATTCCATTCTTAATTAATAAAATATCTTTTGTGGCACTTACTGAGTCTTTCATTTCTAGCATTAATAAATATGTTATCTATAGATTTTAAATAAATGATGCATACTGCGATAAAGTCGAGGACGAATTCCTGAAGCTATTTTTGTGGACCTACTTACTCTTCTCAGGGACAAGTTTATGTATATTTTTTCCAGTACGTTCCAGTCTAACTAATTATTTAATTTTATCTAGGGGGACGAGTTTAGGTACGTCCAGAGCCACAAAACTAACAAATTTTATAAACAATATGGAAGATTATTCATTGGTAATTATGCTTTTGTTTAATATTATTTTATAATAATTTCAAAACATTATTTGTTTACTCTTAACTGTAAATATTTATAGTACATTAAAGAAATAATGTCTATATTAAATCAAAAAAAGTATATGATTCATTTGTAAGATTTTTGTATTCGAAATTAACTTATTTATTTTAAATAGACTTAAATAGTTTATTTTGCATGAAATCAAAAAACGATCCAAGCGTTATAAACTATATGCGACGCTGAGCTTTCTTTAGAAGCTATCTACATACGAGTATATGCCACCATTACAGATCGAATTCTTAATTTTAAGAATCGACCATCTAAATTTTAACTTTTCTAAATTTTAATGAATTATCTCATACTTAAAGAAGGATTTTATTTTAATTTCATCTGTATCAAAATATTTTATGTATTTAATATCTTTTATATTTGTTTTCTGTTTTTTTAAACTTGAAATAGTGCCCTGAACTTTCCCTATTTTCGTTATTATTAATTCAATGTAATTAAATACACAAATCTAACAAATCTATAAAGGATACGTGTCGGTATTAAATTAATTGCGATAAGTAAACTAATGATTTAAGTTTATGAATATATAGTGAACATACCTTCATTGAATAATCTAAATAGAAATACGAAAATATTAATTTTGTTAACTTAAAGCAAATTTTCAACTCAAAATGTTTAATTTCAATATCATATATCTTAATTAGCGACTTACGCTCAATTTTCATACACACATCAGTAATACGTGCAAAAAAGTAATTCCTAGAATTATTACCACACGTTGTAAAATAACAACAATTAATTTATACAATTAAAAGTGATTAGCTACTTAGCGATATCATAATAATGCTAGAATACACAAAGTTGGAAACACATCAAACCTTACAATTTAACTCTAATGTTTCAGTTTAGCTTATAAGTAACAGCAAATCATTATTTTTATAAATTGTGGCGTAATTACAGAGCATGAGAAAGAAATTCGTACTCTATTAGACGGAAACGGAATATAAAGGTAGTGTTGCTTTGATTTTATGTATCATGTTTTAAATTAGAAATTTTAATTACTTAGTATTTACTAATTAATTATTTCGGATTAGACTTGAGCTATAAAAATAGATACAGCCACGGTCTTTTAGATATTTAGTTAAACATAAAAGAAGAATAATTACATTTTTACATCTAATTTACTCTTATCTGAGAGGTAATTAAGTGATTTTAATTTTATAGAGAATTTCATTTACAGTACATTCTGTTAATGAAAGTTTAACTTATTTCATGTTATTTAATAGCCGGAATCTATACTGCATTTGTTTTTATTTATATTTTTTTACCTAATTGAAGGGTGCAATATATCACTTTTAAAACGAATAAGATTAACGTTATTGTATCCGATATTGCTCAAGTACTTTCGTTGAACAATATTTTTTTGATTAAAAGTAGAAATATGAAAACAATATGTTCATATTACGGCATATACTAAAAACTAGAATAAAATAAATAGTTGGAAGGTAAATGTTTATATAAATTACATTCTTAGTCCAAGGATTACTCGATAGAAACATGTTTAGACGTCACAAAGCAATTTTTCTTTAATAAATTTAAAAAAATCGTTATTAATATTAAAGTCCCATTGCTGTACTAATCTGCCACCAAAATTCCTCTCACTGTTTACGAAATCATTCTCTTTCGAAAATTCTACCTCCACATTCAAATTGAACTGTCGTACTATTATCGATTGTTTGAATGGGCCAAAACACATTCAGACTACACAAAGGCAAGTCAAAACTGCAAGGCCGCTATTCTAATACTTGCTAACTGGTACAAGTAAGCATATTTTGAAGTGCTTGGGCTGTATGGGCGTGAGTATTATCACGCAGAAGGATATCATCTTTCTGAGGTTTCTGGGATGTTTATTCTTGATGTTGAGCCGTGAGTAACATTAACAGTTGTCAATATTAATATTGATTCCTTGATTGACAAAGGTTATACTTGTCGAAACTTCATTATAACGATAAGAAATAAGTACTAAACGTCTAGTTTCAAAATTTTTTATTGTAAATCCACTACAATATTGTTTCGCCAAACAATGGCTCCATCAGGTGAATGAGAAACTGGTATAAGTTTTTTGCAGTTTCTTATCCATCTGATGAAGCCAATGTATGGCGAAACAATATTGTGATGGATTTACAATAAAAGTTTGTGAAACTAGAAGTTTAGTATTTATTTCCTGTCGTTAATGTTGACTCCTTAATCGTGCCCTTTAAAAGCAGTAATTTTGGTAATTAAGAAGCATCGTTACTTTTCCTGCTGAAGGCTTAGATTGACATTTTTGCGCCTTTGCAGATTGGGCACACTTTTAATGCGTTTAGCTTCTACTCCGTAATGACAACACCAAGATTCCCTATTGGCAAAAATTTAGTATAACAGGCTATTACCTTGTTGCTGATAGTATATCAAGTACTGTAATAATAAGGCTGAAAACATATTCAATCAGTTGTCAATAAGAAGTCGTGGAATTCATTGAACAGTAATTTTATGATAATCGAAGCAATTAATAATGGGGCGAGCAGTTTCAACTTCGAAGTCAACATTTGATCAAATTCTCTAACTTTAACGGACACATTTGCATTTAAATCAATCTCCAATTATTCATCTGATGCCACGAGCATGTCCTGATTAGGACAAATTTTTAATAAATTGTCTCATTCATTCAGTGACTATAATCACCTTATAGAGCTTTCATTCTCGTATAAATTTCCATTGATTAACACCCTTTAACGGCCAAAAATTAAGTAATAACACACGCATTGTTTTTTGGTGGATTTTGTATCGTAAACACCATTTTCCAGCTTAATCACAACGTTTAGGAAGGAAAAAGCAGTAAATATTTTTGTGACATAACTAGTGTGTACAAAATCAATACAAATAGCTTAATTTTTTGTTATGGTCATAGAGTCACAATAGCGCAGTCTGAACGTGTTTCTATTGAATAAACAGTAGAACTAAAATACTTAAGTTTTAGAAAGAACTATATGCTGTCTTTTTATATTTAATTTAAAACAGTAAGGTATCATTTATGCTAGAGTGACATGAATATTTTAAAGTATGTTCGATATCTGAGAAAAAGAAAACTATGAGTCATTTGCATCACTCTAGTAGGGTAGTTATTTTTTACTGTACAGTGTCCTGTGGTGATAGCGTGTGTCTTTTTTTATTAAAAGTGACACGACATATTTTACATTACTACTTTCAGATAAAATATAAAGCTTTTAAAATAACAGATTGGGGACTGTCAACTCGTTTCAAACATTTGCCCAATATGTTATCAAGCATTTCGAGTATTTTTCTAACACAGTAGCACAGGGTAACGCAAACATATTTACACAGTGCATTCGTAAAGTATCAGATACATTCAATAAAAATTAGAAGGAATGTTTTTAAAAATACCCTCGAACCCGTCGATTTTTATTTCTAGTTTAGAGTTTTCTTACGTGAAACTGAAATATACAGGTGTCTCTAAAAACCGATATAAAGTAATTTTTTTTAAAACATAAAGACCAATTTTTTTATTACATAATTAGAAAGGGCAGATTTTTTTACATACGACAAAGTAATTTTGGATGATGTTTACATAAGAAAAATTTGAAGTATGTAATATTATCGTAAACATTAAAAACGAAAATATAATCATCTAAGTTAAATGTTCAAATTGAGCATCGTTAACAATCAAACAATAGCCAAGGCGATTAAAAAATTCTTTTCGAACGTTGTCGATGGCATCTGCGGTAATGTTTCCAATTTGTAGGCGTATTCGTGCTTTGAAATCTTCTAAGGATACCGGTTCGCGCTTATTATTAGAAATTAGAAACATTACTGCAGATGCGATCGACAACGTTCAAAAAGAATTTCTTAATGGCCTTGGCTATTGTATGATTGTTAACGGTGCTCAATTCCAACATTTAATTTAGATGATTATGTTTTTATTTTTAATGTTTAGGATAATATTACTTCAAAATTTCCTAATGCAAACATCATCCAAAATTACCTTGTCGTATGTAAAAAAATCTGCGCTTTCTAATTACGTAACAAAAAAATGGGTGTTTATATTTAAAAAAAGACTTTATATCAGTTTTTGGAGACATCCCTCTATATTTAAATTTTACGTAAGAAAACGCCAAACTAAAAATGAAAATCGACGGGTCCCAGGGTTTTTTGAAAAACTTCCCTTTTAATTTTTATTGAATTTATACCCTACTTTACGAATGCACTGTATAATAAAATGATTTAAATAAGGAATCTATATTAATATCTGTGTTATTTACATTGTTGAATGTGCTCGATGTTTAAAAGTTTTTTACAAAAATATAATTTCTCAATCAGAAAGGAATTGTGTAAGTTCATTATACTTAAAAATGCATGTATAAAATATCATTCCTAATATTAATGTTCGGTTTCTAGAATATTGAAACCAACAGGGAGATAATTAACCTACTTCTTTTGAATATATCTGAAACGCTTAATGATGTGGTACTGATCATGAAACTTTTTCAATAAATTGGTAGAGAGATCACACTTAGTGCTAATTTCCTATACAAATCCCAAAATAATTGCTGACATGTGTAAAATGAACCTACTTAGATTATATCTGATTGAAATAATTGCGTGATTAAATGTATGGATAACGAAAATAAAGGAAGTGTATGTACATATGCAATTGTTACTCGCGAAACATAAATTATACAAATAAAGATTAGAAAATTATTATGTAATTCATAGTGATATGAATAGATATGTATTTACGAGGGTAGGTTGAAAAGTAATTCACACATGCTTGTATAACGCGAACATAAACAATTAGCAAGATGGACAAAAACAACAAAAACGACAAATACAATTCTTAAGCTTCAAAATCATATATTTATGTTTCTACATACTCACCGTTAAGGCTAACACATTTTTGCCAACCTGTAACAAGTTTTTTTTCATTCCGTCACTGATTTTTCCTACTTTTCTCTAATGCAGGACTTGACAGCTGCCTTCACCTCATCGTTCGAGGTGTAATGATTACCCTTGAAGTCTCTCTTGAGTAGAGAAAAAAATTGAAATCGTAAGGCGCAAGATCTGGGGAGTAAGTAGTTGCGAGAGAGATGTGTGGACGATCGTTTTCATGTTGAAAGATTATTGGTTCCAGTCTGCATCTAACACGACAAACTCGACGTCGGAGGTGTTTTAGAGTCTGTATGTACCGAGAAGAATTTACTGTTGACTCTCGTTCCAGAAAATCGGTCACATAAACTCGGTGAGCATCCCACAACACAATCAAAAGACGGATGTCGTTATTCAGCGGTCTGTCTTTTCTCTTCCGGATCGTAATGATGGACCCACGACTTGTCCCGCGTCACAATATTTTTAAAAAAGTCGTCTCCTTCGTCACGGTAGTGCTGCAAAAGCTGCTCGCAGCATTCCAATCGACGCTGTTTGTTCTCGTCTGTGAGAAAGCCTGATATCCATCGTACATAGAATTTACGGTATCCCAATTGTTCAATAGTGAAGCCGACACGTTCCTTGGATATTCCAATATAGTTTGTGACACGCTTTTGGGTGTTCGACAGTCATTTTGAATCAGATCGTCGACAAGTTTGCGATGTTTATCGTCTGTAGCAGTGATCGGACGTCCCCTGCGTGTTTTATCTTTTGACTTTTCCAGGCCATAAGCATCCTTTAAACGACGATGAATCTCACTAGGAGTCACTTTCTCAGAAGTCAAAAATTCAATAGCAGCGCGCTAATTAACTCGCGTTGACATAGCACCAGAACACGTCTCCATACTTTCGCTTCTCAAAATACAATGGATGAATTTAACGACCTCAAACCTGTGCATGCGTATAAAGGGGGATATCACTTCCATATTCCACCTAGCGTGCTTCTGAAGGTCATTTTGTTAGCACTGTACAAGCATGTGTGCATTACTTTTTAGCCTAGCCTCGTACGAGTATATGTATATCTAGATTATCCAATAATTTGCACTGTCGTTATGAATAAGGTAGTTTTTGTCGCAGTAGTTCATTACGAGCAAAGCCGGGCATCGAAGGAACAATAAAATAGAAGAGGAAGAATAAAATAAAATAAAATTTTAGATCATTTATTGAGAATACTCACTCTAATGAAAATGTAAATAATAATATGACGTGATTGCATCTGTGATTCCGGGCTAGAATCGCGTTATTAGCTCTGTTTCTTTCTTTGTCGAAATTTCGTCCACTATTGCATCGACCACCTTCAGAGCGGCTGCTACTACTGTTGCTGCATTGAAAACTGTTTCAGTGTAGCAGCCCTGAATATATTTTATGCAAGAGTGGGCGAAACGTCGCCAAGAACAAGGACGTGATTCCAGCCCGGAATCCCAAAAGCAATCATAGACAACGATCGCAGAAGTCTATAAATCAGAAAAACATAACGTATTCAGTTTCTTAACTGAATAAAAAATGAGCTTCTTATCTCATCTTACTTTGATACTTTGTTAAAAGAAAATGTAGCTAAAATTGGAGGTGCTTTCTTTTTTCATATGCATAATTTCAAGAGACATTTGACCAATGTGGTTGTATAAGATTTGTTGTGTTCAATTAATTTTTTTTCAGGATTTTAAAATGGCTTCAATTTTAGAACATAAGATTTTTTAGTCCAAGCTTATTTCCAGTAAAGAATTGTAATAAGAAATTTGCTATTGGATTTAACACAATATAATTCCTTCTTATGGGCTTACTTAAAGAAACACCATATTGACAGCACATCTGTATTGAATTTGAATGAAATATTGTAAAAAATCGAACAGAAATACATGCAAATTAACCACAATTATATATTGTTATAGCATCTCGTCGGAAATTTTGAACGCAGGAATTTAAAATGTATTGATCAAGCAAGACAACGTTTTGAACGTTTATTGTAACTTTGACTCAATAAAATAAATTTAATTTAAATCATTAATTGATTAAGGAGATACCTCGAAAATTCATTCTAACGTTAAAAAATAAATAATAAATCTATATTTTAAAATATTTATTTTAACACATTATTTAAAATAGGGTATGTAGAACACAACTTCATATATTTGTGAAAGTATCTCTCCAGAGACGCTGATATGTGTTTCATCTTACTATAGAATCGTGAGTACGCCACCGCGGGAGAGGTACGTTCACAATAACATCAACCTTGCTATATTACAAAAGTTATTAGGACAGAGCGTAGAAGAATATTAAGCGCTGCTCATTGATGAACGCCAAAATAACTATCACAGTCTCCATACTAAGTTCAAAATTAAACCAGGTGCTTTCATCTGACAGATACAACGGCAACATTCCAGAAGCTGTATTAACGTGCCTATACTCTATATCGAATAAACCGAATCGTATATAACAAAGTAATTTGAAACATACTTGAATACTTAGGTTAAACCTCACAAAATTTTTTATAAAACAAAAACATGTTTAATTATATAAAAAAACACAATCCAAGTACATATATTTGTGAAAGTATCTCTCCAGAGACCCTTATACGTATTTTATCTTACTACAGAATCGTCAGTGCGCACAAAATTTTGTGAGGTTTTAGTTAGTTAGGAGTAAGTTACAAATTACTTTGATTTATTGTAACCACTACAATATTGTTTAAAATACATTTTTGTGACGATAAACTTCTTACCTCTTTCTTAACGTTAAATTTAATTTACGTATAACGTGTTATTTTTGTTGCATGTATGAAAATTCAAAAACATAAATATTTAAGCAATTTAGTTTAATTTAAGACATACTTCAAAATATTGGGGTATATCAAAGACAATTAGATGAACTTTTCAAGTGAACATATTTTAAATTATTTTATTCCGAAATTTTGTGCAGTTACTGCTGATACAGCTAATCTAGCAATAGGCAATGACGCACAAAAAAACAGCAAACAAACTATAAAATACCTATTATATGATATGATGAAACTTAATGAACTAAAATCAAATCACCCCAACTTTGCTAGCAGAAACATAAGAGGTATGATACCTATAAGTATAATGTTTATAAATAAAATTGTGGCCTATGCAGCTACAGCTGCATATGTCGCTACAAACTATAATTAATGGCGCATGTTTTAAGAAAAAAAACGCTATGTTGCCTCCAAAATTCAGAAACCTGTATTTTAATATTGGCACGTAGTTCTCAGCTTTCAATGTGCACTAAAGTCTTGATTTATAATCTCTGGGTATGTGGGTATTCAGTTTGGGGTTGAGTCACAAATATAAAGCCTTACATAATATTTTTAATTAACCTTGGTACGAAATACTTAGACGGTTACAGAGATCTAGGAGTCGAGAATGAGGCCAGTCAAATACGAAGATTCACAGGCGATGTTTATAACTCCAACAGAATAATGAATAGAACTTAATTATACGAGCTTGTTTAGAATGTTCATTGATTAAAGACAGAGCAGAAGATATCAATGTAAAATTTTGTACAAGTTATAGGAAACTAAATGATTTGGGTAAATTCTACATATTAAATTTTGGAATTAAATTAATGGTTGCTCTTATATCAGTTTAAAATGGCATTTCATGGCTTTAAAGAAATTTAAATGCAATAATAATTTTAATATTTAATTACATTTAGATGATGGAAACTGTCAGTTTTTCAATATCAAATGCACTTCTTAGTTAATGTGTAGATATTAAACTTATTAAACTGTGTATTTATATATTTTTAAATTTAGATCAATTTGAATTGAATTTGTATGTAATAGGTAGGACAACGTTGTGTTTATACTTCCAACAAAATATAAATTAAGGTAATGGATTAAAACACCGTAATTAGCATGGTGGCGAATTAATGTAGGAAAGATTAGATAGTACCTGCTCGAGGATGAGTTTAAGGCCGCCCATACAAACGTTTAAATAATTTACAAAATTAAAAATTGGAATACGCTAATACAGCAAAACCTACAAATAAATCCACTTTCGTCATCAACCAGAAACAATGATAATTGTCTTATACATTACTAAATTTATAATTTTATTAATCTAGAATATATTCTATGTATATAATAGTAATTATAGGATTATTTCGATGAATAATATTAATTAAAAATTATAAATTTGGCGCCATTTCAACTAGTTTTATTAAAAGGATATTAACATAAGGTGTTGGGAATCATGAAAATTCATTTACACGTTACTGCTGATTATTTTTTTAAATTTATGAGCAATTTTAAATAATGAAGAATCTTTGAAAAGATTACTTCTTCAAATGTACACATGTGTATAATCATTATTTTAAGTTTTTAGTATTAAGCAATAATTTAAAAATATAGTAAGTTTATTTTTCATTTTTATAATTAAATAGTTAAATGGTGAACTTAAAAATGTAGTTTATTTACTTATAGTCACAAAATACATTAGGTTATTACTTATTTTTCTTTAATGAGAATGTTCTTAAATGGCCTTTAGAAAATTTGGCCAATTTAGATATAAATATAACCTATAAACTCCACAAACCGTAAATTTTATAAGTCGACATAAAAATACTACAACTCTTGTGGGTTAACATGGATATTAGTAACGAAAGTGGATTGATTAGTGCGTTTTGATATACATACAAATTACATATGAGAAAATGGGTCGACCATTAGTTTGTTCCTGTTTCTTATCATGTGAATAAGTTTTGTACATTTTGGAATAGAGTACATTAAATAATTCATAATCGAAAATAATATTAAGATAAGACTGAAATAAAGAACCAAAACATAATTTTACACAGCAGATTATAGTACAAAAATGAGTAGAAACGCATTAAAAATTGATGAAAGCAATATAGTCACATGTGAAAAATATTCAAGGTGTTTGAGGTAAGATAAACTTCCTGTAAGCTGATATTAGTTTTAACCAAAAAAACTTACTGCGTTAATGGCACTTTGAATCACTAATAAAACACAGTAACATCAATAAGTAGGGTAAGTCGTCTATTACACCTGACCTTGTGTTCAAACAGTGCTATCACAAACTAAACGATTTAAATTGAAGTTTACAAGACCACGACATCGTCAACACGAGATAACCCTTTATAAGGGTGTGGCTAAAAAAAAAATGAAAGTGGGGGTTCATTATAACCCCTTCGATAAAATTAAAATTTCAAGGTTCACCGGTAGGTACACCCATCTGCATATCGCATAAATTACCAGTTCGAAATGAAAAAGTAGAAGTCCGGAAAAAAAGGATCGCTGCACATATGCATTATAATGCAGTCGGATATACCTACCCTTACTGCTTAGTTTAGAAAAAAATATAATTTACCCTGAATGGAATCTTAGAGAGGCGACCCTTTCAACACACGGAAAAAATATGATATAAACCATGCTCTAGTGGAAAAGAAAAATGTGTTTTATTATTAAAGGTCGTCGCGGACAATAGGAGGTTTGTGTGTTATGTGTATAAGAGATTTGTGTGTCCCCTTGTATATAGGATGGAGGTTACACATTGCCCTAAAAGGGTTGATGCCACAAAAACTACGTATAGATAATACTTCATTTCGAAATGCGCCTTTTTTTCTGTTCACATACATCCGTTGGAGAACATTAGCATAGTGTTGTCTACGACCTAAGAATAATAACTGAAAATAATAACTTATATTAAAACTCTTCTAAGAAATTGTTATATTACATAGGCCTACAATAGTTTTCCCCTTTAAGATCTGAGTAGCGTTTCCTATTATTTTTAATACGCTGATTAAGAGGAATATAGTTAAAAAAATCAAGTTAAGATATTGCTTAAAACTGTCGCGAGAGTTCAATTCGAAAAAGTATGAAACTTTTTAGACGAGTTCTAACTAATTGTTAATGCATTTAGTGACTCTTCTAGGATAATAGATTAAATTCAGATTCACAATTTGTTAAATACTACATAATTAGAATATGTAATTCGTCTTTATTACGCTAAAATGGTCGATTCTAGCCTCTCTTAAGTAATGAGACTGTTAATATATGGGTCGTTAAAATTTGTTAATGCAGTGTGAACATATCGAAAGTTTTCAATGTAGAGAATAGTTAGACAAGATACTCTGTGAATTTAATTTTTTTTTGTGGATGTAATAGGCACTTGAAATCACCTACTTTACATATTAATCTAGATATGTGAAGGCTTTGAATAAAGGGCAGAAGGTTTCACATATCTGTATACAATTTTCCCATTATTGTCAGACACTAAACTGAAAGAACTAATTAATAAAGAAATTAATGAAGAATGAAAAATTCGATGAAAAATTCCAAATTGAGTTAGAAGCATGGAAATCTTTTAAGAAACTGGTGAAATATTTCTTAGGGAACAATAAAAACCCTGATTATAAAGAAAAGCGGCAAATATGATTGGAAATTTTGGCTTAATAGGCTGTTCTATGCATTTCCTGGATTCGTACATTGACTAATTTCCCGAAAATTTAGGAGCCGTTAGCGAAGATATGAAAAATAAGTATCAGGCAAGGTGGAATAAAAACATGATGCAAACATGTTGACGGACTACTGTTGGCTGCAGAGGCGAAATTAGCCAAACCGAAAATTTAAGATAAAATCTCAAAATAGAAGCTTTGGAGCAAAAAGTACAAGGTTTCACAAAGCTAAGTGACGTGTTTACGCAAGAGGCAAGTAATCGTTTATCAAATTTCAATAGTTTTTAAGGTCTAGAATTAAATACTTTTTTAATATATTTGGTAAGGGGTCTTTTTTGCAATTTTCTTCCAATGTCTATTCCGAAAAAAAATAGACGTGATGGAGAAAAACTGAACACATATTCGTAAGCAGCACATAAAAATACTTCAGAATCAGTCATCGAATTCAAAAGGGGACGTCATGACTCCAAATTTGCAGACCTGTGTTATTAGACTGGACTCAATCGGTTTTTCCTGTTCAACCATCAACTTGATAGCTTCTTATCTGGAGAATCGATCCAGTTATGTACACAACGGATTCTGTTCTAAAACCTTTACAGATACTTCGGGGGTTCTTCAAGACTCAAGCCTGGGGGCTTTGTTATTCAATGCCTACATCAATTATCTGCTGCTTCGACTGAATTGCAGGGTACTTTCCTATGCGGATGACCTGAAAATATTCTCTCTCTCAAATTGTTGATGTGTCGGATTGCCGTGCCTTACAGAAGAGCCTTAATACTATCAACAGCTGGTGCAATGCCAACATAATCGAGCTGAGTATAGCCAATTAGTGGTGACTTACTCAAAAATTAGCAGCCAGATAATGTATGACTACTCTTTGGATGTTGTGTCTATATCAAGACATGATAGTTTTAGTGATCTGAGTATTATTTGATCCTCACCTATTATTTGCCAACCATATTAATGCTGTTTGTGCCTCTGCATCATGTTCCTCAAGTTTTCTCATAAAGTCTTGTAGAGGTTTTTGTAATGTGTCAACCTTTAAGACACAGTTTTATGCAACTGTGCGCCAAAAACTGGGATACGCATCTATTATCTGGTATCCATACTATAGAGATTCTCAAAATACATGTCATACAGAGTCAGTTGTATTTATTCACCGCGTTGAACCGATTATGAATAACTACTACACGCATTTCAGAGTTTAACATCGCGAAGGGAGATAGCCAGTACTGAATTCCTAAGGAAACTAATCAATAATCGAATAGACTCGGCATATCTTCTTTCGACAATGGACTTTCTAGTACCGGCGTACGCAACACGTTCTATAGATGCTTTCTTAGTAACCAGGGCTAGAACGAATATATTGCTTTTCTGACGCCTGTTTTGTTTCTCCCCTTAACCGTGGTTTTAGATGGATTGTGCATTGTAATGCCAATCAAAACTTATTTATTTCTACGATCTCTCCATTTCACAACAGACATATCTCCATACATAACATAATCATAGTCTCCATTTTCATCCGAATGTATTTGCGATATATTTATGGAAAGTGCTTGTGATTGGACTGAAGAGTTCCGCAATCAAATAATTGATACGGTAACATTTGGTAAATAAGGGAAAAGACGAAAAAAAATTATCGAAGTAGACACAATATCTATCCCATCTAAATGATTTAGTGAGATTCAAAACAGTTCTTTCACCGAGGCCTCCTTCCTCATTGTTGGTTCTGGAGTTTTCCTTGTACTCGTATATAGCAAAAGCGCAAACATATCCTGTCGAAGTGTTAGCTGTCACCCACATTTTGAAACCTCTTGTAGTAGGTTTCATAGCCCTATATTGTCTTAATGCACTTCTTCCTCTGAAACCCACAATACCTTGGTCCACAGATAAATTACAACGTGGATTGAGTATCTTTCGAGTTCTTTTGTAAATAGCTTACCAGAGGACGGATTTTATACAATTTATCAAATGCGGGATCAGTTTTATTGGTTGATATATTTTCATTGTTATTTATGTGAAAAGATCCAAGAACTTTTCAAAATCTCTTCAATGTAAAGATTTCGGATATTCGAGATACAAAAAAATTTGCTAGACCAATATAGACGTAAACTGGGAAGTTTGTGGAATCCCATTGTAAGGGACACACCTATAAATACTTTCATTTCATCAAACGAGATATCAAGTGTAACAATGTTTTGTCAAACAAAAAGGTTACATCGATTTACGATTTCCAACAACAGTTAATTGCTTAGAAAGTTTGCCAAAATTTCCGAAAGTGAATTCAAATTTACAGCAACCGCAGTTACAAATTGTTTAGAAAATACTGCAGCAGATAAATTTTACGGAGATTGCAGTTATAAACGTCAGGTACATTTCTGACATCATTATCGCTGGCCGAGATCTCCACATCGCGAAAGCTTACTGGTTCTCTCAACAGAATATGCATTCCAGATTTTTTTTTGGAATCACGAAATTGGGGTCTTCTATGGAATCATGCTAGTCAAAGAAAAACGACTCTAGTGCTAGACTGCGAGTTGCAGGCAACCGTAAGTTGTCTTGTTTTTTGGGATAAACAATGTAAATCGTCAACGGAGTCGCTATCCCTATCATTATCTGAATTAAACAGAATAACTCATCAGAGGACATTTGCTGTAAATCCGGCAAATAATTTTTATTTGCCATTCTGCAATATAAAATAAGAAGCTCAGCTGTAACGGTTAGATATTAGCACGTGGACAGACAAGTGTGAGGTTAGAATAACAATTGCAATAAGAAATTGCAATAACATTTTAGCACCAAGATATATGAGGAAAACGGCGAATGCATAAGATTAATAATTTATGGGGGGCTATATTGTTTTAAAATTTACGTAAGTATAATGTTTAGTTATGGCATGAATAAACGAATAAAGTCACTTACCTATTCACAAACAATTACAATACACTACGTTCGTCGAAATAAGAACCACATATTTATTAACGTGGAATGGGGACACTATGTGGTTAAATATACAACTAAAGTGCGCTGAATACGTACTCCATAAACATAAGGTACAATATTACATAGAAAAGCCTACCTTAAACGTCTTTAATGGACGTGATTGAAATATCGACCACAGATCTATAAAGTGTTAACTCATATCCTGTTAGATACAAGTAAATTTTTCTTCTTGGCGATAACAATATTTATCCTCTTAATTCTATTTCTTATCTCCACACTCCTTCTTTTATTACATATACTTACTAAATATCGAAATCTATAAATGGTTAGAAAATGTCTTTTTGAAAGGTTATCGCTTTATATTGTCTTATTTTATCGTATTCCGTCTTACTTTTCTATTGTTTTCACACAGAAATTAGACCCGTTGGAATCTGACAATTTTAACGAAGAACTCTGTGAAACTTTAATAGGGGCAAATATTGTTTTAAATAAACTTAATAATCCCACCTTCAAAACACTTTCCCAAAATATGCTGGTCGAAATGTTTCTGATGAATCCACCTTACGCAAATATCATGTTTCTAAGTGGCACAAGAAAGCTGTAGAATGCATTAGAAACCATTTTTCAAATCAGTTCCTATGGATAAATGCCGACGAAACTGTCGATATATTAGGACGCTGTGTGGTAAATGTTGTAGTTGGTGTACTACATTCAACTATTCCATATAATGCATATGTAATAACAACAAAAGTTATAAATACAGTTGTTGCAGAAACAGTAGCTAAAACCATTTATGAGAATATGCACCAAATGCTTCATTCGAACGACAGGTTCAAAGAAAAAATACTTTTATTTTTCAGTGACAGTGCTGCATACATGTTAAAAACAGGCAGACTAATGTGTTGCATATTACTTGTGTAGCACATGCTCTCCACAGAATCTGTGAATATATCAGAGACACCTTTCCGAAAGTTGATAGACTTGTGTCCGCTTTGAAAAAAGTTTTCAGAAAAGCATCATTGATGAGAGTTCTTTACAGGGAAAAACTGCCATCCTTGTCACTGCCTCCCTCTTCATTAATATCTATATGGGGAACATGGTTGGAAGCTACTAGTTTTTATGCAGAAAGTTTCGATAGTTTAAAAAAATTCGTTACATGTTTAAATGACAATGCTCGAAGTATTTCTGAGTGCAAGGAACTAAAACAAATTCCAAATTAAAAAAAAAATTTTACTTTCTTCAGGAACACTTTGGAAGTTTGCCAAAACTAATCACTTATTTTGAAAATCAAAATCTCAAATTAAATGATGGATTATCCACATTAGATGTTGCTATTAATCATTTGAAAAATATTCCAAGTGACTTCGGATGTGGCCTTCGGCAAAAGAATATTTCCAGTTACACCTATAAACAGTTGCGATGTAGAAAGGACGTTTTCAATCTAAGGATGTATTTCATTCAAGGAGAACAAATTTTACAGAAGAGAACCTTGAGAAGGTATTGCTAGTTAATACTAATATTCCTTTACTCAACTTGAACTATAAAATGAACAAATAAAAATGTATTTCTTATTTTATAGATAACCACCCGTTGGTTTTCCAATTATATAAATAAAATTCAAAACTCTTCAAAAATACAATTTTCAAAAGTACGCCGGTGGGCGATGAGTCATCGGCCTCTCATTTTCCTCCCTAATTATAAAATATGTATGTATTTTTAGATAATACAAGCAAAATGGTTCTTCGGAAATTCAGTACAAGTAACTGTATTTTTATCAAAAACCTGAATCAACATAAGACTCTCGTTAACTTTAATTTATTAGAAAATAACAGCTTATGTAAGAAACATTGAATGTTTTCTCGTTGAAAAAAACTATATTCTAGTTTCTTATGTATATAAATACGATAATAAAACAGCACAAGAGCTTTATTTAAATTAAATGTGACTTCATCGTAATAAATCGTATTTACCTTATAATATTTGAATTATCTATTTCTTTCATTTTAATGTCCGTTAATCTAATGGATCGCTATGTTTCACTGCCGTAAATTACCGTATATCTCCACAAGAATTTTTATTTACATTGTTTTCTACTTAGAAAAAAAAAGAACATCGCACATAAATCAGCACATACGTAGATAATAGTCCACATTATCTGCTTTATGGCTTGCTTTTGCAGTTAATCTTAAATAATATAGGAATATAATTTGGATTATCTACTAATGACTGCTGTTAAATGCGTCATTATCAATTATATTTGAAATGTTGAAAGATTCTAGGGCTCTAGGAAGGACTTTTTAAAATAAATGGACGTTGTATGCGCTGTGGTAGGTGAAATCAAAATGTATACTAACATAGTAGTATAATGCCTTGTTGATTATTTTGTATTAGGACACTTTCATTTTTGTAAATAGTTTGTGTGTGTGTGTGTTGGCTGTATATTTATTTAGCCATTTAGGTACAATTTGCTGTCAGCATTACACTTCTTTATTCGAAGTTTTAACACGTCAGCTACTCTCAATTATTTTCTATTTTACCTAAGAGTTTAACAGATACTAAATCTGAAAAGGTAGAAAGTTCGATTTTTTAGCATATTATATATATATTCTCGTGTACGAGGCTCATTTGCCGAGAGGGACTTCTGCTGTTTGTAATACTTTCGCTATGATGAATATATTGCTTACTTCAGCCAAATTTTAGGAGCTTCCTCTCAAAATTTTGTCCAAAGATAGGTTGAAGAAACTTATATGTCGTTTGAAATAAACTGCTTGTCCTTTTTGTGTTAATATCGCGATAAATAATTTTGTGTGTTAATTAAATATTATTTTTTTAAGTAGAGAAACTATTAAAGAAATTGAAGAGATGTTACATAAATATTTTGATAAATCTGCTCCTTCCAAAGTAATTATTTATAAGTGGTTCACTGCTTTAAAAATGGTCACATGAACACAGAATATACTGATGCTGAGGCTGAAAGAATGTCTGAGACCTTCATTTACAGTAATTTCTCTCTAACTCTAAACCGAACTACTACACAATATTTTGCGTCCACATTTAAATAGGAGTAATCTATCCACAAGCAAATGCGAATTTGTATTACAATTTCAAATAACTGTACGGCTAAGTTCTAACAAAATTCAAGGCAATTTTCTCGTTTATATGTCACCGTAGGTGAAGCCTCGATACATCAGGGAAAAAATCCACCAAGGATAAAGGCACAGTCAAGACAACGGATTTCTTCTAATGAGCCTGCTCCGAAGAAGGCAAAAACAGTCACAATTTGTAGGGGTCCTTGGATTTCCCAAATACAATAATATACCAGTACTATGCTGGTGTAAAACCATGTTTCGATGCCAAACTAAAGATAAAACCGAAAGTATTTATTTATGAAAAGAATTTTGGGAGGACATTTTATCTTCATAGAGGAAATTCCATAAAGATTCATTCACTAAAGAAACCGCACCAGATTTAATTCCGAATTAATTCCTCAAAAACGGGTTTTGTGAAAAGAGACAAATGAGAAACCTATTTTGACGAGCTTCCAAAAGTAACTTTTTAGATGGTTTAAAAAAATTGGAAGCCCTCTATGCTACCAATTTTTGAAAGTGTGGGGATGGGAATTTTTTAAAATAAAATATGTTTTTTATATTCAAATAAGTATTCCATTGGACGGCCATTCTCCCGTAAAATTAATCTCATCTGGATAAATTATCTTGGTTCAGTTATTTATTTAAATTTAGAATTTATTAACTATTAGTTGAAGTTGTTTAGATTTAAGGCAAGTAGTTATAATAAATACCAAAAGGAAAAAATTGCGAGTGGAAAAACTAAAAATAAAAGCAGAGGAAAAAACTAAAAGCAATCAAATAAATTTTGAAATAAAAAAATAATTCCAATAAGACTAACTTGAAGAAAGCTAATAGGTACTGTATTGGGATTAAAGAAAAGCAAAAAAAAAATCAAAGGATCTCGGTCGGATCTATGTCTTAGCTAACTGATTTCATATTTTTCCTGAATTTTGAAATCAACACTATAACATTGTTTTGCAAGATAGATTCATGTTAATGTGATTGCATTTTCTTTGAAGAAAGGTAATGTCATGATCGACCTTATATATTGTTACTATTATTGTTGCTGATGTTATCATTATTATTGTTACCTACTGCAGTTACTATTTTCAAAATTATTATTGAAACATAGAAACAAGAAATATCCCTAATCACAATACAAATTAATAAGTTTTAAATACGATTTCAACAACTAAGTTGCCATCTTCAGTAGAACAAACTGAAAAAGAATAATAGTGTTAAACGTAGCGTAGCATATCTTCAGAGGTAAAACCTTTGAAGATATGTCCCAATAGGATAACACTCAGCGTTATCCCACTGGTGATTTGATGAAGATCATATCTTCAAAGGTTGCACGTTAGCCAAAGACGCTATGTTTAGCACTATTTTTCTTTTTCAGTTTCTTCTACTGAAGATTAAAACTTAGTTGGCGAAATACGTATTTAGAATCTATTCATTTGTTTTGTCGTTAGCGATATTTCTTGTTTCTATCTATTTCAGATTTAAGGTTCCAGCCTCTACCAATTCAGAAAATTATTTCTAATTTTTTTCGTGAAAATCTAAATATTTTTCAACTACACACATCAACATAATCTAAGGATATCGATTTTTATTTTATTTTCTTGCTTTTAATTTGCTTAATATTTTGTTTTCTTTCAAGTAACCTATAAACAAGTATCTGTCAAAAGTATTCTTTAAACAACCGCAATTAATTGTTGAATCTTAAAATGTGTTGAATTTTAATTTTGTTTTGTTACTTCTTTCACTGTTTCCGTGTTATCTAAAAATTGATACCCACTGGTATGTGTAACCGTAAATTGTGTTAAAAACAAACATGAATTAACAAAAGAGACGTCGTTATTTGCACTCTGACGAAATGAATAGGGCAGTTGCAATGCTGGAACTTGAAGTAAAACAAGACGTAACGGAGCAGCTAGGTTCAACACAATTGAAGCGCAATTAGCCGACTATGGCGACGTTACAAAGATACAGGTAATTCCAGAGAACAACATCTTTGAAGAAGACGAGACACCACTGCTATTCAGGACCGATACATCACTCTTCAGGCTCGCCGACAGAGTTCAGTAACAGTTATTGAGTTAAGATAGCTTGTCCAGGCAACATATAATGAGACAGTCCACAGCCAAACCATCAGACGTCGTTTAAGAGAAGCTAATCTTCACTCCAGACGCCCTCTTAGGGTTCAACCATTAAGCAGGAGAAATCAAGGAGATCGAGTAAATTGGACTCGGGAACACTTAAACTGAACTTGAGAGCATTGGTCATCTATACTTTTTTAAGACCAGATACTTGCAAATTAAAAGCCAGGTAACGGAGCAAACAGCATACCCAAAAAGTATACAGCTGATTTCGTTTGTCTAAATCAATTCTTAATTGCCGGTAAATATACTGCTCAAAATCGTACATAATTAAAAGAAAAACATTATTATACAAATCTGGTGTGAATAATATTTTATATTATTAAAAATACCTTTGTATTATACAAAACTGATGGGGTTTACCTACTCATGTATGTTTCAATTATTCTGATAAAAAACATTATTATATATTGTTAAGCTTTATTGACCAGATTTGTATATTCACAGCGTAATTCAACTAAAAACAGTACAAAATTAAAAGTAAACTCAAAAAGTTCTAATAAGCTTAAGTTTGCAAATACGAATTTTGTTAACAACGATATAATCTAAAATCTTGAAGATGTTTAAATTTGGAAGGCTATCCTAAACATATCATCAAAAGCAACTAGTAATCATTATGATCTACACGATTGTTTATTACTGCCCTAGTACGGTTATGTATTGTTAAAATTAAATTATCAATCTATTTCGGTGGTATTGCTCTCCATTCTATTTGAAGAACCTTAAGGTCTCGGTGACCATTAATGTGATCATTTAAATTTGTAACCGTCCTTTGTAACTTATTCCACAGATGCTCTAACGGATTCGTATCCGGAAACTGAGCAGGCCACTCTAACAACGAAATGTTTTGCGGTTCTAGCATATTCACTACTATTCGAGCAACATGTGGACGCTCATCTTGCATGAAATTGAAATTTTCTCCTACTGTTTTTGCATATGGCACTACGACAGGTAAAATGACCTGTTCGACATAAACTTGACCTGTCATATTACGTTCAATCAAAACGGGATCTGTTCGTCCACCAATACTTATGCCAGCCTATACCATAATTATACCACCTCTGAAAGAATGAACTTCTTGGACTGCATTCAAATGATTTATGCGTCCTGGCTGCCTCCAAACTCGAATTCTTCTTGTATCATTGTACATACCAAATCTAGACTCATCAGAGAACATTACAGATGACCATTGTTCGTTTGTCCAATTTCGGTGATCCTGTACCCATAAAAGACGTTCTCCGCGATTACCTCTTGTTAGAGGTGTAATCTTGAGGGTCGTCTAGATCTTAAACGTACCTCATGCAACCTACTGCGAATAGTTTGGTCGCTATCAGTACGCGATATGTTTGGTTAAACTGATTTTGTATCTGCCGAGCAGTCCAGGTTTGATTACGTCGGGCAATAGTTTGGACGTAACGGTTTTGTGCTGCCGTTTGTAATTCGACCGTTGCCACGATGTTAATTATGTACTTCACCAGTATCCCTATAGCGGTAACATAAGCGATTTACGAAGCTTTGGTGACTCGGCTGCAACTTCAGCTTGACGCCACCCAGCTCGCAACATGCCAATAGCACGTAATTTTTCTTCGCGCTGTAAATCACGCTTTTCTATTGATAACTACTGCTCAAATTATACACAAAACTTAATGTTTTTAAACTCTGCAGCAAGGAACGCAAAGCAGCAATGTAGTTAAACGGAAAGTGACAAATAACGCCGTTCTGACAACTAATAATGTTAATGTTAGAAGCAAAACACAATCGCTCCATTGTTAACAAGATAATATGATAAAATCTTTGTGCATATTATTTTTGCTCGAAATATTTATATACAATAAGATATTCTGTTTTTACATCTTATTTTTAAAAATATCCCTCTACGATTTTGAGCATTGTATATCCAGAATATTATTGAACTTGTTGTTCAACAATTTGCAGAAGCGTTTGGCCAAAATTTAAGCCTTGCACGACCACATGTGGTAAAAGTTGTTACCAATTGGCTCAATGAAGGAACAATTAAAATTTTTCCATGGCCAGCTCAATCCCCAGATCTCAGTTCCATTGAGTGTGCTTGGGATATGCTTCAGAGAAGATGCCTGCCACATATGGATCCTATACAAAATCGAAGACAGGTGCAAGAACTGCTTTCACGGCAATGGAATCTTCTTTCACAAGAAGACTCGGACAATCTTATTATGTCAATACCAAGAAGATGCAGGACGGTTTTAAACTCCAGATGAGGTCCAACTCTTTGTTAAGTCCTTAATCATCAAAATTATTAATTCAATATAAGATTTAATTTTGAAATTTTATTAAGTTCCATTTTTTTTAGAATTTATGAAAATTGTCATTAAAGTTGTTTAAAATATTGTTTTAAGTTAATTGCATTCGTGTTATTTAACTCGACATAAAATGTGTTAAAAGACGCAAAAAAATATTTTTTTTAAAGGCATAACTAGATTATGTTGTGTGTATTTAATACAAGTGCAAAGTTAAAAGTTAAAATAAAACCTTATAGTTCGTTATGCCGTTGGTCTTTCCATTCCTTCATCGTTGATATATCTACATAATCACCTTTTTAATTCTATGAATTACATACAAGATGACGTGTGAAAAATAACGGAAGGGATAAGTAATTGCCGGACATTTTTTCCTTTACGAATATACATATATAGCATTTGCATTAAACGTTGAATTGATGTATGTATGTGACGGCGAGTATTATAGAAGCAGGTGCCCACACTTCCGTCTTGACCGCCAACGGATGAGTTATAGGGCACCGTCTGCCCACATTATCTCACAGATATCTGGAATGCGTATATACAGGGTTTATTCGTTATAATAGTATATACGCATATTACCTACATACATGTCCTTTAACATAATGCTAACAAATTTCTGTTCTAACGTAATGCATATGTATAACATTATTGCCGGAAAATTTTATGTATCTTTTTAATTTATCAATGAAAGTAATCTTGTTAAAAACTGAATTTTAACTAGTGAATTTACAAAAAATATATAGGTATTTAATCGAAATTCAAATTAGATAAAGGCAGCGAAAAAACACAATAATAAATAGTTCAATTCTAAAATAACACAGGAGTTTGCAATTTATAATATGCAGATGTTTCGTTGGAAGTTTTACTTTGCAATTTTATTCCCATGGAAACTAAAAAATATTACGCGAATTGTTTTCAGTTAGTTTATATTGCACAGGTTGGGATTTCTGGCGAATACTTTATGAAACTTTAAAAGAGGTATTTTGTCAAATGCTTAACTTACATTATTAAGGACATGATTGAAATCTTTGGTGTGATACAAGTATTTTCTTTTCACCTTGATTGCCATATGCCTTAAAGCAACACGTTTTCGAGGCTTATAATACGAAGAATACTTTTTAAATAAGGTCCGCTTTGAACAAGAAGAAAAATACTCTTAATAACATTAATACAGCTGTAGCTATTTATGTATCAAAGCATTAAAGTTTCATTTTCCATTACGAATATGTGTTTATTTGCCGAGACGATAGCCGATATAAACACTCTTAGATTATGAATTATAATATATAATTCTGAATCTACTTTTTCAAACAACTAATATTTATTTTTTTTTTTTCATTAATTGATGTAGCAGACACTTCTTGGTGAAACATTTTGTAATTAACAAATTATTATAAAAACACACTTGGCTATTTCACAATTTTTTATTAGATCTATGTCTAACATATGTTTCGGCTGTTATGCCATTGTCAAAGAGTATCTTAAAACTAACTTACAATACGTGTCCTTTTAACTTTTATACCTATATTTTGTGCTAGGGTGCTGGTTGGGACATATTTACAATCACGTCTATTATGGGAGTGTTAACAAATTCTAACTGTGTATTCGTAATTATTCTATTTTGTTTTTGTGATTTTTTAATTTCTAGTATTTCTAATAAATCTAGTCTTCTACTTTTTATTATATTATAATAAAAAGTAGAAGACTAGATCACAAAAACAAAATAGAATAATTACGAATACACAGTTAGAATTTGTTAACACTCCCATAATAGACGTGATTGTAAATATGTCCCAACCAGCACCCTAGCACAAAATATAGGTATAAAAGTTAAAAGGACACGTATTGTAAGTTAGTTTTAAGATACTCTTTGACAATGGCATAACAGCCGAAACATATGTTAGACATAGATCTAATAAAAAATTGTGAAATAGCCAAGTGTGTTTTTATAATAATTTGTTAATATTTATTGTTTATTAGGTTGCTATCGTTATGATGGCCACCATGTCTAAACCGTTTTGATGCAAACACGGTTCAAACGATTTCAAATATAAATTAAATTATTGTGCATAACACAATTGTCTTATTTAATTGCAGTTATCGAAAAAATATTGTTTGCATCTCGAACGTGAAATGTTTTTGCGTTCTTGAATGGATATTTTGCATGGCTAAAGCTTGGCAAAACAACTTCTATTCTTGAACTCAAAAGTACCATTTTGCGTTCTAGATATAAAATTAACTATATAGTACCGAGGTGCATATTAGATTTTTTCCGAAATCGAAGGAAATTTTAAACTTTTAACGATTCGATTTTTAGGTAATGTCATTTTATGAAAACATATTATTTATTAATATGTATTACAATTGAATAGTTTTCAGTATTAGGAATGTTAATTGGGGCCAATTTGTGGGGAATTTTGCAAAGTCACAGTTGAAGTTGAAGTAAAATCATTTGAAGTAAAGGAACTTGGACAACCTTGAAGCCTTGAAACCATTGACATAATGAAAATTTTTCGTATTGGTTTCATACAACTTGCCGATTTATTTGGCAGTAAATTTGCAATAATCGTACTTGCAATCTGTTCAAGCTACGGCGCGGGCGGTGTGCAAACCATTTCGTTTTCTCCATCGATTTTACGTAACTACTTAATTAGAATTGATTAGAATCACACCACAACATCACAAGTGCAAGTGTTTTGTTATCATTTTATTAATTGTCAAATGTCAAATTTGTTACACTGCAGCGCGCAACGCAGGTATCTATGGATTACAGATGAAATCTGCCTTTGTCGTTAGAGCAAAATGCTATAAACGTCTGTAAAAGTTATTCTTCACTTACTATTTTCCTTTACTTCACAGACGATTATGCTTTATTTCACTGACGATTTCGTAAAGAATGCATTTATTTCACATTCTATATACTTTCATCTCCTTTTCTACATAATTTCCATTTTTGTTAAAATATTTGTCCCACCGTTCAACGAGTTTTTGAATTCTGATGAAGAAGCCCAATCCATGACTGCAGTTTTCACTTCTTCGTCGTCGTCGAACTGTTGACTACCAAGGAACTCCTTTAAGTGCCGAAACAAGTAAATATCACAGAATGCAAGGTCCACCTTGTAAGGTTCTAGTTCTAGTTGTTACCACTCAAAAGATCTGATTAGGCTTTGTGTTTGTGCAGAAACATGTGGCCTTGCACCGTTATGGAGTAAGAAAACACCGGAAGACAGTAGGCCATGTCGATTGATTTGTACGGCAGGCCGGAGTTTACCCAACGTCTCAAAATATACATTAGAATTGGCTGTTGTCCCTCTTGGCATAAAATTCACTAACAAAATCCTTTCCTGCCTCAAAACACAATTGCCATAATCTTTCGTGGTGAAAGTGTCGACGGCGACAATGTACGTCGCCATGCCATTGACTGTTGCTTGGACTCAGGAGTCATGTCAGATACCCACGTCTCATTTCTGTAACGATGTGATCCAAAACTGCGTCTCGCATCGAGTCAAAAACGATAAAGCACAACCCAATATTGTTGTTTCGTGATCGTCATAAAGTAGTCTTGGAACCCACCAACAACACGATTTTCGATATTTTAGTTTCTCCGAAACAACGGTGTACAAAACTGACCTTGAAACCTGTGGAAAATCAATTGGTCGGTCCTATCGAATTCTGTCGTCAACAAACCAAATCAGAGAAGGTCAGCCAGGGCCTGTCTCATTATGCACATTACAACGTCCGTCCTTGAACAGTCTCACCCACTTTCGAACTTTATTCTCACTGATAGCATTATGTTTTCCACATTGGAACATAGAGGGCGCCACTAATCAAATGTCAGTGTTAAAAGTTAAACATCTTTAGTTAGCCTAAATCCTAAGATTCAGTGCGATACGTGTCGTATTGTAGATACAACGAACTGTAAAAGTTGACAAGTTAGTCGAAAAATGGAATTAAACCGTGAAAATTTTCGCGCAATAATTTTTGAAGACAATTATCTCAACATGAATGCCTCGCCGAGTTGGTTTCTGTTTTCAGTAATGAAGCACCACATCAGTCAATTTCTCGTTGGAGAATTTAAACGTTGGCGGATTGGCAGTCACTCAGGAGAACGACGATGCTGTGCGCAAGCTCATCAACGAAGATCGAAATATGACATATCGCGAAATTGAGGCATAATTGGGGATTTCTAAGACCTCAATTCAAAAAATTTTGCATGAAGAATTGTGTATAAAAAAATTAGTTTCCCGGTTGATATAGCATCTGTTAACCCAAGAACAGAAACAACTTGGAAACAACAGCTTGGGTGGATTGATGTCGAAAAAAAACTATACCGCTTCAACGCAGGAAAATATAAAAGCGTGTACAACATCGTGAGTGGTGATGAATCTTGGATTTACTCATACGAGCCAGAAAATAAACGACAGTCGTCTATTTGGGTGTTCCAAGGTGAAGAAAAGCCGACAAAAGTCATCTGTTTTCGAACTATCTCCAAAAAGATGGTCGCGGCTTTCGTTTCGAAAGTTATGTAGCAACAATTTCTCTACAAGATCAAAAAACTGTTATTGTCGATTGGTATACAACCATTTGTTTGCCGCAAGTCATCGCTGAGCTCCGAGAAACCAAACCACAAGGGCTAATCATTCTAAGACAATGCAAGTTCACACACACAGCTCGCAAGACAATTGAATTTTTAATGCAATAAAGCATCGAATTGTTAGACCATCCTCCGTACAGTCCCGACCTAAGTTCCAACGATTTCTTTACCTTTCCCAAAATCAACGATAGACTGCGTGGTCAAAGGTTCCAGTCGTCAGAAGGAGCAGTCGATGCCTTCAAAAACGAAATTTTGACTGTACCAACAAACGAGTGGAATAACTGCTTCAAGAGTTGGTTCGAGCGCATGTAAAATTGAATTAATCTTCGTGGAGAATACTTTGAAAAACAATAAAGTCTTTAAAGGCTATCTACTGTTTTATTCCAGCTCTGTATGTAAGATATAAAAGATATCCCTTGCGTCACCGTAAACTTCACAGATCGTATCATAAGTCGGCAGGCGACTAAATTTTTTTAAATATTATTAACTTTTCAACTCAGCAGACAGACAATATCGCTGCAAATGGCGTAAAAACGCGCTCATAGCATGTTTGGAGTAGACGTGTATACGCACTGCGGCGATCGCGCGATATTCTTGTTCTCATCCACAAACGGACCTTATTTAAAACATATTCCACGCAATAATTATATTTATTGCCCACCAGTCAATACCAATTACAAGACAATAATAAATAATTTAGTTATAATGAATATATACTTAATTATAAATTTGAACTTATAGTAACACACAAAAAAAAATATTTGATTACAGGTATTTACATACATAACTTCGTTTCCCTTAGAATTGTTTAAAATATGTCGGTAATATTCATCAGTTATTCTACATGTATTATATAAAGGTGAGTTTTATCAACAAATTGCTTCTCGGCGTCGGTAATGAAAATACTGGAAAATCTAGATGGACGGGTAGAAACATTGAAGTTGAGTTTGAACAATAGATCGCTGCAGTCAATAATCCCCTTTACTAGTTAATATTGATTGATGTCTTTGTCTCCGCTCATGAAGGGATTGTAAACCATGAGGTTCTAGTAATGAATTATAGTCGATACCCCTAGCAGGATACTAGCCGTCAGCTTTAAACGAGATATATTTCAGAAAACGTCGTTGAATCTTTTCAATTCTTAATTAATAACAAACGTAATATGGTGACAAGACAATGAAAGAATATTCCGAACGGCTCATAATAAACGCAAAATATAAAGACTTTAGAGTCGTAAAGTTCCTAAATTGTCTGGAACTGCGTATTATAAATGCCAATCATTTAGTTGTTATAGAAACATATTGAACGTGATTCCTAAAGCTCAAGCGTCGATCATAAACCACACTAAGATTTTTAAACACGCCAACTTTAAATAAAACTTGTTCGTTAATGTTACATAATGAAGAAATGGTTGCATTTTTTCTAGTATAGGTAACAACCTGACATTTATTGATGCTTAATTTCAAGCCATTATTTCGACACCACTGAGACAGATGCCATGATCTATTGTATCGAAAGCACACAAAAATTTTAATAATTTGGTGGCTTCAAAATCGGTGTATTCGTGCTAAGTAGATTGAAGTATGAATCAATCATATATTTTAAATTCGTTTAACTCAATTTTGAACTCGAACATGTGCAGAAGAGATTTCTAAAATTCTTATCCTTTAAAATGGACAAAGTTTATCCACCTCTTGTTACAGTATATGAAGATCTTTTAAACAAGCATGGTTTTACAGAACCTTCAGCCAGCAAAAATGAGCATAGTGCACGATATCTAATCAAACTTATCAATAATAGTGTAGTTGGCTTCTTGACTCCATCATACATGACAAGTTTATTTAATGCATTTACTTGTTGTTAGTAAAATGAAAAGGAATATTTTGAAAATAATCAATTACAAGCATGAGTATTAACGCCAATGATCTTTCTTTCTTTCTGTCTGGTACTGGTACAATTTTGAATTCTTTTAATTTTCGCCAAATATATAAGCACAATATATATTTTGTGATTCTTCTATTTTTTTCTATTTACTTTTATTCAATTGATTTTAATTTATATAAAGTTTTTAAATCACTGTTCATGTACACTTAATTTTATAATTTTGTCCTATTAATGGTGTACAACTATTGAACAATAGGAACTATTTTTATTAAAACTGTATTAGTTATAAACTATGAATTGAATATATATTCCCTTCGAGGGAATATATATTCTTGGCCTACTATTGAAACAATTTAAAGTTGTTACTCAACATAGTCCCCTCCTAAATTAATACACTTAATACAGTGATCCTGCAAAGCCTTTAACCCTTCTAAAAAAATATATTCTTCTTGGTCTGCAAACCAGTCCTTCACAGCTTCTATTACCTCTTCGTTACACAAAAATTAACGACCTTTTGAACTTTTTTTCAATCGAGGGAATAGAATATAGTCTGAGGAGGCTAAGTCTGGGAAATAGTGCGGGTGTTCCAGTAATTTGAGCCCTAGATCCCGAATTGTATTCAAGGAAATGCGCGATTCGTGTGCAGGGGATTTGCCCTGCAAAAACAACACAACTTTCGCTAGATCTTGTTTCCTTAAATTTCTCTCTCAGTGTAGTTTGTAATTTAGAATAAAAATCTCCAGTGATGGTCAGACCCTTTTTCAGGAAATCTCTAATAATTATTTCACGGATATCCCAAAAAGAATTGAAACAAGAACTTTTCCAGTTTTTCTTTGAACTAGAAGCTTCCTAGGCCTTAAAGAACCATGATGCTTCCACTCCATCGATTTCTGTTTTGTTTCTGGGTCGTAAAAATGGACCCATGTTTCTTCCATAGTCACAAAACGGTTCAAAAAATCTGGATCTCCTTCAAAACGGGCACAGATTGACCGTGATGCTTTGACTCTCACTTGTTTGTGTTCGACGTTCAAGCATTTAGGAATTCATTTTGCAGAAATTTTTTTCATATCTACATCAACCTGAACAATATGATGACTCATATGAAATCTTTAGTGCCTCAGCTATGTGTTTTAGCCCAATTCGACGGTCTGATAATATCATGCCATGAACTACGTCAACATTTTTTGGGGGGTGGCCACCGAATTCGATTTTTACAGTAACACTTTTAAAATGTTACTATTTTTCTTCAAGGAAAATGGCCTAAGTTAACTAGATATCAATACCACCTCGTATGATAGAATAACACTTCACTGGCTAAGAAACTATAAAATTAGTAAAAGTAGTTACATTCATTAAGTTCATAAGTACAATACTATTTTTTGAGAGGAAGCCTGTGAATTAATTTAATAATGTACTTAAAGTAAGATTCTTGGATAAAAAATAAGATAAATGTGTAATGTGTTAAATGACACGATCAAGAAAGATCAACGGTTAAGTAAGGAAAATTGTGAAATATAAATTCAAATATGAATTCCATTGATTTTTTTTTATAGCACGATTTAAATTGATTACCTGCCACACGTGTTAACTTGAAAACTTCTAGAATATCCTAATTACATTAATCATAGTCATTAAGAAGAATTAAGCGTTCGCATTTCAATATATAAGAAGTTTTAAAAAAGTATAGTGGTGCTATTTTTTCTTTATTTATGTTTTTCAAAGAATTTCGAAAATTTTCGAACCCAATTTAGTGCCCTAATAAAAATTTGACTCAATTTAAAGTTTTTGCATAAACGAACATATAAATATCGTGTAGAATAAATGGAACCAATTTTATGTCAAAACATTGATAAATGGATACTACTACAGCCACGCTAGGAATCGATAACACAGAAAGAAAAAAAATATCCCACCCGCCATCCTCCAAAAATGCACATTAACGTATTTTCGCGTAAACCCGAACTCCTGACTAAGTTCGTTAGCGATTCTGAATGAGACCTCTTCGTCTTACACCGGAATTTTCTCTTTCTTGCACCTCACACCCTTTCCCAAACTCATTCATTCGAGCCACACGGCATCATCCCTTTCCCCTTACGCCTGTGAACCCCTCATTCGCCGTTCATCGTTTACAACCAAGGAATCTTCGACTACTAGTAGTACTTTCCCTCGCCGTGTTTTTAAGAGATGAGTTTCCCATTTTAAAATTAAAGAGCGAACAGCGGAAGGAAGTGTAAACTAGACCCTGACCTACAGAAAGGAGAGCCAGAAATGAGCACCCGGAAAATCGAATGCGAGGACGTCATAGGCGCCTACGCTCCACACGGCCTTCTTAAAAGTTTGTGAGAACCAATTTCTTGGGCGGTTGGTTTTTCGACGACGATGCCTCCGGTTATGTAATGAAAGTGTTTAAAATTCTCGCGGTAATACTTTCAAGGCCCTCTTTAGAGATGTTCCTCTACGGGAAGTTTGACTTGTTCGATGATGCTTGTAGATGTAAGAGTGAAATTGAGAGAAAATTTATTGTGGGTAATGTTTATGTTCTCTACCAAGCCATTATGTTCTTTTCATTGCTCTTACATTTTAAAATATCCTTAAGCAATTGATACATAAGAAAACGAAAATGATTTGATAATTAATAAAGCATATAACCAATACATAAATTAAAAATTCTAACGGTTTTCGTTTCATAAACTTTATACACCCTTCATTATGCAGAATAAGATTATGGAATATTTCGTTTAAATTATTATTTATAAATTCTTAATAATTATGGAAGGTACATTCTGTGTTTGGTATAACTTATACACACTCCCAAAAAGAAATTCTTATTTGAAAGATTAAGAAGTTACGCGAAACTAAAAGAACACAATATTTTTAGGTACAGTTATTAACATGAGGATAACAAAAGTGTCGTTGTTCATAAGTAGAAAAAAATAGTAATTTAAAGCATTTTTAGCTTAGGTTAAAACTAATTTTAACCTGAGGGAGTGCCAACTATATAAATTTAATTAAAATTGGGATCTTTTGAGGAATTTTTAGATTATAATTGCATCAAATGACAAAAAAGAGCTAAATAAAATAACAATTTATTTCTGGATAGCCCTTTTACAATTTAGTTTGCTTTTTTTAAAGTGAATTTCTTGGGAATATACACCTGTCGCTTCCGTAGCAATTCTGAAAGTTCTGTTTCATTATGTCGAATATGTAGCAATTTGTGTAACAGCACCTTGTAAAAAATAACATATCGATATTTAGGAACATCGAGTTTATAAACACAATAATACATATATGTCAATACGTGCATGCCGATTCAACGCATATTACTTCCACATTGTAGACTTCAACGTACGGACACTTGTTTCGGATGTTCCATATCCTCATCAACGTTCAACAGAAGTAACCATACCTAGGTTATTCCGCAGCATCTGTCAAGCTTATAACGGGTGTTCAGAAACTTTCGAAGTCAAGTGGGCTCTGAACAAAAAATCGTATATCTTTACTTAAGTCAGAATCTAATATCGAAGATACTAATTTGATAACCTATAAAATTGTATTAAGTAAATGTATCAATCTATCTCAGACATGACTTCATATTTTCAAGGCCTACTTTGACTTCGAATGTTTCTGAACACCCGTTACAACAAATGCTCAAGATATCTCGAGACATCTGCCGACCAAGATATGCACGTTGGCGATGATTAATTATCATATACAGTATGGTCATAAAGTTTGGAACCAAACTTATAACCGCATTATTTTATATTTTAAGGAAAAACGCTCGGATAGGTAAATTTTCTTTTTTAAAACGCCATCCTTTGACATATAATTTTTTTCTATGACGTCATTAGTTTTCGAGTGATGACGTTATCAACACTTTCTTTAAATGGCAACCATATTATTTTTTTCTCGTTTTAGGTAGATCTTTATATCCACCAAATAGTGATATAAAACAATTGGTATGTTGCATCACAATTTTTTGGAAAAAATTATATAAATTTATAAAAAAATACGAAAATTTTATTTTTGTACAAAATTAAAATTAAATTAAAGGAAATACATCTGAACTTAAATTTATTGTAACAGTTAACGTAAATTTTCAAAATGGACCCCACCAACCAACTGACACTGTCCCAGCCTAGTGTAAACACTTCGTATACTCGCCTCAATTATGTCTGGGGATATTTGTGTAAGTTCTACGCGAATTCGTTATTTTAAATCTTCTAAATTGTTCGGTTTGTTAAAATACACTTTCGATTTCAAATAACCCCACAAAAAAAAGTCTAACGGAGTCAGGTCAGGAGAACGAGGTGTCCATTCTATGGCGCCTCTCCGTCCAATACATTTATTGGGAAATATTTCGTCAAGATAGTGGCGACCCTCTACACCATAATGGGGAGGCGCCCCATCTTGTTGAAACCAAATATTTGGATGGGGTACATCACCATCCTCGTGATTTCGGAAAATAACAGCGAGCGCTGGAACCAGTTCAAATCTTAAAAATTCTGAATATTGCACAGCAGTCAAATTTCCTTCAAAAAAATATGGTCCTAAAATGCGTCATCCAATCATTCCAACCCATACGTTAACTTTTCCTCTGCGCTGAGTATGACACGCTTGAGTCCAATGCGGATTGTTTTGCGACCAATATCTGCAATTGTGGCGGTGAACAGATCCATTTAGACAGAACGTAGCATCATCTGAGAAGACGATGTTTTCCAAGAAATTTGGATTTTGGTCACAACGTAACATCACGTCTTCACAGAACTGCAGTCCTCGATCTTCGTCATCCTCATGTAATTACTGTACAAGTTGAACTTTGTAAGGACGATAGTGTTCTTTTTTAAATAAGTTGACGACAAATGAGTGAGCCACCTGATTGGCTAACGCAAGTTGTCTGGTGGAAACATGATGCCTTTCTTCTGCTTCTGGAAGCACATTTAATTTCACATCTTCTCCTACTTGAGGTCTACCTTGCCGTGGTCGATCTTTAACGGATCCAGTTTCGGTAAACTTTCCAACTAGTTTTGTCACCGTAGACCTGGTAATTGGAGGTCTATCAGGGTGTTCATGGTTAAACAAATCGCATGCTTCTGCATGCGTTCTTTTTCTGTTCCCATGCCCAACCATAATTTAAATTTCGATTCTTTCTCGCTCAGATAAATGTGCTATTTTTTATATTAGCGAAAATGAACAATTTTTACGCAATATCTCAAAAATTTAACGTCAAAAATAGAAGTAAATAATTCAACAATGTTGTCGCCGTAGAAACAATTTCAAACTAAAATTTTTGTACATAAATTGTATAAAAAGAAGCAAGAATGTCATAAAGAAATATCTTGCAAAAAAGTGCGTGTTTTTGTTTTTGTAAATTTTTTGCATAGTAACATGAGTAGATGTGCTTTTGACGATCCGGTTTGTTCAAGAAGAATATTTAAGTCCTCACACAAGACAGAAGTGTGAAAAAAACTTACTTACATATTTCAGTAAATTTTGTAAGCTTAATTAGTTTTTGAAATCTTCAATTTTTGGGCGATAGTTTTAATTAAGAAATGGTCTGCCACATCATGTCAATTTTTTAAATAAATTAAACTTCTTTGGCCCTTTTTTGTGAAACTATTTAATGTTAAATAAGATTTTTTAATAAGAAATTGGCCGATTGGGAAGACGAATTTCTTTTGACCTGGAGCGAATAACGCAGATAACTATTGATCGCAAAGCATTTACACTCAGCTGGGACAGTGTCAGTTGGTTAGTGGGGTCCATTTTGAAAATTGACGTTAACTGTTACAATAAATTTAAGTTCAGATGTATTTTTTTTAATTTAATTTTAATTTTGTACAAAAATAAAATTGTCGTATTTTTTTCTAAATTTATATAATTTTTTCAAAAAAATTGTGATGCAACATACAAATTGTTTTATATCACTATTTGGTGGATATAAAGATCTACCAAAAACAAGAAAAAAATAATATGGTTTCCATTTAAAGAAAGTGTTGATAACGTCATCACTCGAAAACCAATGACGTCATAGAAAAAAATTATATGTCAAAAGATGGCGTTTTATAAAAGAAAATTTACCTGTCCGAGCGTTTTTCGACAAAATGTAAAATAATGCGGTTATAAGCTTGGTTCCAAACTTTATGACCACACTGTATAATAGTCCCTATCGTGCCATAATAACAACGTTTCAACTGCTGCATATTTGTTTAAGCCTGAAATAGCTACATAGCCAATATGAACCTTCGAACCCTTTTAATCTACAGCGAATTATTATACTGTAAAATTTAGAATGGATTGATTTAAGATTATATACATAATTCTAATTACTTAATATGTTTGTTTAACATTCTAGTACTTCTACGCTAATCTTAAGTTAAGAGTTGGTTATGTAATCTTATTGCAGTCGAAACAAAGGGTAAGGTGAAGCTTTGCAGTTTTGTTATTGTTGCAACGCCGATTTGAAATACTCGCATTTCATCCCTTATTGTTACTTATTTCACGAAATTCGAATCGGTTTTTGGAAAAAAAAGTGTTCGCACAAATGGAATTAGAGTTACTAGTGTTTACTTCAATTATTTTGACTTCTAACGATCTTTGAGCAATTTCTTCTTTTTTTTGAAAAGGCGTTTGGAAGTTTCAGTAAGTGATAATGAATTAATTTGATTGTTTGAAATTTTATTTTCGAAACCATTTGCAAATTCTGGGATTTATGGGAGTTTCAAGTTTAACTTGTCGTGATTTAAGATTAATATTGTTTTACCATTTGGCGCGCCGCTTGCATCTTGCGACAAGCGTGTCATGAATGGTTTTCCGTCGGTCTTGAAGGATAGCATTACGCACTTTTGCCATATTTTGTGGTGTGTTTTCTGTCGATGGACGACCAGAACATTCATCATCATCAACCGACACATGTCCATTTTTAAAACGGTTGTGCCAGTCATAACTTTGCGTCTGACTTAAACATCCTCACCAAACAATTGTTTAAACATTTTTAGAGCTTTCGCTGTTGTTTTACTAAGTTTTAAGCAGAATTTCATGCACGCTCTTTGCTCTTTCACATTAGACATTGTAGTGTCGCCGATTAAATCGAACACAACTCACAAATATATGCACTAAAACTGTTTTTCACCACCCAGCAAAGTACATTTTGACAGACCGACTTACTACAGACGTAGCTCACACCACACATTTCACTAAAGTCAATGTAGATTCTAGTTTGTAAATGAAATGTTGAAAGTAAAAACTGTTATATTGAGGAGTAATTTAACAAACAACTTGAAGATAAATAAATCAAAACCAATTATCTCCTCAAAGGCTTCTATGAAAATAACACATTTAGATAATTCATACATTTTAATGTTGAATAAAAACTATCTTTGAACCCGTCTATACAATATAGAAAATTATTAAGAAACATTAGTATAAATCACTGAATTTTCGTTACAATTTGTACCAGTGTTGAGATGATTTAAATCATTTGAATAAAACCATAATTTAAATCATGATTTAAATCAAGGTGATTTTAATTTAAAAAATCATTGTTTCTTTTCTTGTAATAATCTTTCATAGTTTTTATTATATTTATATAATTGTTTAAAAATAAATAAACATTAGAAAATTGTATTTCAAATTAATAAAAAAGTAGACGCTTTTTTTTCAAAACTAGAATTTGAAATATTCTTTTTCCAGAAGATTAACTAATTTAACGGAATGTTTAAAAGAAACACTACATTAGATGCTTTTTCTGAATGGACAAGCCCATATAATGAGAAAGTTCTTTCGACATCAGCAGAAGAAACGTTTGCACACAAAATCGGAACAACGACATCCAATACCATTGTACTGCATCTACATTTTGTAATATTTTTGGGAAAACATTGTTTCGTGGAACGGATGTGATTTAGCTTCCAACTTAATGACAAATGGTAAAACCCAGTACCAGAATAATATTTGGAAACTATTTCTAAAGCTGATTTTTTTCTTGATATGACAATGGGTATATTTTATTTCTCGTAGAATCCAGCAAACAGGCTAAAAAGTGAAAAGGTGTTGGGCTTATTCATATCTTTTAATAAACTTTTGTTTTATGATTTGTTCAGGTTCTTCAGAACTTAAGACTGCGTCTAACTTTTTCCATTCTTCAACCATATAAAGTAAACAGGCACGATTTGCTGAATTCTGTCAAGTGTCATAGATGATGGTTTCAGTAATTTTAAAAACCCTTCGACCTTTCTCCTGATTTCAATATTCGAAACCTTTTTACAAATCACTGGATCAATGTCATCTTCATATGTTTCAAAACAGTCAGAAAGTGTATTCCATGTAGTATTATTTTTTTGTCTCCTGTTTGTCCCTACCAAGCATTAGGCAAATGCGTATTGCGAAAATATTTGACTTGAAGTACATATTCTTTTATTTGTTTAATTTCTAAATCCTTTCAGATTCAGAAGCTCTGATAGTTCTTTTTTCTCATGCTACTCATATTATCCGCGTTGTCTGTGACAAAACTTGTTACTTTGCAATTATACTGAGTGCCACACTTATTTATTACATCTAAAGCGATCTCCGTAAGATAATCAGTTGTATGTGATTGCGCTGATGTATCTATATTTTCGAACAAGAAAATGTTTCCATCCTCTGCTGTCAAACCGACACAAATTATTGGTTCATTATGAATATTTGACCGTCTATCAAGAGACATACAAACTAACTTGCCTGATAGATATTAACAATATTTTGATTTCTCCTCTTCTCCTCTTCATCTAATAGAACCGATGATAACTGAAACGCAGAAGGTGGAACATATCCTGGCCTTGGCATTTCAATTGCTTTTCGAACTTCTTTTATGTTCAATTGACATGAAGCTATAATTGCAAAAATAGCCCTAGCTAGTCTAATTCTTTTTTCTTATCCTGGCTTATTCTAACTATAAATGAGCTTAAAACGTCGTTATTGCTACTGCAACCGACGTACTGCAAAATACTATCTTCTTTTCTACCTCTACTTATCATTTTCGCGCGTACACGTACGCATTCACATGTTCAGATCGAAAGAGTAACTGTGATAAATGCGGCGTGGAATCTGACTTTTATACGGTCCAGCTAACTAGCATGAGTTACAAGTTACAAGCTTCAACACGTTTCAACACGTTCAAATTTAAGATTCTTGGCAATATTGTATCATTACTTTTTTTAAAGTAAACAGAATAAGACGCTTTTATAAAGTATACGTATTTAAAATTTAAAATAAACAAAAAAAATCATGACTTTTTATAAAAAATTTACGATTTTTGATAGAAGATCGTGATTTTAATCAACCCTGATTTATACACTAAAATAAAGGAAAATTTGAATACGCATTCTGTGATATGTGTTATCAAATCCAGTATCGAGTTCGGCGGGCGTATTTTCCTCACCAAAAACCCTTTCCTAGCTGTAAAAGCAAGGGTGTACGATAATCTCACAGGTAATGTCCTCACCAAACGTTGAAGTATCGGTGTATTAGAGAAAGTTAGGTATTCCCGAATTTAATATTAATGACTATGGATTCTGGGAATTAAAAGTGGTAGGTAGGTACGTAGTATGTATATATAGTTTCGAAACTGGAATTGAAGTGCCATTTTTAATTGTTGCTCGTGTTAGATTGAGTTTATCTATTAATTTAACTGTATTTTGTGAATATTATAACAAAATGACAACTTCTTTAATTAAAAGCAATCGTGGCAAAGATTTATTGGTTTTCGAAAATTTTACGTTTTATAAAACAAAAGTTTTAAAAAGTGAAGAAGTGTTTTGGAGATGTATCCAAACCAAATGTAGTGCTAAGGTGTTTACTATTGGATTTGATCTTACCGTATCCAGAAGTGCTTCGCTTCATAACCATCAACCAAATGAAAAGAAACTGAATAGGAAAATTGTTTCAAACTCTTGTAAGCGGAAAGCAGTAGATGATATAAGTGAACAACCGTCAAAAATTATACGCAGAACACTTGCGAATAATTTGCCAGCCACAATTACGACGACTGATATTAGTTATATCAGAAAAAACATGTACAACTGTCGCCGAAAAGTGATGCCCAGTGGACTTCCTTCCAATATTCAAGAAGTTCAAGAGGTAGTACAGACGTCTGCGCCCCAAACCAGCAAAAACGATTGTTTTCTGTTTATAAATTGTTTAAAAAGCAATATAATTGTATTTAGTTGTGAAACTAATATTCGCGTTTTAACCGAAATGGATATTCTGTACATGGACGGTACATTTTCTTATTGTACCAAATATTTTTTACAGTTCTTTACCATACACGGGTTAACTAATGGACATTATATTCCCTTATTGTATTGTTTACTGCCTAACAAAAACACTAAGACCTACATGGAACTTTTTTCTTTATTAAAATCCAACATATTTGAAGCATATAACATTGAATTTTATCCAAAAATTATTGATGTAGATTTTGAAAAAGCGATACACAACGGTATTGTGCAAATCTGGCCTAACACTGAAATAAAGGGCTGTAGATTTCACTTACACCAAGCGTGGTTTAGAAAAATTCAGTCACTTGGTTTAACCTCAGAATTTAAAACTGATTCGGAAATAGGCAAGTGGCTGAAACATATATTTGGTCTTTCTTATTTAAATCCAAAAGATGTAGAAGATTGTTTTGTTTTTGAATTAATGGCATATAAGCCTCAGAATGCAATTTTAGACAAATTCGCCGATTATTTAGTTGAAACATATGTAGATAGTAATGCAATATTTCCCCCTTATTTCTGGGCGGAAGGAAAAGCTTCAATTTCTCATAGCACAAATGCATGCGAGTCTTTCCATTCACATTTCAATTCATCTTTGTACAACACATATCCTTCTATATATATCTTTATTGAAAAAATTAAAGAATTTCAGGTTGACACTTATGTAAAAATTCATAGTCGGCATATTGTCAAGCGTATTAAAGATAGACAAGTTCAGCTTAAATTGAAAAATCTCCAACAATTGATACTTAAATATGAATTTCATCAAATAAGCAGAATAAATTTTGTAAAATGTGTTTCACATTACAATAAAATTTAAAAATTGTACATACATATATGACAACTTACTGTATATATTAACTCTGCTTTTACTTACAATAAACAATATTTAAAAGTACCCAGCGTTTTATTTTGGTTCAGTTTTCTTTTATGTTACTTTTTGGTTATCAGGTTAAAATACAAATTGGTGAGGAAAATACCTGTAAGATTAAGAACGACCCTTAGTTCTGGTGAGGAAAATACCTTACGGATTATCTGACCCGAGCGGTTGGTGAGGAAATTACCACCGCCCATCGAGTTAAACTAGTTAAATTGCACTAGTTCTTGCAATATATGTGTTATTCCTTTCTATTTATAAAATCAATACAATATCAAGTTTTATTAAGGGGGTAATAAAAACATAACGACATGCAAACTTTTAGTGAAACAGGTAAATACTTTTAAAATTTCAATAATTCCAATGATTTGTGTAAATATGTACATATGCATACAACTTAAGGAAAACAATCATGTAAATGTCTTCAGCGTTTCAAATACCCCCGTATTATAAGAATGATATGTGTTCGAAATAATTTTCTTACATTGTCATTCCGTCTTCTCGTTCTACGACAAATTACAAAACTTTTACAAACGAATTTTTTTCTTAAAGACCCCTTTATCTTTCCTTTATTAACACTTTCATCTCGCCATCCGGCTTATTCAATTTGAAGGTTTACTTATTCGCTCGTGTTTTTTCTTTCGCCCTCTCTTCATCACATTCCGCTAACGCCTCTGTCTTGGCTCTCGAGCTTAAAGGTTTAAAGCGAGAATCATCGTGGACTATATTCTAAACGGGGTTAAGAACGCGGCAATCTACATATTATGAAGAAATATAAACTATAATAGGTAACTATATTTCAGAGTATGTGTGTGCATGGCATACTTAGTATTGATGCAGGGTTGTTGCGGATGATCGGCATGGCCGCCCCCAACTGAAGCTGGTTGCCATAGTAACTCGTGCCAGGGCTCCGCCACTCATGGCAAACCCTTATATGTGGATGTGTAGTGGAAATGTACATGTGTGTATGTATGTACGTGTGTATCACATATGAACATGCATACACTCTTTCAATAACAGAATCGCACAAGAAAATATGGAAAACTATTTGCATAAATATTTAATACAATAAAACGTAAATTTAATAGCACGAACGTGGAAACATTTTTAATATAAGTATGAAGGGATGTACATTTGGGGCAGTAACAGAATGGCACTTCATGCACTATATAAAAGACCACCGAGACACTTTATTATAATTTCTATATATATTGAATTGAAACTTCGTTTTGCTTATTTCATTTTTACGGTATCCAGTGACATTATTACATTTACATACTTTTTGTTATTTGACAGAGAAGAATAATGTGAACAAATAAATTAAAAAATATAATTTAAACACGTTATCACGATAAGGAACTTAAATATAAGTTTATTGTATCCAAAAGCATCTTCATATTCGTCGCGATTTATATATTATATTATTTTTATATATTTATTACCAAGCGTTGTATAGAAGTTGGATAGTAGAAAACAACATTTTGTAATTATAAGATTAATTTTAAGAGACTATGAAACGTCAAATAAAATATTCTGTATATGTACAACGCAATGCTTGCCCGTGGGATTAATGCCCTTATCTCACAGTAGACGTACGATATGTGAAGTTAACAGTATGAGGCATAAAATTGTTCACATTTCGGAGCCTACTTAAATAGCTATCAAAAAAATAAATATAATTCGGCCACCAGATAAAAGGTAAGCCACACAGGAACAGTAGGTAAAGTTTGTTTTGCCAACCTTCAAGTTTGAACTAAGATTTTTCTAATCATAAAAATTACCAAGCCACAAATACATTTACTGTTAGAGGCTAATAACTA
Source organism: Melolontha melolontha (assembly GCA_935421215.2). NCBI lineage: Eukaryota > Metazoa > Arthropoda > Insecta > Coleoptera > Scarabaeidae > Melolontha > Melolontha melolontha. The sequence continues at coordinate 90,747,736 of OW285235.1, forward strand.
GTGACCGGACACGAGAGGTTGATGACTCATCGCCCACGAGCGTACTATTGAACATTTATATTTTTAAAGTTTTTAATTTTATTTATATAATTATACTTATAATAATAAAACGGGTGTATATACGGCTACAAAATACGAAATACATTTTTATTTGTTCATTTTGTAGTCCGAGTTGAGTATTAGTATTTCCTAGCAATACTTTTCTAAGGTTCTCTTCTGTAAAATTTGTTCTACTTGAATGAAATACATCCTTGTAAATAGAAAACGCCCTTTCTACATCGCAACTGGTTATAGGTGCGTACTGGAAATATTCTTTTATTTCCGCGTATTTTGCAGTTAGATGTTGTGGCGTTGTCCCAATACACAATTGCCACAATGTTATTATCTGGATTTCTATTAAAAACTGCGTCTAACTTTTGCCGAACGCCACATCCGAAGTCACTTGGGATACTTTTCAAAATTATTAATAGCCACATCTAATGTCGTTAAACCATCATTTAATTTGAGATTTCGATTTCCAAAATAAGTGATTAGTTTTGGCAAAATTCCCAAAGTGTTCCTGAAGAAAGTACAACTGATTTTTTAAGTGTAGAATTTGTGTTAGTTACACTCAGAAATACTCCAAGCATCGTCATTTAAACATGTAACGAAATTTTATAAACTATCGAAATTCTCTGTATAAAAACTAGTAACTTCCAACCATGTCCTCCATCTAATTATTACTGAAGAGGGAGGCAGTGACAAAGATGGTAGTTTTTCCCTGTAATGAGCTACTCTCAATGGTGCTTTTCTGGAAACATTTTTAAAAGAGGATACAAGTCTATTAACTTCTGGAAAAGTGTCTCTGATATATTCACAGATTCTGTGGAGAGCATGTGCTACACACGTAATTTGCAGCATATTAGGATATGTTTCCTTTAGTAGTCTGCCTGTTTTTAACATACATGCAGCACTGTCACTTACAAATAAAAATACCTTTTATTTGCACCTGTCGTTCGAATGAAGTATTTTTTGAATATTCTCGCTAATGGTTTTAGCAACTGTTTCCGCATAACCTGTATTTATAACTTTTGTTGCTATTGCATATGCGTTATAAGGAATTGTTGGATGTAGTACACCAGTTACAACATTTACCACACAGCGTCCTAATATACCGACAGTTTCGTCGGCATTTATCCAGAGGTACTGATTTGAAAGATGGCTTCTAATGCGTTCTACTGCTTTCGTGTAGCACTTGGAAACATAATATTTGCGTAAGGTGGATTCATCAGGAACATTTAGACCAGTATATTTTTGGAGAAATATTTTTAAAGTGGGATTGTTAAGTTTATTTAATGGAATATTAGTCGCCATAAAAGATTCAAAGAATTCTTCGTTAAAATTGTCAGATTCCAACGGTTTCAATATCTGTGCATGTGTATGCGATGCTAAATGACGTTATACGTGCGATTTCATGGAATTTTTTAACGATATTTTACATATTTTGCAATAAATTTTGGAATCACTGACAATGAACATACAATCAGTATTACCGTCAATCCAACTCGCCATTGTTTTACGATCCCGTTCTCAACGTTCTTCCATATCATATCTGAAAAAGTTACTTAAACAATGCTCTAAATCTAAATAAATGGAAACTAAAAGTGTATGCGTAAGTTATTGAAACTGAACGAAATTCAATGGGCACTTACGTCGAAATAATTGGGAGAAGTAGATTCAATCTTACGATATTAAACAGGATCAATCACAAAAATTACGATCTAATTAACAGTTAAAACTATGAAAACAAGAAACTAACTCACAGCACTTTAGTCATCTTACGAAATATAATCTAAAGAGACTAAATTATTAACACTCACGCTTCTATCTACGCCCTTGAAAACAGAAATTTAACAGTAAACATCCAACAAAAAACGTCGCAATTCTCGATAAAAACAGATGTGCGCGCTAACCAGATCAATAGTGCATTCAATAACTGCGTGATGTACTTAAAGATGTTGTAGCCTATTTATATAGTCCGTAGTAATGACGACGTCATTTCAACTCAATGTGTCCGGTCTCTACTAATAACGTATTTATGTTAGTTTGTAAAAGCATCTGAGCTCAAATCAAATCTTTATAAAACTTTTGAATTTGGTCTTCATGTAAAAGGCAAGTAAAAAAAATGTGATTTAAATCTTCGTTTTCATATCCACAATTTCAGTTTGGCGATTCGATAACACCAATTTTGCAGTTGGAATTGTGATTATATTGTAACACGGACTTGAGTTAATAAAATTATGAATATATACATATTGTCTCATTTTCTTTGAACATAAAACTCTCTCCACTAATCGTTCCACTTTTGTAGTAGGAGAAGACATTTCGAAGAAATAATTAGTTCTTTAGAACGAAATATCGATGCAATAAAAATGAAAAAGCAATATTACTTAATTTCCACTTTAACCTAAGCACATCCTAGATTAAATGAATCGTCATAATTGAACTTTTGTAATATTAAAGGCAGCCTACTTTCTTCTTCTTCTGTTTTGGGTTGGACGCCAGCACGTCCAGGCACTTGAGCATACTGCTTTTTGTACTATCCCCAACAGATCTCTCAGCTCCACTCTGTTCGTCTTGTGTCCTCGATAAAAGCCACTATCCTCGTCAGGGGAAGTTTGAGTACACTCGAAGGATCCAATAGATCTCTCCCGAAATATTTCTGTCTGAGTTCCTTCAGTTCCTCACACGTGCATATTACATGAAGGCTAGTTTTCTACTGTTTTTCACATCTCCTAAACCAGGGCTCGCTAACAAAGCCCATGCTGTACTTCCTGCTGTACAAATGCTTCCTTAAAGGACAATGTCCGGTTATTAACCCGGTAATTATTTTAATTTCTTTTTTGTTACTACGAATTAGGTTGGCTGAAAACTTTCCGTCCAGCTCCCTTAGTAATGTTTTGGTATGGAGTTGACCTTCCGTTAACCACCATTTATTTTTATGTTCAACCAGATCTCCCTTTTAGCTGAATCCTTAGTGATTCCACATACAGGTTCTGGTCCTATGAAGTTCCTATTAGTACCTTCTTTGGCCAGTTTGTATCATTGCCTTTAATTCCCTCATCTCCTGGCATCCATATCAGCAGCCTACTTTATTTAGCTCAGACAAGTTGTACTTAATTACACTGTTTATTTTTTTTAAGTGAAATTGATACATATAGCACTTATTAATGAACTTTTTAGATGTTATCATAAAGTGGGCTATAACATGAGCCTTAAAATACATTTCCCACGAACTACGACGACGTAAGTGATGAACACGGCACGAAAGGTTTCTTTAAAACATTTCTGTTATTGAAAAACGTTATGAGGGCAAGTGGAACATTGAAATGCTCGCTGATTATTGTTGAACATTGATATCAGAAACCGCCGAAGATCAGTATAAAAGATTTTATTTTTTAAACAGCTCCGTATAAGGTACATACTTAATTAATATTATTTCCTTTACTTTTCAATATTTTTTTCCAAAACCCGACATGCCAGAATAAATCGGTTGTTATAACTATTGTCAGAATTATAAAAGAAACGAAAATTTTGCGTAGTTTCTAAGAAAAATTTTGAAAATGAAAATTTGTTGGCCAGTGATAATTTAAAAGAATCAAATGGGTTTGAAATTGTTTGCTTGCTATGCCCAACATCACTGAAACACTGGACTCATTTCCATTTGTTGTACTACAATAGCTACGTCACCTATATTATTAAATTATTGGAGCTGGTATATTCCTCGTTGATTAGTGCATCATGTTTCTTAAATTTATATTTTTATCCTTCTTTCTATTGCTTATTTTAAGTAATAATTTTAAGCAAAACCATTCTTCCTGCTTTCTCTAATCTTTATGAGATAGTTCTCTTTTTTCTACAATATTAGATATACAATGCCCACATACTCCAAACATGCTATTTTTTATTGTATTTGATTCCATAGTCTATATTTGCTTTCAATAACTTTTATCAAGAATGCAATTCAGGCAGGCTGTGTCCTTATTTCATGCCACTGCAGATGTTAGATTTTCATCATAATACCATTTGCGCAGTATTTGTCGAGGTTCATCACATAATTTTGTAACTTATAATCTCGAAAATTTTAACAAAAGTCATGACTATTATAATTTCTTGTCTCCTCAATGATGATTCGTACAACTACTATATGATCTCTACATAGTCTTCTAAAATTCTCTGTTAATTTTCTACGCTTCTTATTTACTTCTGCGTTAATTGTTTTGTGTACGAAATAAAATTTTGTTTATGTTGTGCAAAAGAGTTGTAACCTTTTTTGAGGGTGTTTATTCCTTCTGGCTTGGAGAAATGTGTCGACCGAAATATATGAGTTGAAATAATGCAATAATTTTGAATAAGACTAATTTATTTACAAGATAATTAATAAATTGAATCTTGGAGTCCCATGTATGAATCTGATTTTAATATTAAAGACCGAAAAACTGGCTAATACATAATATTCTCTTGTATTTCATGTAGTGAGATCGCTAAGATCTTTGTTGGAATTGAATTTTGTTTTGACTTATTTTTGCAAAGAAAGTTTTTCCTCGCCCGTTACAAGGGAGGGAGAGAACAACTAAATTGATTATACTGAAATTGTCATTCAAATATTTTACCATTCTTCAAGAAAAAGTATATGCTGTAGTTTACCAACATCATAAATGGATTAAAATAAACAATATGCACATTAAACCTTAATTATGGGGAAATAAAATAAATATTAAATACTAAATACACAATACAATTGTTACAGGTATTTAATGGCAATATATCAAGTACGTAAATTGCTATAAACAGGTAGTAGGCTAGAGATAACGTAAAGTATCCCAAGAATACAGAAAAAATGTAATAAACCGAAATCCCTAAATTTATCGTACATTAAATACAATACAATGAAATATAATAATAACTTATGATGTTATAAAGGTTTACAACGAGCAAATGAAAGGATTCAAAAGAAGGTTATACCTGACCACTTAGGTAATTAACACATTAAATATTTAGGAAAGTCCAAGACCTTTCTATACACTTTATATTTATAAATAGAACAAAATTAAAACCTATGAATTAATACGTAAAATAAATACAACTAAATCTATTTGATTATATTTAAATAAAACTAAAAAAAAAATTAAATCTATATTGACCGAACAGAGGAAAAGCTTTATTACAATTTCATTCCACGCAATTTTCACTAGGAGTTCCACTATATCTAATTGCCTTTTAGCCATACAATAGTTACTAATTATACATAAGTCCAATTTTGTGAATACAATCCAAGATTTGTTTAATATTGATTTGAATACAATAAATTACAAGATACTGTTACTGAGTAATTAAACATCTGTGCACAACATTTGGTATAAAATTAAACTTTAAAATAAAAATAGAAAGTAAAAGCGGAATCAATTCGAAATGAAACTTTACAGATTACAACTACCATGTGGCGAGAGGTTCGGAAGTCTCATTTTATTACCAGAGCTTCGTATGTAATACATGAACAACTATCATAGTGTGAAGTTGTTTATAGACGTATTTACAAATACGGGTAGATGCTTAGGTGAAATTCGAACGCCAAGCATTTTCCTAAATAACGCGTACTTTTATTTCAGCAAAGCCAACGCACTGACGCTGCAGCTTGCCTACCTATGTGGCGGTCTTTAGTTTAGTTTACTAAAAGATAGCTGCTTCTCAGAGAATAATTTGTTTATTATTATTAAATAAAAAGTATATAGGATCTTGCATAACTATTCCATTCGTAATGCTAATAAGATTTCGAAAGTTATATAGCTTTCTGAAAAGTGAAATCCTAGCTTTTATAAATGTGACTATAACAAATTTAGAAGTAGTCACAACGTTTTCACTATTAAGAAGGACAGAGTAAAAGCTAGCCATACACCATCATAAATTGCATGTATTTCCGCATGTAGAAGTTTGACGAAATAGATCTTGTGCTTAATTTCAAGGCAATTCACGTGTATTTTTAGTTAATTCTAGGGATTATAGTTTTCAAAATTGGTTAACGACGTAAGTGTTTTGGTATTATGACATTAGCATATATACATACATGGTTTTGGTTTTTGTTTCTATTTATTATCTACCGCATCAGATTCATTATTTTTTTTAAATACAAGGCTTTCAGAAACTCACAATAAATTAAGAAAAAGCAGCACAAGAGAAGTTGTTTCAGGTAATTTTTCTAATTCCAGTCACTCTTAATATTTATTTACTCTCTACCAACAATAAAATATCATTGGCCTTTGTAATCCTTGTTAATTAACGTGTATTAGAAATAGTAACGTGTATACAAGCGTTTAAATGTTTACATGTATTTTTACATGTTGTAAATGCTTGCGGGAGAATTCGGCCGAAGTACCAATGAATATGTACTGTCGATGGACCAAATGTTGTGGTTATATTCGGCTCGCGAAGGACCATGTATGAATTGTTTCTTGACCTATGCCTCACTAGGCGTAACTTCCGTATAAGCTAGTTATTTATTTTAGTTGGTGTGTGTTTGGGTGTGTTTTCTGAGTATTTTGTTTGTTTAAAAAAAAAACACTTAAACCTAATTTATTAAGATAAATCTCGTAAATGTAGCACTTAATGCAAACTTAAAACTTTAAATTCTTTAGTGATATATGAGATTGTTTGTCTCTTATTGTTAATATGATACTGTTTGATATGAACGTTGTTGAATTGATACTATTGAGTCTCTTGTTGCTTGTCTGAGACTCAAGAGTTGATTGATACTGTTCTATGTTGTACTGTCTTACAAGTAGGTAAAAATATACCACTATCCCTAACTAAATTACTGCATAATTAAAAATGTGCGAATTTGTTGAACATTCTTGTTTGGCGTCATAATGGAAAATTTTTTATTCATTCTGTTACATACGGGAAACAATATACCCAAGGTTTACGATAGGGTCTTAAAGATCTTACTAATATATCAATAAACTACCAATTACTAATTAAGTACTAGTACTTGTCATAAACATATGTATGTAGTTAAGGTTAATTCCTTTGTACAGTAATGGAGCCCTATTATACATATTTAGTTAACAATGGGTGGTCAATTTAAATATCGTCTCTTGAATACGTCCATTAGTAACCCTAGGCAATAAACAAACGGTCTAAATTATAAAGTATGTAATAAATAAATTTGCAAATGTACCTAAAGGATGCCGCCTCTATTTCTAATGAAAATTTTATAATTTGAATATCCTAATAAAAGTCTGTTATACAGTGGTTTAAACTTGAAACTGCACTTTGAATATTTACAAAATTTGTAATGTTATACTTTAATTGTTTTATGCTAAATTTACTTATATCCAACATATATAAATAAATACAATATAACAAATTTTGTTTTATGACGGAGCAGATGTATTTTTACATATATTTCTATTATGGTTTAAAGTATAAAAAATTTAATTTATGACAATTTAAAATTACCCGATTAGTGTTGCTTTCCTATAATTGTAGTATAATTCAAATAGATTTTTGAATTAAAAAAGTTAGTTAATTTTTCCTCCATAAAAAAATTATTGCTGAAATCGTTAATGCTTCTTTTTTATAAGAAGTACTGATTTTAGAAAATATTGAATAAATAACTATAATAGATTTACAAGCGAATCTCAATTTACGCAAGAATTGATTTTAAGTAAAAATAGTCTAGAAAAGCTTATCTGTTTGGTCAAGGTACACACTAAACAACACCATAATTATGACAACAAAATATGCATTTTTAGAGTAATTTGTAATACTCTTGCATTATTATGTACTAATGCACTAATTTTGGTATATTACTTCCTGAAAAATGTAATAAAGGAGTAAACAATGAGCTTCATGATACAATCGTGTTTCACATTCTTTCTATATATCAATAGTATTTAAAATAAAGAACATGAGAACGTAAAAATATTAATTTTGTATTACTTAATCCGTATACCTATCAATTTCCTATTGATGAAGAATAATTTTAGTGCTTAATCTACTTAAACAAGAAAATTCAATTTGTACATAAATTAGATCTACACAATTATGTGTTTGTCTGACGGCCCTTGATGCAGACACGGCATTGCTGGCACCATGCATTGGTAGCGTCATTGAAATGCACGGAAACCCCTCGGGCTCACTAACAACGTCTGTCAAGATTGTCAACTGTCGATCGGTCACGATTTGCATAAAGGTAAGCTGCCTGGTCGTGTTTTACATACATACTCACAACGTCGAGTAAATCCCGGTCTTGCATTAACATCACAATTATTCCGACAAACAAATCGTAGAAGGGTTGCACTGCATATGCAAATCAAATCGACTACCTTTACCTTTTTAACGGTCAACTACTAATACCGTTCTTGCCACTGCTTTACAACTTTCAGTCTGTTATGCGTCGTACCGATACCACACACTGCTTCTAATATAACTCGTTGGCTTTCGCTACCTGAGCATTTACGCAAATTGGTACTTCACGTTGCATGATTTCATATGCTAAATTAACTTAACTACCAGTAGTTGAATTCTTTTGGATTAAAAAATGCATACCAATTGAACAAATCGATAAACAAAATTATTTTTTCACTATTATTTATTGTTACTAACTTGATTGTTTTTATTTAACAAAAATAAATTAAAGAAAATTTAGTATCGCAAATTTTTGTTTTTATATCGGGTGTCCGTTAGTATTTGAAATTTTGGAAATTTCTTTGCTTAATATTTGCCACACTGAGAATTATAGTTATTGTCAATTGGTGTTTAACATCTCTTGCATAGTCGTACGTACTATTGCATTCATGGAAAAGTAGGACGATAGATTGTCTTAGTTTTAGACAGTTTTTAAAAATTTTAGCATTGTAACATTCGTGTACGTAGAAACGTTACTTTTAAACGTCAACCTAATAATTCATGAATCATGATTTAAGAATATTTGTATGTATACATTTAAGTTAACAGGTTAACTGCCGTAGAGTTCATAATGACCGCTTCATACACCAACCCATATTGCCATTGCCATAATGACCGCTGTAATGTAGCTAAATATTTTTGCCTACCTAGCAGGTGTGACAGCTATTCACGTCTAAAGTATGATTGCCCGACATGGGCGGCAGTAATAATTTGATTTAAGCAATTTTGAAAAAATATAAAAATACGTTTTTTATTTTTTATTGTAAAATAATTCGTGACAAAAGGACCAACTACAAGACGAAAAAGACCAACTACAATTTATTACAACTAATAAAAACTTAAAAATATACTTGGTCACAGAATTTACTTATTTTTCTTATGTACTTATTTCATTAAAACAGGGTAAGTAATAAAACGGTTTATTTTCACAATTGTCGCAGTAATACGTAACTTAACGCTGGCACGTAACCGTTTGGCGATTGCGGCTTATTTACGCCCGATACGCCGCCGACCGATCTTGTTTTTCTTCCTAAATCTTGGCGAAGAAAATTGAAAGTTTCAAATACGAATGCCTACTAGGTCATTGTCTTGATCCATGTTTGAAATTCTTCTTGGACTTTTTCCCAGATTCCTATTTATGATTCCACGCTCTCGAATTCTTTTTTTTGGCACGAAATACTGTGTTTTTATTTACACTAACTTCATTAGCAATTTTCCGTATGATTATCGAATCATATAATCGGGCTTGAATAATCGCTTTTTGCATATTGTTTAATTGCGGCATTGTAACTGAAAAATAGTTTTAGTTGTTCAATAATGTCAACTGACAAAATAACACATGCGTATTTCACCTACTGTCGCGAGCAATAGATTCTGGTCGTCAATGTCACTTCAAAATTTGATTAGATTGTCACAAATTGTAAATTTCCCCAGGCTTATAATGCCTATGTCAATGAATTGTCAACATGAATGAAAATTTACAAAGAAAAAATGACAATTATTGTCAAGCAACATTATTATAGATTATGACATTTACGACGGTTATACAATGGAACATTTGCCATTGTGTTAAAGTAATTTTGACGAACAGAATTTATTGCTCGCGACAATATGTTTGTATCTTCATTAATGCAGTCCAATTAATGCAATTAAAATGTCACCTCTTAGTTTTCCATGAACGCGACAGTACCTGTTTTCCGTTAGCTGTTATTATTCACATTCTTTGATTGGAGCGCAGCAAAACATATCCCATTTTCTTAAATAATTGTAAGTAGCAAACATTGGCAATATACATTTCGAAAAGTAAGGGGGTATTGTCTTTGATTTGATCAATTTTTTATATTTATATCGAAACTGATTACCGCATGGGACGCTAATGTTAATTGTTGCGACCGAAATTAAGTGCAGAGGTGGTAACTTAAAATTTGTCAGCTTCAAACATTAACGTTCTCCCGTTAATAGAAACATTCGAATTTAGTTGCGACTTTATTAAATAGTGCTATTGGAACTATTGTAGTTGCTAATAACATTATTAGTATTTTAGATTGTATTTTATATTTTCCCCTATTACTAGTTACAACTTGGAATATTTTTGTTATTGTTACTTGTTTATAAGTCATAACCTAAATGATCATGGCAAGACTCTGTGTCATTTGCAATATCGCCTCAGGTTACATATTTTCTGGCGTTTGTTGCTGTTTTGAATCATGCACACAAAGTTTTTGTTTCTGACAATAAATTATCTTGAGACAACTATGCATTCGACGCCATTTTGTTGACTAATTGCTCCTCCAAACCATAAGCATTACTTATTATGAATTACTTTCCACATCCAATTTTGATTTCCTATTACACAGATCAACACAATTTTTACTGATTGAAAACCGTTGATATTTTCTGATTCCTTACCTGATCGAACCTCTCAAACCAGGCCTAGTTTTGTTTCATCAGGCTACATTTTTTTCAGAAATCGCTGTTATAGAAATTAACAGTTTGAACAATACAAGTCGACAAAAAAAAATTTTTTTCTTATCATTTTCCCACCGGCTACTTTACATGAAAGTAATATATTTTTAGTCTAGAAATGAAAATATTTTCTCTTCTAGAAGTGCAAGTGAAACAAATGAATATATATCATGTACCTTGTACTAAACTTGTTGGATTTTTGACACTAATGATAGCTAATTTCACCAGCATAGTTGAAGCGACAAAAGAACGTCACCTAGTTAGAGTATATACTGCTTAAATTTTTTATCACTTCTGTTGTTAATTGAGTTTTTTTATACTCTAACTTAATTATGTAACGATCTGCAATTTACCATCATAATATATGTTGCTGTTATATAATTATATATCTCATGTTATTTATAAATCTATACTTTTGCTTATCATGCTGACTGTTCCGTGTTTTGATTCCTGTCTGGTTGTCCGAGTAGGTTTTCGTGGTTTTCCTTCTCGTTTAAGGCGAATGCCGACAGCTTTGCATCTTAAGTCGCTCCACGGGGGCATACATAATAATAACTCATGTCTTGTGTTTCCCTGTTTTTGTTGTTCATCCATTTTAAAATACCAAGGCATGATTTATTATTATTAAATTGGATGGTATCTTTGAATTATTTTATCCATAGCAACTACAAATGTATGACATTAATATACTGTCATTTATATTTTGTATTCCTTGAGAAAGGCATCATTAGCCGAAACATGTACATGTAGGATTGTTTTAAATGTATAGTTTTTGAAGTAAAACCAGACCTTAAATCGCCTACAATTTGAATTTACCGTAACATACTAAGGTCACGAAATAATTATCTTTATATATATATATATATATATATATATATATATATATATATATATATATTATAATTCATGCTCAAGTTGTTAAAACTTAACCATTGTTCAAGATTTGCCATATATCTACAACCAACGTCGACAACCGTCTTAATTGTATCACGCCCTAATCATTAAAGATGTATTATCAGAAAAGCATTCGATACTATAGATATCAAAACAGATGACATGAAAGAGTGGTCTTCAAATACTGCCCTACAGCACGCCGCAGTTTCCTTTGTACCATTAGAGGCAGTCTTCACAAGTTTCTGTGTACGAGACCAGTAAGGTGAAAACCACTCTAAAGAAATTTAACTTTGTTTAGAGTTGTAAAAATTAATTAAAATTTATTTATAGTATCAAATGCTTGCGATAAATCAAGAAGGTACTCATTTTTTTCTTCATACTCTATTAATATGATTACTCCACCTGAGACACCCATCAGTAGACAAGCCCAAAAGAGTGATACTACAAGAAATAAATTTAGTTTCAAGGGCGTTAGTAATCAAATTTAATTTTAAATTATGTCTAAGTGAATCGTGTAATTAATCTAAAAACGTTAAAGTTTTGTTTTATAGAGTTTTTTTATAGAGGTATATAACATTAAGTCGGCAACACTTTTTTAACTGACGGCCATTTTGTCAGCTGTCAAGTGATTTATGTTTATTTTGGTTTGGCATTTCAACATGAATAGACTGACGCCTGAACAACGCTTCCAAATTGTGCAAATTTATTTTGAAAATCATGGTTCTGTTCGAAATACGTATCGCGCACTACGTCCATTTTACGGTCAACATAATCGTCGATTAGAGCAATTAATTCGATTAACTATGGAACGTTTTCGCACCACGTTTACTCTAAATGATAATGCGCATCCACAGAGACGTCGTACAGTGCGTATAGAAGAAGTCATTGCTGCTGTAGAGCGTAGCGTAGAGGAAGACTCGTCAGAACGTTACAGTCAATGGTGACCGCTATAGAGCCATGATTACTGACTTTTTCGTTCATCAATTGAACAACTATGATGTGCAAGAGCTGTGGTTTCAATAAGACGCGCAATATGTCACACAGCTCGTGCCACAATTTATTGAAGGAGACGTTTGGTAACCGCATAGTTTCACGTTTCGGACCCGTGAATTGGCCTCCAAGATCGTGCGATTTAACGCCGCTAGACTATTTTCTGTGGAGATATGTGATGTCGCTAGTCTACGCCGATAAGCCCGAAACGATTGACCACTTGGAGGACAACATTCGCCGCGTTATTGCCGATATACGGCCACAAATGTTGGAAACAGTCATCGAAAATTGGACCTCCAGATTAGACTACGTCCGAGCCAGTCGTGGCGTTCACATGCCAGAAGTCATATTTAAATTATAATGCCAGAAGATTATCTTTCGAATAAAGTAAATTTCATGTCAATTTAAAAAATTCATCTTTGTTTTATTCCATTTCAAAGTTCTATACCTCTATAAAAAAACACACTTTATAAGTACCGTAGTTATATTAAAATTGACATACAGTTATTAGTGTCCCTTTTCCTTCTACCTCGGCTTCCTTTCAAAAAAGCCTGATGGGGTGCAGGTTGCTAAATGTTTTGCCAAGTAAAATAATAAATTATTCTACATACAATTTTTAATTTCTTTTTTAATACGTAAATAATAATTGGAAAATTGCCAGTGGTAAATATATGCCTATTGTATTCAAGATTTTATTATTATTATTATTATATTATTATAAATTATTGTGATGACTCATCCAACGATACGTCGCGCGTTATACCTCTGGCGTTTTCTCGATGCATGCAGAACGCTCGAGAATAGTATTCACGGCGATATATAAGCCGTCGAGGGAGGGATTGAGGATTAAACTTACATAAATATAAATACATAAATGTACTTATTGTTAATAATTAGTTTTTATATTGTTATTCGTTTTATTAATAATATAGTGTGGGTCTAATGTTATCGATAGTGTTATTTAAGAACCCGAAAAGACAAACTTTACATTATTATTCACTACTAATATTTGTTTGAATTTTGTATGTGTGTATTGTATATTTATTATATTTACTGTATTGCCTTGCAATTGGATTTAGAATCTGTTGTGGAAATAAATCTTATTACTCCTATTATTCTCCTCCTAACTACAGGTACTTTTCTGAAAAGGCCGTAGCCATCCGTAGATTTTTATACAATTCACCACTAGATGATATCTGGTAGTTTGTATTCACCTGATAACATCACATAAAATATTTCGATATATGCGGCTTTATATCCTCGAAATAGATGCGGGGAACCAAGGATTACTTGTTGCATTTTTTGTAGTAGTTTTTAATAATTTCTCACTACCAACATAATTTATACTTTTGTCAATTCGAAGATTACATATTTATATTTTTGTCTCTTTCCGCTTTCCTTTATCTGAATATTTGCTTCTAATGGACAGGAAAACTCTATTATACACATATTATTAAATTTTAAATCCTCTATCACTAACTCCGGTTTGTTAACTGATGTAACCGAGGATGTGGCAAAGAGAAAGTTCCAGTATATTCTCGTTTTTTTTTGTTGGTACAACAAAACGAGACAACTACGTCAACCACATATGGAATAATTTGTTCTTCACCTATGCCAAATCTATGTCGAAAGTGAAAATAAGGAATTTTAGTGACTGATTTATGCCTTGTTATATACGCCGCTGCTGCGTATGAGGACAATTTAATAATTATAACAGGTGAAGCTTTGTTTAGGTTTTCTGCAATATACATCTAGCGCAATGTGCATTAATATTGTTTTTTTGTACATAAAGCCTCCGAATATTCCATTATGAACCGGCATCAGAAAGTCTCCAATTTCAGATCTCATAATTAGAGAACGGACGCAATTTCCATAAAACGCAATCGGCAATTGGAATTGTGTATAACGTCGCTCAGTACATCCCGGCGTAATTCAATGAAGTATTTGTTTGACTTACTCGGACACCTGGTCTCGCCGCGATAACAATGGACAAGCCAGCTATTGTATTCAGAGAATATAGTGCTTTTTAAAGTGTTTTCATGAGCGTAGATAGAAGCGGGGTTTTTATAATGTATTTATTTTTATTACTTTATATTTTCTAAGATAAATAAAGTGCTGTGAGTAAGTTTCTTGTTTTCATAGTTTTAACTGTTAATTACATCGTAATTTTTGTGATAGATCCTGTTTAATATCGTTTGATTGAATCTATTTCTACCAATTATTTCGACGTAAGAGTGTGCATTGAGTTTCGTTCAGTTTCAATAACTTACGCATACATTTTTAGTTTTCATTTATTTAGATCTAGAGCATTGTTTAAGTTACTTTTTCAGACATGATATGGAAGAATGTCGAGAACGGCATTGTAAAACAATGGCGAGTTGGATTGACGGTCATACTGATTTTATGTCCATTGTCAGTGATTCCGAAATTTATTACAAAATCCGTAAAATATCGTCAAAAATTCGTCACTTAGGATCGCAAACACATCTGAACTCTGTAAAACTTTTATGGCGGCTAATATTCCATTAAATAAACTTAGCAATCCCACTTTAAAAATATTTCTGAAAAAATATACTGGTCGAAATGTTCCTGATGAATCAACTTTACGCAAATATTAAGTTTCTAGGTGCTATACGAGAACAGTAGAACGCATTAGAAGCTATCTTTTAAATCAATACATATGGATAAGCGCCGACGAAACGGTGGATATGTTAGGACGCTGTGTGGTAAATGTTGTAGCTGGTGTACTACATCCAACTATTCCCTATAACTCATATGTAATAGCAACAAGTGTTATAAATAGAGTTGATGCGGAAACAGTTGCTGAAACCATTAAGGAGAATATGCAAAAAATGCTTCATTCGGACGCCACGTACACAGAAAAAATACTTTTATTTGTCAGTGATAGTGCTGCGTATATGTTAAAAACAGGCAGACTATTGAAGAAAACATATCCTAATATGCTGCATATTACTAGTGTAGCACATGCTCTCCACAGAATCTGTGAATATATCAGAGACACTTTTCCGGAAGTTGATAGACTTGTATCTGCTTTTAAAAGTTTTCAGAAAAGCACCATTGGGAGTAGCTCTTTTCAGCGAAAAATTTCCATCTCTGTCACTGCCTCCCACTCCAGTAATAACTAGATGGGGAACATGGCTGGAAGCTACTAGTTATTATGCTGAGAATTTCGATAGTCTAAAACATTTCGTAACACTGCTAAAGGAGGATGCTAGAAGTATTGGTGAGTGCAAGGAGCTCACATAAATCCCAAATTTAAAAAATCAGTTGTACTTTCTTCACGAACATTTTGGAAAATTGCCAAAACTAATCACTTATTTTGAAAATCGAAATCTCAAATTAAATGACGGATTAACCTCATTAGATGTGGCTGTTAATAATTTGAAAAGTATTCCAAGTGACTTCGGATGTGGCCTTCGGCAAAATTTTGAAGCAATTCCTAAATAGAAATCCAGATTTAATTACATTGCAGCAATTATGTATGGAGACAATTCCACAAAATCTAACGGCTAAATATGAAGAAATAAAAGAATATTTCCAGTATGCACCTATAACCAGTTGCGATGTAGAAAGGACGTTTTCTATTTATAAGGATGTACTTAATTCAAAGAGAACAAAATTGACAGAAGAAAACCTTGAGAAACTATTGTTGTCAATATTAATACTCCTTTACTCAACTTGAACGACAAAATGAACAAATAAAAATGTTCCAATTATAGAAATAAAATTAAAAACTTTAAAAATACAACTTTTCAATAAATACATATGTATTTCGTAATTTTATAGATCACCACCTGTTTGTTTTCCAATTATATAAGTAAAATTAAAAACTTTATAAATACAACTTTTCGACAAATAAATATGTCTTTCGTAATTTTATAGATCACCACCCGTTCGTTTTCCAATTATATAAATAAAATTAAATATTTTAGAAATACAGCCTTTCGCCAGTACTGCACTGCGTGGTAAGCGTGTCCGTTCTCTACTCATAATATATGATATTAGGCATTGGAACGTTAGACTGGTTGAAGGTACTGCTCTTTTATTTTGCCTTAAACGCTTCATGAAATATTTTACTGAGAAGTCTTCGCCCATAATTTTTGTTTACTACGACCTCAAGTCGTCAAATTTTACATCAGCATTTAAGATTGCCTACACGTAGCCGACAATAAGATCAGTTGGTTGTTGGTCAACATTCTATTATTATTATCACTAATATAAGTCACCACTTTTACTATTTCGTCAAAAATTCTGTATATAAAATTGTTAGTAATAGATATGTTTCAAAAATATAAAATTATGTATATGTATTTTATATTTTTGAAATGTCAGGAAACACAATTTTACATTGTACGGTACATACATTTCCCTGCATTTTTAAAAATAAACCAGGTTTAAATTTAAGTCAGTTGTTTAAAAGACGTATGCAAGGTATACATGAATATGCACATACACTGAATTTCTCAACTGCAATCCTTGCATGAGAAAATTTAATAAGATTGTCAACAAATAAATCATACTTTTCGATTCCGCCTGAGGTAAATATCTGAAGAAAATACGTTTGCCGGCTTCACATGTTTCACATATTCCAAAATAAATTTTCTAAATCTATTACATTCAAATATGTATATTTACATTTACATTTACCTTATTTACGAATAGTTTTGAAAACACTTTATTGTTTTATAAGAAAAATCGCTTTTCCTTGATACAATACTATTTGAACAAAATCTTTATAATAATATTTGTTTCTCTAAATGAGAGATCATTATTTTTAATCATAAATAAAGCTCCTCTCTGACGCAAACACTTTTTTCATGATTTAAACTACTATAGCACTGTTTCTACGTGGGCAGCAATTTCAACCGAATCCGGAAAGGACAATGAAGTGTCCTGTGATGTTTTATTGCGTCCACTACTGGAACGTAATTCTCGTAAATAATTTTTAAATCTACTGCAACTTGAAGATTTTGAAATTGCATTTGACTGAGTCTTATTGCAGCTGCTTCTTTAGGGTTAAGTTGTAAAATCACCGACATATAATCAAAATGCTTAAAATAATAAAATGCTGCCTATAACCATGTACGCCATCGTGTCAGAATTAGCTGAGGCGGTTCCGGGATAATAATAACACAGACCTACAAAAAAAAATTTTTTTTGGTGCATCTCTGTTTGTTTGAATTGTCGATAAAGTAGGTAATGTACAGTATATTGACATACGTCATTTTAACTCATCAGCTCTAGTTTACCTACTACCCTCATTGTGAATTGTTGTCGGTTTTGTTTTGGTCTTGTTCGTAACTAGTCATTATTACAATATCATCGATAAAGTTTGTGTTACTATTTCATTATGGCTAGTACGTCCAGACGTTGTGTTAACGATCCTGATATATTTTGTTATGTTTGTGGTGAATACATACTGAAAAATCAGCGTAAATCGATTACAAACACAGTGCGTCGTTTGTATTTTGCTTACTTCGGTATTGAAATTCTACACCAAGATAAAGTGTGGGTGCCTCATAGTGTTTGTAAAATAGCGTTGAACATTTGCGACAATGGGAGAGAGGGAAACGTAAGTCTTTGAAGTTTGGAGTGCCTATGATATGGCGAGAACAAAAAAATCATTATGACGACTGTTAGTTTTGTATGATTAATATAGTGGGCATCAACAAAAACAATCGCCATAAATGGAAATACCACAATATTTCTTCAGTACAAAGACCTGTTCCTCATTCAGAAAATGTTCCAATACCAACTTTTCACCAGGTAGTGCAGCAATCTCAGGAGGATGAAGCTGAAATACCTATTTCTTCCCAAGTAGATGATGACTTTCAATACTCCGGAATAACATCAGATCCTAAGCCATTTTCGCAGAATGAGCTTAGTGACCTCATCAGAGGCTTAGATCTTTCGAAGGAACTTGCTGTTACTAGCGTCAAGATTAAAAGAAAAAAATTGTCTTTCCTCAGATGTTCGAGTGTCTACATATCGCACGAGAGAGGGAAAGTTATTGAAGTTTTTTCATCATGTAATGTGAGTAGTTTGCTGGCTTTCATGGGTTTAACGATCTATCAGCCCAATGAATGGCGTCTCTTTATTGGCAGTAGTAAACGAAGTCTAAAAGCAGTTCTTCTACATAATGGAAATAAATATGCTCCCCTTCCAATTGCTCACTCAACATGTGTAAAAGAAGAATATGAGGTAATTTCAAATCTTTTACAAAAAATAAAATATATTGAACATAACTGGGTGATCTGCGTCGACCTGAAGATGGTTAATTTTTTATTGGGTCAACAGAGTGGTTATACTAAATACCCATGTTTTATTTGTCTCTGGGACAGTCGAGCTAAATCACGTCATTGGACTGCAAAAAATTGGCCTGTGAGAGATGCTCTTGTTGTTGGGGAAAGAAATGTTTTAAATGAACCCTTAGTTTCAAGAGAAAAAATCATTTTTCCGCCATTGCATATAAAATTAGGGCTAATGAAGCAATTTGTTAAGGCTCTCGATAGAAATGGTCAATGTTTCCAGTTTATTTCTCACAAATTTCCTGGTTTAAGTACTGAAAAACTAAAAGCAGGTATCTTTGATGGACCTCAAATACGTAAATTGATGAAAGACACAACTAATTTTGAGACTTGTATGAATGATGTGGAGAGGCTTGCCTGGCAATCTTTTGTAGCAGTTGCACAAAATTTCCTCGGAAATCATAAGGCTGACAACTATGTAGAACTAGTAAAGGAAATGCTGGTGCGATTCAAAGATTTAGGCTGTAATAGTATAAAATTACACTATCTCAATAGTCATCTACATAATTTCCAACACAATTTAGGAGATCTAAGCGAAGAACAAGGGGAACGTTTCCACCAAGACCTAAAAACAATGGAGAATAGATACCAAGGAAGGTGGGACAGTCATATGATGGCTGACTATTGCTGGGGAATCATGCGAGATTGCCCGAGTCAGTTTCATTCTAGAAAATCACTCAAAAGACAATTTCTTGATGTTTAATGTCAATAAAATATATATTTTTTCGTGAATTGTGTTTTTTTTTCTCGGGAACTAGAGCTGACAGAAGAAAACGGGTAACATTTTTGATATCGCCATGTAAGACATACTTAAAATCGGGTCTAAAATCTCCAGCACCAAAATGGTTGTAGGCCAGTGTAATAATCATAATAATAATCTTTATTGCCCAACAGATAATTCCATTTACAGGACAAATACATTAAAAAAATAAAAAAAGAATAGAAGAAAGAAACAGTGTGCTAAATTATATAAAAATAAAAATACAAAATATAAATGTATGAAATAAAATAATCAAGTACACTAATAAACTAAAACAAAAACTTATTCTAAACACCTCCAGTAAAAATGTCGCCATAAACATTATCCGCACATTGATACATAAAATATTGGAGCTCTTAGTAGCGTGTTAGTTCTAGCTTTTGGTGGGTAAAAAGTCGGATTAGTTCTTGACGTCATTCGAGGCACATGAAAAGATATACAGTCAATCAACCTACACATAAATCGCGCACCATTAGCCTCTCGACGATGTTTTAAAGATTTGAAGTTATGTTTGTCTAGAAAGGGGTTCTAGTCAATATTTCCTTCGGGATATCTACCTACCATCACATCTGAAGGAAAGGTATTTCAAAAATCTCCTTTGAACCCGTTCAAGTGAGCAGTCATGCGTCGATTAGTAAGGAGACTATATTACCGAAGTATACTCCAATCTACTCAAAACAAAAGCCTGATACAGCGATTTCAGAACTGTTAAATCCTGAAATCATTCTAGAAGCAGACGAGATGTATCCGAAAGGTGTAAGTTGAAGGACATATCCCAGTCGAATTTGACGCCAAGATCACAGATGGAGTTCCTTTTCACTAACTTTTGGCCGCCAATACTATATGATGAGTCTACTCTATTAATTTTATGCGTGTAAGATACAATACAGCATTTGTTCACATTAATCTTTATCCTGTTCTTACTACACCAATCCGCAAACACATTAATATTATCTTGCAAAACATCAACATCATTCTGTGATTCGACGGATAAGTATAATTTAGTGTCATCAGCGTAGGCCAGCACAGAACAATGAAAGATGTGAGGAGATCATCAATGAAAAGCAGAAAAAGAAGAGGTCCAAGATTAGAGCTCTGAGGCACACCATATGTTGAAATGAATTGACAAGAGTAAAAGCCGTTATAAAATACAAAATTAACTCTATTCACAACGTACGAGGCAATAAGTTCTTACGCAGATGGACTAAAGCCGAAAGCACTCAATTTGTTTAATAAAATCTGATGGTCAACAGTATCGAAGGCTCGAGAAAGATCAGTGTATACAACGTCTAGTTGGCCATTATTATCCAATACCTCACTAATATTTTGATTTACTATCGTTAGATTAGTAACGGTAGACCACATTGATAAAAATCCATGTTGGTTGCTGGATATGTATGGACGAGTGTTATAAAGAATAGTGTTGTATAAAATCTGCTCAAAAATTTTACCGAAATTTGGCAAAATTGCTATGGGTCTATAATTCTTCAAGCACGATACATCACCCTTCTTGTGAGGCGGTGTAATTCTAGCTTTCTTCCATTGATTAGGAAAAGCACACGTTTTCAGAGCCAAATTAATAACAGTCTGTAACGGCCTTGCTAACACTTTTCTGGTATTACGAATAAAGCAACTGGGTATCAAATCACCACCCATTGTTGTCTTATCTGGGAAAGCAGACATAATTTTTTCAATTTCAGTTAGAGTTACAGGGAGAAATCCAAAGGACAATATATTCGTGGCAGTATCGGGAACAGTTGTTATGGATTCAGGAAGAAAAACGCTGGAAAATACGCCAGCAAAACCATCAACTATCCCCTGAGGATCACTAAATTCACGTTCATGATAATAAAGTCTCCCAGGGATTCTATTTATTCCTTTTCTGTGATTTGATCTGTTCCTTCATCAAAGACTAGAAGTAAATCTAACAGTACCGGTGACGATCCTCATTGTATTGTTTAGTTGAATATGGTGGAAGATCATTGGCATAAATGTTAAACATTCGAAAAACCAGAACCGATCCTTGAAGAAGACCATTGTCCAAGGTTTTGCCATTACTATTGCGATCATTTAGCCAAGTGGCGATGCGGCGATTGCTCAGCATATTCTGGATAAGTTTAATTAATTTAGCAGATGGGATGACTGTGTCATAGACACTGGATTTCAGACCCTTCTGAAAACCTGCTTCTAGTTGTATTGCTAGCGCTAAGACTAAGTCATAGCAGTTACTTCCCGTTCAATAAGACTATGAAATTAGGGAAAATAAATATTGCGAAAGTGTATAACATGACAGAAAGAGGAAACAATTGACAAAAAGCGTACAATTGCTTAGTTACAGGAAGAAGAATGAACTAGGGAGGAAGGTGTCTGGATCGAAAGATCACCTTCACGTTTTAGGTGCTTAGCATTAATAATTTTGAATATTTAACTTGTTTCCTTTCTTCTATTCTGCTTTCAATCTATACATGTATTTACTGTATAATTCTTTTAAAATTAAAATTGGGCGAAGTATTTACACTGGAAGAATTTAACGTACAATGATATAAATTAATAAAAAAATGTTTTATATCTCACTTTTCAGAATAATTATTTTTGCCATCTATACACAAAATTATTCCTGTCATTGCACATCGTTATAATCTACGTTACTCAGTAAAACCAATTTTCCAGAGTTAAAATAAAATGTTACTCCACTAATATTTACGTTAAATTTTACACTTTCCTCAGTAATTTTACTGACTTTTGTATCTGACACATGAATAAATTCGGACAATTCTTTTACAAGAGCGCAACTTATTTCGCAATTTTAGAAGATTATACTTGGCAAGTTCCATTTCCAATGCCGAACATATCATGTACAACATGCAAATTAGAACCGGAGAACCGGCGATACACTTACGCTCCGTTAAATTTTCGAATTTTCCTTCGGATGGTTTTTATGGGAGCGCCGTTAAACGCTATTAGCTTTTCGTATACACACACGTACATTGCTACTAATACATAAGTCGGCGATGAACGGCGGCGGCGTCTGTGTAACTCTACGCGCGTATGCTAAATATCGGCGCCTAATTGAGCAAAATAACTTTGGACAGGACGTTTAACAGCTGCTATAAATTTTAGTGCAACCGACAAGAGTCGGGTGGTATTCGGAGTTGTTTTGACGTTTATGTTGGATTATGCTTAGTTAGTGAATTGGGTTTCCAAACTCGTACTCCTGTTAAATGATGTAATCTTAAATTTTAAAATTAAAACTGGACTTCAATCTGAAATTAAAATGTATGTGAATGGAGTTTTAAGTAGTATGATCCTTTAGACTTGTTTGTGTCCTAAATATGATCTGCAAGTTGTTCGGTAACTACAGTAAAATAGCGGTTGAAACGAGGTGGTGGAGGAGAAAAGATCTGAACACCAATATGATTTTCGGAAGGGAACATCTTGCATAAATGCTGTAAAGTGGGCAGTGGAAAGGATAAAACGTGCAACAGCAAAATGGTCAAGTCCGGTTTCTCTAGATACAAGAAACGCATTCAATTTAGCGGACTGGAGGTTGATTACGAAGATGCTGAAGGAAAAGAGAATCTCCGCATATCTTGTAAACATAATAACTAGTTAGTTGAGCCAGAATGGCATAATAGTCTCGTGGAGACGCAACAAAATGCATCACCGTGAGCATCCCACAACGATCAGTATTGGCCCTAATATTATGGAATATATTGTACGACTGTATCTTAAGGGTCAATTTTCCAACGGCAGTCAGAACGATAGCCTAAGCCGCAGGCCTGGTCTTATATGTGGAGGTGAAAGACCGAAGCGAATTAAATAACGACGTGGTAGAGGCGTTAAACAGAATCGGTAGATGAACGACAAGACATGATTCGCATATTGCAGTGTAGAAGACCGAGGTTCTAGTGCTGAGGGGTCCAGGAAGGGTCCCTCGAGTACTGAGGTGTTTAAGTCAAGACAACTAAATTCACTAGGTATTTGGAAATGATAATTAAGTTGAGGTACACATAAAATGAACTAAGAAAGGATCGGAGGAAGCGATGGAAACCATAATGAGATTCATGCCAAGTATAGGTGGCCTATAGGTAGTAGCAGAAGGACGCCACTCTGTGGGTCAAAGTATTATTGTACGGAACACCTGTATGAAGTAACATTATCAAACTGAAAAAGAACAGATCCACGCTAGAGAGCGCCCAAAGGATGACGCTAATAAGAGCGGCTAGTGCAGACACGAAGGTTTCTACACGAGATTTATAACAGAAGCCGCGTCAATAGAAATAATTGCGAAAGAAAGGACTTGCCTTTAGAATTTAGAACTAAGTCATACTCAACCAGAAAGAAGAGTAGCCGGAAAAATATCTATTAATAAATGGCAAAAGCTTTGGGTTGGTAATGAAAATATAGCACAATTGACCAAGCGTCTAATACCAAAGATAAGAACCTAGGCGAATTATACATTTAGTAAAGTAAATTTTTCACAACATACTTCTCATCCGGATACCGCTCTCAAAAGGAATGGGGAATAGTGAGCATGAAGAATGAATATGCTGCCTACCAAGAAATACATCATGTTCATATGTACCATGTAGCACGAGGAGACAAAACAAATAGAGAGAGAAATGGAAATCAAGCTCAAAAAGGAGAATATCATGGAGTAAATGGCCACTAGCCAGAAGCGCTATATACCAGAATAATGACGATTTAAAATCGTTAAAAATTATAGCCCGGAAATGTTGTCTAGTCAAATTCATTTAGTCGAAACTTTGAAATTAAGATAATTAACACTATTAGAGGAACAGATTAAATGGAAATAAACTCGCAAAACATTAAAAACTTCGTTCAAATAAACAAATTTAGTTTTTTTTAGAAACCCAGCTATTCTAATTTTTTTTGCAGTATTCCCCTCGTATATATACGAAATAAAACGTAAAAGTGTTTCTTGTAGCAGCCTGGTAATTAAAACAATATTTTATCCATAGTTACGTTTCGGTAGGATGTACAATGGCTTTTTCAAACTGTAATTTTATGAATTCAAATTAGTCAAAGTACAGTGTTTATATTGAGTTATTTACCTTACTTACATTAAATATTATTCTGTTAAAATAGAATTTTCACTAAATATTACATATTTAAATTAAGATACGAGTATTAAAATCATAGGCTATATGCGCTAGTGCATGTTGTCAGTCTATATTCTAAACTTTTAATGTGTGCAATGTCTCTATTTCTCTGAATTTTTTACATACCAACATGCTTATTTACGCAAGAGAGAATCATGGTTGCAGTATCGCCGTAGTGGTTTATATGATGGGCAAACATATTGTTGCAAGACTATTTATATCAGTGCTATTTTTTATGGAATTTTTATTTTTTGTATGTGGATGCTTTCTAATATATTTCTGGCTTTGTTATTTTTCTCGGTGTAATGATAATGGCCTCTTAGGAATTAAATATATGTTTGGTTTGCTTGATCTGATTCCACACACAAAAAATAAAATATTCCTATAATTTCTTTGTTTAAATATATTGACAGATGAAGCCGGGTCACTTACCAAGAATCTAGTCAAGTTATCTAAAGACCACTGACAATACTCAGTTCTTACATCATATTCAACGAGACTTCATGGATAGGTTGAGTTTTATATGGATATAATTTGTATAATTTTTTTTTTAAGAATAGCGTAACACGTTCCAACTTTTTCAGTCGATGTCGAGCATTTTCAGTGTAATCTACAGTTATTTTTAAGTATTTCGGTTCCATATTTACCAATTACTGCCGTCGCTACATCAAAATTTTTAACACATGAATTTAGCTAGCTCATACGTTATTGTAAGATTAGGGAATCGTTGATTAAATTCTGAATGAACTGATTAATTGCATAACCCCACTGTCCACTTTGTCATCTCCCAATTTGAAAATAGCTTTCAACAATACAAATTATTTGTATAAAGGCCGTTTGACACGGCATAAATTGTGTAATAAAATTTACAATAAAAAATATTATAAAATACTATGCAATTTGACCTTCAAAGTAGTAAAACAAAATTGTAAGAAAAAAATAAAAAAGTCTGACACGATTTGAAAAATTTATTGAAAAATTTTTGAATAAGCATGCGCATTATAAGTTCCGTAAGATGTTTTCGATAATATTATTTGTTTGATGTTCTGAAGCCAACTTCGCACGTGATACCTAACCTAACCTCGTCACGTCACCGGCATCGCCCGTACGCGCAGTTTCACTGTGCACTTTTTATTATTTACTTTATAATTTATAGAACCAATCCTATAAATTTTCTAATAATATTTTATATAAAATTTTACATAAAATAATTGTGTGTGACACGCTATTAATTTTACAAATAGATTTTATAATATTTTTTGTTGTAAACTTATAACAAAATATATGCCGTGTCAAACGGCCTTAACACGATAATAAATATTATATTTTAAAATTTGACAAGAGTCAAAATTTAATTTAAAAATATCATTTATAGTTTTTAATGTTGCCAACTTTACATTGAAATCATTCGATACTTTACTTAAGAATTTTATTGAAGGAATGGTATCCATAAACAATTCTAATCATGAACTTCTTATTGTTGTATGTTTTTAGCATAATTAACCCTTAACAAACCGGTATGCAATTGCAACGTAACTTACCAGTAGTGTAAGTGTGTCCGTTAGACACATCATTGCAGTTTTGTAATTTTTTTTTTTTAATGGAATATTTTATATATTATGAACAAATGTCATTTTGTAATTACACATTTTTACGACAAATTGACAATATATATTTATTTACGTGAACATTTAATACATACAATTTTTTTAGTAGAATGTTCAGAACACACATTAAGTTTACAAATATCACAACACTGTTTTCAATTTCTTGATATTTTTGACGGGCAAATATGACAACGTATTTTTCTCTTGACAGATTCGTTGGATTGAATTTCATTTGATTGTTGACTAGTTCCTGCAACGTCTTGTATGGCAACAAGGTGGTACTTTGTTAGTCCTTTTTTTCCTCGTCTTAGTACATGAAGCTTCACCAACTGAGTTGCAATTTCCCTCAAAAAAATTTTTCTTTGCGAATTATGATTGCGTTGTTTCCAAGTAGGATTCAAATTTTTCCATATAATTAGTGATGCAATCCCAACAACGTCTAAAATGTTTTGAAAAAAAGCAACTGGCCACCTATTTGTTTTGCGTCGAACCGTGTATTCATGAACCATTTGATCTAGTGTATCTACACCACCTTTTTTTACAAAATCCGAAGACATTAGTTTCAACGTCGCGTGATCTGTTCGGCTGAAAATCTTTAGGTATGCAACGCTTGTTTTTTCTTATAGTACCAACTATTGTCAACCCGTTTTGAAGCAAAGATTTTGCAACTTCTAGGCTCGTAAAATAGTTATCAAATGTTATATTTCTATTTGTTCCGTAATAAGGTTCAGACAACTTGGTTACAACAATTTGAGCTAAATTTTCTGCTCTTGTTCGATCTTTTCCAAGATATGGTATTCCAGATAAAGGATAACTTGTTCTGCTGTCACAAATCCACCACATCTTCATTCCGTACTTATCAGGTTTACTGGGCATATACTGTTTGAAAGATACTCGTCCACGAAAAGGAATCAGCTGTTCGTCGATTGTCAGATTTTCTCCTGGTAGGAAATATTTTCGGAGGTTATTGTTTATGTCTTCCCAAAGCTCTCTAATAGGAGCCAGTTTATCTTTTGACTTTCTCAGTGATCTAGTAGTCTTATCGTCAAATCGTAAAAAACGTTGGATTGCTGCAAATCTATTTTTACCCATCGTAGCGCGAAATATTGGATTGCCAAATACTGGGTCCCAGTATTCTCTAAAATCTACTTTACTCTGTTTATTTACACCTGCAGTTATCAATAGACCTAAGAGGGCTTGTAACTCTATTGTGTCAATTGCTTTCCATTTATTATTTCTTGCTCTTGTAGCTTCGGCATTGGTATGTTTTACAATAAGATCTAGTACATATCGATTGAAAAATAAATTGAAACAATCAATAGGGTCATCAATTATTTGTCCTGGAGGAAGAATCACCTTATGAATACCACCACGAATTAAATTATGCTGTGGAGTTCTACCGGCTTTATCCGGCTGTGCTTTCCAAATAGTTCCATTTTTAGCCACGTATTCATTGTCTAAATTATTTGGATTTGTTCTTTCCTCTTCTTGAATTGTTTCTTCCTCCTCGCTGTATGATTGTTCATCATCGATCTCAGACGCAGTTTCTGTCAAATCATCTTCACTTTCAGAAGCGCTGTCTACAACGAATTCTTCACCTTCATTGTCATTAGTTTCTCTGAATACATAGTTTTCATCGTCACTATCTTCTAAAGCACGCCGAATTTCTTCATCAGTCAAAGCTTTACATTTAGCCATTTTACAATATCTAAGAAATATTTAGTTGAAAAGCTACAATAAAAACTAAAAATTTTAGTAATTACCTTGTATTTGATTGTTCAATTACACACAACACCAAGTACGAGACACTGCACGCTTACAAACGCATATACCACAAACGAAATAAACTGCGACGCAAAACATCTGTTACATTCCAGATTTGACCGGTTCAAACCGGCAAATCTGTGTTACTATCTTATGAGTGTCCAACAGACACAACTGAGTTGATACGTTACTTTTTTGAAACTTATTTTTAGAGAATGTAGATGACTGAATCTAAATCACAGAGAAAAGAGGATAAAATACATAAAACCATTTTGTGATAAAGTATATACTTTAGATACAGTACGTTAATTTAAAAATGTGTCCGACAGACACTTCTGGGTTGTTTAGGGTTAAGTTTATGTCTGTGTATTATTTGTATGGGCTCCTTAATTATGGATTATCTTTCTTCAAACTGTTAATTTTTGTACATGTAGGAAAGGTGGTAATCATTACTATCATTAGTAATGATTACCATCATATGTAATGATTCATTACATACTAACTTTGAATTATGATTGCTAAGAACCACTGCATACGATCGAGCGTTGTCATGTTCCAATCTAGAGGCCAATAAGCCTTTTCTGCTCAATCGTTTCAGTATATACTTTTGTTTTGAACTCTAAATGGAATGTTGGTGATGTACATAAATCTAGTATAACTTAACTTGTCAAAATTTTTAATAATGGTTAGTGTTTATTAATATTTTTTGAAAGAAAAACCAAATATCAAGTAATTTTTTAATATAATTTAGAAAACACAAATAAACTCATACTTAATTGATCCGCCATTCGCATCAATTACTGCCCTTAACCTTCTATGTACAAAATCAATGAGACTTCTTAAAAAATTAGAATTTCAACAATATTTTTCCAGATATTTTCAATAGATTCCCATATTTGTTCCCTATTAGTTAATCCTATACGAGATCTATTAATTTACTTTATCATTTCAGCCCATACATATTCTATAGGATTTATGTCGCCACTTTTTGGGATCCGTTGTAAAATTTCAATATTATTCCGTCGAAACCGTTCAGTAGTATTATATGCGTAATTGTCATGTTCGAAAATAAAATTTCTTTGTGAATAGCAGCATCAGATTTTCTAAAATGTTTATATAATTTACTGCATTAAATCTTTCATAAATTCTCCAACACATTCGGGTTTTGTGATAACAGATCTAAACTCATATGTTAACTAAAAACCTTCCTTGCCTATCACTATTATTTAAGTCGATCTTCAAACCGGGTGTTTTGGAGTCTATATACATATAACGTACCATTACTCGATGATGGAAATACTTTTTAATTAGAAGAGATTTCCCAAAATTCTTCTGCGACTTGTCTAATGATGCCGCTTTCCAAATTTAATAAAATTTGTACTTTGTCTGCCAGAGTCAGTTTTCTTGCCATTTTGGATATCCAAAAGTGACAAATGTCATTTTGACTTTACAAGAATGAATTACAAACAAAACAAAATCTGGTTATCTAAAAGATGTTTCCTAAGGATATTTGCTTTAATTATTTATAAATTACAAATACAATTATAATACAAATATATAATGTAATGTATAGAATTCACGGTTGGCTCTTGGTGAAACATGATTAATAATTTACTAAATAAAACACTTGGTATATTTGTTTCACAAAATGTATTTAAAATATCTCTGACATATGTTTCGACTTATACAGTCATTCTCGAAGAGTCATGTAAACTAAGTGAAAAGTGTACTCCTATCAATATTTATGAGTTATTTTTTAAAAGGTTTATTACAGCATCGATTGTGGGGGTGTTTGAAAAATCCAACTGCGTGTTTGTGACCTGTCTGTTGAGATTTATGGCTTTTTTAATTTCTAAAATTTCTAAGAAGTCAAGCCTTTTACCCTTATTACAAGAGTGTAAAAGTTTGAAATTATTAGCATTAAACAGATGAGAATTTTGAATACAGTGTTCCGCGAATCCCGTGACCATATTGCCACGTAGAATAGAACTTCTATGTTCTTTGATACGTTCTTTTATAGAGCGTCCTGATTGGCCAATGTATACCGCGTCACAATCACTGCAAGTTAATTCATACACCCCTGACTTATCACGCAATTCTGTTTTTCCTTTATTGTTAACTAGAATATTTCCTAAATTGCATTTATTTACTAGGATGACATTTAAACCTAATTTATTAAGTTTATTAGAAACTTTATTGCTAACCCCAGGTATATAGTTTAGGGTGTGAAACACCCTGTTAGTTTTTGTGTATGTATGTCCGGAGTAAAAATTATTCGTAAGGATAGCGCGTTGTTTTTTGTAAATCATTTTGTCTAAGAATTCTGTCTTGTACCCGTTATTTCTAGCTATAGTTTTTATGGTATATACTTCTTTTTCGAAGTTCTTATTATTTAGAGGGAAATTAATCAGTCTGTGTATGAAACTGTGAAAAGCTGTCATTTTTATATTCCACGATTGGTTGGAATTTGCCGGAATTACTGTATCTGTTGTAGTGGGTTTTCTAAAGATATCAAATTCAAATCGTTTATCAACTCTTGTTAATTTTAAGTCTAACGATTAACTTTTTAGATTTAAAATTAACAAGAGTTGATAAACGATTTGAATTTGATATCTTTAGAAAACCCACTACAACAGATACAGATACAGAGATATTTTAAATACATTTTGTGAAACAAATATACCAAGTGTTTTATTTAGTAAATTAAATATATAATGGCCAAAGCATTCAGAATATTATTATGTCTTATATTTTGCAGTTTTAAATCTCTCTTAAGATTATAAAATGGATTCGGAAATTAATTTGAGAATTATTCATTTTGAAAATTACATTAGGTACACTTTTAAATTTTAATATTTAAATTTTATAAAATTTTTTATGTCTACGCTAATTATTCTGAGACATACCTTCATACGTCTAATAAAAGAAAGCAAATGGTGAATATTTGGAGGTTTAGAAGATCAATTAACTTGACTACGTTTGAAATATTAAATTTAGATAATTTTACTCAAATCTGGTTTTAATTTGAAGCTAATTAATTATTTTTGTGTGGGAAGATCAATATTTTAATTAACATTGTTTAAAAATTAAAGATCGATAATCGAATCGAGATTATTGTATCCCATTCTTACGAGTTTAAAATATATAAAATGTGTTAGTGAATTTAATATTAGAATAGTTCAAATAAATTGTATACAAGCATCATATTCACAATCTATAAATGACGTATCAATTAGCACAAAGCTACGAAAACTACACGACATTAATTATAATTCTCCCCAATAATGCATAAGTTATGGTGAGTGTGTTTCTAAATCAATTTATTATCTACTAAGAAACACTGTGTATGAATGAAGAAAGTAATCAATTAATATAGTACTTGCTTCTAAAATTATATAACAAGATTTATCAACATGTAGGTGGAAATGACAGAGAGAAATACATACATTCATAAGTCCCATACATTAGCTCTAAATCATCGTTAAATTTACGAGCATAACTGCCGCCGCGATAGCAATTTGAATTATACGCTACATTGTTTTCAAATTATTTTGGTATTACGATTTCCGAACTATACGGGAGCGGATTACATGTTTCGTTAGAACTGACTTTGGTTACCTTGTAGACTTAAAGTTAAATATTGTCGTAATCTATAACGGCTTTTAGTGTGTAGTTTTAGTTTATATTTACTTTTTTTTATTTATACAGTGTTGTCATAAAGTGTGGAACCAAGCTTATAACCGCATTATTTTACATTTTTACGAAAAACGCTCGGACAGGTAAATTTTCTTTTTTAAAACGCCATCTTTTGACATACAATTTTTTTTATATGACGTCATTGGTTTTCTAGTGATGACGTTATCAACACTTTCTTTAAATGGCAACCATATTATTTTTTTCTCGTTTTTGGTAGATCCTTATATCCACCAAATAGTGATATAAAACAATTGGTATGTTACATCACAATTTTTTTGAAAAAATGATATAAATTTAGAAAAAAATGCGAAAATTTTATTTTTGTAGAAAATTAAAATTAAATTAAAAAAAATACATCTGAACTTAAATTTATTGTAACAGTTATCGTAAATTTTCAAAATGGACCCCACCAACCAACTGACACTGTCCCAGCCGAGTGTAAACACTTCGTATACTCGCATAAATTATGTCTGGGGATATTTGTGTAAGTTCTACGCGAATTCGATTTTTTAAATCTTCTAAATTGTTCGGTTTGTTAAAATACACTTTCGATTTCAAATAACCCCACAAAAAAAGTCTAACGGAGTCAGGTCAGGAGAACGAGGTGGCCATTCTATGGCGCCTCTCCGTCCAATCCATTTATTGGGAAATATTTCGTCAAGATAGTGGCGAACCTCTACACCATAATGGGGAGGCGCCCCATCTTGTTGAAACCAAATATTTGGATGGGGTACATCACCATCCTCGTGATTTGGGAAAATAACAGCGAGCGCTGGTACCCGTTCAAATCTTAAAAATTCTAAATATTGCACAGCAGTCAAATTTCCTTCAAAAAAATATGGTCCTAAAATGCGTCGTCCAATCATTCCAACCCATACGTTAACTTTTCCTCTGCGCTGAGTATGACACACTTAAATCCAATGCGGATTGTTCTGGGACCAATATCTGCAATTATGGCGGTGAACAGATCCATTTAGGCAGAACGTAGCTTCATCTGAGAAGACGATATTTTCAAAGAAATTTGGATTTTGGTCACAACGTAACATTACGTCTTCACAGAACTGCAGTCGACGATCTTCGTCACCCTCATGTAATTCCTGTACAAGTTGAACTTTGTAAGGACGATAGTGTTCTTTTTTAAAAAGTTGAAGACAAATGAGTGAGCCACCTGATTGGCTAACGCAAGTTGTCTGGTGGAAACATGATTCCTTTCTTCTGCTTCTAGAAGAACATTTAATTTCACATCTTCTCCTACTTGAGGTCTACCTTGCCGTGGTTGATCTTTTACGGATCCAGTTTCGGTAAACTTTCCAACTAGTTTTGTCACCGTAGACCTGGTAATTGGAGGTCTATCAGGGTGTTCATGGTTAATCAATTCGCATGCTTCTGCATGCGTTCTTTGTCTGTCCCCATACCCAACCATAATTAAAATTTCGATTTTTTCTCGCTCAGATAAATGTGCCATTTTTTATATTAGCGAAAATGAACAATTTTTACGCAATATCTCAAAATACTAACGTCAAAAATAGAAGTACATTCAACAATGTTGTCGCCATAGAAACAATTTCAAACTAAAATTTTTGTACATAAATTGTATAAAAAGAAGCAAGAATGTCCTAAAGAAATATCTTGCAAAAAAGTGCGTGTTTTTGTTTTTGTAAATTTTTTGCATAGTAACATGAGTACATGTGCTTTTGACGATCCGGTTTGTTCAAGAAGGATATTTAGTCCTCACACAAGACAGAAGTGTGAAAAAAACTTACTTACATATTTCAGTAAATTTTGTAAGCTTAATTAGTTTTTGAAAACTTCAATTTTTGGGCGATAATTTTAATTAAGAAATGGTCTGCCACATCATGTCAATTTTTTAAATAAATTAAACTTCTTTGGCCCTTTTTTGTGAAACTATTTAATGTTAAATAAGATTTTTTAATAAGTAATTGGCCGATTGGGAAGACGAATTTCTTTTGACCTGGAGCGAATAACGCAGATTACTATTGATCGCAAAGCATTTACACACGGCTAGGACAGTGTCAGTTGGTTGGTGGGGTCCATTTTGAAAATTTACGTTAACTGTTACAATAAATTTAAGTTCAGTTTTTTTTTTTTTTTTAATTTTAATTTTGTACAAAAATTAAATTTTCGCATTTTTTTCTAAATTTATATAATTTTTTCAAAAAAATTGTGATGCAACATACCAATTGTTTTATATCACTATTTGGTGGATATAAAGATCTACCAAAAACGAGAAAAAAATAATATGGTTGCCATTTAAAGAAAGTGTTGATAACGTCATCACTCGAAAACCAATGACGTCATAGAAAAAGATTGTATGTCAAAAGATGGCGTTTTAAAAAAGAAAATTTACCTGTCCGAGCGTTTTTCTTAAAAATGTAAAATAATGCGGTTATAAGCTTGGTTCCAAATTTTATGACCACACTGTATATAATTACATTGTTGAATAGGAAATATTTTTGGAATGAATAATATAAAATTACAAACTTTCAATTTTCTTACAAATAATAATAAAAACACTGTTAAACAGACATTTTATGATATAGAAATTTTTAGGTATTTCGGCACCCTAAAAACGAATCTAAAAAGATAAATTGCTTATCATCCACGTATTTTTAATAACAAGCATTTATATTTTGCAAGTATGTAACACATGTATATTGCACCCCTGTGTGTAACATATCAACAGCGACGAACGTATCATGTTAAGATAAATTCATTCCTGTCTATTACATGCAAAAAGTACGTACCAAAATCAGATATTCTGCATTTGCCGATATATAAATGTCGATACTAACGTATTTGTTTTCTAAGTACTAGATTTATATTTATTACAGTACTGTAATTAATTGTGAATTAACAAGTAAGTGCAATGCCCAGTGCGTAAATATTGCCAACAGTTTCAGCTATGTGTATGGCGAAATAACTTTTAAATAGCAAAAACGTACTTTCACCGAACTTGTACTAGTTGTGTGGAATTGTTAACAGATAAATTGAAGTACAAAAGGTAAAATGCCCTTTGCAATACCAATGGTATAAGACTATACCACGGAATGATACTTTTGCCCCACTAACATACAGGGCATCAAACCGAAGCCCAACCAGTACAATCGATTTTCTTGTAATCTTTATAATAAATAATGGTCGTTAGGAAGCTTACTACGCGACGACTTATTTTGCTGAAATACCTGAAATAATTCGTACCTGTAACTTGTAATCTAAATGATCTGAAGAAGATCTATAGACGAATAAGAAAATCTAAATTTATTTAAGTACCTGAGGATCTCGGTAAACAGCAAAGGAACACAAGACGGCGAAATTGGCGCAAACTCGGTCACTATAATGTATTACTTCTTTAGAAAAAATATTTAATAAAAGGTAAATAACAGGGAAGTATTTGATTTTTCAGTAATTCCAGATACTTGTCGGCATTTAATATACACTCAATAAAATAGGGGCTTATAGAATGGTCACCTAAAATACCTGCCCAAACATTTAGTTTTTGAGGATACTGAGTGCGATTTGCAAAATGCCGGTGTTGATTTTCGGAAGCCCAATATCGAAGACGAGAAGAATTGTGCTTTCCGTGTAATGGAAAAGTTGATTCATCGGTGAAGAGAATATTTTTAACGAAATTTTCATCTCGATGTATCTTTTCCATAACGTCTTGACAAAACACCATTCTCCGGAAATTGTCCTCGGGAAATATTTTTTGAGTTTTCGAATATTTGAAACATTTTAAACCATTACGTTTCCAAATACGTGAAATAGTTGTGTTACTGTACCCAATTCCTCGGCAGCACTTCTAGTAGATCTCGTGTTATCAATTTCCACAATACTACAAATTAATACATCCCGCCGTTCTCTTTCCTCAATTTTTTGTGGTGATACCTCTCTTGGTTTGCATTTCGTACAGTTATTGAGACAGAAACAAGTTTCAAATTTATTTATAATATTATAAATTGTTTGTCTGCAAGGTACAGAATGGTTTGCAAAAGTCAGCGCAAACAAATTCATGCACTACATTGCAGACTTGCCAGCATAAAACCATTTTACTAACTTAAGCTTTTCAGTGGGTGTATAAAGAGCCATTATACATTAATTTTATTGTACGCTTTCAAACTGTACCGGCCGCAGCTAGACTGAATGCAAAATTTCCAGTCAATCGGTATCGGAGACAATCGTCAGTCGTCGCGGTCTTCGCTGGCATTGGACTGGCTTTCTCTTATACGTATACATTGTATGTACTCATACGTTGATTCTCTATGCCTAATGATATTTATCACATACGGTATGTGAGTCGCGGGTCTACGTTTAGTCAATGCAATCTTTTTGTGTAGGGTCTGCATATTAGAATTTTATATTTTCAAGAGGTCTATAGGAATGCAAGACTCCCATGCGGGACTCTGGATTTTTTAATGTTATATTTGTTGTGGTTGAAACTGGTGATTCTTCAGTGTGCATGTTTGGT
Source organism: Melolontha melolontha (assembly GCA_935421215.2). NCBI lineage: Eukaryota > Metazoa > Arthropoda > Insecta > Coleoptera > Scarabaeidae > Melolontha > Melolontha melolontha. The sequence goes on from OW285235.1 coordinate 90,784,296, forward strand.
TGTTTATTGATTTAATTCAGTACTTTTGTCGTTTGTTTTGGTGGTTTAGTACTGTTTTATAATGTTTCCCTCGAAGAGGAGGATAACTGATAAAGAGCTTGAAGAAGAAATTAAAAAACTCGAACAAAAGGGTTTGAATGAAGACAAAGGCAATAATTATACTGAAGACGATTCCCCTGAAGAACCATTTCAGGATGCAAGCACTTATGCATCAATATATTAAACTTCTGATACGAAAAGTGAGAAACAACAAAATGATAACCAAGTGAAAATTCTTTGAATGCTGAGGTAGGTATAAAAATTAATTTCCCTAAGAATATAACCTCAGTTGAAGTATTTTCTCTCTTGTTTGATGATGGACTCATACAGAAAATGTCAGCGGGAAAAATACCAGAGCACAACTTCTGTTATCAAAAAGTATTTCCATAATGCCAAATATGCAAGCATGGAGGAATGTAACACTAGTCGAGTTAAAAAATTGCTTGCTTTATGTGCAGCAACGGGAAATATAAAAATACCCAGCATAAAGCATAACCATTTTTCAATAAAACAATGAGGTATATAACAACGTAATTTGAAACATTCTTGAGTGGGTAAAACCTCACTAAATTTATATAATACAAAAGTATTTTTAATAATATAAAAAAATATTATTAAAAATGGGGTGTGAAGAACACAATACAAGTTCATATATGTATTTTTGAATGTATCTTCTCCAAAGACGTAGATACGTATTTCACATTGTTGTTATATACGCATTCGGTTTTCGCCGACAAGTAGTGAAGACACGATAATACAGTTTTTTATAGATACGGTGGTTACCGACTATAAAAAACACGTAGCTAGTTCTGCGGTTATTATATAGACAGCGCTGAATATTCCTTCACGCTCTGTCTTAATAATTTCTGCGAGATAGCAACGTAGTTATGTTTTGTTGAATGTGTCTCTTCTCCAACAGGGGCGTACCGACGAACATGTAGAAATGTGATATACGTATCTACATCTTTGGAGAAGATACATTCAAAAATACATATGTATTGTGTTCTTCACACCCCATTTTTAATAATATTTTTTTATATTATTAACGATATATGATTAACGATAGGCGATATGCTTTTCGTTTTTTCATATTTCACAAGCAAGTGATCAAATTAACTTAATTTGCATATATAGTATTTTTCGAACTCACAGGTATATTCTCAATTCTTTTTTCCTAAAATTATATTACTAAACTGACAGCATGATTATTTTTATGTTCAGAAACATTTTCTTGAAAAGTTTAACCAAAAGTACGTAATATTTTATGAAGAAGTACTTATGAAGAAAGCTTAGAAATATATTCACTTAATTAACTTAAATTAGATGTAAAGTAAGTGCGTGAAATGTACATATTATAAGGTGAGAGAGTTCAGTATTATTTATTTCAAAAAACTCTATGAATAATAATATCGTAGCGTACATTTGTTCCAAGTAATTTTTTACATCATTTAGATTATTATATTCTGAGAACATTTCCGCCAAGTATTCCACTAGAATTTTCCATATATAACAATAATAATTTAGTCAAACATGTGGAACGCGAGTATAAAGGTTAAGGAGTTTCACTCTTAGCCTTTCAGGTCACGCTCAGTCCCACGTTGTCGCCAATTTTGTAGTCCGCGTTAAGAGTTTAGCGAATCTTCTCATAGGGTAAGAATGAAGGGGGGACTGAAGCTTAAAAATTATTTTATTAGTGTGTTACATTCGTGTGTATGCTATATAGGTTGGATTCTTGGAATTCCTCAGACGCACCTCCTCCCTTTAACCCAGGTCTTTGTTAACATCATCGTTGCGTCTTCTCTCATCATCATCATTCCTATCTCACACACGTCTCTGGAAAATCTTATTATTAATCTTTCCAGTTCGTAGGCACGCCACCGCGTTCTGTAGTTACCATCTTTGTGTGCAGCGGTTGCGACTTCTGCGCGTCTTTTCCATAGTCGGAAAGGCAAACATTGTTCAAACATTGTATCCTGCATACATATTTGGATGATTGCAATTTCATTTTTTATGTCGACTTTGGCAGTAGTTGCTCACGTAATTATTACTAAAATATAGAAATGCCTTGAAACGAATTATTACAATTACCATACATTTTGCATATGCAATATAATATTTAATCTTTTTTATTTCTTCATTAAAAGAAAATTTATTTTAAGTTCTTAATAATATCTAAATTTTAAATTTAAATATGAAATGATTATAAATAATTCTACAATTCATTTTTTATAAGAAAAATTTGCTGTAAAATATCCTCTTGATTTCTTCTATGATTTATTATTATTTAGGCGTTTTGGTATAATTATGACACGAGATTCAAATAAGATATTTAACAATAAATAGCGTACATTATAAAATTAGATTCTTTTGGCAACTACATTCGTGAATGCCTATAAGCATCTTAAAATTGACTTTTGAAATATTATTCCTGCTAAATACTGTCTTCAAATGTAAATATTGCCTTCTACATTTTACAACGCTAATTATTCCAACGTTTTAATAGAAAAAATTCGCCCTGAAGCAGGATTCGAACCCACGTCCATCGTTTGCTGGACTATTGCTCTAACTACTAAGCTATTAAGGACTGTGGTTTCGAATACATTGTAGGAAGCCTGAAATTTTACTAAGGAAATATATGCTAATTTTTTTGCCTATAGTCGATACTTGTTGCAAATTAATTATATTTTCGCGAAGTAATGTGTATGTAAATATTGCTTTATACATTTTACGACGCTAATTGTTCGATTTTTTTAATAGAAAAAATTCGCCCTGAAGCAGAATTCGAACTCACGTCCATGGTTTGCCGGATAATTGCTCTAGCCACTAAGCTATTAAGGACTGTGATTGCGAATACAGTGTGGGAAGTCTCCAATTACATTAAGGAAATATATGCTAATATTTTTGCCTATACTCGGCACTTGTTGCAAATTAATGGCAATTTCGCGAACTAATGTGAATGTAAATATTGCCTTCTACATTTTACGACTCGAATTATTCGAATTTTTTAATATAAAAACTTCGCCCTTTAGCAGGATTCGAACCCACATCAATGGTTTGCCGGACCATTGCTCTAACCACTAAGCTATTATGGACAGTGGTTTCGAATATATTGTGGGAGCACACATTAAGGGAACAGATGTTAATATTTTTGCCTGTGGTCGGCACTTGTTACAAATTAATTGTATTTTCGCGAAGTAATGTGTAAAATATAGAATGTAGGAGGCAATATTTGCATTCACATTACTTCGCGAAAATGCATTTAATTTGCAACTGTTTCAATATTATCTTTGCGTGCAGAGGTTTAAGAAAAAAACTTAAAAACAAAAATATTGACATTTTCCTTCATTTGCCACTCGATAGCGCATCGACAAATAACTGGTTGATTATGTCGAGAGTACCGTGATCGAATCCGATCGAATTTTTCTTTTGCTTATAAGGTGAATGCTGAAAGACAAATACTTTAAGTTGCTTCACGAGAACAGGAGTAATAATAACTCGTGCCTGCAAATGCACCCTGTAATTGACTTTAAGCTGCTGGGGGATGCGAAAGCATTAATTTTGATTTTGTATTGTTTTTTGTTGTCCTCCTCTTCAACTACGATCTCACCCTGAAATAACCATACTCATCAGTAGATGAGCGCGATCAATTTCGAAACGATCATATTGTCTTTTTCTTTATTGTCCTACAATGTGTTTGTTAGTTAATTTTTTTGTGTTTTAAAAGATATTCAATAAAGGTACAGTAAATAAGACATTCATATTTAAGAGAGAAAAATCTAAATTACAGACCTTATCGTAGATTTATCCCTAACACTTTTAATAATGCTTTTGCCTGGATGAGGAACAATGTTGTCACTATTAGATGATATTTAGTAGTGTTTGTTGTCACCTGATTACGCTACATTAAAATTTGCTATTTCCTGGAAGTAGATGCAGGGAACCATGGATTACTTTTTGCATTTTTTATAGTACATTCTTTTCATAGAGTTCGTAGTCCGAAATTATAACTTATTATACGTTTGCGGTGTAAAAATTATCACTCATTGCATCTAACACATCAGTAATAATCACTACCAAAGTAATTTTAAAATTAGGGTTGCGTTTTTTAATTCAAAGATTAGGTTTTGATATTTATATTTCTTTACGTATTCCTTTTGCTGAATATTTACTTCTAATGCACAAGAGAATTCTACTACATACATGTTCATTTTTTATATACACTATCACTTAATTCGGTTAGCCGATATAGCTTTGGAAGTTGCAAATGGAAAGTTACAGTATATTTTCGTTTTATTGTTGATATAAATACTATCTGTAGTAATACCATAAGAGCTTTGAATTTATCGATAATTTCACGAATGCTTGTTGCATAGCGACGAAGACGAGTGTCAGTTTGACAAGCATTTAAATCACGACAGCCCGTAGGGCTGGAGTGGTTTAATTGTCAAATTGACACGAGTCGAAGTCGTTATGCAGGAAGTATGAGTGAAACTATCGATTTTAATTCAAAGCTCGTGTGGTATTTGATTAGATTATTTTACGTAATACAAAATGAAATTTATCTAAACTCTTTATTTATTAATTCATGTATAAATTAGTACACTGAAAGGTACAATTTTTATATACATTCTGTTTTTAATTGGATGTGCTTGAATCAATATTTGCACTGTTGTAACTATTTCCTCGCATTTGATTAATAATAGTTTCATGGTGTTCTTTATCTAGTTGTAGATACGGCTTAATAGAATGCGAACGACTATGGATAGAAATTTTAATTAATTGTTGCTCATTTACACCAGCTTTTGCTAAATTTGAGACAGCTGTCGCGCGACTGGAATGGTTACTTATTTTTTGGTTTTCTGTGTTGAAACCAGCGAGTTCAGCACTTTTCTTAAACCATTTCAAAATTTCATTTCTTCCAATAGGCATATTTTTATACCAGCTACCTTTTTCTTATTCCACGCTGGATTGACAGTTAAAAAGAGTCTATCACTTTTTATACGAGCTTTTTCTGTCCTCTTTGAAATGAGTTTTTTAAAAAGTCTGACTGGGAAATTACTTGGTTTTACTTTGTTGGGAATCAACCATTTACTGTCAGCACATTTTTGTGCTTCACCTTGGGTAGATTTCGTGAATATGGGGTTGTACTCTATTCTTCCAGTCGGTGTATTGTATACGTTCATTTCTTCTCGGAAGTACTGAATCAAACATGCCGCGCCTTCTCCTCCTCACCATGCCAATTCAATCGACACTATCAGGTAAAATTTCTTTTGTAGTCCAGCTGGATTTTCTTCATCCCAAACATTTATCATTTTTTCATATTCGTTTTTCTGTAAAGCTGCAGAACTCATTTTCGGTTTACCAGGTATCGCTTGAAGAATTCTCCTTTTGGAGTTCCTTGCGTCGCGGGCTGCTTTAAATACGATGCTCTGAAAAGGATCAATTTTTCTGTTATATTCGTTATTAAACTTCTCTTGTAGCAATTTTGCCGTGACATTCCACATCGTTTTAACAACACCTTCTTTATATTCTTCCCCATTCACCTTCCTTATATTGAAGGCCCAGTCTTTCAGAATATCTGCAAGTTCCTCTTCTGTAACATTTTGTTCGATGCTGTAGTATTTCGCATCACAAAACTCTCAAAATTGTCGCCAAATTGACGCTTTACTCTTTTTTGTATTAGCCGGTTCAGCTTGTTTTACTATTTGATCAATGTTTACAACTGATTCTTCCCCAAATCTCAGCATTGTTTTGTGACAATGAAATCAGTTTTTTGACAGAACTTTAGAAATGTCTATCCTTATTAACCGCATTTCCATAACAACGCCTAATTATTCTACTATGAAAATTATCGATAAATTACCGCTGTAATTTCGAGTTGCTTCAGTAATACGCGAATCTGATTGGTTTATATTTGTATGTGTAAAATAATCAACCACATATGGAACAACTGTTCTTTTGTCAATGACAAATTTATATCCAAATAAAAAAAAAAGAATTTTAATGGCTGAATTATGCCTTGTTATATATAGGCTGATTCATTTTCGAACCTCACCATGGAGATCTCGTTTATTATTGGAGATATAGGGTAGGTTTAAATGCAACAAAGTTGCTAAATTTTGTGTTTGTTATGAATCCGAAGAGAAAAAGGGCCTGTGTCAAATGACGTTCAAGATTTTTTTTTTAAACGAAAGAAGCTCATTTTCTTCTTTTGCCTCTAGTACGTTTATTTGGGGTTGCAGGCGAAAAATAAAAATATATTCTAGTCTCCACTTTTGATCTACTATCTAATAGTAAACTCGAAATTTCCATATGACGTTTCGGTTCTGTCTGGCTATCATCAACTTTCTTATTTCTTATGGTCACTATCTCAGATTTTGACACTGCTAAAAAGAGTTTTCTTTTCTGATTTCAGCCATGTATCACATGTTGACACAAGTTTTTGATATTATGCTTTAATTCACGGAGAATACATTTTAGGATTAAGTAAGGTAGCCATGAAATTTCAAACTGCCAAACATTTCAATTATCGTACATTACTAATAGAAAAATGCTGTACACCAATGAAGAGAAACGAGATATGTTAAGTATTTTTTATTCCATGAATTGAAATACAACAATAGCGAGTAGCCACAACGTATCATTTTTCTGGATCTTGTTAGAAACTTGGTTGAGATTGAATCATTTACCAAACCGCGTGATGTTTATGTTAACAGAAATTTGAATCAAAATCAACGAGATATTTTACAAATTGTAAATTAAAGGTGTGTTTTTACAAACTCTATGTAAGTCTTGTTTGTAACAATAAATGAAAATAACAATAACAGCAATAACAATAGGGAAGAAAACAATAAACCAACAATTACAGTAAATGTTCAAATAACTGGCTCATTTCATTAATACATAATCGCACACGCTTTCATGGCATTTTGAACTGCCTTTGTAGTTTTCTTCTAGGAATTTCAACGAAGGCATTCCGGGGTCTATGTCGAAGTTCTTCAACGTTTGGTGGTACATTATCTTTATAAATACTATTTTTAATAGCTCCTCATAAAAAATTGTCCAGAGGATTTAGGTCAGGAGATCTCATCGGCGATTCACAACAACTCCACTATTTCCAATCCAACGGTCTGGAAACTCTTAACTTAAGTAATTCTTCACAATTGCCGCATTGCCGTCCTGTTGCCACCATAAATACCTTAATTGATTTAATGGAATATCGTTGTCCAGGAAGTTAGATACTTATGTGCGGAGAAGATTTAACAGATCCTACGAGGCGATTCCCTAGAATGCCCATCCAAACATTTAATCCAAAATGATGTGCTCTTCTTGCCCTGTCTTGTCTGGAATTCTGTACTGCCCAATAGTGCCCATATTTCTGTTAAACATTCCAGAATTGATAAATTTTGATTTATTTTACCAGATTATCTTGTTTATAAAATCTTCGTCGTCTTTCAACCTTCCCACTAACCAGTTGCAGTACACCAGTCGTCTTAAATTATAACCAGGTATTAAACTGTGTCTAACATGAATCTTGCATGGTTTAAACTTATTTCGATGTAAAGGTCTCCATACTAGAGTTTGGGGCAAATTTAATTCTAACGTGACTTCGCGTGTAGATGTTGATAAATTATTATTTATCTAGAAAATCCAGATTAAGGTTTTAAAATAACACGTTTAATTTACCATTTGTAAAATATCCCTTTGATTTTCATTCAAATTCCTATTAACGTAAACATCACGGGGTTTGGTAAACAATCTAGGTTTCTATCAAAATCCAGAAAAATGGTACGTTGTGGCTGTTGTTGTTTGGATACAATTGTAAATATCTTGTACTCGCTATTGTTGTATTTCGATTCCAAGAATGAAAAATACTTATCATATCTAGTTTTTCCTCGTTGATGTACGACATTTTTCTATTAGTAATGTACGATAATTGACACTTTGAAATTTCACGGCTACCTTACTTAATCTTAAAATGTATTTTTCGTGAATTAAAGCATAATATCAAAAACTTATGTCAACATATCATATATTGATGATATCGGGAAAAAAAACTCCTTTTAACAGTATCAAAATCCGATATAGTGCCCATAAGAAATAAGAAAGTTGATGATGACCAGATAGAACCAAAACGTCATATAAAAATATCGAGTTTACCGTTAGATAGTAGATCAAAAGTGGCCCCGAGAATGGGTTTTTAGTGTTCCTTTGCAACTGCAAATAAACGTGCTCGAGGTAAAAGAAGAAAATGAGCTTCTTTCGTTTTTTTTTAAATCCTGAACGTCATTTGACACAGATCCATTTTCTCTTCGGGTTCATAAATAACACCAAATTTAACAACTTTACCAAATTTGAACCTACCCTCTATCTCCAATAAGAAGAAGGCTATGCCTTCTTCTAGAGTTGCTTCTGTGACGGATCTTGTGATAGCGTTATCCCTGCTTAAACTTCAATTTGAACGTCCAAAACATGTACCTTTCAGCGAGTAAAACTTTTGGTTTTATCCTACGCTCTACCAAATTTTTCAATAACGGCGATCTCCTCAAAATGTTGTACTTTGTGTTCGTTGTGAGTAAACTTGAGTACGTATCTGTTGTATGGTATCCCTTTTAGGATACTCAGAATGTTGCTGTAAAGAGAATTTAGCGTCGGTTTTTGAAGTATCTGAGTTTCAAAACATCTAGCAATTTATCTGGATCGTGGAATGAACTATTCTCTTTTCTTGGAGCAACATGGCGTTTAGTCACTACCTGATCGTAGGGAGCTACATAGCGCAGGTTTTTTGTATAAACTGATATGTGTTCGGATGATTGTTCGGATATGCTTTCTAGCGTTCGCCTTCTTGTTTCACACATTGCTTCCCGTCAATATTTCACATTTGCTGAACGTACACCAAACACGAACATCTTCTCGAAGGCTCCATTGACTCAAATGGTGCAGAATGCCGAGGCAATATATTCGACATATTTACTGAGAACCGGCGTTAGGGGCGTATTGAGGATGATGACCTTTAAATAGCTACTCACAGAACTAAATTAAGCAATACAGTAGATAGGACAGATTGTCATGATATTGAAGGAAGCTCTTAAATATTCAATTCAAATACCAGATAGATTCTATTCCTAAAGAGTATAGTTGGTTTATCATGCCTTTCCTTTTAAGGTGCTAAAGTTTACAAGATTAATGTGCTTATGCTATATTAATAGCTTTTTATACTGGATTCGTTCATTTAATTTCTCACATTAAATGTCCGACATTTTCAGCAGTAGACAATTATTGATATGTATTTCCTTCTGAGTATATACTTACTTTGCTTTCTCGGTACTATAATCCTAAAATAATTCAAATGATTACAAATTAGTAAATATCGGTCAGTAATTCTCTTCTTATTGGCATCGATTATTCTTTTAGTATAAATATTTTGTTATAGATTTCTTTAGTTTATGTTAGTGCACACAAAATATTTTTAAGAAAATGTTTTGATATAACCTTTCAGTCACTGCTACATTATGACTATTTCAAATTCTAATTAACGACTTGAAACAATCTAAATTTATCCAGAGCTGGCAAGAAGTGGGGAAAAAATGTTTTTTATTACAGTCTTATTTACGTTCAAGTAAACGGCTACAACGAGAACGACCAACCCCAACAACGCCCTCATATCCCGTTTTCTACTAAAATCGCGTGTAATAACTGAAATTGAGTTTCACGCTCATTTTCATTGAAGAATAAGAGCAAAAAGAAATTAGTTCAACATCACTCATAATCGTTGCGCTGTTCTATTTGCAGTTGTCGAGAACAGAAGACGATCGCGAAGCTTAATTTGTTTGGCCAATATATGTTCCTCGGTGTGTGTTTTAAAGGAGAAAGCGAAATGAAAAGAGGTCGGCTTTTAAAGTCATCCGCATTAAACTAATATGCGCTTGAGATAGGTCGGGGTTGAGAGGTCCCGAGGCACCCCTAAGGTCGCCGCGTCGCTTCTTAAGTAATGAGCTTGCGTTTCCTTCTTTCTCTGATGGAAGGAGAGATAAAGGTATGTGATGAAATCAGTTTTTCAATCGCAAATGAAATTTGTTTTGAAACCACGAAGGATATGTTTCTATATTATTTAATAAATTATTGTTTAAGTACTTTAATTCGATCAATTCGTACGCATTCCTTATTTTAATTGCACACTAATAGAATTCTTCTTAAATCCTGATTTTAATAAGTTATTAATTTTTACCAAATTTTGTGTTAAAAATCTCATAAAATTCTAATATATACTCCAGCTTAACAAAGAAAAATATATTTTATTTTAAAAAAGGTATAAAAGTATAAAACCCATATTGATATTTGTATACTAAATATGCATTTCGACAATCAAGTTGTCATCTTCGGTAGGAAAAAATAGTTTTCAATATGGGGTATGATAAAACTAACACAAAAACCTTTTTGTGAAATGCTTTCTGTGAAATGCTTTTACATGAGGTCTACGTATACGATTTACTGTAACTCCTGTTCAACATTGTTACTTTTTTCTACTGAAGATAACAACTTTGTTGTCGAAATCTTATTTTGGATACGAATATTAATGTAGTAAGGGGTTAACCGTGTTCTGCGTATACTACAGATCGGAATATCGCACTAAACTTATTTTTTTTATTATTTATTTATCCGAAGAGCAAGAAGGCATAAAAAAAATAAACCATGCAAATTGGCATGCATATTATTTAATAAGACAGAGGTCGGCTTACTGCCGTATCAAATATGCTATTTTTTCTTGAAACAAACTTTATTTATTGTACAATCACATGATAAAGAATAGAACACAAGTGTATAAATGCTGTCTCATTAAAAGTATATGCTAAAAATTGAGACAAGGGCGTTATGCCTATTTCAACTTAGAAATTTCCAATTTCTTGAATTCTACAGAAGTCCAAGCTTGAAACTGACATTATCGGTCTTCAATCATCGTTTCCTTCGAATGACAACGACACGGGATTATAAGTTTGGTACAAAATTTTCTGCTCCATACCTACTGCATATGAGGAGGATACCTTGATGCCACTATCGATGGATCCACCTAGAAAATGTAGAATGTTAATCTGTTGTGTATTATTTAGTAACTTATTATAGCTGCGGTCTTTAATTAAAGACTTTTCATATTTTATCTTATTTATTTAATATTTCGAAATAAGTAACTATAGATGCCGAAGTCTCTGATGTCTAGTCTAGTAAATATAAGAAGTGTAAAATCGATAGAACTATTTGGACGAACATAATAGGTATATGTACAATACTAGATTTATGGACATTGCATTCAATTCCGAGCTTTTATGGAGGAAGAGCGTAACTCAAATATAATACCACTGACTATGCATAACCCTTATAAAATTTTAAAAAACTGTAGGTCAGTTTGGACAAAAAAACTGTTGAGGTTAAGTGGACTTTACAACTTCTTTCTTGTGGATACGTTTATCCAATACACCTTGCTCACCAGTTTTTTCCCTCTCCTTCCTGTTGTTTTTCTTTTTTAAATTTAGGAATTAACTTAAGATGTTAGGATATGAACGTGGAAGAGGAAACATTTTCAGGAATCTTAGCAATGAATTTGAAATAGGCAAGCTCTTTCTATCAGTTTTATATTATAAAATATCCTTGCAATGTAGTATAACGCCCAAGGAGTCTTTTTTTCTTAATTGGGTGTACATAATTTTTTATGCTTTTTGACCAGTTTTGGCGAAACTTTCATAAAAATTATAATTCAATGTGATAAAATGTTAATGCTTAATATACAAATTTAGAAATACAATATGAATTTGTACTAATGTTAAACCGTCAATCTAACGCTCCTTTTCGAGTCTTCTTTTCAATTTTTGCTGTTTTCTGGAATTGAGTTGGTTGTGTGTTACGTATTGATTCAACAAAGTTTTTCCATTCTCTTTTGTTTCACGCTAATCATTTCTAATCGTTTCAATTCTTATTAATTCTTTTACTTTCTTTAAACGCTATTTTCATCCATGTCTCCTCAGTCTACCGTTCTGCATTTACCTTTCATATTATCACGTCTAATCCACCTCCATCTCCTATGATTGATAGTTATTGCTATTTGCTCCTGATGACTACTACGCCACAGGTCAACATTTGCCGGTAAATGCCTAAGATCCCTTGAAGACATTTATAAATAAATACTTGTATGAGCTTCATTTGTTATCAATGTTGGGTATCCATAAATAACATTTTTGACAATTTTATTTCGCATCCAGCATACTCCAACATAAGTAAATTCATGTACTGCCTTAATTTCAATATTATTTATTTTTACTTCTTCTTCACCGTTCTATTGCTCGACATCATTTTTCTGTTAGCAACATTTAACTATAGATCGATCCTTTGAGCATATTTTCTAAGTTTATCTATTTCATTTTGCATGTGAATTATTTTTCTTTTATTAAAGTTATGTCGCCTGCGAATTAAAAATCTTCCAAATACTGCCCAAATCTCGCAGTAAGTCCATTATATAGTTTTTTTTTAAATTAACCAATCTGTTGCTATTAGGAGGAGAAAAAGTGATAGCATATTTCTCTGTCTCACACCACTTATATGAAAGCCTGATCATGTATTTACCTTTATTAGGTTTCTTTTTATTCTTCTAGTATGAGCTACAGGTTACTTTTTGGTTAAGACAATCGAAAGCTCTTCTAAGATCAATAAATTTAAAACATCTTTCTGTTATTCATTACACTCATCATATTATTCGTCTTCTTAGTGAGCAAATTTGGTCTATGGTAAAATATAGCTTATGCGAAGAACACAATTAGAATACTGAAAAATGTGAAAGGAACATACGAGTATCAAGTTTAAGCAAATTATGTTGTTGACATTTTTGTTTCAAATTCATTCATGTATTGCACTATTTTAGTCTCCGTTTATAATGAGTGGAAGTAGTGACAAGTAGGCGTTAAGCTCAACATTTAAATTTTTTGTGCATCTGAAAACACACCGATCTTTTTACTAACTCTTCAATATTTTGGCATGGCAAAAATTCATAGTATGTATACGAGGGTCACCTTTTATATTTTTACAAAATCTGGGAAGAAAACAACATTTTTGGGAACATTCAAAATATTAGCCTTTATGGTCTATACAATTTTGCATGCGTACGAGTCAGTTCTCGAAACATTTTTTCCTTTCTGAAGGTTGTATCTCAGAAGCATAGTTTCCAAAGGCTTCGACTGCTTCTTGAGGTGTTGAAAATCGCTGTCTGCGCATTTTTTGTTTCACAGTGTTGAACAAAAGGAAATCATTCTGAGACAAGTCAGGTGAATATGGACAATAAGACATTATTTCAACACTTCAACACTCGCATTATCGTGATGAAGAATAATGCGACATTTTCGGTTGTTTTTCCTGATTTCGTCTATAACTTTTGGCAAACAAACTACTGTATACCATTCAGCGTTAACAATTTTTCGATCCTCGAACAACTTTTGTTTGGTTCGGTTCGTCTTGGAACACCCATACAGTAGATTGTTGCTTGGTTTCCCGATTCATACACATATATCCAAGTTTCGTCACTTGTGACGATGTTGTATACGGATTTTGCGGTTCCTACGTCAAATTTTTGCGCATCTCTTTACACCAATTGACATGAGCTGCTTTCTGTGCTTTGGTCAAGTTATGTGGAATCCATCTGGAACATATTTTTTTACAAATAAATGTTCATGTAAAATCGAATGAATTGCAGTCTGTGATATGCCAAGAGATGCCTCTGCCTCACTGTAAGTCAAATTTCGATCGCGTTCTATCATTTTCCGCACAGCACCGATGTTTTTTGGAATCACAACAGTTTTTGGTCAACCTATACGTGATTCATCACTGAATGAGGCACGACTATGAAATTTTGAAAACCAATTGTAAACTGTCTTCTCTGATGGTGCTTCATTACAATAGTTGACCGAAGCGATATAATGCATTCTTGTGGAATTAGGCCTTTTTTACAATCGTAAAAAATCATCCAATGAAAAGCTTCACGAGTAAATTCCATTATTTTACAAACTCACTCTCTTAAAACTGTCACAGTCAACGAACTACTGACTCAATTTCTAAGCTATAGTGGATTTCTCATTGACAAATGTCAAATTTTAAGAATATAGTGATTACATATGTTAAAAGCACCATCTAGTGGTCGATTGTAAAAATATAAAAGGTGTCCCTCGTACAATATCGCTCCATAGTAGTAATTAACAAAAATATATAATTGACCACTAAAGAATTGCGGATTTCACTAACAGATGGTTTTACTTAAATATTTACATACTTGAAATATTAAACCCATACCGTTGTTTCATAGTTGGCATTAAGAATGTCTATAAGTAAAAAAAATGTATCCTTATGTTAAGCAGCTTTTATTTGTCATAGATTCAAAAATCGAAAATATAAATATGTATTTTAGACATAAATTGCATTTTTACTTTCGTAAATGATTAAAAGCATCGCAAGCACACAAAAAGTGATGAGGTCTGTGTAGGGACGAAAACCTTAAAGGAATATGTCAAAATTGATTTGCCATATTTCGATCTGCTAATTTTTCATGCAATTGTTCTTAAATTAGATAATTACGAAATGTAAACTACTAACAAAAAAAAACTGGATGTAAGTTATTTACAACTGAAAAAGGTACATATAATTAAGGAGGCATTTGCAGATCACGTCGTGATATTTACTAAAAACGAGAAAAACTTGTAAATAAACTAAATGCCACGAAGGAAAATAGAATGAGTATACATAAAACTAAAACGAAAGTAATGATGATTGGAGAAAATACAGGAAACCTAAACATAGAAATACATGGAAAAAAATTGAGCGAGTAAATCATTTCCAATATTTATGAATAACTATACAGTATGTCCACGGATCGAGGTTCAAAGAGGGAAAATTTCTTTATTTTGCATTTTACAAGAAAAATGTATTATTGATAAAAGTTTTTGCCTGTCCCGAAATGACTAAATCAGCTTTAACCTTTTCAAATTTTCTTTTAGTTTAAGTTAAAAATCGAAAATTTGGTCGTTTTATTTGAAAATTTTTTAAAGTCCCAGAAATTAAGTTGCGTTGTCATGGTAATTACCGATATTTATTTATCTAATTAACTGTCACATAGAAAAATCAACCATAATCGTTGAAAATGTTGTCAAAAGACCAACGAATTTACTTAATTCAATGCTATGGCAAAGGTAATAAAGCGATCCGTCTAGTTGACGAAGAATTTAATCAAAAGTTCCCGGATATTTACATCTCAAATAGAGGTACAAGAGCATTGGTAAAAAAATCCTATCCACTGGTTCCATACTGGATGTAAAGAAAAGCAAAATAGCACGCGATGGAGACGACGCCGCCACTCTTCTTGTAATGGATTCAGTACGGAACTGTCCCAAACTTTCTTTGCGGCGCAGATCAGTCCATCTGGGAATTAGTAAATCGCTCATTCAAAAAATTTTGAAACAAAGGAAGTTCCATCCCTACAAGCCCATTTTTAATCATGCGTTAGAACCCGGAGATCCTGCGAAACGTTTGTATTTTTGTCTGTGGATGGGCGCTCAAATCATGGGTAATCAATACTTTTACAGAAATATTATTTTTTCTGATGAGACCACGTTTTCTACTAATGGTACTGTTGCATCTCAACATGTGGGATATCGGAGCGATTAAAATCCGAATTTTCGCATCCCACACAATCGACAATATTCGGCAAAAGTTAATGTGTGGTGTGCAATTTCTTACCATGGTATCATTGGACCATATTTTTTTGATAATACTGTCAATCAGCATACGTACTTAGATATGCTGTAAAATTTTGTTCATGAACGTTTGGACGATCTACCGATTAATTACCTCGCAAGGTGTTATTTCCAACAAGATGGTCGTCCAGCTAATTATGCTAGGATTGTTGTCGAATGGTTAAATCAGCAATTTGGACAGAATTGGATAGGTCGAAATGGTCCCGTGATATGGCCACCAAGGAGCCCTGATTTAACAATGTCTGATTTTTATCTTTAGGGTCGTTTGAAGCAAATAGTTTATGCAAATAATATTCCTCCGAACGTAGAAGATATAAAGGAGAGGATTAGAGACGCTGTGACGTCTTTAACTCTCGAAGAAATTCGAAGAAGTTATAGGGAATTGCGCCGACGGCTAGAATTGTGCGTTGAAAAGGGCGGTGAATGGATTGAGTGAAATAGTTATTAGTTATATCATTTTTGTTTTTGAGTTTATGAAATTAAAATCTACTGACTTGGCCGTTTCGGGACATGCAAAAACTTTTATCAAGAATACATTTTTGTTGTAAAATGCAAAATAAAGAAGTTTCCCTCTTTGAACCTCGATCCGTGGACATACTGTAGATCGGACAGGCACACATGAGATAGATATTAATGATAGAATACAAACAGTGAATAAGTTATATTATGCAATGAACATTAAATTCATAAAACAAAAAGAAAATATCGAAGCAGACAAAACTAAAGGTCTTCAATATATATAGAGACCTATATAGAGACCAGTACTGACTTTTGACTGTGAATCGTGGATCCTAACGGAATCTTTAGTAAAATGCAAGCAGTGTAAATGAGATACTTAAGAAGAGTTCGAGAAGCGACCAAAAAAATTGAAAAATGCAGACATAAGAAAAGACATTGAGACGCAATCGATACTAAGATTTATAGAAGAGAGATAATTATATTGGTGGAGACATCTACAACTAATGAATGAAGAGAGGCCAGTAAAAAAAATGTGGCAAACAAAAATCCAAAAAATAAAAAAGAGGAAGACCAAGAAAAACATGGAATAAGATGATGACTAGAATCCTGACAAACAGAGACAAAACTTGGAAAGAGGCCACTGTGGTGGCTTGTGTTAGAAAGAAATGGAAGCAATTTGTCGAAAATTAGATATTATATCCGACACCATTAAAAGGTAGGAGGGGTTTGGATATATAATTTTTCACGCAAACGAGAATGACGGTCTGGTTGCTCTGCTAAAGTTTATGATAATTAAATCAAGGCAATATTCAATAGAGGCCGTCATAGCACAGGTGAGACTTAAGGCAACTTAACTAAATAAATGTGAAACTCGAAAGTATTTTTGAATTTCACCTACACATTAAAATCTGCGATTTACTTGTGAAACATAACGAAATCGTTAACCTTCTAAATGGATGAAAATGAAAAATATAAGATGACTTGTTTAGAATCTTGTCTACTAAACAAGATGATGTAAGCTAGATAAACCGACAGAACCAGCATACAAAGCGAACGTACATCAAAAGAAGGTTATATTGTTAGTTTGGCGAGGTTGCAAAAGAACTATTCATTTTGAAATTTAAATACGTAAATAAACAATAAATGTGATTCATTTAGATGCATCAACCAAACTGAATATTGTAATTCAAGAAAAATGACCAGAATTAGGAAATCAGAGATATTGTACAGTGTAAGGCCACACACATCTTTGTTCCCTCAGCAAAAGTACTAGGAGTTTGGTTGGGATATCCACGGTATAATCCTAATCTCTCACTAAACAGACCACTATTTATTTGGTTATTTTCAAAACTTATTGAATCGTAAAAATTTCAATATCGATGATGTTCAATCGCACACGGTGTTTTTTATCAACAAAAAAAAATTATAAACGTGAAATTACGATGCTGCCTATAAGTTGAAAAAATCTGATTATTAAAAATTAATTATTAAATAAAAATTTTGTGACATAAAAGAATGTCTCTTTATTTACTAAATTGGTTCTGAAGCTATTGCGGTCGTAGGATACGTGTATAATCTTTGGGGTATTGCAATGCGCTACAGGACAGCCCTAAGAAGCACTTTTGGTGTCTTGATGTTTTGATGAGCTCTTATTCAGCTTCTACGGTGATTAAATATTATATTTTTAACCTCCTAGTGCTCCACCCACATATGAGTTTTTATATATTATAAAAAAAAGGCTTAAAAACCGAAACATTTTTGACAGCTGATAATGAACCCCTAAATTATACCTTGTAACACCAATTTACATACTCCTTGGCAAATCAAAGGATTGTTGCATTTTATAATTAAAGCAGTATATTAATCCCAAATTTTAAACGATAATACAGAATAAATCGTTAAAAAATCAATTTTGGGACATAATAAACTCGAAATATTAAAACAGGAAGTAAATATTCTAACAATAAATATTTCGAAATATATTCAGTAATAGGTTCGCAATTCTCGAGATGAGAAAGCATTAGACCCATAGACAATAAAAGATGACGATAACTATGACGATGCCGTTGTCGGCGAAGACGCGATGAAGATGAACAAGAAGAAGGCGAAAAACTGAGAAAGAAATGCCGAATAGGAAGTTCTAGCTTGGCAACTTCCAGTTTTCATGAATTTAAATTCAATTTTCTTGTCCTGTTTCCAAGAGTAGAGAACCTTGGGCGAGGACTGCCAATACATCATCTTCTCTTCTGCCAGAGACGGGTGTGCTGTTTCTCCTCACATCAGTTCACCCACACATGTACAAACACATATGTGCTTACTTTCACACACACACATGCACTCGAATACGATCTTTCTCTCCCTGAATTAGAAACGAGTATACATTTGCCGTCTTCGACGATGACAAAGTAATAAAAATAACAGCGGATACACCTGCATTTGAAACAGACAAAATATCTCCCAATATATTTTTGTTAGCTTTATTTTCTGTCGTCGAATTCATCATCGGATATCACTAAATTGCATTTCAATTTAATAATGAAACAAGAATGAATGAATCATTATTATATATTATAGAAAGGATCGTAAATTTGTGCAATTAATGCTTCCATCTCAAATCTGACAAATACATATACAGGGTTAGACAAATGTATGGAGCCATTCGAATCTCTTTGATATGGCAACTTAAATTTTAATAAAGCTTTCCACAATTAATTAAATGCAAATCGGGGATTCTATGAGTATATTTATATCTGCATCAGATTTTTGGTTTAGAAGGAAACGATGTTAACTTCTTTATTTCAAGTGAAACAACCTGTATATTTTTACGAAATTAAATAGAGCTCTTCTCTGAGATTTCAGCAATAATAGGGTTTTGCACCCACTTTTTCCACGACGACAAAGATATTTAAATAAAACTCATATTTTAAAATAATCTTTATGTTTAAGGCAAGGAATTAAAATTTAGTAGTTGATTCAAACTGTCAGAATTAAATTTGTAGATGTCCAAATATGAATAATGGTTCAATTAACTGAAAAAGAACGTCTAGAAGTTCAGATGAAGATTGGTTTTGATAAGCACATCAGAACTCATGAAGAATTATGCGATTTATTTAACAATTTGCACCCAATATCACGAACTGACGTTGGTAAAGCTTTGAGAATGTACAACTTGACCAGAAACGTTAGAAATTTACCGAAAAGCGAACGACCAGTTCCAACTAATGAAATTATTGCTCAAGATATTGCTATAGCATTAGAAGAATTACCTACATCCCTCGGACTAAACTATGATATAAGTTGCTGATTCGTAGTCAGAATATTGAAACACGAAAAATATCATCCGTATAAATCACATTTAGTGTAATTATGATTAGACTGGAACTATGATTGTAGAATTTAATTTTGCGAACGAGTGATAGAGATTTGCAAAAATAACCAATATTTTACATACAATTTGCGGTGTTTCAACGAGGCTACGTTTTGTTTGAAGGGTACCGTTAATCGCTATAAATGTCGATATTGGCCAACAAATAATCCTTATTGGATGCTAGAAACGCGTACACACCATCCGCAGAAATTAAACGTGTGGGCTGGTATTTTCAAGGACCATATTGTTTGCCCTTTCTTAAATTCATGGTATACTAACATGACAGAGATATTTAGATCTTTTACGTGATCAGGTTGCTCCTAATATTAAGGAAGATGGGGAATTATCTGTAAGTGTTTGGTTCCAACAAGGTGGAATACTCCCCTCACAATGCCCTTAGAGAAGTGAGAAGTTTTTTAAACGGAACATTCCTAAATTCAATTTTCTAGTGATCGTAAAGTTTTGCAGTATCTTATTGAATTAATCGGTTGGTTCCTTCGGCATATTTTCAGTACGAATGACTACCTCGGCATCTCAGAAACCGAAAACATGACAAATGATACTGGCGCCTAACGACGGTACCCACGAAAACGAAACTTTGCATGCTAAGACGGGTTAGTCACTACTCACACTATGACATTGTTCTATAACCTTATATATCAATCCGCCCACGTACATATCATACTTTAAGATGTTTATAGATTAAGGACCATTGATATTTGAATAAGTAATCATGTCATGAGTTCTGACTTGGCATGGTGAAAGAAGTTCAACGGTATCCAAGGTGTTAGAAAAGAGATGATTGTTGACAAGAAATGTAAAGAGCGATAATTCACAGTGCTGTAAATCTGGAGCCATGGCGTCCTCTTTTGAATTCGATGACTGAATCTGAAGTATTTTGATGCGCTGATTACAAATATGTTTTTAGTTTTTCTCCATCACGTCCAGATTTTCCAGCATAGATAGACATAGGAAGAATATTGAAAAAAAGAAGACCTTTACTTAGAAAAGATATGTACAAGAAAACTATTTAATGCCAGAACTTAAAAACTATTTGATAAACGATTACTTGCTTATTGCGTAAACACGTCACTTATCTTTTTAAAACCTTGTCTTTTTTCTCCAAAGCTTCTACTTTGAGATTTTCTCTTAAATTTTCGGTTTTGGTCAACATGCTTGTATTCCATCTTTCCTGATAGCTGTTTTCGATATCTTTAAAATTTTGGTGAAACCTTTCACCTTGCTCTTCGCTAACTTCTAAATTTTCCTGGGAGTAGTAAATGTGCGAATTCAGAATATAAAGTTTAATACTTATGGAACAGCCCATTAAGCCAAAATTTGCAATCATATTCGTCACTATTTCTTTATAATCAGGGTTTTTATTATTCCCTAAGTAATTTTTCACCGCCTCCTTAAAAGATTTCGATGCTTCTAACCCAATTTGACTTTTTTCATCGAATTATATTAATTTTCTTATTCCAGGGCCCAACAAAAATTCGTTCTTTCAGTTTAGCGCCTGACAATGATGGGGAAAATTGTATGCAGATATTTGAAACCTCTTCCTTCTTTATTTAAAGTCTTCACAAACTGTTTCAACATACCCAGCTTAATGTGTAAAGGAGGTAGCAAAACTTTTTCTCGGGTCCTTTCGAGATACGTTTTTGGTTCCAGGAGTTAGTTCAGTTCTAGAAGGACATTCTTTTTTGGACATAGTCATAGAAAAATTTTAACAACCCTTATATTAATAGGCTCATTACTTAATGAAGCAGAAATCATCCATGTTAACGTAATAAAGACTTACTTATACTAATTATGTAATATTTGACCATTATGGATCGGAATCGAATCTATTGTCCTAATAGAGTCACTAAATGCAGTAACAATTAGTTTGAGCTCATTTAAAAAAGCTTTAGAAAATAATAAAATGAAGATAAAATTTGAATTGTCGCCGTATTGTACCTTAGAGTTTCTCTCTATTTTTGAACACGTTGCTTTCAAGTTACTTTTGAATTTTACTTCAAAATAAATACCGTTTACATATCTTTGTTGAATATATAAGAATTAAGTTATTTTTCTTGTTTCTCAGAAACTATAATTCTTGGAATTTAACTTAAATTTATTAAGGAATCTATTAGAAGCAATGTTAAATTATACAGGCTGTTTCTTAATTGAATGTCAATTTTGAAAGAGGTGATTCTTAGGGTTATTTCAAGAAAAAAATTAATATAAACATGGATCCGGAAATACTCCCTTTCTTAGATACCGGGTGTTAAGCTTCTAAAAAAAAACGCAATGGTACGCCACTGATTTTTCTTAAAATTACAATAATTTTGGGAATGCCAATTTATTTTGGAGCAAATTTGATTCCCTGACTTGTTTTTGTATGACGCAAGGTGTTTGCATGCGTAGTATGAAAACAAGACAAATCATAAAAGCCATTAGAAAAGTAATAACAGGTTGAGGTGGAAGAGGAGTGTTTGGTAGTTTTCTTTACAGAACTGAACCCTTATAGGCGCTTTAAGGAAGATTTTTCATATTGGAAACTAAACTATTTACCAGAGCAATATGATTTCTAATCTCTTCAGCAACCCTATTTGAAACATGAGCGAGACATGTTATATGTAACAAGTTCATATAAAATATTTTCAAATTTTGCCCGCCTGTCATGTACATGTAAACATGTAAACAAAAAACATGTAAATGAGCAAAAAAATATATCCACGAACAGGCATAAGAAGAAAAAATGTTGATAGTTCCTCCTGAACAAATCTGGCCACTGTGAGTGCTTTTGTCTTTTCTAACTCTTTAGAAGCAATGAGGTAAGATTTTGGCAGAATCTCGTAGCTAAAAACATCAATCAATGAATAAGCAACACGACGACCCCTTGAATCGGTGGTTTCATCAATGCATATGCATATATTTGTTTCGAATTTTAGCTTTAATTTCCTAAATTACCTCCGAATACAAGGAACATACTTCGTTTCTTCGTAGTACTGCTTCACCTGAGACATTGAATTTGCGTAATTCTGGAGAAAAGAAATGAAGTTTTGATTGCGTTGCTTTGACAAGGGAATATTTGACGTAATTGCATGACATAGGTCTCAGATAAAGATGTCGTGTTCGCTTAGCTTTTTGGACATTGGTTGGAAACTTTGCGTTAATGTGGGTTGTGACACGTCTCCAGATTTCATCTTACACAATTTAGTAATTTGAACAGAAGTTTTCACGTGTTCGTCTATTTGATATTTTTTATCGCATGGTATCTGCAACGAAAAAAAAAACTAAAATTGAAATATGAAATTGAAAAGCAATAATATCAATACTTAGATCTAAATCTCTAACGAATAAGTTCAAAATATTAAATGAAAGTGCCCCGAGTGTCCAAATGATGCGAAACCTGTCGATTTCGTATAAAAAATTAAGTTAATATGTACTGACATTGCGAAACTGAAATGCCCTATACATTTACCTGTATTTTAATTGTACGAGTATATGTCCCTCAAAGAGAATGAAACTGACTTTTAGCTTTTCTTGTATCTAAAAAAATAACAGCTATCGACCGAATTCGCAGCACCCTCTATATTGAATATTCAAAAATTATGCTGGCTTATTATTATGATTTAACCCACACTGACGCTGGACTGACTTTGGGCATTTGTATAATTAAAAATAATTAAAATACCACAACACTATAAAACACAAATCGATGTTATCTCTTCAAAAACACAATCAGAAATAAAATTCAGAAATCGATTTATTATTTACCTACTTATGTAAATATAGGTATAATAAAATCCCTGTTAGCGGTTTAAAACGACCTATTTTGAATACTCGGAATTTAAGGCTGGGAATACCCATACTTTTGTACCTCATAAAACTTTTTTTTCTTAAAAACTACAAACATAATAAAATAAATTACTTCGTAATGGAAGATTAATAAAATTACCTATCTTGAATTCTTGAAAACCTGCCGAAGATCTACATCACTCAAAATTATTTCATTATCCACAATATACTATTTTTTAAAGATATTTGCAAATATTAAAAAAATGCATTTAATATGCAACATATGCAAAAGATGCGCTTTGCATATTTGGGCTACATTATTTATCACCCTGTGTCTCGGATAGAGAGTATTTCCGGATGTTTATATTAACTTTTTTCTTAAGATATCCTGAAGAATCGGCCCTTTCAATACAGACATTCAATTATGAAACATATGATATATTTCGAGTACAGGAGCATGTCTCGTAACTTAATTCATATATATCATGTATAAATATATCATATATCATAGGATCTGAAATTTCTGAATACAAATTAAATAAAATATATTGCTCTAATCATTAAAAAACGAAAACTGGTTTCGATAGAACTTCTTTTGCGCCAGTGTAAACTCCCATTAACTATCGGGATGGGCATTAGTGTCGTGTTTTCCTCATATAACGTGGATGTTTTAGAAACGATATATAAAATATTCATATATTACCTATGTGCTCGTGTGTGTGTGCGTGTGTGTACGAGGATATGTGAGAGGATCTTATGTCGTTCACTTCGTTTCTTTTGCCATACATACATGCATACAGCTTCACCGTTACAATTTAGTTATGGCTGATGTTAGGTACTTTTTCTGATGGAGTCTCTCTCAAAAAGAGAACGCGCCTTTTGCTCCACGTTACGAGTACGTATATATATGTAGATTCTCTTTGATCCAAAATACATCTATATAGAAGCCAGGATTTGATCCTTCCCTACTATTTCCACTGCGTCGTCGTATATTCGATATTTTTTTCATTTTACTTGGTGCTACCATTTCTTTCTATTTTTTTTCTCGACCTCCTGCTCTTCCCGGTGTTCGTTGCTTTATTCTGCTTTCCACATTCTTGTCTTTAGGGACCTCCATGCCTCATGCAAGTTATACTGTCAGAGATACGAGGCGGGTTATTCCCAGTGCTCCTAAAGGAAACTGCCAGCCAAACAGGAAACGTCGTGTGTGGATGTGTGCTTGTGAATGTATGGGACTCGCGGAGAAGATTGAAATATTGCTCGCCCAAGGATTCAACCAATTTTCATATATTCCCTTTTATCGTGAATTTGCCTTTTTTCGTGCGACCAAGAAAATATTTATTTAATATACGTCCACTAGTTGAGAAAATATCAATATATATATATAAGAAAGATGCCGAGATACGTTGTTAGGAAATATATTCATGAAATATAAATTTTGGAAAATATTTATAATGTGTTTCGTACTTAAGTATATTATATAGTCCTTTTACCAGTACTATTCAAAAATATATTAAGAAAAACAAATTGGGAATAAGAAAATCTATATACTTAATAGAATACTCACATAGAAATTCAAAATAATTGTTAAATCAGAATAATTGAAACATACATGAGTAGGTAAACCCCACCAGTTTTGTATAATACAAAGGTATTTCGAATTTACTTCTGCGCTCGGTCTGGATAATTACGGTGATAGGGCGAGGTGGTTCTTTTCTGTGAATGTGTCTGGAAATATCCTTTCTCCAGCAGGGGCGTACCGATGAGCTTGTAGAAAAGCGAAATACGTATCTCTACGTCTCTGGGGATAGGATATATTCGGACACGTTCACAGAAAATATTAATAGTGAACCTGCATTTGTTCTTCACACCAGATTTTTAATAATATTTTATATTATTAAAAATACCTTTGTATAATTGTTAAACACAGGTATTTTTAAATCACTAGTGATTAGTATCGGAACGAAACATGTTAGATTAGGATTACATTAGATTTGATGTGATTTTGAAGTGTCTGGTCGAAATATTTTTTTCTGTCATGCTATTTTAATTAAGCTCGGCAGCGTCCAGAGCAGCTTTTCTAGACATAGCATTAAGGTATTGATCTCCCATTTATAAATCGCGTTATTGTCAAATCTTCACATTGGCATAATACATGAATCGCGGTTTCCTCTTCCGTTTGGCAGAATCAGCATGTCGTTTCTTCTGTCAAGCCCATATTAATCATATATTAACAGACTTTCTCTCTATTTACTAGGTCCATTGAAAACATGGACGACTTCACTTAGCAACAGTTTCGCCTGTCTTTGACCTTGTGAGTTCTTCCACCTTTCCCTAGATCTATTTTCACCCCATGTGTTCATGACTGTTCTGATATTTGTTTTGGTAATAGAAGGATCCGGTCCTGTGAAGGTTACAGACGAACCTTTTAGATCCAGTTCGTCTGTTTCCACATTAGACCTATAGCCATTGTAACTTGGAACCCAGACTAAGGCAATTTCCTTGTGATTACTGGTGATTTAACATACACAGCATTCCAATATAAGCTTAGATTTAATTTGCACCGAATACAGTACTTTAGTAAGGTGCTATTCTCCAACGCAATTGTCCAATGGGGCAACTTTCACTTGAAGTATAGTAGCCTGTTTGAAAACCTTGTTTCGTTTTGGAGCCATTAGTGTAACAGATATATGATTCCGCCTGGATGGATAAGCGTTTTTTGCAATCCTTCTTATTTGATGACAATTTTATATTTCTTTGTTAAAGTTGAATTTCAAAATCAGGCCAATAATTGGATCTACCTTGAGCAGTTCCGAGGACTTATGTTATGGATGTTTAACCTTGCATTAGTCTATGGGCTACAGACGTTGTGACGTCCGTGTATGTACATATCTAGAGGTGGTAAATCCAGTATAACCTTCAGAGTAGTGATATGAATTTAATTTTAATTTTAATATCTTCTCCAGCACTTAAACAAGCTAGTCTTTCTATGCAACTTTTCTGACAATTAACTCTTTCTTGATTAATTTTTATACTTGTGTAGTGATAGAGTCATCTTGGTATCCTCAGTTTTTCCGACAAGTTTGCCTACACCTGCTCAAGGCAGTGGTTGCTTCATTGATGGTCTTTAAGATGTGAGCATTCCACGGAAGCCTATCGTGAAATAATATTCTTAAGTACTTACCTTCCTTGGCAAATAGAATTTCTGTATATCAGAGCCCTGGTGTTTGTAAGTTTTGTAGTGCTCTGTTTTTATTGTGAAGGCGACTATTTGTGTTTGCTGAAAGTTTATTGGCACCCGTTCTTTTTATACCAGTCGTCTACGATGTAATCTAAGATCTCTTCTTTTATTATGGGGTTAGTTCTATTGTATAATAACATTTTATCAATTAGATCTATCGTTGTATTGGGGGGGGATACTAGAAGAGATCTTAGATTCACTAAAAGTCTGCCTAGAACAAAATTACTTTTCTTTCAATAACAAACTCTACCTCTGTAAACAAGGTATTATCATGGGAAATCCTCTTTCTCCTTTACTTGCGGAAATTTATATGGATTACCTGGAAAATACGATTTTTCATAATGACAGATACGTGAAGAACATTTTGTTTTGGTACAGATACGTTGATGATATATTGATAGGATATATAGGTACAGATAGGCAGTTGAACACTCTTTATGAATTTATCAATTCCAATGATCCTAATATCACGTTTACGATAGAAAAGGAGCTTAATAATAGTATAAACTTTCTGGATCTCACTTTAAAACGTGTAAACAATAGGGTCCATTTTTCTATTTACCACAAAGTGGCTCATACAGATACCACGATACATAATAAATCTAACCACCCGGTCCAACACAAGGTAGCGGCTTTTCACAGCATGACACATAGACTTATTAACATCCCGATGTCCAATGAAGACTATAATAAAGAACTTAATATTATAAAACAAATCGCTCACAACAACGGATATGACCCAAATCTAATAGATAAATTAATTGTTAAAAAATCAGTCAATAAATTATTAAAGGAGGTGTACCCGATCATTAAAGTAGAGCCAGACAAGCAATTTAAATCATTTACTTACATAGGTCAACAGCAACTTAAATGATCAAAATTCCTTAAAAAAGAAAACATTAATATTGCTTATAAAACTAATAATAATCTAGCCAAATATATTAAAAATAATAAAGAAAAAACTACCAAAGACAATAAATCAGGAATCTATAAGTTATCATGCGGATAATGTACCAAAACATATATTGGACAGACAGGTAGAACGTTTAAAAAACGAATCCAAGACCACTATCATTCTTATATCAATAAGAAAACTGACTCAACCTATTCTAATCATTTAATAGAGAATGAGCACGAATTTAATTTACAATTCGACACCATACATGTAGAAAATAAAGGTAGAAAACTAAATTGTTTAGAATCTTTAGAAATTAATAAACTTAAAAACTCAGAAATGTTACTAAACGATAAATTAGACTTGAATTCATCCCCACTGTTAAATCTGTTCACCCATTGAAATATTGTTTCTTAGTTGCTTATACTATATTTTTATACTTAAACCTCACACAAGTAGGACATGGTATAGTTTTCAAAAAGCAAAATATAAATGTAATAGTTCCTAGAATTTTAACTTGGGTCAACTACCTGATTAACGCTGTATCTTGTATGTATCTTTAGTCTTAAGTTGAATTTGAAGAAGCTACTGTGTTAGCGAAACAGCTGTCATTATTTTATTAATAAAGTGTAAATCTAAAACATCTTATGTGTGTTTTATTTATTAGAATATTGATATGTTTTGTAAATTTATAGGTAAATTTCATAAGTAGCGTATTATTTAAGTAATAGATTATTCAAACTGTCCTAAGAATACTATTTGGTAATATTTAACAATTTTTTAAAATCAAAATATTTAAATTTCCGCTAATTTTACGTAAATATGGATTTAATCAGAAATAAATTTACTAGTCATTTAGCATTTATAATATTCAAATGTATTTAGTACTTCCTTAAAGGTATTGTACCTGCTGTGAATTAAATTCCTGTTAATCTTTCCATTTCAAATGCATTATCAATGACTATTGGTTCTTTAGACATTCTAGTCACAGACAGACAGATACACGCGTTCATGTAAAGATCTCCTGTATTTCCGCCTGTCCTGCATACCGACAACATTCCATTATTCGCTTGACAAGTAATATATTGATGCAAGAATAACTCTTATAACTTGCTTGTAGAGCTCGGAATTCCAATAACTATTCCT
Source organism: Melolontha melolontha (assembly GCA_935421215.2). Taxonomy (NCBI): domain Eukaryota; kingdom Metazoa; phylum Arthropoda; class Insecta; order Coleoptera; family Scarabaeidae; genus Melolontha; species Melolontha melolontha. The sequence goes on from OW285235.1 coordinate 90,813,011, forward strand.
GTATATCCCTTTGCACTTGTAAGATGAGTACCACAAGTGTCTTTATAAAGGCCAACAAATTTATACATTTTCGAATAACATAACTTAAATATTTTCATTTATATAATAATTATACTCATATGTACCGCAGACGACCAATACATCAGTCACATACAAATTGGTTAGGAAATAACATACTAGTTTTATATAACTGTATCTAACGGAATACTGAGTTACATTTTCAGACAAAATATTGTTAGATGAAGAAGAATATGTGAGCTATATATCATACTTATGTCAGAAGTAGACCAAATATAGCTTTAATTAAATGTTTTCTTAGTTTCCTTAAGAGTAAATGTAGATATTTTGCTATTTTAAATACATATTCTAAATACAGTCAATAGCAATAATAACTTAGTGTCAATTTGAAAAGGAACATCCATTATCACAGAAGTGATAGTATAAGAAAAATAATATAAGCTGTGTGGTGCTGTTTTTATCTTACTAAACTAGGCAGCTTTAAATTTTAATGCAATTTCTCATTATGCTTTTTGAAAATCATGGTAACTTGTATACCAATTTACAAAAGATTAGCAATGTTATTGATTTGATTATCTGTTAGTTTGTGTTGGGCAATGATTTTATATTAAGATGAACAAAATCGATTGCTGAGCCGTTATAAAGATTCTTGATAAACAAGAAAAAGTTCCAATAATTATTCTCAAAGAAATGTTGACGGTATACGGGAATGATTGTCCGTTCAAATTAAATATTTGCGAGTGGTCAAAATTGTTTAAACATTGTCGAAAATCATTGATGATTTTCGTCCAGGTCACCCTAATGATATAGTCATTTCAGATGTTGTTGAAAACACCAAGTGGTACTAGAAGATACAAGATTGAAGGAGCGACAATTAGCAAGTTTATTTGGTGTTTCAAAAACTACTGTCTTTAGAGTTCTATGCGAGTTTTGAACCTGGAATGACAAAAGTTTGTGCAATGTGGCTACCACGAATACTTTCGCCAGTACAAATGCGTGTAGACAATTCTCAGCACTTTGTGTGAATGAACCAGACTTATTTATTAACCGATTTGGAGATAAAATTTGAGTTCTTCATTAGGATGCAGAATCGAAACAACAGTCGACACAGTGGTAGTGGAACAACCGCAAGAAGTTTAAGTGACCCCTTTTGCAGGAAAAATAATGGCAAGTGTTTTTTGGAACTGTCGAAGAATTTTGCTGATTCTGAACAAGGATAGCGCGGTAAATGGAGAGTATTATGCAAGTTCAATGCATCGCCTCAGAGATTATATTAAGGTGAATAAACGCGGGAAACTCACATGAGTTGCTTTGTTGCTACAAGACTTAAAAGACTCTAAAGCTGCTTTTGCTGTTTGTGTATTTGATGAAATTGAACACCCACTTTATATTCCAGATTTAGCACTCGGCAACTATTTTTGTTTCCGAATCTAAAAAAACACCTAAACAGAGAAAATTTAGGCGATGACGAACTTACAGCTGCTGTACAAAACCATTTTGCAGAGAAACAAAAAGAATATTTTTCGATGGGTTGAAGATGTTATTGCAACGAAATACCTGTGTTTAAAGGCAAGGGAGCTCCATTGAAACATACATTTTTATTGATACTCTAGTCTTTTCTATTCATGCCTAGACCCGAAAGATAAAAACGTCACCTCGTTTGTAAGTTTGACCTTGTTAAATATCGTACATTTTATGTGAGATGGAGAAATAAGAAAATTAGAAATATGACAGTGTAAATTACTGCAATAGTTTTAAATATTTAGGTATACGTGTTACAGCACCTACTGTTTACCAGAATTATGTATGAAAATAAAAATGCAGTAATCGAGCAAGACAGCAAATTATTAACTTCCTTGTCAACTTTTTAAAAGTGTTGGTAAGCAATAAGAGAAAAACAATTGTTCTCAGCATTGAAAAAGAAGTCGCGTAGAATGTCTAACTATGTAGCATCTGGAAAACTTCCCCACTACCTGACATTTGCAGAACATGTTGCCCTTGTCTTTAAATTGAGTAATTCTATGAACACTTCAACTATAAAGTTATATTTGTATTATGTAACGTTGCTTAAAGTATTTTTAACATTACCTTGTGATCTCCCTAGAGCTCCATTAAGCACCTGTATTATTATAGAACAAAATTTATTAACCCAACCAGCGCCAAGTTAAGCTATTTTTCTTAATATACTATGAAAACCATAGATAAATAATAATTTTTTGGAAACATATTCTTTAGAAAAAATTGTTGGTCATATTATTTTATTTATACTTGAAGTTATGGATTTATAAAAGCTTATTTATTTGGTATAAAACAAATACATATTGCTATGAATAGTGGGTTGAAGATTTAGCACGCCACCATCCACAACTAGTTTTCCCAACTAGGTTTTCTCAGCCGGTGAATTTTCAAATCTGAGACCTCTAATCTCTCGGGTTCCACATAGGAAAGACGTGTCTAAAATATGAGTTGAGCGCCAGTATACTTGTACGCAAAAATTTTATTTATCTATTTTATATAAGTTAAATTTGAACTAATCTCTCTCTAAGTTTCTTTCAAATATATTCTTTTATATAGGTATTAATTAATTAGCAATATTGGAATGAGTAAATAAAGCAAACACAGGTTAAAAATTAAAATAAATATTTTATATATTAATACAAAAATAAAAAAAAATAAAAAAAATATATCTTTACCAAGTATAAAGTTGCTGTATCATATAACAAAGATAATAAAGGTTAATTCATTGACAATTTACCACTAAATGAATGGAAAACATCCTCCTTAATGACTCCGAACAAAACTTATCTAGAATAATGAAGCTTAATATTAAATTCTCCCCAGAAAACCACACTGTATATTCAGATACTGAATATACGCGAACAAAAACTACGCATGTGCCTTGACACACAAAAAAACTGAATCCAATCGGACAAACTTTTCATTTATAATTTGAACAAAGAATCTTAATATATAAGCTGTATTATCTGTACTCCTAATAATTAAATCTCTTAACTACTACCTTTAATACAATGGAAATATAATCATTTTAATTATGACATCATAAAATTTTAATTCTACTTACAAGATTAATATGGAGACTCTCACGAAAAAGGTGCTTAATCAATTTAATCATAAAAAATACCAGAATTTAACTCTATAAATGTCGGGAATTTAAAATCTATATAACAACTATAAATCACTTTCAAACAATCAAAAACCCGAACTAATTAAATATATACATATATATAATATATTTCACACGAAGCAAGCACCTCTTCGTTCAATGGCTAGAATTCGTCTCCCCCCTTTCAACTTCGACCTCTACATCTTAACCTCGAATAACCAGTTTTTCTACTTTCTAGTTACCGCTCGCAAAATTTATAAACATTTTCAATGTACAGTCCTGTCACATAATATTTTATTTTAAATATTTTAATTTAAAAAAAAATCCATAGCAATATGCTATAAGAAAAAACGCATGAAAGGCGCGTGTTCCGGAAAGTGTAAATACTAGTATTTCATTCTCACTGGAAATCGCCAGTACGTGATAATCAGAAACAGACATGTCCTTCACTTCTATAGCATGTACATATATATGCTAATCAAGTTGAACTTAATACAAATGAGAATTAGTAATCATTATAATCTCATTCGACATGCATTCTTCGCCGAATATGTTACGTTTATTTCTAATAATAATAATTTGTAATAGAATGCAGACATCACACGCCGCATGGTCAACTTTCCCTGGTTATGAGGATAAATGTAAAAATACGTGAAATACGTCCATTCCCAAACATGTAAATACTAACACTTCATTCTCATTAGAAATCCTCAGTACACGATCACTTCGTCTTTTGCGAAGAATACATGCGATATATAGATTAATATAGATTAATAAATTAACAAATAAAAGTAGTAGCAAATTTAGTACTGACGGCATGATTGTTGCTAGTTTTTTCGTAAACGTAAATAATGAAAAAAAAAAACATTCTCATTTCCAAGAAAGAATTGTTTACTTAGAATAAGCTACTACAAATTTTTTAAAAATATTGAAAACAAATTACTAATTAATTTATAGGGTAAAAAATAAATTGAATCAATCTTAATATATCCACTTGTCTTATGTAGTCCATACGCATTTCGATCTCCAAAAATTAATTTGATTAAGACATTCTGCAACTTCAATGGCATAGCTATACAATTTCGTAATCAGCAGTATTATCTAGAATTGATACAATGTTTATTAATCTGTGCTTTTTTCATCAACGTAAAATAATATATTAAGTACAAGTTTTAGGAATTTTCACAGAAATTTGATTCTCAAATAATATTGAATTGATCCAAAAATCAAATTATATATTTTTTGGGCTACTAATAAAATTTTAGAAAAAGTCCACATATTTATTCTAATAGAAGTTTTTAAAGAATCATACAACCATCAAGATTTTCAAGAGGTTCATTTGATTTTCTTTGTATGGTATACTGATTAGTTTTTTTTACCAAACCTGCTACCAATTCCTTCTTGTGGAGCCTAGTTCATAATGAAAAAAGTGTTAATTTGAATCGACACCAAGTAAAAAAGACCAATTTTCTCTAAACAAATATTAGATCGATGCATACAAAATGCCAGCCTTCCCTGTCGCAAAATATGAGTTGCAGAATTTTTGGATTACTTCTGTACATAAATAAACTGTACAACGTTAGCTTGAGAAGTTCCGTAGTAGAGATTAGTCACTGGAAATAACCTTCGTTATAGTCTTAACTTTGATCAATGGATATTGATGATAGATTCAACTGAAACCTCGGGGTTTTTCAGGCAGTTTAAATATTGACTACAATTCTGTACTTTGGAAAACTGGCGCCATAGATAAAATTAAAAACTTTAATTTTTATTAAACTTTTTAATTTTGCCAATTGGGGAAGTATCTCGCGCAGAAAGCTTCAATGCATCATCCAAGGCTTCTACTTCATCCACAGGAAAGTAATTAAAAACCTCAGTATAAGTGCTTATTTCTTCTTAGACAATGATAAAAATATAAGTCAAAGAGGTACTACCGATCTACTCAATAAATTTACACTAAGTTAAAAATATAGTCTCAGAAACTGGAAATATCGCATGCAACAGCTTCGAAATTGATCGATTTCCACATTGAAATTCTATAGCATCCACTACATATACCAGAGATATGAATATTCAACAAATTATTATTTCTTAAACATCTGTCGACTGGTGCTATAATAATAAGTTAACCTTAAACCAAAAAAGTGTTTCTATGTATCTTACACAAAGACGAACTGTCCCATTGCTTCAACATACGCTATAAATGATTGCGATTTGATAAGACTTGATCAGATTAGAGATCTTTCAATTGAGAAGGTGCAGCGGCGCTTTTTGAAATTCCTCTCCTTTAAATTAGATGGAACGTACCCACCATGCGCTTCCGATTATGCTTCACTTCTGAATAGGCATAATTTTCTGTCTCTGAGCTATCGCCGGGAGACTCATGGAGCGAGATTTATATGGAAGCTTATTAATGGTGGGATAGATGCGCCTTGCCTGTTGTCGTGTTTGAACTTCCACGTTCCTAGGATATCCGCTAGGCATGGACATACCTTCCTTTTGCCATCACCTAGGACTGAGTTATACCGTTATTCTCCGATGTTGAGAATGTGCAAAGCAGCAAATTTGTACTACGAAGATATATTTATGAATGGATTGAACATTCTTTTGTGATGACTGTTGTATTACATGTATGGTTTTGCTTCGGAATGTGTATTATGTTTTGTATGGATTTACATATATGCTCTTACTAATGTTGTAATCTGTGTACATGTTTTGTATTGTATTTGTCCTTTAACTGGTAACCCGTTGGACAATAAAGAAATATTATTATTATTATTATTATCTGGACGTTTTTTTTAAATAAAAGGAAGGAAAGGTTAAAGATATTTATACTCTTATTAGTTCTTGGCAGAATTGTGTTCAAGCAAATGGAAGTTATTTTGATTAATCAAAATTCGTTACCATATATCATTATATTTTGACATGATATATTCTTTTAAATCAGTTGGAGAACGAAACCGTTTTCATTAAATATTTAACTAGTAGCGAGAATAACTGCAACTACCACAACGATAACGACAAAAACCTTTCGAATTTCACAATAGAGAACACGAAACCGTGTTCATAAAAAGTAATTCTCTCAAACGTTCTTTCCGAAAAGCATCGTTATATTCCCGCGTAACGAGGCACCTCATTTTTTCCTGTCTCCCGCACATATACACGCGCGCGCACACGCGCTTCTAACAAACAAAATCCCTTAATATTAGTGGCACTTCATTCGCGTTACATATGAAAAATTGAAATTTCCTATCTATACCGTATATATACATATTATTTTTCTTTTGCTTTGGTGCGGCGTTTTCTCGCACCCCCTCGACTATTATAAATTTGTTTCCATCTATCCTCTTTGTCGTCAGAAGCTTTTGTGTAGTGTTCGTCGTCGCCGTCGTCGTCGTCTCCGTAGTCTCACCAACCCCCACTGCGCAACATCCCCTCGAAACCCTCTTCTTCACATCCACCCACCCCTATGGACTTCAATTTTGTGTTCGCGTGGATGTGCATCGAGCAGGGGGAATTTCATTTTGTATCCTACATGTCTAGCGTCTTTCCTCTACACCTCTCCCGCGCCTCATATCCTCCCTTCCTTCATGTCCCATAAGAGGAATGAAATGAAGGCTCGATATGATCGCTCTAGCACAGTTCTCCTCCTCAACCTCTAGTTTTCGGTTGTTGCTACTTTACTGCTGTTGGGTCTCTTCTGGCTCCTCATCTTGTGCCCCTGCCTATTTCGCCACCTCGTTCGATATCCTGATATTTTTTGGAAATGATGTGTTGGGTGTATTTTCTTTCTTGTCCGTACTGTGGATGTAAGCGGTAGCGAGAGCGAGGGGTGGTTTTACCATCACGTTCCTCTAGGGACGTCCCCGCATCCTGTCAGTTCTCACGTGAAATCGTTTTATGATGATGGTAATTTGTGTAATTCTTGAGATGGGTTCTCCTGAAAGACAAGCCGATTTTATTAAACACAAACAAATTAGCTTTCCTGTTTGCATTAGAAAACGTATTTGTCTGTTATTAAAAACTTATCCATAAAGATTTTAGTAGGAAGAGAATTATTTTCACGTATCAATATCCATATTTATTACAAATTCATGTAATGTAAAGTATTGAAAATTCAAAGCGGTTTGTCCAAACGTTACGTAATAACTTTTTATTCTTCTCTTATTCACTAGCTGCGCAGAATATATGACAGATTCGCAATAAATATTATTTATTTATTTTTTATTTTGTGAAAACGTGTGATTTATTGTTAGTGCTTTTTTATGGTATTAAAAGATAGATGTTGACTTTGTATAAGACTTATTTATTAAATAAAACTATTTTTTTTAATATATTGTACTATATGAGTTCTTGTGAGTTCAGGTGTTCTTAAAATAAAGAGGCAATATATGATAAATGGAAAGATGTGAATATGTAGAATATAAATCGAAAATATTGTTTATTTTCCCAATTACCACGCGAATCTCGAAATTAAAATCACACCGAAAATTTTATTACGTTATACGAATATACGAATTATATGAATTCAAAGTATTCAGAATGTGTATAAATAATAAATACTTCACACACACATACGCTATAGCGTATGTTTATATACGTAACAGCTGGATGAGATGGACAATAACAAAATTTATTATTTCTATCGTCGGTCAACTATAATATATTGCCTCTGATGCTTTTTATAATCGCACAGTGGCGTGACAAAAATTTTTTTAATATTTTTGTCATTTTTTTTTCTCGCTTACTAGAGGGAATTTAGAGAAAATATTATGGATCTATATTCTTTATAATTACATCTTTCCTTTTTTCATACGTTGTCTTTTTATTTCAGGGACACCTATATAACATAAAAATGTTAATGTTTCTTTGGAAATAACGGCCTGGTAATTAAAACAATATTTAATCCATAGTTATGTTTCGGTAGTATGTATACTAACTTCTTCAAACTGGAATTTTTATTAATTCAAATGAGCAAAGTAAATATTTTTGTTGATATATCTACTTATGTTAAATATAATTCTACTAAATTAAAATTATACTGAATTTTAATATTAAGATAAAAATATGTGTTTAGGCATTAAACTGATATATGAGACTAGATATATGTAATTGTACATGTTGCTTGTTTGGGTTCTAAAATGTAAGTGTGTATATATGATATTTTGCTTTATGATCCAAAAAAAATTTTTTATGAGTGTCTACCCTCATATCTGCTTTAAAATCTTTTATTTTAGGTTTTTCTTATTTTCGTTACTAATATTACAAACCTGCAGTTTACGAAATAAAACCAAAGTGAGAGCACTTGCATTTCATTGATGTACTCGTACTGCGAGCAAGAAGAGTCTAAAATATACGAAAATTTTAGTAACATTTTAGAATTGTTTTTGAGAGAAATTAGAGAACTTCCGCTATAAGATACACAAGGTTTTTTCTTGTGTTGTTAATAGAATTTCAGATATTGCCTTATTTTAAAATTTTTGTTTTTAAAGTCTTGTAAAATGTTTTTTTTTGCTTTTAGTTCCTCTTGTGTTGTTTTTGGAAGATTTTTTTAAAAGTACTTCAAGTTATAGTTTTTGCGATTTAATACTTTTTCACATATACCGTATGTCCCCGGATTGAGTTTACAAGAGGAAAAAAAAAATTATTTTTGATTTTACAAAAAAGTGCTAAAGGAATCAAATTTTTTGCTTAATTTCAAATGACCAAATCTGTAATTAGAATTACGAAACTGTCAAACCCCTATTTAGAATTACAAATTTTTATTTTTTATTTTCAATCACAACAATAAAAAAATAATTAGGCTAGAAACAATAATGTTTAAAACTATTCTATTAATTCGCCACCCCTTTCAGCCCACAATTCGACTCTAAGCCGCAGTTCCTTGTAACTGTTGCGAATTTCTTCAAGCGTCAAGGATGCAACAGCATCTCTAATGCGATTTTTTAATACTTCCACATTGTTAGGCAAGTTGTCCATGTAAATAGACTAGTTGCTTTAACCGTCCCCACAAATAAAAATCTAAAATAGTTAAGTCAGGGCTTCTTGGAGGCCACAAAACAGGACCATTCCAGCCAATCCAATTATTTTCGAATTTTTGATTGAGCCAGGCAGCTACGATGCGCGAACGTTGGGCCGAACAACCATCCTGTTGGAAATACATCCTCTGCCGATAAGCAAGTGGGAGTTCACTTAAACCATCCCAGAAAAAATTGCTCAACATTTCCAAATAATTATGCTGATTTACATTAGCATCAAAAAAATATGGCCCTATTATTCCATGATAAGAAACAGCACACCACACGTTTACCTTAACAAAGTATTGACGTTTTGATGCAATTCTAAAGTGAGGATTAGTATCACTCCAATAACGAACATGTTGTGACGAAACGGTACCATTGCTAGAAAAAGTTGCTTCATCGGAAAATACAATGCTTTTGTGAAAATTTTGGTTCTCCATTATTTCATCTCCCATCCACATGCAAAAATAAAGACGCTTCTCATCATCTCCCGGTTCTAACGTATGATTAAAAATCGGTTTATAGGGGTATAATTTACGTTCCTTCAAAACTCTTTGAATATGGGATTCGCTCATATTCAATTGAAGCGCCCGTCCCCGCAATGAAAGTTTAGGATTATCTGGCACCGAATCCAAAATTAAAACTGTAGTAGCATCATCTTCATCACGTACTATTTTCTTTTTCTTTAAATTCAGAACAGAACCAGCTTCCAAAAATTTTTTCACCAATTTCCTTATACCCATACGGGAAACAGTTACTTCGGGAAATTTTGTATTAAATTCTTCAGCAATATAACGATAGCTCTTTTCCCCAATACCGTAACATTGTATTAAATATATTTTTTGTGATAATGTTAACATTTTCACCATAACTTACAGAATTACAGTTTGAAGTTATTTTTGACAAATAAATTAGTGTATGACATTTTCAAGTCAAAGGCTTCTACCATTAAAATATAACAGATGTACTGCGATGAAAAAAATTAAAAAAAAATTTTTTTAGAACATTTTTTTAGAACAGATAAGTGGTACTGAAATTCTAATTACAGATTTGGTCATTTGAAATTATGCAAAAAATTTTATTCCCTTAGCACTTTTTTGTAAAATCAAAAATAAATTTTTTTTTCCTCTTGTAGACTCAATCCGGGGACATACGGTATAACAGACGATATTTTAAGTTTGTCTTTTTCTATATTGCATACCTGTTAATGAAGTACATTGCTTATTGCTTAATACAATATGATTTCCGCCCTAACTATTGCGAATGTAAAAAAGCTGTAGTTATTTATATTACCTCAGCACCTATCTGAAGTTGTAGCAACCTTAAAATTAATAGATATTCTTCAACGTTAGTCATTGTACTTCATATCCTTTAGCAGGCTTTCCTTATGAAAGCAGCAAGATACTTTGTATTGATTCCTTTGTTTTATAATGTTTCATTGATCATGATCTTCGAGAGAGGTTTTTTAAACAAAGTTTTTAGAAAATTTCTGTAGAAGCTGGTATTATTACCAATGTTACGATGGTTGCGAAAGAATCCGGTTGAAGAACCATGTATAAAAGGACCGCTGGAGTTTTTTAATTTTGATTTGTATTAGTGTTTGAACTCTTGCTTGTTGTTAGGATGAAAGTTTTGTTTTTACTATTTTTAAAAATACTGCAAGCAGGCAACGTTTACCACCACAAACTATTATATAAGTAAAAATGCCAACCGTATCGATTGTACGGCCAGATGATGATATAATTCGGGATTTTTGAAGGCCTTGGTTGATGATACCTGCTAGCAATATACATTTAAATTACGCTAGTTATGTAATAATCAGAGACCGGACATATCGGGTTGAAATGACGTCGTTATTACGACGGACGATATAAATACTCTACAACATCTGTAAGTACATCACGCAGTTATTGAATGCACTATTGTTCTGGCTAGCTCATTTGTTTTCATCGAGAATTGCGACGTTTTTTTTTGGATATTTACAGTTAAATTTCTGTGTTCATGGGCGTAGATAGAAGCGTGTGGAGTTTTAATAATTTAGTCTATTTAGATTTTGTAAGATAAATAAAGTACTGCGAGTTAGTTTTTTGTTTTCATAGTTTTAACTGTTAATTACATCGTATTTTTTGTGATAGATCCTGTTTAATATCGTTTGATTGAATCTACTTCTCCCAATTATTTCGACGTAAGTGTGTATTGAATTTCGTTCAGTTCCAATAACTTACGCATACATTTTTAGTTTAAATTTATTTAGGTCTAGAGCATTGTTTAAGTTACTTTTTCAGATTCGATATGGAAGAACGCCGAGAACGGCATTGTAAAACAATGGCAAGTTGGATTGACGGACATACTAATTGTACGTCCATTGTCAGTGATTCCGAAATTTATTGCAAAATCTGTAAAATATTGTTAAAAAATACCATGAAATTGCACGTACAACGTCACTTAGCATCGCCAAAACATACACAGAAATTTGAATCGCTGGAATCTGACAATTTTAAAGAAGAAGTCTGTGAAACTTTTATGGCGGCTAATATTCTATTAAATAAACTTAACAAACCCACTTTAAAAATATTTCTCCAAAAATATACTGGTCGAAATGTTCCCGATGAATCCACCTTACGCAAATATTATGTTTCTAAGTGCTACACGAAAGCAGTAGAACGCATTAGAAGCCATCTTTCAAATCAGTACCTATGGATAAGTGCAGACGAAACTGTCGATATATTAGGGCGCTGTGTGGTAAATGTTATAGCTAGTGCACTACATCCAACTATTCTACATAACGCATATGTAATAGCAACAAAAGTTATAAATACAGTTGATGCGGAAACAGTTGCAAAAACCATTAACGAGAATATTCATAAATTACTTAATTCGGACGACAGGTACAAAGAATAAGTACTTTTATTTGTAAGTGACAGTGCTGGATATATGTTAAGAACAGGCAGACTATTAAAGAAAACATATCCTAATATACTGCATATTACTTGTGTAGCACATGCTCTCCACAGAATCTGTGAATATATCAGAGATCCCTTTCCAGAAGTTGATAGACTTGTTTCCGCTTTTAAAAAGTTTTCAGAAGAGCACCATTGAGAGTAGCTCTTTAAAAAACTGCCATTTTTGTCACTGCCTCCATCTCCAGTAATAACATGATGGGGGACATGGTTGGAAGCTACTAGTTTTTATGCACAGAATTTCGATAGTTTACAAAATTTCGTTGCATGTTTAAATGACGATGCTCGGAGTATTTCTGAGTGCAAGGAACTAACACAAATTCCACATTTAAAAAATCAGTTGTACTTTCTTCAGGAACACTTTGGAAATTTGCCAAAACTAATCACTTATTTTGAAAATCGAAATCTTAAATTAAATGATGGTTTAACGGCATTAGATGTGGCTATTAATAATTTGAAAAGTATTCCAAGTGACTTCGGATGTGGCCTTCGGGAAAAGTTAGACGCAGTGTTTAATAGAAATCCAGATTTAATAACATTGCGGCAATTGTGTATGCGGATAATGCCACAACATCTAACTGCAAAATACGCGGAAATAAAAGAATATTTCCAGTATGCAAGTATAACCAGTTGCGATGTAGAAAGGACGTTTTCTATTTACAAGGATGTATTTAATTCAAAGAGAATAAATTTTACAGAAGAGAACCTTGAGAAAGTATTGCTAGTAAATATTAATACTCCTTTACTCAACTTAAACTACAAAATTAACAAATAAAAATGTATTTCATATTTTGTAGCCGTATATATACCCGTTCTATTATTATAAGTATAATTATATAAATAAAATTAAAAACTTTAAAAATACAAATGTCAATAGTACGCTCGTGGGCGATAAGTCATCAACCTCTCGTGTCCGGTCTCTAGTAATAATCTTAAATCTAAGCACAAAGTTTAAATTAAATTTTTTATTAATCTTAATAAAATGTTTTGCACTTAAGGAACGTGAAATTATGAATTGATTGTGCCATTAAAACAGGGTATTGAATGCGTTCTGAAATTGAATTATAAATAAAGGGGAAATGGTCTAATAAAAATGGTAGTGAACTACAATAAAATACAACAGACATCGTTCATAGAATACAGGTAAAGGTTTACAATTTAACTAAGATAATTAAACTTTTGATATACAGGGTGTCAATTTGAAGCGAGCATTATTTAATGCTAAATAATTAAACTATACATTACATATATTTAAGAAAAATAAACAAAAACACCCTAAAATTATTTTTCTCGCGCTTAACAATCAACCTCATAAAATATATAAAATAATACATTTTATTTTTATAGTCTCCTAAAGTTTTCAGTAAATCATATATATTTTAAATATACATATTATAATTATAATATATATAATATTATAATTATGACGTATTTGAACATATATAATGCACTCTTTTATACGGAATTAGTTTTTGGTTCAAAGTTATATTGCATTATAGAGAACTTTCTAGTTTTGTTACGTATTTATTTTTTATTTGACGTTTAGTAGTGATTTTGATTTCCCAAGTAAGGGAATTACGAAATGAAATAGATTTTTTAATCAAGTTTTTCTTTGCAGTTGGAGATCTTGGTCTAACTATGTACAAAGTTAAGGTAAGAATTAACGTTTTTAACATTACATAAGTTCATTTGAAACAAAATTTCCATATAATGGTTTTTAAGAATTGTACTAACCTAAAGTCGCTATTTTACTGAGAGAACTTTCAAAAGGGTTGATTTTTATATAAATTAGAATTTCAGAACATTGTCTGTACAATTCTACATTAATTATAACAAATATTTCTTCAATAACGGCTAACTAGAAATTATTAAAATATTATTTTTTGAGCTGGAAATAATTCTGCAACTTTATGTTGACATGCCTGACTTCTAAATTGAAATTTGTCAAAAATTTGACAAGTAAATATCAAGCAAGCATATAAATAAAACAATTTGTTGTTTTCACTTTCAAATGGTTTTTACTGTCAAGTAAAATATATTTATTGTAATGGCCTATTTTGGAACAAGCTTATAAAATAAAGAGGATACTTGGATATATTCCAAGCAGTTGACTTATCAGCACTTCATCGAAATGTATAATCATTTTATCGAAATGTATCCAGAAGAACAAATTCAATTGAGTATCGTTACATTTCAATATTCAGCCTTACATCACCATGTGGGCTGAAAATAATGCAAACATGCTTGTACGGTGCGAACAAAAACAAATAGCAAGATCGGGCAAAAAGTACGTTAAAGTACAATTATTAAGTTTCGAAATCATATATTTATTTTTCTACACAGCCATCGTTAAGGCTGACACATTTCTCCCAACGTGTAAGAATTTTTTTCATTCAGTCACTGAAAAATTCTTCCGACTTTTCCTTGGCAGCTGCCTTCGCCTCATCGTCCGAGGTGTAATGATTATTCTTGGAGTCTCTCTTGAGTAGAATAATAAATAAAAATCGCAAGGCGCAAGATAGGGGAAGTAAGGAGGGTGTGCAATCAGTTCAAGCTTCAGGTTTTACAGACCCTCTGCAGCGGCGCGCGAGGTATGTGGAAGAGCGTTGTCATGTTGCAAGATTATTGGTTCCAGGCTGCCTCTAACATGATGTTTTTAGAGTCTGTATGTACCAAGAACAATTTACCGTTCCAGAAAATCGATCATACAAACTCGGTGAGCATCCCAAAACACAAAACACATTTTTTGCGGATGCTTGTGTTTTGAACTTTTTCGTCTGAGGATTAGACGGATGTTGATATTCAATGCACAGTCTTTTCACTTCCGGGTCGTAATGATGGACCCATAACTTGTTCTACATCACAATATTCAAAAGAACATAGTCTCCTTCGTCACAGTATTGCTGCAAAAGTTGCTCGCAACGTTCCAATCGACGCTGTTTGTCCTCGTCTGTAAAACGACGTGGTACCCATCGTGCACAAATTTTATGGTATCCTAATTGTTTAATAAAAAACCCGATACGTTCCTTTGATATTTCAATATGGTTTGCAATACACTTTTGAGTCCTTAGCCTGTACTTTGAATCAAATCGTCGATTAGTAATAGTGTGGCGGTGATCGGACATACGCAGCGTGTTTTATCAACAATTGACTTTTGCAGGCTTGTAATCACAAAATTTTATTACCCACCGATTTACAATAGACCTATCAACAGCATCCTCACCATGAGTATCCTTTAAACGACGATGAATCTCACTAGGAGTCACTTTTTCAGCAGTCAAAAATTCGATAACAGCAGGCTGTTTAACTTGCGTTTACATAGCAGTAGAGCACGTCTCCATACTTCCGCTTCTCAAAATACACTGGATGAATTCAATGACCTCAAACCTGTGCTTACGTATAGAGGGGGGATGTTACTTCTATATTCCATCTAGCGCGCTTCTGAAAATTATTTCGTTCATTTTTAAATACAGGTAATGTGGCTAAGGGTAAATCTGCTAATCGTCCTACTCTTGTTACATCCGATATGTGGGAAAGCGTGAATCAAATTATTGATCAAGATCCTTGTATTTCTTGCGTCGTCTATTGCAATTAATAGGTATGCTCCACTTAACAATTAATCTGTTCTTTTAATTTTTCCAATATCCATTGTAGAACATTGCTATGAATCCTCTCGCAAAAACATGAAAAAAGCATCTACATTTGCCTTTATATCAATTTTCAAATTTCCATCAAATTCACCCACCTGGGTTTTTACAAGAAATCCAGTTTTTTCGGTGATATAATAATGTGCACAATAACATTGACCAAAAAAATATTTGTTATCTTTCCACTCCGATAAAGCATAATTTCACCTGTCTGGTTATGTCAATTTCTAGAATTATACAACTTGGTCAGCAGATAATCCACACAATTTAATCGAACTACGATTGCATCCAGTTAACAAGGAGAGTAGCAGAGCTTCTCCTAAAACATTGGCCTGTATATGGCAACTGCAAATAATTCGCTATAAAAATCTGTATTTTCCCTATGCTATGTACCTCAATAACTTCTGCATGGCACTTTTCTTGCTAGTATCTCAAAAATAGCCAACGACAGGTAACATATTTCTGGCGAAGGGCAACCTATTTGCGATAAAGTCTTATGTAATCTGGGTTCGTAATGGTAAAACTGCAATTTATGTCCGTTTTTGTACAACGAACAGTAATTATAAGAACATTGTAGCCATCCTGAATGTCATCAATGTTTATTTTTGTCAACTCATCATGTCTCATGGCTCCTGATACTCCTATAACTAAAACTACCTACAAAACGAACAGTAAATTAAACAATTTATGAGAAGCTTGTTTATATCAGTGTACTATCGAATGCAAAAAAAAGTGGTACAGTCTTATTTTAAGCGGTTTAAATTAGGCTGCGTGTATGTAGATATATATTAAATGTAGGCGTCAAATTTAAATATTCAAATAACCTATAAGTGTCGAATAACATATATGTTGATTTACAGATAGGTGTAACTGTCAAAAATGGCTTTTGCAAGTTACTACGATCTTAAGTACCTTAACAACGTCACAATACTAAAATGTTTAAAAATTTACTTTACATATAACTTCACCACTGTACCACTATTTTTTCCATTCGATAGTACATGTCCATTTTATTTACATTTTCAAAAAGCAAATGATCCATATAAGTTTACTTATTTGTTTTAAAATTATAATAGTTGATAGGAATTAATAGCACTTTTGCAAGACTATATATATATATATATATATATATAAGCAATATAATTTTTTGCAAAACTACAATTTCAAAAAGCGTGCACAAAAGGAATAAGTCAAAATATAATTATTTTAAATTACTTTCTTTCCATTAAAAATTCTCTTTTTACCGAAAGATACCCCGAATACATACAGCAACTAAAATTCTATACAAAATATCATTTGAAGAAAATGCACATTAAATAAACACTTAACCTTCCTGTAAAAGAATATATTTTGACTTATTCCTGTATTGCATATGACCATTGATTTAATAAATTAATTTTTTCATACTCACTATAAAAGATAAAACTGTCAAAAATCAGAAAAACTGTACATTGAAGATTCTGATGTATATTTTGATTGGTCAAAAATATATCAGTGACAATTATTTTAAATGCTTAGAAATTTATAATTTCCGGTTGCTAGGAAGTAAATGGTGATCTGTCTGAATCGTGCAGTTTTCGAAACTATTTCTAACCTACTTCAGTCGAGTTCCCATCTAATATCTTCAACTTCACTACACCACAGTTTTACACCTGGATCAGTGGTTACTGAATCAAAGATTGGCAAGTTTGACCTTTAGTTTGCACTACACTCAACATTTCACTTAATTTTTTTAAATTCATGTTCAATATTTCTGTCTATACACATTCTATTTTATTATAATCATTTTTTCAATCGTATTAAATAAATTCGCCCTGATAAAACCCCAATTAACTCAACTAAACAATTTTAGATACTATTGGAAACGCTGCTATAAAATTATTCTATTCTCAGGGCTAAGCTACTGACGAGAATAAACAAGTTGCCGAAAGGTGGGATTACATAAATGCTTGAGACAATGAAAATAGACAAAATAGCAACATAAATAGCATTGCATCGATAACAATTTCACATCATAAATCAATTAAACAATGTATTAGTTGTATTTCCTTATCATACATATACAATATCACTTTTGGATTTAATTAATTTGTTACCTCTGTATAACAATAACATAACAAATATTTTACTTAAAACAGCGTAGACAAAGCGAAATAACCAAATATGTAATAGAATTTGTTAGTGACGAAGAGCAGGAGAATTTAACTATATCAAGATTTAAAAAAGAGGATTTGTGCATAGGGCTAAGAATTGTGGTGTCAAAATAAGCTATACTATTGAACGTGAATGGCTCTTTGTTACAAGAAGTTTTATCAACGCGTATACCAGTCAGACGAGAATTACATATTAGCATAGACCCTTCTGGCTCGAAACAGATTTGGGATTGGCTTTTTGCACAAATCTTACTTCCGTTGCATTTATTTTCGGGCATCAATTGGACTTCAAATTCTTTGATGACTAAATCTTCACCCATTATGTATATTTTGCAGTTGCTACTATGCAACTTATCTGTTCTCGTATTTACTGGAATAGTATAGGATAGTTCTTTTGACAGTACCGGTGTCCATGACCGAATATGCTGTACTAAGACGATATTTGAATCAGCTTCTTGAATTTCAATAACTTCTGCGATTTGGTTTACCAAGGGTGCAGTTCCAAATTCTTCACATAATAACATTACATTGAAGTCACGTGCGTTTCTCGGTGTAACAATATTTGTCGTTAACACTAAATCAGGTAATATACGAACACCTGTTGCACGTTCCTTTGTTTGATTATTATAAAGTAAAACGACAAAATTATTTGTCGACATTATGGGCCTCTCTGTGGTACTAATATCTTCTGGCTCAATAATCTCTACATCTGGATCAGTTGAAATTGAAGTTGAATTTTCAATTCCAGATGGTGTTGTTTCCGTCTCTTTTTTTGCTTTCCCCTTACAGGCTTCCGCATTTAAAGTAAACGACAGAATTAAAAAATGTAATATCTCCATCGTTGTCGTTATCTTACTAAAAAATTAATAATTTTCGTTCTTAATTTTTATATTGGAATAAATAAAGAAAGACACACAAATGTCATTTGTGCAGCTGACAGCTTTCAAAGTTGGCTGTCATATATGAGTAATTACAATTACTGACAAGAAGATATATTTTTCGAATTTTTGACTAGTACAGGCCTACTGATGTAAACAAGTTTATACAAAGATTTGCTAAAACCACTTATCTAATTCATTCATAAAGCTTTTTAAATCCACTGCTGAACTAAAAGTCGCTACATCTTTCTTGGGCTTTCGGTATTTAGTTATTTCTCATTATTTTTCATATCCATTGAGAGGTGTTTCTCTATTTCACTTATCAGTCCCAGATTACTAATTTTTTTATTAATTTTTTAAACTTAAGTAGGGCAACGTCAGCTCTTTAGTTTTTTGTATTTATTCTACTGTGATATAAAATTTCTAGGACGAAAATGGAAAATGGCAACTTAACGATTTTAAAAATTATTTTGACAGTGGCTGTCATCAGTAATGTGTTAGAACTGCCGAAGAACAACGAGTTTGCATAAATTCAAATATAGTTTACAATACAGTGCAAAAAACGTACGTAATAGAAACCTATTTTCGAACTGGAATGCGTATTGATGGAATTTGGGTATACAGTCGGCGTGCATGTTTGGATGATTTTATAGAGCACTTCGCAGAGTTAGATGTAATTCCCTAAAATCTTTATAATTGCCTTTCCAATTGTGTTGGTGTATTTCGAAAGGCTGATTTCATAGGCCATAAACTGTTCGTTCGGAAGAAGTTATAAATTATCTTCGTCAACGTACGGAATATGAACCCACAAACTTTTGAAACGTCTTTCTCTAGAGAATGGACTTTCTTATGGAACATGCCAGAAAATTGAAAAGAAAAACTTAAACATGCATCCGTATAAGATACAATCACACCTGGCAGACAACCCTAGACGTCTTGCTTACTGCCAGTGATTTACCAATAACTTAATGCAAGATAACGACCTGCTAATTTTGATATTTTTCTCAAATGAAGCGTGGTTTCATCTTCCGGGCTACGTCAATTCCCAAAATACTCGGATGTGGAGTACTGAAAATCCTCATATTTTTGTTTAACCGTTTCTGCATACTACGAAACTTGGTTTTTGGCTAGCAGTTTCTCGTCCACAGAATTGCTGCAGCTATTTTTTTAAATTTTATAATTAATGTTGAGAGGTATAGAAATATTTTGAATGAATTTAATGAATAACTGCACGGAGATGAATTACAATATGGTAACTTCCGGCAAGATGGTGCAACTGCAAATACAATAGATGAAAATATTGTTTTTCTTCGTGAGTTTTTTTTACGGTCGGATTATAAGCTAACATACGGAAGTGAAATTTCAATCACGATCACTTTGTTTGACAATTATGGACTCTTTCGTGTTTCCTCGCGTAAAGAATAGAATATTTAAAACTCCTGTTGATAATTTGCAAGCTCTACAGCAAAGAATTATTGAAGAATGTGCATTAAAAACGCCGGATAAACTTGAGAATTGAAAATAATGGACTACAATTTCAACACTTGCTTTAATTTCGCTTTTTTTTTTATTAATAAAATCTTGAAAACCAGCTAAGCTTGTTGTTTTATTGTATCTTTAAATCAAATGACATATTTATTGATGTCACGATGACGCTGTCAAAGAATTTTCAAATGTTAAGGTTGAGTTACGAGTATGATAATATGGCTTAAGTTCAGATACTACGTGACTATAAATGTTTGTAACAAATATTTACTTTGGCAACACTGAAAAATTGGCTTGCCTGGATATTCGTATATAGTTACAACTTTGTAGGTTATGTCATTTGTATCATATGGATGCGTTAAAAATCAGGTGCGCTAACATAAAATTACAGAAGCGTTTCCAACTTAAGTCGAAAATTTACAATCATTTATAGTCTCGTTGTATAACAAGTGTTAACGTAAATCCAAATGACATTTGATAATGTCAATCACAAATATCAGTTAGTGCATAAAATAATCGTGCGTCGACTCTGGTTTAAATAAATTGCTTCTCAGTTTTAAAATGGCTTTCACTTTAGAACATAAATTTTTTTTAGTCCAGGCTTATTTTCGAAGTGGTAATAAAATTGATGGTTTATGGGTTTATTCAGTTCAAGATTGCATGGTAGAATTTCAAGTTGAGTTTCCACATTTTGTAATAGATTACATACAATTTAAGAATACTTTGGATAGCACTTTAAAACTTTTCTGAAACTGGTAGTCTCTTAAGAAAATCAGGCAGCGGAGCAGTTAAGAAACGTACACCTCAAGTTGTCAACCGTATTGAAGAAATAATGGAAAATGAACCACAAACATCTGTTCGACATTTGAGTCAACAAATAAACCTTTCTGTTGGTACAACTCACAAGTTATTAAAAAAAGATGTGCAACTTTATCCATACCGTGTCACAGCAGTACAAGAATTGTTAGAAATTGATTACCCACGTAGACTACAGTTTTGTAATTGGTTTGTAAATATGAACAATAATGGAGAACTTTCGCAAAAAGTCATCTTTACTGATGAAGCATGGTTTTATAAAACGGGATACCTAAATTCACAAAATACAAGAATTTGGAGTAGTGCAAATCCACATGTAATTAATGAAGAATCGCTACATCCAGAGAAAATTGGTGTTTGGGCAGCGATAAGTCAAAGGCGAATCATTGGACCAATATTTTTTCAGGGAACGTTAACTGCTTAAAGGTACCGTACAGAAATTTTACAACCATTTGTCAATCAGTTGCATGATGATGAACTACAAAATGCATATTTCCAATAAGACGGAGCACCTTGTCACTGTACTGCAGAATGTTTGGATTATTTAGGAGAATTTTTTGATGAGCGTATAATTAGTCGAAATACTGAAATTGCCTGGCCTGCACGTTCATGCGATTTAACAACTTGTGACTTCTTTTTGTGGCTTTATCTAAAAAATAACATATTCAGAACACCTATATTGAATTTGAATGATATACTACAAAGAATCGAACAGAAATGCATCGAAATTAATAACAATCCAGTAATGTTGCGGAATATCATCAGAAATTTTGAACGGAGGATTTTAAAGTGCATTGATCTTGAAGGTCAACATTTTCAACATTTGTTATAGTTTTCAATAAATACCTATTATTTGTTATTTATTTGTATGTATGAAACTGTCAAAATATACGACTTCGTAGGTTAAGTAGTAAATTTTAATTTACGACATTCTTCAAAATGTTCTCAGTAAATCACATGCTACTAAATTGACTTTTCAAATGAACACTTGTTATATTTTCTAATCCAAAGCCATGTTCGTCCTAGAAACTGTATGATATCACAGTATAATTTAAATTTTCTTCTAACCGGTATTTTCAATTTGGAGGTGATACTGTCCATTTTGTAGTATTTAGCAGTTTTGTGACTCATGGAATAATGTGTGAAACACATTGAACTGTAGTATTTAACATGAATTGTATATTTTTCAACAAATTTGACTCTCTCTGACATGTTTGCTACTGCCAGCGAACTAGCTATGGTTGCAACGTATCTTTCCCTGTATTCATTGGTGAGAGTTTATATACTTACATTTTCCGAGTTTATGGATTAGGGGTGGACGGTAACCGTCTTTTATGGTTATTCGATTTAGCACTCGATAGTCTACACATATTAAATGATTGCAATCTTTTTTTTTGCCAATCTAAAGGGAAAGTCGAGGTACTCTCTTATCATCTACAATATTACGAACTTTTTCTTGTCTAAAAGGAACAAACTCTTTGACTGACATCGAATAATTTTATTTTCTCTCACTTTTAAGTGACGGTGTTGAGACATTCTGAATGAAAACAGGCCAACATATGCAATTTACATAGAGAAATGTCAATTAAATTAGTTCATATATGAAAGCACTGTTTTTCGTCACCAGCAACAATGTGGTGCAAAAATGGTTTCATATTATTGACGTGCTAGAGAAAGGCGCGGATGCTAGTAAGTCCATTATTGTTTTCGCTCAAATTCACTTCAATCAACAGAGACAATATTGATACGACATCATAATCATATTAGACAAACATCCAATTGCTAGGAAGCAAACTCTGTTTTTGCAGAACCGCGATGTATCTTGTCAGTTTTCAAAAGCATTTCTTAGCTACTTCAGTTGAATTCCTTATTAATATATTCAATTTTACGACACCACTACTGTTTGGTTACTAGCATTCACTACTTCAATTATATTAAATAAAGTCCCTCTAATAACATTCAACTTGAAACAATTAAACAATTTGAGTTGCTATTTGGTGTATTTCCATAATCGGAGAAGCCTTTAGAAATACTGTTTCTCGCCAAATTTACTTCTTCTTAGGGCTATGCTAATGGCGATGGTGAAAAAATTTTGGAAATAAACCCTTCGAATAATAGAAATAGTCAAAACAGAAACTTAGTATCTATCGTCAACAATTTCACAATACGAATCAATCAAACAGTATTTTTGTTATATTTCTTTACCATACATGTACAATATATTTCGTTTTAGGTTCAATTCATTTGTTACTTTTGCACAACGATAATATAACAAATATGTTATTTAACAAAACAACATACACAAAGCGAAATAATCAAATGGGCAATAGAATTTGTTAATAACGAGGAACAGGATAATTTAACTATATCAAAATTTAAATAAGACCAATCCTTCATAGACCTAAGAATTACAGTGTCGAAATAAGCCATGTTACTGAAAATGAATGGTTCTGTGTTACATGAAGTTTGATCAACGCGTATACCAATCAGACGAGAGTTGCATATTAGTACAGATCCTTCTGGTTCGAAACAAATTTCAGATTTGCTTTTTGCACAAATCTTACTTCCGTTGCATTTACTCTGCGACATCAATTGGACTTCAAATTCCTTAATGACTAAATCTTCACCCATTACGTATATTTTGCAACTGCTGTCATCCAACCTATCTGTTCTTGTATTTATTGGAATAGTATAGGCAAGTTCCTTTGATAGCTCCGGTACCCATGACCGAATATTCTCTACTAGGGCGACGTTTAAATCGGTTTCTTTGAATTCAATAACTTCACTAATTTGGTTAACGAAGGGTGTACTTTCAAACTCTTCAAGTAATAAGATCACATTGAAGAAACGTGAATTTTGGGATGTAACAATATTTGTCGTTAGTACTAAATTAGGTAATATACGAACCCCGGTTGCTAATTTCTTTGTTTGGTTATTATAAAGCAATACGACGAAATTATTTGTCGATTTTATGGGCTTTTCCGTGGTAATTATTTCTTCTATTTCAGGTAATTCTGACTCTTCACTGGACTCAGTTGGAATAATTGTTGAATTTTCAATGACAGGTGGTGGTTTTTCAGGTTTCTTTTTTGTTTTTCCCTTGCAGGCTTCCGCATTTAAAGTAAGCGACAGAATTAGGAAGTGTAAAACTTTCATCGTTGTTACTGTATTAAAGATATCAAAAATACTCGCTCTTAATATCTTTTATACATACGATAAATAAATAATCCCTTTAAAATACATGTAAATGTCGTTTGTGTAGTTGACAGCTTTCTACTTTCTATGTCAAATATGGACAATTACTGACCAAAAGATATATTTTCTGCATTTGTGACTAATATAGGCATACTGATGTTGATAATTAAATACAAGCTATTTCATAATTGGAACATGAATCGATTAATAACTCAGGACATATTGGAGCAATGTAGAATAATGTGTAAAGAAGAACAACAACAGTAAATATATTGTGAGATTTTAATATAGAGTATATAATGGGAGAAGTAGTTATAAGGAAAGCTTGTTGTTTAAAAAAAGTCAGGAAAGGATCAATATCATTTTAATAGTGTATTCTGTAACAAGGTTAGAATGAAAAAATTCGATACGAGTGGAAGATTCCGGACGAGAGCGTTAGTGAGCTTGAGGAACCACGAGTATCGAATTTTCATTCTAACCAACTAAAAGACTATATTTTCTCCACGACCAGAAAGTATGAATTAAAAACAATTAAATTAAATCTGAACAAAACAAGTTATTTATTGAGACATTTGTACATTGTACTAATATTTATACAGTGCACTGAAATATTTTTCTTAATATTTTTCAAAACAGATTGATTTGTGGAGGCTGACTTAACAATCGTGTAGCAGGAAGAATTGGAGGTTGAGTGGACGATTACTGACGAATTAGATCCAGTAATTGAATAAACTAATTGATTTCCTATATTTATTCGATTTTTCAGAGAATTTTCTATGTATCCTTCTGCCACTTGCGAAGACTTCCTCCAGCCTCCGTGCCTTTTTAATGTTGTAATATTCGCACCTGCATTTACCAACGTAGTCGCTGAGATACAGTGGAAACAGTTATCAATATACTCTTGTGGGTTGTCTAGATTCATAAATGTGCAATTTGTTTAGGCTATTGCCTAGTTTATTTAACCCAATTATTTGTCTTGTACATTTATTTCTTCAGAAACTAATAAAAAAAAATAGAAGGAACGTTACAAGGTCCCAGAGCCCAGTATTTCTTTACAATATTATAAAAATCGCCAACCAAACACCAATTCTCTGGCTATACAGCGGATTTTCAACAAAAAAAAATTGGATTATCATCGCTCCACATATTTTGTGAATTTTCGTACTCCGAAAAATCAAACCATGCTTCATCGGAAAAGAAAGTCAAATTCTGTAGATCATCATTCATTCAATTATTGACAAACCACTGTCAATAAGTAAGACGTCTGTTGTGGTCTGCCGGCAAAAGGGTTTGATGAGATTGCATTTTATATGGATGCATGTCCAAGGTCTTCTTTAAAATATTTCGGAATGTACCATAAGACACTCCAACTTCTTGGGACAGACGTTTCAATAGCTTTGCTGGTTGCATCTCCATACGATGACAAACGTTTTCAACAACCACTTTTGTCCGAAATGTTGGCCTACGAGCCCCCTTTTTATGCAATAAGGAACCAGATTCGCGAAACACTTTAACACAGTTCGAAAAGAACGCGTAAAAATCCTTCGGAATTACTGCTAAATCTGGAAAGTGTTTACGAAAACTAACCAAACACAAGCGCTGGTTATAACAACAAACACCATTTACTTCCACCCCATTTCGAAAATATGTTTCTAACATGAATAATTTATGTTGTGTTGTGAAAACCATAATTCAAAACATAAACTGTTTGACAAATAATTTGACAATTCAGAATATAATTACAACGGACTATAAATGATTGTAAATTTTCGACTTAAGCCGGCAACACTTCTGTAATTTTATGTTAGCACACCTGATTTTTTAAATTATAATTTAATACAAATGACATAACCTACAAAGTTGTACCTATATACGAATAACCAGGAAAGCCAATTTTTCAGTGTTGCCAAAGTAAATATTTGTTACAAACATTTATAGTCACGTAGTACTACGTGACTATAAATGTTTGTAACAAATATTTACTTTGGCAACACTGAAAAATTGGCTAGCCTGGTTATTCGTATATATGTACAACTTTGTAGGTTATGTCATTTGTATCATATGAATGCGTTAAAAATCAGGTGTACTAACATAAAATTACAGAAGTGTTGCCAACTTAAATCGAAAATTTACAATCATTTATAGTCTCGTTGTAGTATTTAGCTAAGACATATAGTATCAATCCATTCGATGTTTTGCTTATTTAATATAGAAGAGCCATGGCAAATTTGAAATGATCAAATCTCCATCAAATAATATTTTAAGATGCACTAATTGGTCCTAATAGAAGATCGAAATTCGAAAAATTCAGCCTGCATATTGTAAAAATTAGCCCGACCTATGATGTTCATTCGTTAAGAAAAAGAACTGATAAATATTATTCATGTTTCCTGACAGTGTTTTAATATTAGTTTATTTAGGCTTATATTTAGATGCTGTGTAAAAGTTTGTCAATTTTATCTGTTTTTATTTACTTTAAATTAATTTTTTTTCTATGTCTGAGTTTTATCCTTGGCAGCCATGACAAATGCAAAACCTTTTGTAAGTAAGCAATACACTAAAATTTTTCTAGTGTATTTTGATATAAAAGTAACTTGAAATTTTTAATTAATTTATTTCAAAATAATAGCATATATGAATTGTTTGGTAAATGTGGCCTAAATTGTCTTCTAGTCGATTTCTCAAACTTGTGACTGTTCATTTCAGCATGATAATCCTTTGCCTTGGTTTTCGGTGCAAATATTAAACTTGTATCTTCAATAAAACCTGATTTACCTCCAGCATGTAAAATAATAAACCTTTTCGTTTCTGGTTTTCGAAAACTTTTCGTTCATATGGGTGTGAAGGCTGGATACTAAATATCAAAACAAAATCCAGGATATAAGCGATGGAGATGAGGTATTTAAGAGAGGTCAAAGGAGTAACACGCAAAGACAGAATAAGAAATGAAGTGATAAGGCAAGATCTAAATATAGAACCGATCCTCGAAAGTATAGAGAGACAGAAATTGAAATGGTTCGGACATGTCGTTCGTATGGAAGAAACAAGGCAGACAAAGAGAGTATGGAAAGCTAAGACAATACAGAAAAGGAAGAGAGGCAGACCAAAGAATACATGGGACAAGACAGTAGCGGAAAACCTGCAAAAACGTGGAATGACTTGGAGAGAAGCAGAAGTTGCGGCAAAAAATAAGAAAGAATGGTAAAAATTCATTTATAATTGAAAATAGAATTAAGTTTCATATTGAAAATTAAGTGTATACCTTGACACCCGTAGGGTAATTTTAAGGTTTATTGATTATAATAATAATAATAATCTTCAATAAAACCTGATTTACCTCCAGCATGTAAAATAATAAACCTTTTCGTTTCTGGTTTTCGAACACTTTTTGTAGATTCATCTTGCCAAGATTTTCCTCTATTATTTTTTAAATATATCCAAGTTTCACCTAGGAATATCACTGGTTTTTGAGAATTTGACTTAATTGTCCACATACTTCCGCAAAAAAATGCTTCGGTAAAAGCCTATATCATGCTTTTTCACTAATTCTCGTTTCTTGTCTTCCTTTTTGAATTTAAAACCGATATCTTTTAACAAAATGGATAAGCAAGATTTGCCAATATCAATTATAGCTTTGGTATTTAATTTCTGTTTTAACGTCAACAGAGTAACATGTTTCTCTGAAATAATAAAGGCCTACATCATGCTTTTTCACTAATTCTCGTTTCTTGTCTTCCTTTTTGACTTTAAAACCGATATCTTTTAACTAAATGGATAAGCAAGATTTGCCAATATCAATTATGGCTTTGGTATTTAATTTCTGTTTTAACGTCAACAGAGTAACATGTTTCTCTGAAATAATTTCAAGCATATTGAAATTGTGAATCATTAATGAAACAACAACATACTCTTTTATACATGTTATAAATGGTGTTTCAAAGTTCTTTGAAGATTCTCGCAAATCTGCAGTTTTGGGTTTGGCACGTGGTCTTTTCTTACTAGGTAAAGAAAGTATTCTGTTTTGTCCCCTAGTTTCTCTCTTTCAAAAATGTCCAAGACATGCAATACAAGTTGTTGGAATTGTGAATTCAAAGATTTTCCAGGCATATCTGTAACAAATGTAAATTCTTAACCTATAACCAATAAATAACTTAGTGATAAGAATACTTAGTGAAAATGTATTAAAAATAGTTCTGCGTTCTGAAAAGTACAATTATTAGCTAGATAGAAAGAAAATTAATTAGAACGAAAGTAAACCATAATACGATGTCAAACGTCAAAATTTAATTATTCGACTATCGTAGTACAGAGGTGTCATGGCAGGTGGATGACCGCATGTTATCTCTGTCTATCTTATTGGTCTTACGGCGAAGACAATCCTACATTTTCGTTTCAGTTCTATTCTTGTTTAATTATTGGGCTTTGAATGAAATGGAAATACTTACAGCGCAGGTGCCCATGTCCGTGATAACACTACGCAACTAATGACGTGAGTCAAGACATCGAGTGGACAGATACTATAGGTTTGTTTTGGTTCGCAATTCAGAACGGTAATGGAACTGCGCAGAACTGATGCGCAGAAACTTGTTAATTCCAGAACCGTTCTGAATTTATTTGAACTTATATATATATAATCGATAAAGCCTTATTATACCCGAAGGTGTTAAGGCGTCTAAAAACTTTTTATTTACGAACAAAACATTGCCCAATCCCTTCTGTCTCTTGCCATTGCTTCTGCATCCTTCCACTTTGTTCCCCTAGCTTCCAAGCACTCTGCCACTGCACTGTTCCACTCTTTTCTCGGTCTTCCTCTAGTCCTCTTTTCTTGTGTCCTTGCCAGCCATATCCGTTTCGGTTGTCTCTGGTTTTCCATTCTTATTAGATGTCCGAACCACTTCAGTTGCTGCCTTTCAATGCTCTTTAAAATCGATTCCACTCTTAGTTCTTCCCTCACTGTTTCATTCCGTATTCTATCTCTTCTTGTAATGCCTTTAACTGCTCTCAGGAATCTCATCTCAGTCGCCTGGATTTTACTTTTTTGCTGCCTTGTTAACACCCAGCTCTCACTACCATACATTAATATTGGTTTATGTATAGACTTGTAAACTAGGATTTTTGTCTTAGTTGATATTTCTTTATTTCTTATAAATTTGTTATTCAAAGCATAGTATGTCCGTGTTGCTTTTTCTATTCTTTCATTTATTTCGGTTTCGTGTGTATGTATGTATTAAAAATAGTTCTGCGTTCTGAAAAGTACAATTATTAGCTAGATAGAAAGAAAATTAATTAGAACGAAAGTAAACCATAATACGATGTCAAACGTCAAAATTTAATTATTCGACTATCGTAGTACAGAGGTGTCATGGCAGGTGGATGACCGCATGTTATCTCTGTCTATCTTATTGGTCTTACGGCGAAGACAATCCTACATTTTCGTTTCAGTTCTATTCTTGTTTAATTATTGGGCTTTGAATGAAATGGAAATACTTACAGCGCAGGTGCCCATGTCCGTGTTAACACTACGCAACTAATGACGTGAGTCAAGACATCGAGTGGACAGATACTATAGGTTTGTTTTGGTTCGCAATTCAGAACAGTAATGGAACTGCGCAGAACTGATGCGCAGAAACTTGTTAATTCCAGAACCGTTCTGAATTTATTTGAACTTAAGAAAACCAAAACACATTTAAACTCGCCGAATGTACCACCTAGTGGAAATTTAAAGAAGTACAGAAATGTTAAAATTATTTTCTCTATTTGCATAATAACACGCCGTAGCACGCATAATTGTTTTTTTTTTAAGCTCGTATTTGGTCGCAAGAAATTATCAAAAAAGATAAACATGAACAATACAGGTAAAAAATAGGTATAAAATATTTCAAAATTATTTACTTCAAAAATATTTTTCTAGAAAACCAGCATCAAAGCTGCAGTAATGTTGATGATTATACGTCGACATTTTCTTTCTCAACATCGAGTACTAGGAAGTTAATAGAATTATTTGCTAGATACAAATCAAAGGTTGGGACAAGCCAAGTTAAGAATATGAAAAAATTGTTTCAGTTAATTGCCACAGACCTTTCAAATTATTATAATATGATTTGCACCGGGCTCGTCTTCTTCTGAGCTGCTACTACTGCAGGCTGTTAGGAAAAGAATTTCCTGCAAAAGAAATTAAGTTTTTCTATTAAATTACCTACAAACTTGTGTATGTATAACGTTTACCTTGAATTTATTTGCCTTTGCCATGGTTAAATGTAAAAGTAAATTAAATTAATTAACTCAATAGGTATTTACTTCTAACTCTATTTTATTAAGATTGTATTTGTAAAACTTGGAACAACAGGTAGACCATAGATTATCTAGACCAGGTTCTTGCCAACATTCAAAATTGTCAAAAAAGAAAAACAGTAGTAGTGCGCACGCCTAGAACTACTAATTCTGAACCGGTACTCGCTAAGGAGCAAGAACTGCTAGAACGGTTCTAGAATCGTTCCGAATTAATTCTTGCAACAACCAAAACATATAATTTAAAATTCGGAACTAGTTCCTCTGTAACCAAAACACCAAATACGTAGTACGTTTGCGCAGTAGTTCTGGAACTGTTCTGAATTGCGAACCAAAACAAACCTTATGTTTCTTACCGAGACCTCCTTTGACCAGGATAATTTTTGATGACTCGGTACTTTACTAGACAGTGTGTTAAACTTGAAAAAAATTATCTTGTAGCTGTATATACCCTATAATTTCTATACGTAAACTGCAGAAATCTGTCAATACTGCATATTTATTACAAACTACAACGTTGATGTTGGTTTTAATGAGTATCTAATAACTATAAAATCAACAGTCACTTTATTTATATAACTATACACTTGCTGTAATTGTAATTTAACACACATAATACATTCAAATTATATTTTTGCATAAATTTATGCAAACAAAGTGTTATGTCTATTATATCACTTTTTTATTTCCGCTTTGCTGTTTGAAATATTTATAAATATATAACTGATTTGTTTTATTATTCGAATTACTTGAACGTGAAATGTGAAACAGAAACTCTTCCAAAATGTTCGAATGTCCTATTATTAGAGATGTATAAAACTAATTTATTCAATTTCAAAGCACGTGTTAGAAAGTACTTTCTCAGATACAAAGAATTCTTTACGAAGATAATTTCTTATAAAAATAACTTTCAATATGTTACATATTTTATTTTATTATTAAAAACGCATCCCCAGCAGGGCACAGAAATTTCTTATGAGGGTGAAACGCACCCACTGAAAGACACCCGAACGACCCTAAAAAGGGAAAAAAGACAGCAAACACACACAATTTTAACAAAGGTTTTCCGTTTTCCTTTCCTAATAAAAGGCACGACTTCAAACAGGACTCATATTTTGACATTATTTCCACTGATCAAGCAAAGAACTTGTACGGGTGGAAAACAGGAGGGGTCGAGGCCAACTACCACTGCCACGCCAACACGGGGTCATTTCACAATACATCATTTTCAGACATCCTATTACTGAAATTGGGCACGGGTTTCGACTAGTGAAGTATTTCGATCGACAGATGATTGGCTAACATTTCGAACTAACGGACATCACTCCCTCACTTGCGTCAGTTAGACATTTATATATCATTCACCCTAGTCGACCCTTGTTCCGTATCCTACGTGAATACGCGGATGTGAATGGCCTTCAGGCATTGTTAGAGTCCATCGGTAATGTCAGAAACCCGCCATCGAATATTTATTCACGTCGAATAAATATTTTCAGTTCCTGAAAGATAGCCATGTTTCGTTATCCGTTTAATCCTAATACTCTATATACTTTAAAATATTAAAAAACATGTAACAAATATGTAACATGCAATTAATTCATGTACTTTAATCAATATTTGAAATAAGAAAAATTTTGCCTTCAAGTACACATATGATACTTTTACAGATTCGCACATCAATCAACACGTAATCAACTGTAACACGTATCAAGTGTAAAATACAGTAATATAAAAATGTTAAAAACCATATCTGTATATGCATACATAGATATATACAACGTGTAGTTTACTCATAGGTTACGTCTACGTAAAGACACGTGTTTCGCACTCATCCTAGTTCTCGTCAGTACACGTGGAGAAGCATGGCAATGCACTATATTGCCGCTAAAGCATTGCCGGAGTGCCACACTTTGGCCGTCAGATGCCGTGACATTTGAGGTACACGATTGTCTTTTACTTAGCAGCAACGTAATACAATAGCGTGGTTCTTTACGAATACTAAGGAGAACTACTATGAGTTCGAAACAGAGTCTGTACGTCAACTAACCAATACGTAAAGTATGCGTTGTGGATATCCACGCGTACATATACACATGTTTCTTTAACATTTTTGTATTATTGTAATAGACAATTTAATAGGAAAACATTGCATATTGTAATTACGCATGGAATCGTAGGAATTACGTATGATATTACGCCTACTAAAAAATAAAATATTTTTATTGAGGATGTTAAGTTAGAATCCAAAATCGCATTAGATAAAAATTTTTGGCTAGTACATGCTGATCACACAGCAATTGTAGACTACAGTTTATACCTCATCTTTCGTTTGCTGTGATAATATGCAATATTTTATTTCTTTGAACACTGAATCCTGAAGCACAATATTATTGATGTCGTAGTTCCTCGGATGTCCTCAATGCCGTGAAAAAGTCTTCCTTTTAACGGTAAATTCAGTTTCGGTAAAAAAGTGGCAGATTTGCATAAAATTGGTGAATATGAAGGTGATTGAGC
Source organism: Melolontha melolontha (assembly GCA_935421215.2). Classification (NCBI taxonomy): domain Eukaryota; kingdom Metazoa; phylum Arthropoda; class Insecta; order Coleoptera; family Scarabaeidae; genus Melolontha; species Melolontha melolontha. Next base: position 90,846,109 of record OW285235.1, read on the forward strand.
ACACACACTCATAGCTGGGTCAAAAACACCTATACGAGGAATGTATTTTTAGTGTTGGATATAGCCTCATACAGGGCGCCAAAAACATCAGGTGCCATGATTAATTTCAATCTTTTGTTAACCGAAATATAAAGTTTCATCAAGGTACGCAAGTGATTTAGTCATAGTAAATTATGAAAGTTTATAAGTTGGCCGAAAAAAATTTAGTCGAGAAAATTTTCGCGCAATAATTTTTTAGAACTTTCGGAGTAGACTGGCTTAGCAGCAATACCTTGTCCTGTTGGTTTCTGTTTTTTAATATGAAACACCATATTAATCGACAATTTCGAGTCGGTACTGCAAATTCCAACGCAGACGCACCAGTATAAGCGACCATCCCTGAACAGATACGCCAAGAACAGCAGTCACTCAGAAAAACATCGATGGTGTGCTCCGCCTAATTAAGGAAGATAAACATGTGGCATATCATGAAATTGAGACATCCACGGGTATTTCAAACACCTCAATCCAAACGATCTTACATGATGAACTGGGTGTGAGAGAGTTAGTTTTCCATTGGATTGCGCATCTTTTAACCCAAAAGCAAAAGTCGATTTGCACTAATTAGTGCCGAAACACTTTGAGCCGTTTCAATAACGGAAACTTAAAAAACATATATAGCATCGTGAAGGGCGATAAATCACGAATTTATTCCTACTAAATCGAAAATAAACATCAGCTTGCTGCTTGGGTGTTTCAAGATAAAGAGAAGTCGACTAAAGTTATCCGTTCGCGAAGTGTGTCGAAAAAGATGGTCGCATCGTTTGTCTCAAAATCAGGTTATGTAGCTACAATTCCTTTGAAAGAGCGAAGAACAGTTAATGCTGATTGGTATACAACCATTTGTTTGCCAGAATTAATCGCCGTACTCTGACAAACCAACCCGCAACGGCGAATCATCCCGCATCATAATAATGCGAGCTTGCACAAAGCTCGACAATTGAGTTTTTGGAGCAGCAAAATATAGAATTTTTAGATCATCCTCTCTATAGCCCCGACCTAAATCCCAGCGATTTTCTTACGTTTCCAAAGATCAAGAATAGAATGCGTGATCAACGATTTTGATCTCCGGAAGAAGCAGTAGATGCCTTCAAAAGGGCAATTTCGACTCTCCCAAATGAACTGTGAAATTACTGCTTCAACAATTGGATTGAACAAATTCAGAAGTGTATCAATTTGAGTCGATCCACTGTTTGATTTTATGGCTATATGTAACACTAAAAAGACATCTCTCATACAACTACTATCTTGCAAACTGATGAATTTCTATAAAGCAAGAACCAACTGCTTGGTGTTGGGCAATCAGATCATGGTGTCTTGAATCACTCGAGTAAACTATTACAGTGATGGTCTGTCCCTCAGAGATTCGTGACGAATAATTCCTACTAATTATTTTCGCAAAAGCCAATAAGTTCTTCACTTTTGACTTTTACACGCGAACGTTTTTGCCGTTTGGTCATTATAGTAACTTTCATTCGGCACTTTGGACATTAGCGCTGCGATGGTAGCGAAAACGTTTCGTCCTTCACGGCAATGGATTGTGCGATATTAGCTCTGGGATTATTGCGAATACACAAAAGATTTTGTCCTTTGCGTATTTCACGAAATTTTTATTCCATCGAGTAGTTTGAAGGATGCACCTTGCGTACTGAATACGATTTTTGATTACATAAATTGTAATTACTGTCGTATTCAACTTTAAGGTCATTGCAAGGCTCTTGGATATACAATGTTCAACCTTCACTTTATAAACGTGAGGATGTAAATGAATCCAATTTTCAAAACAACAACACTCGAGCTTACTTTTACCCATGCGCTACAACATTTCTTACCTTGTGGGAAGTACTGTCTCGTGGCGCCTTCTACATTTAAATAATAGTACTGCCACTATTCATATTATATTATTAGGCCCCTAACTTTCTTCTTACTGGTGAGTTCGAAGATTTTAAAGTTTTAAACCTTCTCCGCCCAACGCAGATCATTTTGCAAAAAACAACACCTAAATCGATAAAGTAGTTTTATGGTCTATAACGGACACACATACAAACATTGCATTTTATATACGAAGTATATAGATTTGAAGGTGTATAATTTTGATATTTTTGAACTTGTTATTTTTGTTTACTTTACACTAGCATTCTTTCGTAAATATTGCATCTGCACAATATTTAATGCACTAAAAAACTATAACCAATGTATGTGAAAAACATACATAAGTCTAATTTTAGCTTTTTACGGTACTGCTGTTCGCTTAGAGTGGAAAACAGGAATATATATTAATCAATGTAGATCTGTAATAGGAAAGACTAATGAATGAAGCATAACTAGAATTATATATGAGATATGTGTATGTAATTAGTTACGCCGTGTTTTCTCTTTTGCAGATTTTTCAAGCTATATCATAAATAATTTATATATATATATATATATATATATATATATATATATATATATATATATATACAGAGAATTTCATGTAACTTGCAATATATGAATGTAGTAACCATAGATTCAAAAATACTATGCACTTGCACTGTCCCAAATAAAACGCAATATGTAATAGTTATGATCGATATGATATCTTTCATGGTTGTTTTGTCAAATTATTGACAGTAAAGCCTATTTAATTCAATGTAGTGTTTTAGGATTAAAACTACATTTCCGGTAAATATCGTTTATAGAATTGAATCCCGAAAGATACCATGTCACTAACTGAGTTCTCTCTTCCTTTGTGTATATCATTTAAGATTGATACTAAGCTAATATCGAAATAGAAATACTGCTACTTTTGATTTAACTAATGTCAAAATATATTGATATGTTGCATTTTAAGTGGGACAATGTAAGATTGTATTACCTAGTTTCTATGGAAATAAAAAATCTATACATGTTTGTATATTGCATCTTAAGTGAAATTCTCTGTATATATATAACGAGCGATCATTAAAATTTTCACTCGTAGCTGGCCGTGTATATAAAAATTATGTCGTAGCTTTAGTCATTAAGATGTTATTTCAAACATCTGTCAGTGTAAAATATATATTTTAAAGTTTCATCAAAAGAAAAAGTAATGGCCTTTAATAATAAGCATAAAGCGTTTATGGTAGAATGTTACTTCCTGACATCTCAAAAAATTCATGGTATTTGGCAGCATTCAATAGAAAATTCTTGCGGAGTTTGAAGAGAGATATCCAAATACTGTTCCTAGCTATAAAACTTTCCGTGATACGCAAATGCATTGTGTAAATCTTTTTCGTCTAACAGGCAGTATTTTAAGGAAAAAAGGAAGCGGTCCTCCTCTCAAGAGAAGTCGCGGCGTAATTGAAAATGTCAGACAAATTATTAACGAATCTCCTCAAACATCTATTCGCAGAGTTTCGTAACAAGTAGGGCTTTCGTATGGAACATGTCAAAAAATTTTAAAAAAGGACTTGCACATGTATCCATATAAATTAACTTCTGTACAAAATCTACCTACGGATTATGAAAAAAGAACACAATTTTTCCAATGATTTATTCAAACAATGACAGACAATATTTTAAATCATACTTTTTTCACCGATGAAGCTTGGTTTTATTTGAAAGGTTATGTTAATTCGCAAAATATGCATATTTGGTCCAGCGAAAATCCTCATTTCTACAGAGAAGTTCCTCTACATCCAGAAAAAATAGGCGTATGGGTAGGTATGAGTCATCACCGATTAATAGGACCAATATTCTTTGAGGGCACGATAACATCGGAGAAATATCGTAACGAAATTCTCAGTGTTTTTACTAATCGATTGACTAATGATGAACTCCAGGTCGGATATTTTCAACAGGATGGGGCTACATCTCACGTTACACTTGAAAATATTCAGTTTTTGCAACAATTTTATGGCGATAGGATAATAAGTAGAAATACAGCGATTCCATATCCACCACGATCATGTGATTTAAAAGTCATGGACTTTTTTGTGTGGCCATATATAAAGAATATTATTTATGAAACACCAACTAATAATCTACAAGAGTTAAGACATAAAATCATAGAACAATGTGAACACATCAATAACTCACCGCAAATACTGATCAATTATGATTATGAATTATGATTATGCTTGGTGGAGAATGGTCAACATTTTACACATTTTTTATAATATTCTATTACTTTGTATAAAAATTAAAAATAAATTTAATATAAAAGTCAGCATTTCAAATTATTTTTTAACAATCATGACGTTTGAAATTATAATGACAGATCTCCCCTAATAACTTAAGTTAGGACATACTTTTTGTGTACATGGCTTACTTAAGCGAAAATTTTAATGATCACTCGTTATATTCTAATGGGATTTAATATGCTCTCATAAAATATAGACTGTAGTTAGAAGTAAATGTTTTTAAATGTGTCACATTAACAATAGGTATATCTAACCTAAAACTTTTTTTTTATATGTTAGTTTATGAAAAATATATTGTTAAATTATATGGCTTCTGGTATTTATTTTTAAGTAAATATTGTAGATCATACAATGAAAATGTTTAATATCATTTACAGTTGCGTCCAATAAATATCGGGCACTGATTTAACATTTAATAACTTTTTCATGAAATTTGGTAAATCACAAAAACGTCAAATTTATTAATAAGGTAATAAGAACGCTAATCAATATAGCTGCTATTAATGCTTAGAACGTCCATATTATAGATATATTAGATAATTTTTTTTTAAAGTCAAGGTATTTATTGAAATATTTTATGAATTAAAATTGAATATAAACATTAATACTTTGTAAATGTTCCTTTTTTTCGATAGCATTCAGTCTCCTAGGCATTGTGTTTATTACAGTTCTAGTATAATCTGCGGTTAGTACATTCCCATGCTTCTTGTATTCTAGCCCATAATTCTTCCACATTTTCTGGCCGAAAATGGCAATATTTTCAATGCGATTCAAGACTGGGCTTCTTGACAGTCAGGGTTTGTAAATTTAGCTGTTGCCTCCAGTAGATAACACTTTTCGCGATATGCTAAGGGCAATTATCGTGCAAGTGTTTGCAAGGCTTTTCTGGAAATACCGCTCACATGATATTTTCCAATATATCAATATAAGCTCCTGCATTTAACATACCATTTATTTTAGTGCATTGTCCAAGTCCCTGTGCACTCATCCATCCTCATACATTCACAAAAAATTGACCGCCAGCAATTACATCATTAGTGTAAACGAGAGTTGGAAGGTCTATAAACACGAACACGACCATTATAATGCGATTAAAATACCTTCTTGTCACTAAAAACTACATTCTTCCGGAAATTAAATGCTTCCCTCTCATATTGTAGTGAAAATCCCAGTATTTGTTTCTTGTTATCCCGCTTCAAAAAAAAGTTTTCTAATTGCAACATGATTAAGTAAATGAAATTGTTGTCTAATGCCACGCCGCGCAGTTCTGACAGAAGCAGGGTAATAAATCTCATATTTTTCCGCTGTAGCTGACTGAAATGAATTATCTTGCAAGAAGGTTAAGAAATTATTGTCATCTTCTATCGAAAATACTCTAGGCCGACCACTTCCAGCTTTTCTCTTAAAGGATTTGTTGATTATACCATTTTTTTATGGAGTGGACAGTGCTTTTTGCAATTCCAAACCTTACGGCCATGTTCCATGTCCGAAGTAAGGTTACTATTTTAGCTTTCTCTACGGAGGCTAAATGAGGAGGTATAACTTTTCTCAAGATGATAGATTAATAATATGACATTATATGATATAAAAAGTTGCCTGTATTTATGCAGTTGATTTCAAAGAAATGTTCCCAATCAAAAAATTTGCTGCCCGATATTTATTGGCCGCGACCGTAAAATGTATTTAGTTATTTACCAGATTGATTTGTTTTAATTTCTTTAGTTATGTAATTGTAAAAAATTGCAAAGGTTAAAATGTCCCCATTTTCAAAAAGTAAATCCAAAATTATTTTCAATCGTAGAGAAGTACTTAAAATTTATGATTTCAATATTATTTTAAATTAAATATATGTAAAATTGGCTAAGCATATTTAACTAATTCACTTGATTTAGAAGGGCATGGAAACGTATTGATAAATAAAAGAAAAAGATGTGTATTTTGTTTGAAAAGTACATACATACTTAAATTTAAAAATTTAGAAACCGAAAAAAATTGGATACAATTGATACAATTATATGAATTATAGTTAAATAATAACCAAACCCTATCTAAAGAAGAAGATCTAAATTTAAGAAGAATACGATAGTATTTCAAAAAATTGGCGTGTAAATATTACAAAAATTTAACTAGAAAAACCTGTGGATGATTTTTTTGGAAATAAAGACTTAGAAGTAATTTTCAGAAATACCCCTTGCAGTAAACTAGCGGACAAGAAAACTGTCCAACTCGTTTTGACGTTTAACAATATTTTAACAAAATTAACACGTTATGAATGAGTTTTTAAATTTTGAAGGTTATTGAGATGCAAATTTACATATTTCATTTATAACCTATAACATTTCATTTTACAATAACAGATGACTAATTACTCTTCTTATGAACCAAGAATATTATCCATCCAGGTTTAGAAGTACATCGGTGACTGTTTTCTGAGACGACATATTTATATACGTTATATATAAATATGACAGTAATATATTGTCATTTTTTATAATTTAAAACTCTGAGAAAGTCAGTAATTGCCGAAACATTAAATTATTTTAAATATATACATATTGAGATAAAGCAGACCTTAAATCGCCGAAGAACAATATATATATATATATATATTAGTATACTCAAAATATAACTTTCAATTAATGAAAAGTGTAATTTTCAAAGCGATGGAGAAAGAAAAACGGTTTGTATTTGTACTGACAAGTGACATATTGACATTGAATACTAATCTGTTAATGTAATTCGTTATGTTGTCACTTTCTTTGTGGCATCCATACAAATCGAAAATAAAAGGTAATTCTACATTAAAAGGAGAGGGCACGAAACCGCATATTGAATAAAACCCTAGATCAGATACAATATTATTATATTGAAAGTGAAATCGCTAACTATAGACTATTCAATGGGTGTTTAGAAAAAGGTGAAATGTATGCAGGTAGAAAAATACACCAGTAATGATATGTGTAGAAACCCATAAAGATTCATGTATGGGAGTTGTATTTCGTATTTTCACAGTTAATTTTATATTTGTTTGAACTTCGCATGCATTTCAACATACATACGCATATATCCAACGCACATACAAAATATTAATATTAACAATTATGATTTCTTACCCATTTAAAAAAATTGTTTTTTTTTTATTATAGCTAATGTCTTTGTTTGCCAAAAATATATAGAATAAATATTTGTCCCTTTCGTAAGGTGTCAACTGAGATGAATGTCCGTTTTCTTCGCCTTTAGATTCTACTGCATAAGTAATCTTCTAGACAAATATAAGAGAAACACATAAATGTGTTTCTTAACTTCTATATAGATTATGTACAACAAAAATTTGTCTAGAGGCGAAAGTTCCTGATAAATATAATTCTTTAGATATTTAGTTACGCGTGCATGTTCTTAGGTCAGGAAAGGTTATGTAAGTGTTTTCATTTTTCATTGATGTTAACAGACTGCTGTTGATATGTGTCCTAATAAAATTATTACTATGCCATATATACTATATATATATATATATAGAAATACAAGGTGTATCAATTGGCGTAAGTATTATTATTATTATCAAGTTAAAGTTTTCTTTTTTTTTAAGTTTGTTTCTAATATTTGTTTATTAACTTATTTTGACAAAAAACACATCTGACAACGTTGTAAAACAATAAGTAGCCACAAGTAGGTAGCCTAATGTTGTTTCAGTCAAACGCATTACTACTGTCAAATTTTAACACTTATGTATAGCAAGCGCCAATTAAGTTGTCGCGAGGAGGGAGTGCGCAGAAGCCGTTTTTAAAAACGTCCACCCCCACTACTCAAGTAATTGTCAGAATATATTTGTAATTGACGTTTGACGGAACATAATGTCTTTGCTAGGGGATCATAAAGTGACACACGCTCAGAGGTTAGAATTATTTGACATTTGATACAAATCTCCCCACTACTTTTAATCCTGCGCGAACTTACCCCTCCTCGCGCCAACTTAATTGGCGTTTGCTATACCTACCTACTTCATTCCACTTGTCTATTTTTCTGTAATTTCTGTTTGTTTCGTGTTTATTTGTATAGTTTTGATTAGTTTTCGTATTTCCCTGTTTACTTGTTGTTTTGTTTGCTCATTATGATTTTTAAGTTAAATGAATATGTACGTGTTGTACGGTTACTGTCCTGGAAATGCTGGGATGGCAGAACGGGAATATCGAATACGTTTTCCAAACCGGAGGCATCAAACAGATTCGTTTATTCCAAGAAATCCGAATGATGGTCGCAAAGGCGTACCGTACAACTAGAAGAGCAATTTCTAGCCACAACACAGAGCAAAATTCTTCTAAATTTTCATTGCGATGTGTTTGTGGTGTTTTTCTATATTATTATAAAAACGATTACGACTAAATAATATGTTCAAAATGCCGTCCATCCATATCGAGACATGATTTACATCTTCGTTCAAATAAAACTAGTACTATTTAAAACATCCAGGCTTCCTTCCAATTATCTGGCAACATTGTTCTATTCATTGGCGAAAATCTTGAAGATCGTTTATCTGTATTGCGTGCATTAAACTTTTTAAATAACTCCATATACAAAAGCTTAATGGAGTTAAACGGGGACATCTTGGAGGTCATGCAATGGACCCCCTGCACTAGCCATCTCCCAGCAAACACGTTAATCATAGACTACATCTCTAATTTAAAGGTAAAGAGTGGTGGAAAAGTATCGTCTAAGAAATTGAAATATGTTCCTCCTGATAAGCGTTATAGTAAAACTACAGGTCCTAACAACTTGTCCTCTATTATGCCTAGCCATATGGTAGATGTGTTTGATAGTAGTAAAATAGACATAAATTAGCTATTTCAAATTTTTTTCTGAATTCTGAATTTGGAGTTTATGAGGTAATTCTTTCTCTCTTTCCTCTTTCCTAATATTTCTTATATACTTCTGAATATTTGCGTTACTTCTGTATTCTTTTATCTAAAGTGTTCCAATATGGATTCCGACTTTTTGCCAACAATTATGAAACCACTCGAGTTTTTTTTTTATAAATTTACGTGTAATATCATCTTGCTAATGCTAAAGCTCTTTTCTTCATTTTTTGTGAATTAAAAGAGGTTACAGAACTAACTAGAATTGCACTATTTTAGGAAGGTGAAATATTGATTTATGAAGCACCAGGCTTTCTAAATAATTTGTAGAAATTTTGTTCACTAGAAGCCAGAATACGACCCATTTAAGCGACAATATTTTGTCACATTAATTTGTTTGGATACTTCGTTCGAAAATGACTAAAGAACAAGAATTGATATTAACATCAAAAAGGTAAAAAAAATCGAAAGAACTTCAATACGATTCATGAAAATAGAATTTGAAATGGTCAAAATAATAATTAGTTTAATTTTAATGATAAAATTTGCTCTTCGGATGCTGAATCCAAATTTTCTCGCTCATCGTTCGACGGTTGACCAAAAATTGCTAAGTTGCTCATTGTACAGACATCATTAGACGAGCTCGAATCAAGGAAAACTTCTTAAAAACAAACTAGTGACGAGGCGTAATACGATCGAGAAACCAAGAATAAATATACTGGATGGTGGTCACTAGATGTAGGGATTAGCCATTAGATGGTCTTTAAGTCATCCATTCACGGAAAACTATTGCGCGCTGCTAAATCTCCCCAGTAAAAAGAATGAGGTGCTTTTTTTGTTAGAAACTCTTGTGTGACTATGATGAGTGAAGAGCTGCCAAATCTTTCAACAACCAACATCTAGTAAACTCTCAAAATTTCCTTTTCCAAGTAATATGGTTCTGTGGAGCAAACTCTATACCATCTTTCAGTATCGAAAAAACTATTTCGATTTCGATATTGTGATTAGTTTTCTCTACAGAAACGTACTTTAATCAAAATGGTAACATCGAGCCTCATCAAACAAAATGTAAATGTATGCAAAAATAGTAGAACTTATGGTATTTATTATATTATTTTGCTTGCTATTGAGACAGCTTTAGCTATTATTATATTATAATAATTTATTATGTCAGAATTTTGGTATTATGATTGCATCCATCCATTTAATATTTTGTACCGTTTCTCTCAAACCTACCATTCTTTACTTCATCTCCACATTTATGTGACATCGTGTCTTTTCATACCAAGCCAAATACATCCTAAACTTTCATGAAAGATCAATAAATTTTATTACAAGTAATTTAGTTAAATTAATTTAAATTTCCTTTTCGAAAAATTCTACAATAAATTAAAATATGGCAAACAGAAGTAATTCGAAAACTCAAGTTGAGAATTCTAATAAAAGAAAAGAAAAGACTGTTCTAAGATGCAAGTAAGCATAAAACTATATAGCTGGTAGCAAAAAGAAAGAAGCGAAATAATTTCTTATTTAAAACGGTTTAGAAAAATATCAAGATCAAGATCCGTATAAAAAGCGTGTATGTATAGATCGGAGACTAATTTGATTCTTGTCAGAGGCAAATCCTCGAGCAGCATACGGCGGAAGAGTACAACATATAGCAGGCGGAGAGAGATTGTAGATGTACGGGACGGATACGGGTCGGGACGGGACGGGAAGACTTACGACATGTGATCAAGTGAGCCGAGAGCGAAGCTAACAAGACGTGGCGTGAGTCAATTTAGCTCGGTGTAAATGAACCGACGGCCTGTCTTTCCGATTGCGCTCATTCGCTTACTGCTCTTCGGGAGCTCTTCTAAATCACCCCAGAAGAAATGCGGCACGTTTGCGGATACAATGTGTATAATGGAGACATCATTTAGACGACGACTACTTGCTTTTCCGACCGACTGCCGTTTGTTTATTCTTACTTCTGAATTATTGGGCAAATAAAGTCGAAGTCGATTGATTTTGTTACGCGTATCTTTTCCTACTGCTGACAAAATGTGATTATTGGGCCATTATATCTAGCAAATACATGGATTTCTTCTGGCAGATAATTTCTTAAACTTTTATGTCATATTTGGACAAAATATGTGCATAAAATTACCCTTCTGAACCTAAATCATTATTTCTAATTTTCAATCGAAATTTCAATATACTCACCACGTTTCAAACACAAATTTCTAAAGCTTTTACATTTAAAATCATTTATTTTTCACTTAAGTATTATTTGTTCATTTCATCTTGGATACGGTTACCATAACACGGTCATATCGCCCGTGGGCGTAATAACCGGGCGATACGGCTCATGATGATCACAGTTTTTAATGTTGTGTGAGTATAAATAAGGTCCGAGAAGAAAAGGTATATATTTTACAAAACTAATCATTTTAATTTTTAAGCAAGTCTAAAGAAAGAAGCAAAACTTTAGCATTCTTTAATAAAATTAAGAGTATGTAAACATTGACAACTTGAAAACTTCAAAGTATCAACAACTGTCATTTAAAAAACGTAAAACTTAATAGTTCTTTATTTTCAACAATTTCTAAAGAAAGAATCAGATTTTTAACATCATTTAGCAAAATTATGTGATCCGAAGCTTTCCATGTTTGTTGTGAAAGTTCTTGGTGGGAAAATATCTCCACTAGTTACTTAACCAAGCGAACAAGGATTTATCTGATACTGTAACAGAATTTAATATCATATTGGATACTCTATTCTTAGAAGAAATGCTTTTTTCTATGTATTCTTCTGCCACAGATCTACTTTTCCATTTTCTATGCATTTTTAGAGTCTCGAACGATGCACCGGCCTCAACAACGCGTAACGACTGTCAACGACATGACAGTTGACAGAAATCTCGTAACTTTTCCAATGTAATTTGAATTTTCTTCTTTTTCGCGAAAAATAAAATCTTGTATTAACCACCGCCCTCGGTCGACATTCATCCCTGGGGCCAGAGGCCCTCGGGCTGAATTAACGTCGACCACAGAGCAAGATACCGCGATATCATAAAGTTTCTGGGTCCAAGATGGCATTGAAATAGAAAATATATGTCTTAACTTTATCCATATTATCATACTGGTAACTTAACCTTAATTTTTGAAAATTATTTTGATAGTGTCATCGTGACATCAATAAATATGTCACTTGATTTAATAAAGATACAATAAAACAACAAGCTCAGCTTGTATTCAAAATTTTATTAATAAAAAAAGGCAAAATTAAAGCAAATGTTGAAATTGTTGTCCGTTATTTTCAATTCCCAATGTGACACGCCTTTTCATGCTGTTAAAGGCATTTTGCAGCATTGCGGGCGTTATTGATGCACATTCGTCAATAATTCTTTGTTGCATATCTTACAAATTAGCAACAGGAGTTTTAAATATTCTATTCTTTAGGTGAGGAAACACGAAAAAGTCCATAATTGTCAAACAAGGTGATCGTGGTGGAAACTCAACTTCCGTATGTAAACTTATGATCCGATCGTCAAAAAATTCACGAAGAAAAGCAATATTTTCTCGTGTTGTGTGTTCCGTTGCACCATCTTGTTGAAAGTATCCATATTGCAATTCATCATCATGCAACTCTTCAATAAATTCATTCGGAATGTTTCTATACCTCTCAGCATTAATTGTGAAATTAAAAAAAATAGGGCCAACAACTCTGCGGCGAGGAACTGCTAGCCAAACACCAAGTTTCGCATTATGGAGAAACGATTCAATAAAAGTATGAGGATTTTCACTACTCCACATTCGAGTATTTTGGGAATTGACATACCCCGAAAGATGAAACCATGCTTCGTCAGAGAAAAATGACAAATTTAGCAGGTCATCATTTTCTATTAAGTTATTTGCAAACCACTGGCAGTACGCACGACGTCTAGGGTAGTCTACCGGCAAAATAGCCTGATGTGATTGCATCTTATACGGATCACATGCATCCGTATCCATGTGTAAGTTTTTCTTTACATTTTTCTGACATGTTCCATAAGAAAGTCCAATCTCTTGAGAAAGGCGTTTCAAAGGTTTTGTGGGTTCATTTACCATACGTTGACGAACATCATTTATAACTTGTTCCGAATGAACAGTTGGTCTACCAGTACGTGATTTATGACCCACAGAACCAGTCTCACGAAACACACCAACACAATTGGAAAGGCAATTATAAAAATCTTTGGGAATTACAGCTAACTCTGGAAAGTGCTCTCTAAAATCATCCAAACATGCACGTTGACTGTACACCCAAATTCCATCAATTCGCACTCCACTCCGAAAATAGGTTTCAATCATGTACGCTTTTTGCACTATATTGTAAACCATATTTGAATTTACTCGAATGTGCTATGTTTCAAACTCAACGTTCAAACTTACTTTCAGCAATTCTAACACATTAATGGATGACAGATAATGTCACTGTTAAAATAATTTACAAAACAGAGTTATAGTTCCTAACTTAAGTTCAGACATACAATTTATATTACAAAGCCATCTTCGTCCTAGAAACTTTATGATATCACGGTAATACCCATGACGCCCTTGGTGCATAAATAACTATTATTTATCCAAACCAGTATAATTTTCTATTTATATCTACGAGGGGTACTTATGTCTAGTTAGGTTAGGCCATTTTTCTTGAACGAAACGAAATCTTGTTATAATGGCAAGAAATAATTACATTTTAAAAGTGTCACCATAAAATCTCAAGAAGGTGAAGTACTGTTGTGAAGTAAATTTTGAAAGAAAACATGTCGAATGCAAATGGGAAAATCGATAAATTGGAGTATCGAAGCATAATCAAGTACCTGTATTTGAAGAGGTTAAGTGGTAGGGAAATTTACGAAAATATGCTTAACACACTTTATGATCAATGTTCATTATAAGAGACTGTCAAAAATTGGATTGCGTCATTCAAAAGAGGAAAACTTTCCGTTGAAGATGAGAAGCGAACAGGTAGACTAATTTCGGTGTCTAATCCCGAAAATATTGACGCAGATCATGACATGATATTATCAGACTGTCAAAGTGGGCTGAAACATATTGCTGAGGCACTAAAGATTTCATATGAATGCGTCCATAATATAGTTCACGTCGATTTAGATATGAAAGAAATATCTGCAAAATAGATTACTAAATGCTTGAACGCCGAACACAAACGAGCAAGCGTGAAAGCATCACGGTCAATCTGTGCCCGTTTTGAAGGAAATCCAAATTTTTTGAACCGTCTTGTTACTATGGATGAAGCATGGCTCCATTTTTATGAACCAGAAACAAAACAGCAATCGATGGAGTGGAAGCATCATGGTTCTCCAAGGCCTAGGAAGTATGAGTTCAAAAATCTGCTGGAAAAGATATTGCTTCAGTTTTTTCGAATATCCGTGGAATAGTTACGATCGATTACCATCACTGGAGATTCTTATTATATATTATCAACCACCCTTAGAGAGAAAATTAAGGAAACAGGAGGAGCCATGTTAGCGAAGGGTTTGTTGTTTTTGCAGGGCAATGCCCTTCGCATTGCCATGAATACAATCCCAGATCTAGGATTCGAATTACTGAAACACCCGCCCTATTCCCCAGACTTAGCCCCCTCAGACTGTTCTCTCGATTGAAAGAAAGTTTAAAAGGATGTCTATTTTGTGCAACCAAGAGTCAATAGAGGCTGTGGAAGGGCTGGTTTGCAGAGAAGTCGTTGCGGGGTCGCTGTATTAAGGGTGTTAATTTAAGAGGAGACTATGTTGAATAATAAAATGTTCTAAGTCCCAACTTTAAATAGTTTCAATAGTAGGCTAAGAATATATCAATACCCTCTTGTAACATAAACCTGTCAATATTATTTTGTTAATAATATTTTCCAAATATATAGTTCCCTCTTTACACAAAGAATGCTAAAATAAACTCAATAATTAAAAACTAAATATAACTTTATTATTTTACTTTTGATAAATGCACAATTGAGCAATTGATAAACCAAAAAGGTTACTGTGATAATAACAATGTTAATAGTTCACGCTTTAGCATCCCCCAACAACTTGAGGCCAATTACAGGGCGTATTTGCAGGCCAATGTGTTATTATTACGCCTGCGCCCATGAAGGGCTTAAGATCTTTAGCTGACGGTATTCTCCTTCAACGATAATTAACAGCATGCAAATCTTTCTGGCAGTCCAGCGCCTGATCTGATTTCGAGACC
This sequence comes from Melolontha melolontha, assembly GCA_935421215.2. Classification (NCBI taxonomy): domain Eukaryota; kingdom Metazoa; phylum Arthropoda; class Insecta; order Coleoptera; family Scarabaeidae; genus Melolontha; species Melolontha melolontha. The sequence goes on from OW285235.1 coordinate 90,861,394, forward strand.
GCCGGCATGATAAGCCAGTGTATTACCACCAGGTTATCAGCCGATATCATAATTATCTTGTAAAAAAGTCCTACTTTTTTTATACTTGGCATCAATATTTTCACATCTTCATCGGTCACTGTTTCACTCTCTGCATTCCATATTCGTTTGCATGATTTTCATTAGCTGGATTTTTTTGTGTTTTCTTAAATTTATGTTTAATATTTGCCGAATATTTTTCAATAGTCCTATTTTAGAAAAATTTGGAGGATTGGCAATTCTGGGTATAATTTCAACATTACTATATGATTATGTTAATAGCAATCCATAATGAATTTAGCATAAAGAACTGTCCCTAAGTCGGGACAAAACATCACTGAAAGATTTTGGTATTTTAAATAATTGTAAAAGATATTTTTCCAAATACACTTTAATGTTTGCTTCCTGGTTAACTCTACCGCTAATATCAAATGTTTAGCTTTTTAAGTCGCAGGAGTAAATTATCTTGTCAAGAGAAATTTTATGGCAAATTTATTGTTTTCAATTTGTCATCAACATTGCCTAGTTGATGTGCAACATTAAAATTGTTAACCTAAAAATTGTTTAAAGTCGACTTTTAAGTATATTTCATTATCTATCGTAACTCAATCAGGTTTCGTCAAGAACTTTGTACCCAATTTATAGCTCTTTTGTTAAATCACGATTTGTAATTACAATTACAGAATCATTAACGATTTTGATCATATTTGCGTGCACTTTCTCTCCTTTTGGTTATATTTTATCTACTGCATAAAATAAAACCGAACTGTTTTCTTCCAGAAACTTTTTCTTTCAACTAACTGACTTATAATATAGGCTGCCAGTATCTTTTATTTTCAATACCTACGATTTTCTCTAATTTTGAATGAGAGAAATCTTTAATTTGGTTATACGTGTTCAATACCTTTTTTTCCATATTTCAAATAGGTTTGTCTACATTCTAACTAATTATATTTCTACAAAAACAATCCAACTTCAAGTGAATTTACATTTTGCAAACACAGATCTTTCGAAGTAGCAGATAATACCTTTTGTATTACTAAAATTACGTAACATCTTACTTCACCTATTTTCTTCGTGGCCAGTCTTATCTTTAAGGCTGTAATAATAGGGAGATTTAAATATAATCGCCTAAAATTTACACAAAAAAATATTTTCCTCATTGTTATACGAAATCGCCCAAGAAGATTTCATCTGATTTGTTTGAAATGCAAGGGTGTATTTTTTGTTTTATTTTGGTTTCTGCTTTTAATTTTAAAATTGATACAGAATTTACTATATAAAATTTTATGTAATGATGTATTTATTTTATATATATATATATATATATATATATATATATATATATATATAGATTATGAGAGCTGAGGATGTTTGCGGTATAACCATGGTTATATCATGTAACCATTAAGAAATACTGAAAAAACAAGCCTATCAACGCGAGGAAACGTACAGACGACCGTTTCGTTCTAATTGGAACTTCTCAATGCACGGCATTCCCTTTCGATGACGACCTTGCTTTTTCATCTCTATACTTTCTGTATATATAGTTAACATTTGGAATTTACTGCAAGTGAGAATTAATGAATATTAAATCACATTCTTACATGTAAATGTCGACTTATTTAATGCGTATAAATCTACAATCCGTCAAACTAAGTTTGCACTAGTATGCAGAACACACTCTTTCGCGACAACGAACTTCCTGGTGATTAGGTTAATTAAGAATTAAGAAATACTGAAAAAACAAGCCTATCAACGCGAGGAAACGTACAGACGACCGTTTCGTTCTAATTGGAACTTCTCAATGCACGGCATTCCCTTTCGATGACGACCTTGCTTTTTCATCTCTATACTTTCTGTATATATAGTTAACATTTGGAATTTACTGCAAGTGAGAATTAATGAATATCAAATCACATTCTTACATGTAAATGTCGACTTATTTAATGCGTATAAATCTACAATCCGTCAAACTAAGTTTGCACTAGTATGCAGAACACACTCTTTCGCGACAACGAACTTCCTGGTGATTAGGTTAATTAAGAATTAAGAAATACTGAAAAAACAAGCCTATCAACGCGAGGAAACGTACAGACGACCGTTTTGTTCTAATTGGAACTTCTCAATGCACGGCATTCCCTTTCGATGACGACCTTGCTTTTTCATCTCTATACTTTCTGTATATATAGTTAACATTTGGAATTTACTGCAAGTGAGAATTAATGAATATTAAATCACATTCTTACATGTAAATGTCGACTTATTTAATGCGTATAAATCTACAATCCGTCAAACTAAGTTTGCACTAGTATGCAGAACACACTCTTTCGCGACAACGAACTTCCTGGTGATTAGGTTAATTAAGAATTAAGAAATACTGAAAAAACAAGCCTATCAACGCGAGGAAACGTACAGACGACCGTTTCGTTCTAATTGGAACTTCTCAATGCACGGCATTCCCTTTCGATGACGACCTTGCTTTTTCATCTCTATACTTTCTGTATATATAGTTAACATTTGGAATTTACTGCAAGTGAGAATTAATGAATATTAAATCACATTCTTACATGTAAATGTCGACTTATTTAATGCGTATAAATCTACAATCCGTCAAACTAAGTTTGCACTAGTATGCACTAGTATGCAGAGAGATGAAAAAGCAAGGTCGTCATCGAAAGGGAATGCCGTGCATTGAGAAGTTCCAATTAGAACGAAACGGTCGTCTGTACGTTTCCTCGCGTTGATAGGCTTGTTTTTTCAGTATTTCTTAATTCTTAATTAACCTAATCACCAGGAAGTTCGTTGTCGCGAAAGAGTGTGTTCTGCATACTAGTGCAAACTTAGTTTGACGGATTGTAGATTTATACGCATTAAATAAGTCGACATTTACATGTAAGAATGTGATTTAATATTCATTAATTCTCACTTGCAGTAAATTCCAAATGTTAACTATATATACAGAAAGTATAGAGATGAAAAAGCAAGGTCGTCATCGAAAGGGAATGCCGTGCATTGAGAAGTTCCAATTAGAACGAAACGGTCGTCTGTACGTTTCCTCGCGTTGATAGGCTTGTTTTTTCAGTATTTCTTAATTCTTAATTAACCTAATCACCAGGAAGTTCGTTGTCGCGAAAGAGTGTGTTCTGCATACTAGTGCAAACTTAGTTTGACGGATTGTAGATTTATACGCATTAAATAAGTCGACATTTACATGTAAGAATGTGATTTAATATTCATTAATTCTCACTTGCAGTAAATTCCAAATGTTAACTATATATACAGAAAGTATAGAGATGAAAAAGCAAGGTCGTCATCGAAAGGGAATGCCGTGCATTGAGAAGTTCCAATTAGAACGAAACGGTCGTCTGTACGTTTCCTCGCGTTGATAGGCTTGTTTTTTCAGTATTTCTTAATTCTTAATTAACCTAATCACCAGGAAGTTCGTTGTCGCGAAAGAGTGTGTTCTGCATACTAGTGCAAACTTAGTTTGACGGATTGTAGATTTATACGCATTAAATAAGTCGACATTTACATGTAAGAATGTGATTTAATATTCATTAATTCTCACTTGCAGTAAATTCCAAATGTTAACTATATATACAGAAAGTATAGAGATGAAAAAGCAAGGTCGTCATCGAAAGGGAATGCCGTGCATTGAGAAGTTCCAATTAGAACGAAACGGTCGTCTGTACGTTTCCTCGCGTTGATAGGCTTGTTTTTTCAGTATTTCTTAATTCTTAATTAACCTAATCACCAGGAAGTTCGTTGTCGCGAAAGAGTGTGTTCTGCATACTAGTGCAAACTTAGTTTGACGGATTGTAGATTTATACGCATTAAATAAGTCGACATTTACATGTAAGAATGTGATTTAATATTCATTAATTCTCACTTGCAGTAAATTCCAAATGTTAACTATATATACAGAAAGTATAGAGATGAAAAAGCAAGGTCGTCATCGAAAGGGAATGCCGTGCATTGAGAAGTTCCAATTAGAACGAAACGGTCGTCTGTACGTTTCCTCGCGTTGATAGGCTTGTTTTTTCAGTATTTCTTAATTCTTAATTAACCTAATCACCAGGAAGTTCGTTGTCGCGAAAGAGTGTGTTCTGCATACTAGTGCAAACTTAGTTTGACGGATTGTAGATTTATACGCATTAAATAAGTCGACATTTACATGTAAGAATGTGATTTAATATTCATTAATTCTCACTTGCAGTAAATTCCAAATGTTAACCATGTAACCATAGTAAATTACTATGGTTACATGATATAACCATGGTTATACTAGATTATATATATATATATATATATAATTGAAACGAAATTATCGACCGTGATATATTTTAAAAAATTAATTCGAGTTGAAATATAAAATATAAAAATGAAACATTTTTATATTTTGTACGTCAATTTTATATTTTCTTCAACTCTACATTTTTTGCCCCAGAAGAAGCGACAAAGTCTGTTGCGAAATATAGGCTTATTTAATAAAGTAGTTTTTTTTTTTTTTTCTTAATTGACCGCTTACCCGAATTTAAATTAATTTTTTATTGTATATATATATATATATATATATATATATATATATATATATATATAGATTTAGATATTCGACGACTTAAGATTTACTGTTTTACTTTAGTATGTATATATTTAAAATAATCTCTTACATGTTCTGTAAATATAACCTTTATCAAAGAATTATAAATGACAGTATATTAATTTCAAAGTTATATAACTTTGACATTTTCACAAAAAAAAATAAAAGTGACGAAAAAGTTTATAAATAAATCTCGCTTAAGCATTTTAATTTTAATTTTACAAAATTTCACCCCAAAAAAAGTTTCAATGCAAAATATAGTAGGGGTGACTGACTTTACCACTTCGTAATAATAGGGGATGATGCACAAATTACTTGTTAGAAGTTTAGAAGTTATTTCCTTAGCTAGTCACAATTACCAAATATAAGTTTTGTATCTGTTTCAAAATTTGAGAAAAATTATAAAAACTGGAGTTAGACCATTATATTTAAAGGACTGTAACTATTTAACGAAGCGTTTTCGGTTCCAGCTTCATAGGAACTTTTTCTCTTATTTTGGTGCCCTATTTTTTTTATATAATCCTAAAACATCCTGTATATATATATATATATATATATATATCCTTAGTTTTGTATAGCCACAAATAAAAAGAGGGGTGAAGTAATCTCCTCATACAAAAAATCACGGTCCAATATTAATGCAGTAATGAGAAAATGATTTTTATTTATTCGAGTCCGGCCCTGTCGCCGCTAATATATGGAAGGCAATACGGGAATCCACCGTTATAAACAACGCTTGAATCTACATTTAGTATGGACATCGCCTTTACTGTGGCTAGGTGCATTCCGCAAAGGAATCCTTTATTCCGCATATAAATTATAGGGTTGTCGACATATTCGATGTAAAGGCTATTATTGATATCCACAAAAAAAGCATCCCAATAAAAAGACTATATGTGCGGCTGACTATATTGCATAAATGTTTTGGTAAAAATTTAGTTTTTTATTTATTGTTAAACGTTATTTTCTAACAATAACTCTAGGAATTTTATCGATTTTTTTGCAGATCAACTTGAATTGCAGTTGTATTTTCGTAAATATAGAATAAGCAAAGATATGAACCGACTATAACTATATTTTGGCTTTAAAAATTTGGAAATTTTTGATGAATTATAAAGAAATTTCTTTTTTGATTTTCAGTTAGGCATTTATACGTATTCTCCGGATTAGCATAGCTTTGGCGATTCTATTGACATGTTCTAACTTGACCTACCGTTTTAAGGTTTTCCTTAAGTTATTTGGTGGAAGTTATATTGCAACTTATGTGCATGGCCACTACTTTAGAACTTGAACTGATGTGCTGATACTGTTAAGATTGAATCGATATGTTCTGATATTAGAATAATACTGTTTGTAGTGGTCTTCAAACTACAACAAGCAGACAAAATTTACCACTGCCCCAGAAAACTATTAAATATCTAATAAAAGTAGGCGGTAGGTACTAGGTATATAGCTAGGTAACGACATAACTCAGGAATTTTTCAAAATTACCGATTCCTGGTACTACTAGTTTTAAATTCTAAGTGAACCGTTCAGAATTGTAATATTGTCCTTAATGGAATTTACTAAGGGATATACAGTGAATGTGAATTTACGTAAAGATGGGCAGCTTACAAATTATATCTTGAACTCAATCATGAATAATCAAGGTCGAAATGAGAACGATATAATGAATAGAGTAACAAAGCTTCGCAAATATCAGAGATGCAGCTTCTAAAACATTGAAAGTTTTACAATTCTGATTACGAATTGGTTTAAACTTATAACTGAACTATGCATATTGACAAAATATTATGTTTAAAGCATATATTAATTACATTCAACAACTTTCGTTTTAAGTCTAAACACTTATGTTTATGTAAGAGAAATAATTTTGTTGTGAAACATTTATGTAAAACATAATAGATTATTGTTTTGGTAATATATATTTTCATATTAAAACGCGCAAGATGAAACAACTACTAAACTAGAACCTAAATAAGCAAATCAATTTGTCTAGAAGTTTCTATAGTCGTATTATAGTCGTATGTCTTTAATTTAAATTTAACACAATTTGTCCTTTATGCCATGAATTACGAAGGTATGCTTATTTCGTAAACCAGTGTAAGAAAGAAACAGAGAGTTTCACGTGCCTGCGTATATACAATATATTCCTGTTTCGGAGATCCCAAGCGGTACGAAGCGAGCAACGCTTTCGCATTGTTACACAAATGACGGTTTTATCTAATTTGCCTGTTAAATTGAAGCAACAAGTGTTTTTAATAGACATCTTATTGCATCCGAGCGCCTTCCTTCTAATCCATTAAAGGAGATGGAAGGAGAAGAATAGAAGGAACAAAGCAAACCAGCGAACGAGAAAGCTTTTATGAATTATAAAGCTCGGTAGCAAAAATCTCGCGTGCGGATATTGTTCAGCTTGTTATCTTCGATGGTTCCACTTGATAATAAAGGAAAAAGTATTTTTTTAGTTTTTAGTGCATTTTTGCTTGTGTTTATTCTAAAACTTTATTTTGTTTGTTCGTTTTTTTATCACATTTGGAATGGGAAATAATAATAGTGGAATAATTGCTTTAAATTTGTTAGAAGATCTATTAAAATAATTAATTTATAAAATGTCCGTAAATGTTAAAATAAGATTTAAATTGTTAAAATTTTATGGAATTAAAATATATTTCGCTGTGACCCAAGATTCGTTTCATGTATTAAAAACACTATAAGAATTAGAAATAAAATAGCCCTTTCAGTAATTGGAACATGTTTGTTTATTTATTGGCATTTGCTTCCATTAAAAGCCTAGTTGCCTTAGGCTTGCCAGAAGTATTTTATTTATAGGTCTTTCCATATTTTTTTAATCTAAAGCCAAGCTCCTTTTGCCCTTTCTTGTAGGCCATTTCTGTAAAAAAAAATTTCGCTGTTCCAAGTTTTTCTAAAGGGAAAAGGATTTCTTCTCAGTTCCAGCTTCGCATATAATCTTCATTAGGCTATTCCATACTAAATGACATAGGCACCCTAATTGTCTTTATTTGGTAATATTTCCAACTCTGTGGACTTGTTGAATAGTACTATGTTAATACATGAAACCAAATTGTATCTTTGGAATTAGGTTGTTTACAGTTATAAAAGTTTCCATCCTGTTTAGTAATAGCTAGTTGCTAAATATATTATCTATTACTCAAGATTTTGACTAACGTACTCTCTGTTAATAACATTATCTTGAAATAACATATCCATTTTTTACACGAGCCAATACTTCTTCTGCATCTAGTGTATCTGCATTTTCAATTTTCTACATCAAATTTTGCTAATTTTAATATTCTTAAATTTTTCATATTTTGTTTATCTAGTTCTCATCATAAACATTATCTGCGGTTCAAATTCATCCATATTATTTAGCATCTAGTTTACAAGAGAATCATTCTCCTCCTTAGAAGAGAGACGATGATGAATAAAATGACATACAGGATACATGGCTGGCTGAAGAATCGGGTGTTTTTTAATTCAGAATCAGGAAAAACAATCATTGAAGAGCAAGATTTATTATACTAAAATAAAGGCAATACGTTTCCATTTTACATAAACAAACAAAAAGTTAATTTTTGAAAATAACATTCGACAAATATAGGCCATTTCGTCTCACACGTTCTTGCAGTCGCGCCGTAAAGTTTTACATGACTCTTTGCAACAAGTCGTTGTCGATCGCGGCAATTTCTCTGCGAATTAAATTCTTCAATTCCACTAGTGTGCGAGAGTAAAGTACACTTTTCCCTTTAGATATGCCCACAGAAAAAAATTGAACGTTGAGGTCTGGAGATCGGGGCAGTCAAGTAACATCTCCAAAGCAGATATAACGCGTTGAAGGAACATTGTCGCAGCTGCTGTATGAGGTAGCACTCCGTCCTGTTGGAACCACATACGCCGTTGGATACCACATACGTTGCATGTTGATTCGCTTACAGCGAAGTTCAGGTTGCAAGAATCATTCAACATGGTGATGTAGCGCTGGAGAGGCACTGATTTATTGTAATCGTGTGCCACTCCATTAAATAAACATAAGGTCCCGCTTTCACACACTCCACACCAAACGGTTACTTTAGGACTATAAACTGGACGCTCGTGAATCTCCAGTGGTGTCCCTACAGCCTATCAGTGAAAATTTTGCCGATAACGCATGCCGTTCAGGTCAAAATGGCCTTCGCCATACACCATTTCCTTCGAGGATTTCAAGCATCCTTTCCCAAACGTTAATTTCTAAACATAATCTCGTGGTTGAAGTTCTTGTATGATCATCATCTTGTATGTGTGAAATCTCAAATCTTCATATAAAATACGATTAACAGATCTATCCGACATTAGCTCTGTAGAATGGCGTCAAGCAAAGCGCCGTGGACGTAGTGACAACTACTCTCACTCTTTCCACGTTTTCTGGAGTACGTACATTGCCTGTAACAGCAGGAGGTTCTTATTTCATTACAAAGACAGTTGTATGGAATCCACGAACCCACTTTAACATTATATCTCACTTGTGAACACTTCCATGACGATCAATGTTCAAGTGCCGACGAAAAAGCCTTTGCGCATATGTCACGGAATCGTTCTTTCTAAATGATTGTTCTACTGCAAATGTACTATTTTCTACACTCTAACGCTCTATTATAATTGAAATGGCATCCCATTAGAGAAATAGTGAGTTCTCGCAACCCCACCTTTTTCGAATACTATCCATTCTAAAAATTCCCAATTCCTCTGCCGCACCCTGTACATGGTAATAAAGAATGAAATTTATCTAGAACTCATTAATGAGTTATACGTTATTTATTTATAACTCATAACGAGAAAAGTTATAATTATAAAACTAAATGTGGGAAAATAAATTAAGAGAGGTATTAAGCTCTTAAGTTTTGTAGACATATAACCTTGATACACATCATTATTTAATTTAATTGTGTTTATTATTTTTAATTGTAATTGTAATTATGGAATTACTTGAAGGAAATAATAAAAAATAATACAACTTTCTTCCAAGTTTCATTATGTGGTTTTTGTTACAAGCAATGTTTCGTTGTTGATTCTATATTTTAACTTATTCATGACCTGCTATCAAATTTTCCCATGTAGCTAGTAGAAGGTGTAGTATAATTCCTTCCGAGTTTCAAAGAAGCAGTTGTCTTGAAGATAATTTATTTCATACATAATCTTCAAATTTTGCGCTAATTATAGTCACGACATGTTTGTGGAAGAAATTATGGATTACTTGAATAACGTAACTAGCTTTAGAACAGATGCTGAAGAATTTGAAACTACAATAGGACGGAAATTGACAGATGTTTAGATTTCACTAGCTTGCAAATCTTAATTAGGTATGTACTTCTAATCATCAGGAAGAAAACACAATTCTAAAAATCTGCCAATAATTTTCGTCAGGACCTTCAGTGATAAAATACTAGTGCAATGGTGCGTAATTTTATATTTACAAAAATAAACATTTTTATTTATTATTGCGTTACAACTAATCGTTCCATCTTTATTGTGATAAAAAGCTTGTTTAAAATCATAATACATATAAATAATAAAACAGCATTCTTATATTAACTTTATATGGGCAAACTTTCTCCACTATTTGTTTCACGGTGTATATTGTGCACATTTTTGATTAGGCAAGGACAAAATTACACTGGTACTCATCAGCTAACCTATTAGAGCATTTAGGCAGTGTTTTGTGGATTATTTGGAGCAATTAAAATGGTAATATATAATTTTTGAATAAAGTTCGATGACTTTTCAATCTTCAGACTTTTTTTATAATTGATATTCTTTTAATTAATTCATACTATATTTCATTCTAAAGTTTCTTTCTCTCATATTTTATCAATTCCATATTTATGTTGCCATCGACAGGAGCTTTTCCATTTACACTGTATATTAATGTCCCTTATTACTTCTAGTCTAGGTTCGTTCTTCAGGATTTTCTTCTTTATATTGTGAATTATATTTATCAATTAATAATGCCATAAAATAACCTTCCAATAATAATTTTAACTCCTTTATGCTTAAAAAAGGTATATAACCCCTTACCACAATTATTAGTCGTATCCTAAATACGTATTTCGACAACTAAGTTGTCATCATCAGTAGGTAAAAACTACTAATTAAAAGTCGCACATGGGCACAGTAAAGTAAAGAAAAACGCTTCCGCACAACTACTATACACTGCAACCCTGTAAAGACTGCAGTCTTTACAGGGTTGCAGTGTATAGTAGTTGTGCAGAAGCGTTTTTCTTTACTTTACTGTGCCCATGTGCGACTTTTAATTAGTAGTTTTTACCTACTGATGATGACAACTTAGTTGTCGAAATACGTATTTAGGATACGACTAATAATTGTGGTAAGGGGTTATATACCTTTTTTAAATTTTTATTTAACCACAGTCTCCATTGAAAGAATTTTCCTTTATGCTTGATGGGTTTTCTTTCTTCATTTATTTTTCGATGTCCATACAACCATATTCTTTCAATTTTTCGAAAGAAATACGAAGGAATGACATAATATAATAATAGAATGGTTTTTTTTTTAATTCTAACGGTCCACATTAATACAAATGACTCGAGTAAAAGTTAGTAAATGACTATCTCTTACCAGTTTACAAATTTATTATTCAATTATATTCTAACATGTATTTCAAACAGACAAATAGTATTAGTTTTATCTTATGACTTTATCATTCCGTTTCAATGTTACAAATGAAGCTACATAAAACGCTATTATATTATTAAAGACAGCGACACAATTTGTTATACTGAATACAGTAAGTTTCGGTAAAGAATTACTGTGTCTGTACATGCATATGTGAACATATATATACACAGATACGTGTGTGTACACGACAGAATAAGAAGCAAAATAACATGAGCGAGATGGAAAAATTCCATCTAGTTTATGCAAAGTCTCGAACCTGCAGAACAGAGATAGTCCAATCGCAAGATGGATTGCTCCGGGTATGAGGGTAGAGTTTGAACGTAAACAATTTCTTCGCTGAACGCAACAAAAAATGGCTCGAACGATTTTGAAGGTTCATTTCTCATAAATTTCACCCTCGAAGAGTTGTGAGGACTAGTACGAGCGCGCGCGCCCTCTAGAACCCGTTCTGCGAAACGTAAACTTCGAACAATGATAGACAGAACTATCTATTTGAATAGACCGTGATACATTCGTCTCCTTGATAAATCATTCCCTTGTATATGAAAGATAAGTTTTTGACAGTATAATATATGCCTTTTTGTCTTGACGTATAATATGAAGGACGATATGATGGAAAATATTTGTGAACGTGCATTTTGTGTTGAAAATAACTTTAACTTCATCAGAATATTGATTGAATATCGAAAAATGTAATAAAGTCTATTTTATTTAGTCGCATTAATTTATCATTCGAATTCTAACCTTCTTGTTATTTGACAAGGAGAAATATATGTATGAATATCTTACGAAGAATTTATCAACACGAAAAGCCCTTATAACTTTTGTACTATCTATTCTTTTACAATTCTTTTCTCGAAGTTCATTTAATTATATTCATAGCAACGTATAAATAAATAATGAAGCATTTAAATGAATTTTAATGCTTTATTACTTAACATATGCATTTACTTATTGCGATCAAAAAATATGGGGACTGGTTAAATATAATGCGAAGTTTTTATTCTTCTTCTAAATTTGTTTAATCTACTACATAGTAGATTGAAGGTCCCTCTCAAAACTATTCTTCCATGTATCGTGGAAATAGGAAAAAGTTACTAAATGCGTATTGAATATACGACCAAATAGCTTCGAAGAAGCGATGATGTATAAATGGCGCATTCTGAATATTTTGATTTCATAGGCGTCACGTAATATAATTTTCAAGCTGTTTTTAATTTCGGAGTTCGCATCGTAATAGAGTCACAATATTTTAGATTTATATTCTACATAATTACACCTTTCCATTTATCATATGCTGTCTATTTATTTCAAGGACACTCTGTATTGAATATAAATAAAATGTATAAAAATATCAATCATGTAATTACATAGAATATAAATCCAAAAAATTGTGAGTCGATTACGATGCGAACCACAAAATTAAAACCTCCTGAAAATAAAATTAGGTGCCGCCTATGGATCAAAATTTAAAATACACCTCTATAGAATTTACATACAAACACTCGCCGCAATTTTTATATTTATAAAAACTCTTATAAATAAAATTGCTTAGAGGGCTGTCGATGATATAAAAACTTTACAAGCTTTTACAAAGCGTAAACATATACACTGTGGATACATAGTGTATACATGATGCTTTGTAAAGTGGTACGCGATTCTTTGTATTAGTTTTACTGTGCCCCCTATTCAACACTTTGATTAGTGGTTTTACCTACTGATGGTGACAACCTAGTTGTCGAAATACGTATTTAGGATATTATTATTAACTGTGATAAAGGGTTTTATTCCTTTTTTTTTAGTTTTCATGACCTTTATTTCAATGACTTTTTAACATCTGTGATTGGCTGCATTGAATACATTATTTTTGATCTAATTTGTTAGGTCTTATGGTCTGTATCCTATTTTGAACTTGCCTTGGATACACTTGCTAGTTCTTTATTGCATTTATATCGCTTCTCATATGAAGTAAATAGAAACAAGGAAGAGATAGGTATATTAAGTTCACTAGTATGGTTTTCAATTTTCTTTAATAAAATTCGTATACCCTGAAATTTATATTATATTTGCAACTTAAGTCAAGATTTTTGACAATCAGCGTGGTATAATTATATCATTACATTTTTGTCTCTAACAACGTGTGGTGTTCACCATTTTCGTATCATTTTTGGTATCCAATGTGAGGTGTATTTGTAGCTTATTTGCTATTTCTTTATTTCATTATAATGTATACCGGGTGTATTTTTTAACCTGAAACTTTCAAATATCTTCAAAAATAAGCAGTTCACGGAGAAATGTTTAGATTTAAAATTTAGTAATTTAAGAGAGGAAATACATTCATGCTAAAATTCGTCCCTCTCTCTCCCTCCATGTAGGTGGGACGGGGGTAACTTTGAAATCTTATATAGGAACCCGTATATTTTATTACAAACTAGAATTCTACTAGAAAAATTAGGTAGAATTTGTCAGATTTAATTTGTTTCAATTTCTCGCACTGAGAACCTATCCATACGATTCTGCAATACGTGTTTAATAGAAAATACGTTTTCTTTGTAAATAATCAAAATTAGTCTTAGAAAAACTTTATTCATTTTACAAATTTCGATTAACTAGGAAAATGTCACCTATAGAAATGTAAATTTCTGGTGAATAAATTACTTTACCTAACAACGACGTGTAGTAGTACCACCTTGGGGTACTTGATTAACCTAAGTCTCTTCCCCTCTCACGTATCAGGGAGCTTCATTTATGTAAGTCCCTTCGCCTCTCACGTATCAGAGTGCTAGATTTCCCATCGTCTCATCATCTTTCAATTAAAGTAAGTACTTAAAATGACGTCCTTCGACTTCAATGCACTTATTGATTCGCGTTCCAAATTGGTGTATACAACTGAGAAGCGTATCTTCTTGAATTTCGGCACAAGTATTTCTGATTCGCTCAATCATAGTTTCACGTGTTGTTGGTACTTAAATATACACTTTGCATTTGAGATTACCACATAAAAAGAAATCAGACAAAGTAAGATCTGGTGATCTATCAGGCCAATTTACTGAACCAGCTCTACCGATCCAACGACCATTAAAATTACTATCCAGTACTTCACGTGCTCCAATCTATCCATTTCTTCAATCAATACAACTCCTACTTTTTCTCTATTTTGAACAGTAGGTGTTCTTGACCTAAGTCTTCTGCCTAACATGTCCCATACATGTTCGATCGGGTTCAGGTCAGAGGAACAAGTTGGCCAGTTCATTCTTATTATACCCACTTTGTTTGATAAGTCAGTTACATAGTGAGCGACGTGTGAGCGCGCATTATCCTGCATTAAGTTGAAATTTTCTCCAATATATGGGGTACCATATGATCTTGGAGAATATCTCTACTCCCCTATCAATCACCACTAACTCCGTGCGTGTCCCCCAAATATATGCCCCCATACTACAATTGAACCTCCACCAAAACATACAGTTGCGGTAAAATTAGGAAGTGCATTTTCTTCTCCTTGGCGTCAATACTATCTGTCGTTACCGTCAATTGAATTTATAGAGAAGCGACTCTCGTCTGAACAAAATTTGATCCCACTGGTGATAATTTCAATTTCGATGTTCTCGGCCATATTCCCATATTCGTCGTGCTAGTCACGCTACACGATGACGTCGCTGGAGTCTTGAGGCTTTTTTGGCACATATGAATTGAGACTAACTTTAAGTCTTCTTCTTACTGTACGCTCACTTATGTTGGTTCCGTGAACATCTTCCAGTGTGCTTGTTGTTTGAACCGCCGTTTGACGTATGTTTTGCAGTGTTTGCAACGTTATAAAATAATCATCATGCCTTGCTTTCTTTTTCTCACGTATTCCCCGGTTTTTCTCCACCGACTTACATTACGATGGATGGTTGATTCGGTTTTACCGAATCTTCGAACAACTTCACGGTATGTTAGACCATGTTTGATCATTATTACAGCCCTAACAATATCAGTCGATACTAAGTCACCCATTATTACTTGATTTTTAAAATACAAACAAACTGATGACAACAAATAAAAAAAAGCAAATTACAACCCGAACAAATTAAACTGAGTACTCAACTTAATTGTTATCTACCGACAATACACGTTCACATTTAAGATACAACACAGACGTTTAACGTTTTAACACTAAAAACTTTAATTGTTTACTCAAGTTTACTCAAGCATTCAAAGCTATCCAGATATAGGTTATAAAATAATAAAATGAACTAAATTTACAATGTGTCCCTTTAAATTTGCCGGTGGGTGTATTTGGTTCTTTTTACCCATTATCAATTCAAACAATTTTAAGAATCTTGGAAGCAAGTTATATGATCTGTAATTTCGCAGTACTTTTGAATTTCCATATCTAATATATACCTTCAGCTGTTCAGGAACAATGACATATTTATTTCATTTTGTCTTATGTACTTATTATGTTTTCTTATCTTCTCTACATATTACAAAAGTTAATAGTTTTTTATATATGATCTTCTAGACCAAAAAATTAAAATCAAACCGCAATAAATGAAAATAAACGTAAAACAAAAGTTTTGTTTTTGAAATTACAAGGTGAAAATATATGAATGAATATAAATAAATAAAAATAAACTAAATTTTATTAAAAAAATACGTCTCCAGTCTCTAATCGAAACATGAGACCTTCCTTCTGACATTTACAACAGAAATTTTAAAATACAAGACAAAGCAACTGCAGCTTTATCTAAGAGTTAGTTGCCCGGTTATCAAAGTAAAGTTTAAGACGTTCTTTCTTAGAGAATATATTTATGATGTAAGTTCGGTGCGACAACTGAATAAGTAGAAATTCCCCAAGGCGAGCAAGCGACATTTTTCCACGGCGACACCCAAATCTTATCTTACAATATGTGTGAGCCTCGGCCCGTATATTCACATATACACATATACGGAAAAGACATCGCATATATACATGTGACAAGTCGAAACGAATGTATCTTGCGGTAACACGTTAGATAACTACGATCTGAAGCGGTGGTTGCCTTGGCAACCCCGACGAATGGTGTGATGAAGAAAGCAGGTTTCAAATCCCTCTCAGCTTCAATATCCTTGCCTGATCTTACTTTTTACTGCACGGCCCAAATATCAAAATAAAACAGGACTCCTTGTCGGCTTTGCTCTGTACTACGTCTTAACGTATACGCGGCCGCTCTCCATACGTATACACATATATACGCTTTGTGTATATACACGTATTATGGAGATGATGAAAATGTAATCCTCTCTAGATTATTGTTGTGGCGAAGAGAGGAGGCAATACAATACTGAACTTCATATCAGCAAAGCTCGTATATGATGTGTCTTTATGATGGTGGTCGGGCGAAACTGTTAAAGTACAGAAACAAAAGGTATAAACACATTCACTTTGACATAAACTTCTACGTATTTTTTATTTTTGATATGTAATTACGGTTAGGTCTCTGTTCTAAATTTTACGATGTATTGTACTGAAATATGTATTATGCCTCGACATAATACATCTAAGCCACAATGTATTACTTCCTGTGTTGGGGAAATCAAATATTGTGATGTAAATTCAAGAACAATTTCGAGAAGTAAAAAAGAAAATACTGGAAATGATAACAAAAGTGTATTTATTTTAGTTCAATTATAATTCAAAACTGTTATTTACACACGACTGTACTAATAAGTATTAATACAAACTACTATAGAAGGGTGTAAATAATACCGATTTTAGATTAAAAATTTTATTTGTTACTCATTTGTAAAAATCAATTTATCAAAATATTGTATTAATTATGAAAGTTTATTTTTATAAGTTACCGGCTCGTAAAATTTTTGTCAGTATTACAAGTTAATACCATTATTTACATTAGATAATTCTGTTTTATTTGTCATAGATTTTAAAAATCATAATACAATTGTTATTTCCGTTAATACAAAATTTGGACGATGAATTAATTGAAATTGAACCATCTGCTTGGTATAGTGAATTCTGAAGTAAACGACAAGAGCATAATTTGTAGACTCATTACTAGGCTTAAGATAATTACCCACTAAAAGCTTAAAAATATATGTATATGCAAATATGCACCAAAAACATTCAGGATATGCACTTAAATATGAATTAAAAATCAACTTTTAAAAAATAAATACTCATTTTTATATTAATTTTTCCGTTAAAACACACAAACAATTTTTTTTAAATTCAAATTTATTAAAATTATAGAAACAAATTATAATTATATTTAACTACAACGTGAAATAACAAATTTTCAAAAATAAGTTTGCGCCTATTGTCCGCTAGAATATCTTTGTATTGTCCAAAATTCTGCATTTTGGTTCATGCTGGAATAAATTAGAAATTGACACTTGTCGTTGGTTATTTCCCCTTTTACGACTGTTATTGCTTGCATGCTTTGCGGTTTGAGGATGCTGAGTGACTTGAAACTTTTTTGTCGCCGTGGCAGTATTTAGAAAATAACAGACGCTCATCTGTTTTAAAATCATCGTAATCCTTCACAAATTGATTTAATAATAAATTGAACTTACGCACTTTTTTCTTTTGGCATCTTGATCGATGTTGATACTATTGCAACTAGTACACGACTAATACAGATTGTTGGGATGTAAAAGAACCTGATAAAATTAAGGAAATCCCCGCTACATTTATTTCTCGTTGTTCAATTACCCTGATAATTCCCGGTAATCCTCTTAATATTTCCAAGTATAGTGATTTCAAAACACTAACTATCATGTTCACTGGTTATAGTAAATCCGGCTTTAATTTGCTATTCACTTCACCTATCTATTCAATGGTTTAGAAGATTATTTAATTGTCTGCTATAAAGTATCCATTTGGTATTCAGTTAATGGGTGTTTATTTTACAAGTATGCGAAATGTCTTAGTGCTAAAAAGTTCTAAGAAATATCAACCGGTAGACATACAAACAACAGAAATCGCAAAAGTGTAATTATACTAACAAGCACATTAAATATTTATGTGAAGTCATAGACTGTTTCAAAATAATACTTTACTTAAAAAAGGTCGAATATACATTTATAATGAAAAAGGTTCAAAATATGCACTTATACATAACAAAAACTAAAATATGCTTTTGCATATGCACTTATGCAAATGCATAATTATCCGAAGCTACTTATTACTATGAAATAATTTTGTTGATATTTCAACTTAGTCATTGATGGAATCATCGACATAATTCGCGGCAATTTCACTGGATTTACATCCTTCTGCACGTCTTGTGTGTGTTAAAATATATCCATCCGCATCCACAACCATACTTGCTTCAGTTCGGCGAAACGAATGTATATAACTTTGGCACTTTTAAACCTAAATATTTCGCAATTTGCTTCGGAACATAAACTTTCTGTTCTAGGAGACCGCAGATTTACGTATTTTCTGCACAATATACAGGGCTCGAAGCTGCAGTCATCATCGGTTATGGTAAACCTTCTTGCTAAATTTTTGTTTGTTGCAATATTACAATAACGTATTTGTCTATATCTTCTATGTCATTCATAGTCAGACAAAGAAGTTCATTGCATCGACAACAATAAAAAGTCCAGAATATTGTTATAACTTTCGCAAGCAACCAATAGTCATCAGCTTCCAACAAAAAACGTTCAACCTCAGTTTTAGTTAAAACTTTCGCCTTTTTCGAAATATAACGCTCATTCTTACGTTTGATAAATGCAACTACCTTTTGAAATATGAAAATGTCAAATAAACGTCATATTGTTTCATATTTTCACATTTTCCTACCTTGTTCCTACCTTGAAGATGATTTTTCTCGCAATAAACTAGAAGATGACCTCCTTAATAATTGCTTCGGGTTCATTCATTTTCACAAAATTAATTAAACAGTCAAATAAACAACATACGTTGTCACGGTAATGCTTCCATAGCTTACCACAAATAATTGAGGATTTTATCGTAATCGAAATTTGTATGATATATGTTCATTTATTTACAAATGAATAAATAAAATATACAACACACGTAAGATAACGGATTTCACTGGCTCCAGAAGGTGACAACCTCGTCTAACGACTCTCCAGTTATTTTGTCCTTCTGTCCACCAGTAAAAACCCTTTTACCATGCTAATAATGTTATATACTATATTATTTTATGATGAACGGAATTATAATAAAGAAATTTATCCACTGTTTTCGATTTTGTATACATTCAGAATAGCCAATAACTAATTAAACGTTTCTCAGTGTTGTTATTATTGGTAACAAATTAATATGCGTTATCTGCTTCTTTGTTATCTATCTTCTTCAAATATTTTAAGATATATTTAAACAAAATATGCAACAATTGCCAAAAATAATAGCAAAATTGAAACGTGTGTGTTTTATTATGTAGTACATATTAACTTTTTGCCTAATTCTGGTCTTCATTTTAGAACCTGGTACATATAATTTTAATAACAATAATACTTTATTCATTCGAATATATACATATATGAAGTTCCGTAACTAAAACATTGTCCCTGTAATCGTATTTAGTTAAAATGAGATATTTACATATAGGTACACTATTATTTTTACATTTTGGATTACATAAATTGTAATTACTGTTGTATTGATCTTTAAGTTCGTTACAATGCTCTTGGCTATGCAATGTTTTCGATGATTTCATTTGACATATATAAAAATAAATGCCTTGGTTTTTCTACATGGACAACGTTTCAATCGTCCATGAGAAAACCATGGATTCTCCAAATTCATTCCACATACTTGAAATGATTAACCTTGTGATTCGTTTGCTGTTATTGAAAAATCCAGTTTAATTGGAAATTACAATCGTTTGAATTGGAATGACGTATCTGTGGGTTAAATTTTAAACATATTATTAGCACACTTTGAATTTTCCAATTAAAATTGTTGCTTCGATGAGATAGCTTAATAATCTTTTGACTGCCAATCTGGTGCCATTGCAAAGGCGAGCTGGGTCAATGTTTCTAAGAAGAATGATAGGAACACCAATCTTCATATTAATGATGTGGGCTGACAATCCAGATAGATCAAGTGAATTTAAGAATTCAGTTGGATAATTTATTTCTACATCTTGATCTATAATAGTATTTATTGATTTGTACATAGCAGTTTCTCCGCGTAACATATGGTGAATACTGATATTAATTAAATTTACATTCAGATTTTTTGCAGCTAATATTGCAAGTCTACTTAACCATTGATGACTTTTGTAATTTGGTTTGATATCTGAAAATACGCATTAAACCAATTCTTCTTGTGAGTGAGCGATGCTGTAAAAATCGTTTTGTAATTTAATGCAGTTTGTTGTTTCTTCAATTGTAATTTTCACATTTCCCATATCCAATAATTGTATCGCCAAATGTTCTGCAGAAGGATCGTTTTGTCGTCACCGAAAATTTATTAGCATGTCTCTGCAAATGTAGTTCTATTAAACACGTATTTAGTTCATCAGCTGGTGCTGAACGTGGAATAACAGGTAATGTCTGTCGAAAATTCCCACCACTGAATGGCCGGTCTGTTCCGCAATGTTCGATCCAATGCTTTCAACGATCTTAAATGCGCTATTATGCATTCATCTTGCATTGCTGGAGTACTTTACTCATTCCTGATGTTTTTGAAATGTTGCAAGTTATAACAAATAGAATTTCAACTTATTTAAAAATCTATTTAAAAATACACCTCTTTTTTTAGTCACGAACCTCTGTATAACCATCCACATGTATAACATTCGACAGTTAAATTAAATAGTAATTGTATTTGTGAGTGTACAGATTTCATCTAATTTCCAAGGTCCTGCTGCTATATTTCAAAATTGTATTTTTAAAAGAATCATACCATTTGCATGTAGCAGAGGAAATTGCATGCTTTCGAATCCACCTCCATATACAAATGTATAAACCTTTTATTATACATTTTGGAAATACATCTAGGCATATGTATGTGTGTGTGTGTGTGAATGTGTGTATATGTGAAGATATAAAATATAAAATACATCAGGAATATATCCGGAGCCTCCGCTATGGAGGCACACTCATACACACATGTTCTTTCTCACATCTCATATCAATTCTTTCTTATCCAGGAATATAAAACGCATGTCACCCTGGGGCCACACTATTTGTGATATACACCTATTTTCCAAGTTGATATGTAAGAATGCTCGGAGCCGTCGTTGTAGTACGCGACCTGAAGATTTTTATGTTTGATACGTTTGCAAGATAACCGGGACTCCCATAATAAAAATATTGTTGTTCCTTCGGTAATAAAAATGATATAACTATTTTATATACGGTGTAAAATAAATTCCTTTTATGTAGGGAAATTTACGTCTTTGTTTTTGATCACCAACATTGTTGTTGCTGTCGTTAATGTACATGCATTTAGGTATTTACTAACCGATAATCTATTGCATTTAAATTTAGGAATTACCTAACTATTCCTAAGCTCATATTACTAATTATCTATATTTATTTTTTTAGTTCTCTAGATGTGAACCCTATCGTAAGTATTTATGTTTATGTAGTTCCTTTCGTACAGCTTACGTACTATTCCATCTCTGAATTAGTCCTTTGTTTAAAGCCTTTATTAATTCCCTAATACTTATGTCTACTAATCTCCGTCATGATATTCCTACTAGTGTTTGTGTTTTTCCCCTCGTAATATCTTCCTTTTTGTCTTGTTTCGTCTCGTATCATCTAAAGATTTAACGTTTAATGTGTGAATTTCACATTCTCTGTTGCTATACCTTGAATATTAGTAATCTGTTGTATAGCTTTACCCGTTCCCATTTTTCATTTGTTTACATGTGATTAAAACTATTGATTTCTTTTTATATTTCCTAGAAATTGTGCCTATTTTGTGCCAATCTAGAATACCATTTTTTAATATTACTTTATCTTCGGTCTGCTTAATAGTACTTTGAACGTAACGACCGATCTTCCTTCCCACGTCTTTTCATTGTTTTATTGGTGATTGATATAGTAATGCAAGTATATGACATGATTGTTTTCTTGGAGCACGGTCAGCCGCTAGCGTGTTGCGTTTTCTGTAGCAAGTTAAGCCTATTGTATTTAGTACTTGATTTTAGTTTCATTTGTTTAAAGTTTGGTGTCTGTGTTTCCTTAACTAATTCTTTAGTTTGTTCTTCCGTTGATTGAGATTCGTTTCTGTTTCTTCGTCTTTCGGTTTTGTATCTAGTTTGCGACTTCGTATCCTCCATTTAGTTTCCTCGCGTGGTACGTGGTATACGTTACTAATCCTAGCACCTAGGGTACGCGCAGGTCTTTATCTTTTTCGCTTGCATTTAGACTTTTCCGACCTACTTTTTGAACTATAAGCACATTGAATCATTTTTGGTGTGATGACAGTGTTTTCTAACGATTTGCTGGTTGCGATTCTAATAGATCATAATGTGAACTTTTGATATTGAAATTGTTAGGTTGCTCTTACTTTAAGACGGATTTTTCAGGATGAGGCATTCACTTTCCGGACGGATTATAAGTAGAAAATGGCTTCTCAGACTAAAATTCACGTTCTTGGTTCCTACGTTTAAACACCAAGCATTCCCATCAGGACTAACTTTGGAAGAAAGATCGATACCAGGAATGCGAAATTCGAACATCTTGGATGACTACTGTTGGTTATTGATTATGGAAGACCTTAATGCGTCATTTTAAAAAATTCTCTTACCTCCTCTAGTATTTAATTCATCTAATTCCTTTCGAAACAAAATCATTTTCTTCTCTGAAACTATAGGTGCTAGGGAAAAAAGCAGATTTGGATTCAGCGTGAAAAAATGATTTAAAGATCACCTATTTGTAACTGACAACCAGAAAATAGTTTAAATTTGTGAATTTCGGCAATTGTCTACTGAGTCCTTATCTTTTGTAGCGTTTGAATATTTACCTGTTAACATTAGTGCTTCCCTTTGCCCTTCAAGAATACACAAATTCCTCAATTTGGTTCTCGTTGGGATACGCAACATCTATTTGTTACGATATCTCTTCATATCAGGGTTTATTTTCGCGTCTTGATTATAAATATCTTGGCATATCAGTCAATCTATTTTTCTATATTATATTCCATAAAAAATAATCTTCTATCCGTGAAACCTCTTTTCTTCTGCCACATGTTTTTATTCCATTTAATGCCCTATAGGATCCTAGTTGCGTATTATGTGCTATTGTTATCACGCTACTTCTTAAGTATTTGCCGGTGTGAGGCTGAGCAAATAGGATTTACTCACCAACGTGGATTAAATTAGAAAATCTAGAACAAAATCAAACAGACAGTTGAACTTTGAGTGCAACGATGTCACCAAATGACACATGCCCACAGAAACACATTTTCTTCTTCTTCTAATTCATCGGTGAAAAATTTCTAAGCTAAATACCACTCGTGAACTCTCTTCGTATTCGAATACGAAATATAATACTTATGACTATTTCCCTCAGAAAATTTCAGCGAATTATATTAATGCAAGTTACAGAAATAACCCAGTAACGAACACACCGATTATTTGATGCAAGTAGAGTATCTCAGCCGATTGTAACACCTCCTCATTGACCTTAATAGCATGTATATTGTCTATCAAGGTCAATGAGGAGGTGTTAGAATTGCCTGAGGATGACCGACGTTCTTGTACAAGGTGAGAAGGAAAGTGAGGTGTAGGTTAAATAGGAGGTTTCAGAATCATATTGGTGATCAAGGTCGATGAAGAGGTTTTAGAATTGGCTGAGCTTCTTATACAGGGTGAGGAGGAATATGAGGTAAAGGTTAACTAGGAGGTTCCACAATCATATTGGTGATCTAGGTCGATGAAGAGGTTTCAGAATTGGCTGAGGGTGACTAAAGTCATTTGAAGATTATGTCACGTTAGGTTAAACCAAAATTAAAGACAAAATAATGGTGAGAAAAATGAAGAAGAATGTTAGGGTGAGAACAATGTTAGGATATATAAAGTTAGCTTGGGTTAAATGGATGCTAGTATTAGAGAATATGTTGAAGCAGAAGTTTAATGAAGTACCATAGAGTTCTATACGTTCTTCAATAGCGGAAGAAAGTGAACTGGAAAAAGATAATAGTGGTTCCTTGATAGTGGAAGATAGTGAATTGGCGTATTGCTATAGGTTTAAAATGTTATTGATATTGGTGTAACCTTCCAATGACCCTAATTGAACGTTAAATTACCTTGACCGCTCAGCCGATTCTAACACCTCCTCATTGACCTTGATTACCAATATTCGTGTGATCAAGGTCAATAAGGAGGTGTTAGAATCGGCTGAGATACTCTACTGATGCACCATGAAAATATCCGGGCATTTGAAAATATGCATAAAGTGAATATTTTTGAAATTTAAAAACGTTCGGGCTTTTAATTATGAAAACGCATTTATTGATATATATTACAACTAGTATTTGAACAATAATGGTAATAGTTATTATTGAAAGTACAATTGCTATATGAATTACTCGCTGCACTGGAAGCAGTGTTTGTTAAAACATCGTTAACATTTTCTTTTGTTGGATTCTTCTCTTGGCTTTGCAACTATATTCCTGTGGTGACTTCATTTGACTTTCAATTATTAATTTATGGAAGAGATATTTGAGTGACCTGTTATTTTAATAATTTCATCTGCTCCTACACCACGTTTTGCAAGATTAGTAGAATGGTTCGTTATTTTATTACGTTTTACATTTATCCTAATCTTTTTAGCGGCAGCTATAGTCCATTTGGAAATTATATTTCTTCCCATGGGAGAATTCTTAAAAAAACCAACAGGGACCTTTTGTTTCCACAATGAATTTGGTGCTAAGAAAAATCGATTGTATAAAAATTATCTAACTGGAGGAATTGAAGCACTACTTTTTATTTTCTCGCCAAAAGCTTGCAATTTCCTTCGTTTTGCATCTCGTGCATTTCTTGTGCCTTTAAATACAACTTCTTTAAATGGATCGAAAGTTATTCCAAATTCCTTGTAAAAATTTTTCCTGTGGCAGTTTGGCGATTCTATTCCACTGGGTTTTAAGTACACCTTCCTTGTATTTGGACCCGTCTTGCTTTTTCATATTAAAGGCAAAATCTTCATTAAGTAACTAAGCCCTTTCCTCGCAGAATGCTTCAAACTGCTTTCACACGCAAATATTCGCTTTTATTGAACTTACAGGCGTTAATGTACGAATTTCTACATACATTTGACTCGAATTTGATTGACCAAAACGAATAGAACACATTTTTAAAATTAAAATGTTTCCACAATTGACGTTAGCGCCTTGTCAATTTATTTTTTTTACGTTTGAGGTGTCATATTTACGATACTTTTACAATCTTTATTTTTTCATCGTAATTCATTCAAAAGTAATTTTTTTTTATTTCATTATTTCTATTGTGAAATTCCTGCTATCGAAATTGCGTGAAATTTTCTTCGAGAAATAGTCCTGGATATATCCCTCTTGGATGCCATCCTTGAACATTTTTACTCGTGCACTTCGTGCACAAATATTCGCGTATTTGGCATGCAACGACTGAGAATACTCGTTTTATTCAACATTTAGGTAGCGTTACCTTTGTAGATAACGCAAACTTTAGTTGAAATACCACATAATCAAATATTACCTACAACCATTAACTGTCATCATCAAATGCAACTGACTTTTTTCAATAAAATTATATTGTGTGTTGGTTAGGCAGTTGTAGTATAAAAAGTATTGTATTCAAAATAATGATGCGTAACTTTAGTCTTATATTATTATTATTATTATTCTCATAAAAATATAATATAATTTTCGCAATATAGCTAGCATGATAGGTAATAAGCTAATACAGTTTCTAAACGGGTATTAAAAACTTATAGATATTACCTACTACTAAATCTGAACTAGTTCAAAAATGACGCAATTATTTTGTTCCATCAGATAGATTTATGTATTCTACCGGTAACTAGATAGATAGGCAAAGAGCTCTAAAAATCTAAGTATGCACGTTTATATACACGTTATAAAAGTAAAAAGGGATGCCGTTTTTCCAATGCTTGAAGATGGCGTAAAGATTCAACGCGGGTCAAATCGTTCGCTTTGCATATGACAAGCGCTTAGTGTCAGTTGCTGATATCCTCACATATCATCTATACGGCTCACATGCGGTGGTGTAATCTGTGATACCGCAGCCGCAGATCGGATAATAAATCATAAGCACCCCGTTCTTCCGACCATCATCTATCAGCCGACTCGACGACAGTTATCCACGTCTTTCCCCGGATCATTGCTTTGCCTTCAGTTGCCCGCTCGGTCGCCACTATTATACTCTCTCATGACAAAACCGTGTTATCTACTTTTACTTCATACTTCGTCATTGAGGCAAATTAAACTTTTTTCTTTTATACTCTAAAATAGTTAGCTTTATTCCACTCTATCTTGAGGTAATTTTAACTTTATTTTCTCTTGGTAATGGTCAACAACTCAATTCATTTAAATTAGTACATTATTCTTTAATATGTTATAAATAGGTGGGCTGTGTTACTATTTATTACATTTGAAAAAGAAAAGCAAAGTAGTATGTAATAGCAGACACATACAAGCTATAATTTAATACTTCAAGAAATACGTACGCGCAGAAATTTTAATTACAAGTTTCAAAATATATTCTTTTCTAAATTTCCACTTTACTTATTTTCATGCGCAACGTATTGCCATGGATTTTTCCATGGAGAAGAAAGGAAAATAATAGAACTATATTGAACTTTTTTGTGTAGTACATTTATTAAACTTATGTATTTCGTTTTGGTGTTTATTTTATTTCAGACGGGGATCGTTATAAATATATTTAATTTTAAGTGATGAATTTTATTATGTTTGAAATTTTGATCCATCCTCGTATATTTAGGTTGGTCAGATGTTTAAAGCTGCCGCCATTCCGGATATCATATTGTAATAAGATGTATATTTTTCTCTATATCTTGATTTTATAGTTGGTGGGGATATCCGTGTGGATTCTGCAACTTCATTTTAGAGATTAATTGAACGTCCTTGAAGATAGGTGTGTATAAGTGTATATTGGACACGACTTAATTTTGTCTAATATAATTGAAATTTTGAATAATTCGTTGATAGTTTTAGTGCGTCGTATGTGAGTTAAACGTAATTTATCGTGAATTTACAGATCTTTTATATTTGTAATTTTATTTAAACGAAACACCTATCTAAAGAAAAGGAATCTCTCATGTTTAATAGAGATATACATTAATTAATGTAGGTATCTTTATAATTATTAATATATATATATTTGTTGAAGAAAGCGCTATAATTAACTTGTAAAATTTTTGTGAATTTTTTTATGTATTCAGAATAATATCTAGAAAATTCATTAGAAGGTTTTTTGTGGAGTTTCGTTGTTTTTAGTCACATTGAATATTTCAATATGTAGGAAGGTGGGGACGAGTTTGTGTAATGTCATGTGATTGCATTCATGACAGTTCAGATTTTGATTTCGCGCGCAGAGTAAACAATTCTTTACTTTGACGTTTGAGTTTTGGATATATTTTATTGTTGTTTAATAAATTTTCTTGTATATTAAAATTTATAATTTTGATCGTGGTTAGTCAGATTGAGGTTTTTAACGGTTTGTATCTTCATATGATATCCAAACCTTTTTGCCCTCTATACTGTGCCTTTAGCAGTTCAACGTTGCACTTTGTAAAGTTGACTTTTTTTTTTTTTTATTATTATATTAATGTAAAGGGAAAATGTGTGTATAATTTGTCTGACACCTCGTGTTTTATTTTATGATGTAACCTGCATCCGAAAGGATCGACCCGATAGAAGTGAGCTCTAGTAGATCTACAAGACTGAACAGCCGGAAGCATAAGTTGTAGTGTGAACAAAAATATTAATAAGCAATCAAAAGCACATTCCACTGCAGTATGTTTATTTGCACATATTTATTTTGAAAATGCATTTTCTTATTTTGACTTCTTACAATAAATCTTAACTTAAAAAATGTACTTACCACAATTACTAATCGTATACTAAATACGTATTTCGACAACTAAGTTGTCATCATCAGTGGGTAAAACCACTAATCAAATTGTCGCCCATGGCGCATAGTAAAGCTAGCACATCTAATCACGCAACAACTTTTCACGGCGTCCACGTATACACTCTTCACACTTCAGTGTATACGCAAGTGACGTATTTGGACATATTTTTCCATTTGTCAAATATTTCTGATTTCTCAGTCATAATTAAATCTTAAATTAAATACATTTTATTGAAAAATACAAAACATTGTTGAAACAGTTAATTATCCCAACAGGCGTATACCTTGTGCGAAGACAATTTTAAATACTTTTTAACAAATTCAAAGAAAATTATTGTTTTCTAAATCCCCCCCCCCCCAAAAAAAAAAAAAACACTTGTTAATAGTACACTTGAGGCTGAATATGCTTTGTTATGTAGAAGAATGTTGGACCACTTTTAGATGTAGCCAGGCATTTTGGAGTATCGTACAGTTCGGTGTTCAAAACCCTGACAGAATTCTAATACAAGCCATACAAGATATCAAACCATCAAGAACTTTTCGAGGATGATAAATTTAAACGAACAGATTTTGTAATATAATGTTCAATTTGTTAAACGAAAACGAAGAAATTTTAAATAAAATAATTTTTACTGATAAAGCAAACAGTTCCGTAATAGACTTAAAGAGTTTCATGTACATTATGTATGACAATCTAAATAATTTTCCTATGAATGCTGAAACATGCATATCGTTAATAGTTAGAAAGAATAGTAAGATGAAACCCACTGAGTTAATTCTTTAGCTAATAGGAAAAGGTTCGGTGTAATTTTATAAAATAAATACTTGTTACTTATTAATATTTTTAAAATTTTTATTTAGGAACATTATCATATTAACATTTTTCGGTATTAGTCTCGCACACCTTTCTTCTATTATTAAACCAGCTGTACTATACACCATCACTTTCTGCTGAACACGCTGGAATACAGAAATATTTTCTAGCAGCTTTAAGCGTTTCAGATGCATTCCTATTGCCTAAAAGAAAATCCAAATAAAAAATGTAATTACCCTTTTTCTTTAAACTTACCTTCAAAAATAAAAAAGGATCTACGTCCTGATTTGAATTTGGCTTTTCGATGTATTCCCTTTTAGTTATTATTACATCAGCTGTAATTAATTTTACTTTCTCTTATTCTTTCTTGCAAAAATCCAAATAATGGAAGTGACTTTTGATGTGGACTAATGTTTGTTTCGATTACAGGAATTTGATCTTTATTTTCAGGATATATTTTCTTTATAATATTAAACATTTCTAGTTCTAGAAAAGAAGTAGCTCCAGTAGCATTTTCAGTTCTACGAAAACCTTCTCTTTTCAATCGAGGGTGTAAAACAGTTGCTACTCTAGTAACTGATCCTCCTTCATATAAAAATAGCTTTGCTTTAACAGATTCCAAAAGTTTGTTGCATAATGTCTGCCCTTCTTCAATCTTTAGTTCCAATAGCGATGCTGTCAGGTACAGTTCAAAATTTATTGGAATTATTAAAGAAACAGTAACATATTTATTACCTACAAGAATTTCCCACTACTGCTTATTAAGATAAATTTCTCCATTTTCTAAAAACCAGTTATTCGTAAGATACCACGAGGTGTTATTTGTTTTTATTGTGATACTGAAATGCCCCAAATACATCGATTACGTTCAGTATTAGAAGTATGATGTAATGCGAGAACGTTCTACAATTTCAAGAAATGGTAAAATCTATTTGTACTTTTTTGTTATATTTTGCGAATTTTACTTGTGCGAAGACAATTTTAAATATCTTTAACAAATTCATCTTCTTTGAATTTGTTAAAGATATTTAAAATTGTCTTCGTACAAGTTATACGCCTATTGGGATAATTAACTGTTTTAAATAAATTATCTATTTTTGAATAAAATGTATTTAATTTAAGATTTAATTATGAATGAAAAGCAGAAATATTGAAGCACTGGTCTATACATACATTTATCCCTATGTGTGAAGCTAAAAGAAGAAAAATCAATGTATTATACCTATTTGTAATGATACAAGAAGAACCCGGTATACCCAAAATATATTCCTGAAATTCCTTCTCATAAGCGAGAAAGAAAGATTATAAAGATACTTAAAGAAATTTTGTTACGCCACTATGCGACTGAATATATCATAAATACTATCGGAGACGATATCTTAAAGCTGACCCACAATATAGTTTTGTTATTGTCCATCCCGCTTTGAATAACGTTCTATTGTGGATCGTTATGTACTTTCGATACAACTTTTCGATTGAAGAAAATAGATTGTAACTTAAATGTCTGTAAAGCACACATATTACATGTTCTTTTAATATATCATCTTTAAGAATTTATTTGACTTTCGTTTCAGGTTATTGAATCCTTACCATAATAAAACTTAGACACAACGTTATGGGCCTTTATAAACATAAACATAACCTTTAAACCCATAAACCTTTAAATGCAATAGCGCCATCCTGAATCCGATACTCATATTTTACATTTCTTACTGCTAACAAAACATTATCGTAATACACATGAAATTTTAGTATGATTTTTAAAATGGATATGTAAATGAATGTAACACACATTATTTACTTGAATATACATTCAAAAAGCTGATTTTGTACGAGGTATTGACCTTAGCATACAGGATGTTATACCTTTTATAACATAGACAGCTGTTGCGTATGTAAACATACAGTGTATGTGTAGCTTCAATAGAGGTACATATTTACATTCTGAATATTTTGAATTAATAGGCGGAACGTGATAAAATTTTCAGGGAGTTTTTAATTTTGGGGTTCCCGTCATAGTTGACTCACAATATTTTGGATTCATATTCTATATAATTACATCTTTTCACTTTTCATATGTTGTCTTTTTATTTCAAAGACACTCTACCCTGTATATGTTTCTTATACTCACCTTATACCTACATTAAAACAATAACTGTAAAAATCAAGTCTAAATATCAAAAATAAAGATCTCATTGTTTTTGTTTTGATTATAGAGTTTACGTGTATTACCACATATGTCTTGTACTTTCTAAAACTCGCCAGTCAAACGACAATTCGTATATTATGAAACAAAATGAAGTATCTCTACTGACCCCTGATTAATATTGTTTCCTTTAAGTTTACGCGTGTTAAGATTTGACAAACAACCTATCGATTTTTTTATATAAATTAAAGAAAATATAACATCAAATTTGCATATTATCGAGAAGTAGGTTAAACATAAAATCCCAAAACTGACTTAAGTCAGATAATTTAACTGTCATCGCAAGTTTCTAAAGTTTTATTTTATACACGATGACCTGAATGCAGTGATATACACAAATTGATCCAAAGCAAATGCATAAATTCGAAATTTGTTGCATAATTCATTTTTTAAAGATCTAAAAACATCTGAAATTCTGGCTGATTTACCACAAACTTTAGGTTACAGCGTTCCTTGAAAACGAACAATTTGCCAAATAAGTTGTATAATTCGAACGCGATTATATAACCATCGAAGGTGAAGTGCGACTAGAACCATCCAAAGCTGAAACATACAGTATATGACATTTTCCACGTAAAATTAAGTTTTGTTAAATTTGTTACGGTTGATTAAGTCTGAATTCTCCACAAAATTCCTGAATTCAAAAGGCAATCTCAGTAGTGAGCACATCATGGTAGCCCTCCCACAAATAAAACCAAAACATTTCCATTGATGGATAACATGATGACTACGATTTCTTTGGGATTCGACGGGGACGATTTTCAAAACTATCTTGCAATGGGTCAAACCATTAGCGGACTAGAATAATACAGTTAGCGGCATAGCATTTCGCTATTGAAGAAACCGCTTCCCGAAAAAATATTTAGAACATAGGGACAATGCGCCTTCCCATATTACTCAAGTTGTTCGTAAATAAAATTGGGTTAATTGAGATTTCAGGTTGCATCTCACCCATTCTATTCGCCTGGTCTAACACCAAATGACTTCTACTTACTCAAACCTTTCCTTGTTGAACACAAAGTTTGGTCAGATGAAGAATAGAAGAAGAGTTGTAACAATGGAGCAGTATTTTGAATGTTTTGAGAAAGATTGATAAAAAAATGGCATAATGGCACTTCAGCAGGCGCGGCTCGTGATGACGTATTTGGTAGTGCAATGATGCGAGTGCCTCGTGTGTTTTCGGTGTTTACTAAGAACAGGTTACAGTTAGTACACGAGAATACACAAAGCACTCGCATCATTGTACTTGCACTCCCAAATACGTCATTACGAGCCGCGCCTGCACTTCAGAATCATTGGTCCGAGTAAACTGAAGTTGAAGGAGAATATTTTTTTTTTCATTTCGAGTTTCACTTCCAGTCAAAATGTTTTCGTAATCTCCGTTTCATTGCACTAGATATTTAATATGAATACCTTTATAAAAATTGTTTTCAGATTTTGCACTATTACGATTTTGCATATATTAATTTCGTCGTCTGTTTTAAAACGAACTTCGCAGTGTCTTCTAAAACGAGACTTCTAAATAAGTTAACGAATACTTATTTAGATATCAACAGTACAATCTCTAATAGCAACTTAAGCAACCATCATCGGGTGATGACGAAGTTGCACACCTTTAGTCAAACATGTCGATGGTCTCTCTTTAATATCTAATATTGAACATTATTGGTAAATGTTGAGTAACTTTATTAAAATTCCTTCTTTCTTAAGTCTATAAAGTGCAGAAAACACTCGTGCACAAATGGTACGATTCTAGCATTGAATGCATGAATGTTGGTAAACACCTTTAACTAAAATGGTTCATCTCCAAAAGCTATGACATTGCTTATAATTTTTTATACTTTTAGTCGACAGTCAACATTTCTACAAGATAGGTGGACGGTACATCATCTTTAAAGGAAGTTTCCTCATCGTAAACTATTTTTGACTACTTATTTACAGTAGTAAAGCAACATTCGTAAACATTACCCAATTTGATACAAATTAATTAACACTTTCATTTCAGGTTTATAATAGTTTTTTTTAGTTTTTCATTTGCGACTCTTATAGCTACTATCATAGCTAACACTTTCAAAATTTTACTCAGTAATACTGAAAAGTTTTCTCAACATATACATGCATATCGATACAGTGTTCTGTATCTAAACAAATTGGGCCTGCAGTTTATCTATCTTATAGATATATTTTTTTGCAAATAAAGCTTTAGGCAAATAAATATGTTTTTCTACGACACTTTATAAAAAGACATTTTTCGTCGCCCAATACTGCAATGTAAATTGATTTCCGTCACTAGTGAGAGAAAATCCTATAACGTTAACTTTCGTCGTTAGTGGCGAAAATTACCTACTAAATCTCACCTGCGTCTTGTTGCCTGCTGTTGCTATATCGCGTCATTTTTAAATCACGTCAGTTTGTGCTGTTCGTAGCTTTAACATTATTTCTGATTCAGAAAGTGATTTAGATATTCCCAATACACCACCAGAAATAGCAAATCAAACTGAGAAAACTTATGGGCTTATTACGAGAAAAATCGAAAAAGAAGTATGAAGAAGTCTATGTAAAATTCATTGATGATAATAGCGGAAATTCATATTCGAAAATTGTGCTGCTTGCATATTTTGCACAATTGTGGGAAAATTTGAATCCAGATGGTCTACACATTCTATGTATCAATGTTTAAATTATAACTAATTTAAATATGATCTTTAGTTTTGTTATTTTTAATTGACAATAAAGTAATTTGTTTACATCATTTTTTAAGTTTGTTATAATGCCATAGGCGAGGCCGTAGAAAAGTATAGTGTTTAACTCGTCGAAATCATTTTTTACGCTCACAAACATGACCAAACTCGGCTTGGTCAAGTTTGATTAACTGTCCTCTCGCTTAAAAAAAGTCACTCGTTACACAATATACTATTACCTCACTAGGCGCATAATAAAATATTTTAGATACTTTCGTTTATTTTTCGATTTAGTTCATCTAAAATTTTGTTTCGAATTTACGACTCATAGTGCTGAAGAGGACATACACCTCGTATTTTCATGTGTGTCCATGTGTACAGACACAAATGTGTGTAATGCATGTCTGTTTCATTTGCAACAAATGCGTAATACGTGCTTTACGTATTGATGCACTCAAATTTCTTTAGTATATTTGCTAAAAAGGGTTTGTTATAGAATTTTGATCAATCTTCACTCGTGCTAGTCCGTTTCTGGTTCCACCTGTCACGTGTTGTAATGTCCGAGAAATGTGTGCACTAGAACGACCCCGACCGCATGCCATACAAACATTCATCACGGGCGTAATTGTATTTAACTATGAATAAATAACTGTCCCTATAACTCATATAAGTCCCGGGCCATTAGGCTCTGTATTAAATGCGGTATCAATTTATGTGTCGAACGTCATGCATTGCACACAAATATATATATATATATATATATATATATATATATATATATATATATATATATGTACCATATATACATGTATTTTACAATAAGAGTCGTTGGTTATTACTTGGTGTTAATTATTTTTGTTTGGTCATTTGGAACGATAACGTAATGCGTACGCGTAAAATTGAATGGTTTATTGTACGGAAATCGTACTGAGTAATATACATTATGGTTCTTAGAGTAGTACGAAGGAGTTTCTTTGTAAAAGTAGCAAATAATTTATAAGAATTGTAACATTTTAAAGAATTTCTAGTTGATATTATTACTCAGACATTTATGATAAAGAATTATCATTTCATAGAATGTAGGGTACTGTTATAAGTATCCGTCTGCCATTATTATACAATTATTTGTTGAATAACATTCCTAAACAAAATAATAGAGTATTTTTAGTTTCAAATATGAAATAATATGTTATAAAATATGACAAACGTTATTTAAGAAACACATTTTTGGTCGAGTCATGTATATGTAACTGTAGTTGCTGAAGACTTCAGAATACTATAGACGAGATGGTTCTGAAATGATATAGAGGTAACAATTGAGTAATTAATCATAACGCGATCAACGTTATTATTTAAAGTGAAATAGGTTATATCTTTTTCAATAGGGTGTAATCGACTGTTGCATGGTGTAACAGAGTAGGTTGATACCTATTCAAACGAACACTGAAGCCGGCAGTCTCTCTGAATTAGTTGTTCTCAAAATGTGGTAATGTAGACAATATCCCGATCAAAAACATCGAATGCTCGCTTTTACGCTATAACTTTGCGTGTAGTTTTAATATTGATCTTAAAAAAATGGCATTTGTGCTAGAACATGAGTGTTCACATCTTAGAACCGTATTCTGATTATATAAAGAGCTCCAGATAAAATATTTCTGAATAGAAGATATTTCGATGTGAGGATGCACCATCGCGTTTGTTACCGAGGAAAACGTGAATGCTATTAAAAAATTCTGAAGCTCACGAATCATGTACGTTATTGCCAGATAGTAGAATGTAGGGATTCATGCACCGGCAATTCGTATGATTCTGTACGAATATCATCGAAGTAGAAAGGTTTGTTCGCTTTAGTATTTAAAGCCTTAGCCGACAAGCAGATAGTACAGTCCGTGTTATGGTGCGGGAACATGCTTGAGAAGTTCAAAAATAGGACAAATCTTTAGAAGTGTCGAAACCCGCCTTTGCCACTATGACGAACCCACTAAAGTATAGAAGAAAGTTTTGATTTTTCAAACAAAACCGAGTATTATTATCGGGCATTAATATTTGTGCTGTTACTCCATGTGAAGAATAGGCTCAAAGGAAGGAAGTTTTCATATGAAGAGCATCTTCTCAGTTGAATTGATAACTTGTTTCTAAGAACGGGCTAATGCATCGAAAATAGTGCGTATTATTAAAGATTTTGAAAATTAAAGTTTTATTATAAAACCTGTGTAGTTTCCTTCGTACAATTCCAAATTGTGTTCATAAATTATCTCCAACATTTATTCCATAAATCAAATAATATATCTTATGAATCTGGCAGACATATTTGTGAAAGCTAAAGGTATTAATTTATTTTTATATCTCTGGGTTTTGGTTTCTTTATACAAAAATAATAATTTAATTGTGCGGTTCGCCTTTCTGCCCTACTTTATTTATTTGGAATCAGATGCCAAGTAATGCATATAGTAGCATTTACGTCTAGAAAATCCTTCCACATTTAGTTGTAAAATATTTAGTGAGGGACCAAGTCGTCTTGTCATTTGGCCAGTATAACAGCCTCTCAAAATTGTGTCAATATCGTTAAATATGGCTTCTCTATGTTTGTGGGTTCTTTTCCGTTGAGTTAGCTCGTTGCCCAGGGTGTACCACGAGGAGGTAATCCACACTTACCACCTACTAATAGAATTAAAACTGATCAAGAAGGAGAAAAAAACAACAAAATTATCACACCGACATTTAATTATAAAAATTAAACTTTTTACCAAAAAAAAGCAAGTTAAAAAGAAACTGTAGCAAGCAAACTAATAAATTAATAAATTAGTAAACCAGTATTCAACTCGGAACGATAAATCAAGAAATAATTATGTCTACAATATTAATTGGTGTAATCTAAAAGTGTCACTTTGACAGCTGTAACTATAGTTATGTTGTCTCACTTGAAAGTCGGCGAAAAAATCAAATTCACACTTACTCAGGAACACAACCAACAGCTAATCAAAATTCCATTAATAAATACCACCACCAAAAAAACACAAAATTATAACTTTGAATCTAAAACGTGGAGCAACTTTGAAGATCTAATATGTGCGACACGCTCAATTCTTGAATAGGTATAATAATTATTATTAAAGAATATATTAATAAGACAATAAATTTGGTAATATGTTCATTATCTGCTTCCATGTTGTATTAAGTATAAATAAAATAGCCTTGTCGATATTATTAAAAGAGTTAACTATCACATTTTTTAAAACAATTTTCAGAATCTAAATAATCAAAAACTAAACAGGGCTTAATTAATTCTATGTAGTGGTATTTGTTATTTTCTTCTTCTTTTTCTTACGTCAGTTTTATCTAAGATTTCTTACTTTCGGATATATTATCATTATAGATATTGACCTATCATCTCAGCGTTTTTAGGTTACGACAGTTTTCTCGAAAAAGAGATGAGAGATTTTCGTTCCTTATTATTAGTTTTCTTATAGTATAAGTGTCTGAACTTATGCTCATTTCATTGTTATATTTTATTTCTAATACGTTCGATTCTATATATCACATAGCATTTTTCTTCCATGTTCTCATTCTTTAACTAGTTTCTCTTGCTTTTGTAATTCTTCTTACATT
This sequence comes from Melolontha melolontha, assembly GCA_935421215.2. NCBI lineage: Eukaryota > Metazoa > Arthropoda > Insecta > Coleoptera > Scarabaeidae > Melolontha > Melolontha melolontha. Next base: position 90,899,084 of record OW285235.1, read on the forward strand.
TTGTTTCATTATTTGCTCTTTCAAAAGTTGAGTGATACAAATCTTCTATAATTTTCAATTATATACTATTTTCCATTATCTGTATTGTGGTGAAACACTAATTTACAAATTAATTTAAAAATTATGTCAAGCTTTTCGAGCAACCCTATATAAATAATAATCTATGTAATTTATATTATAAGATGTTTACAATATACATTTTTTTCTAAATTGCGTAAAGTATTCAAAACTTTTGGTTCTTTCAAATTATTGCTTTAAAAACTGTTTTTGTTCTAAATTAAAGTCACCTGTACGTAGTTAATGATAAGAAAAAAGGAGTTGAGTATAATCTCGATTAGACTAATTTTGCATACATTTATCAAAATAATTATCCCAAAATAAAAATTTGAAATGATAATTTCGATGTTAAGTTTTAAAAAGCTTACATATGATCAATTAATTCAATAATTAATTATAAGAAAACTATGTAAACTAAACTGCTGTTCAATTGCAGTGGTCCACTATTAAAAGTTTGATGTTACACTTAGTCTAAGTAATTAGCAATGCATAGCATGACGAATTTAAATGTTTTATAGTTTATTTAACGCAGAAAGTCTAATATAATGTTCGTTTTGTTAAAATTTTAACTTATGATACTTTGTTAATTTATTGGATTAAATTCTAATGGAAATATGTTTTGAAGTTAGGGGAATATTTCACACAAAATGTTAGGTTGGCATTGACTTTTTGATATTAGTTTATATCTGTCAGTTTGTTGCTGACTTAAAACTAGGGTTAAGTAACTTAAATTAATAAAAATGCCGCGTCTTAGTGAAGATATTATGAACAATGCCCTAAGATCAATACAAAATGGATATTCCAACAGAGAAGTGGCTAGAATTTATAATGTATCTCACAGTGTCATTAATAGAGTTGCAATACGATTTCGTAGAAGTGGTAGTGTAGGATTTACTCATGGGGGAGGCCGTCGGAGGAGTACAACTCCTGCACAAGATCAGTATTTAAGACTCCAGATCAGGCGAAATGGAGTTCAGTCATCTAGGACATTGAATAACGATCTTCGTGCAGCTACAGGAGTGGTTATATCTAATCTAACAGTTAGAAGAAGGCTGCACGAGTTTGGTTTAAGGGCTAGAAGAAGGGCCATATGCCCACTGTTGACCAGGCAACACAAGATCGCTAGGAGGCAGTGGGCTGCAAATCACTTACCATGGGAGGCCCGCGACTGGAGAAGATGCCTTTTCTCTGACGAGTCCAGGTTCACTCTACATCATTCTGATAGTAGAGTTTTAGTGTGGAGGAGGCGTGGAGAACGGTATCTTGAAAGGAACATGGCCCCACGTGTGCCATTTGGAGGTGGGGGTGTTACGGTTTGGGGTGGCATAAGATTTAACGGTCGCACCGAGCTGGTGGTTTTGAGAAATCAATCCATGAATGCAAAGAGGTATAGGGAATTATGTATTTTGCCAATAGTTGTACCATTTGCCCGAAATTTTGGAAGAAATTTCGTATTTGTGGACGATAATGCTCGTCCCCACCGAGCCCACATCGTCGAGGATATCATTGTTACCAATAATATTGAAAGAATGATATAGCCCCCTAATTCTCCAGATTGCAATTGCATCGAGCATGTTTGGGACAAACTTGATCGACAGTTGCGATCTCGTGCTCGTCCTCCCACAACGCTAGATGAACTCACGGAAGCGGTGCGAGAAGAATGGGAAAGAATACCGCAAGAATTCATCAATACGCTAATAGAAAACATGCCAAGAAGATGCTTAGCTGTGTCACGAGCTCGAGGGGGCCCTACAAAATATTAAAATTGAAGTTTCCACATTTAAAGTTATTTTTTTATGTAAAAAATGTTTCCTTTTAGTTAAAACATTATTTTTTGGAATTATCACTTAAGTTTATTTTTTAACAATTTATTCATTCTTATCATTAAGTTAGTGCTTAAATGGTTTTTAATAGTTAAAAAATACATATTTTGTTATATTCCTGCCGCCTTTTGCTTTTTTGTTAATTTATTTTGGAAAAACGTTGATTTATATTATCTTTTCATTAGTGGACCACTTCAATTGAATAGCAGTTTAATTCCAAAGAGGCTTTGAAGGAACAAACAATTAATAGATAGCGTGGGTTGAAAGATAAGTAGAGACGGGCTCCTAAAATTATTAAACTATATTAATAAATATAAAGAATAATAATCGTTCAGAATTATTTATTTATTTTGCGTATGGCTTACAATTAGATAGATTGAAAATATACACCTACACCAGAACAGAGCTAAATTTTAAAATCAAGATTATTGATCCAGTCCAACAGTGTCAGTCGCTTCAAATAAGTCATTCATATCACCTCCATATGCTGTAAGGGGGCACAGCTGGTAATATGGTGAATAGTTTGGCGAAGTTCTCCGCATTCGCCAGTCAGTGTCTCAGTCAGTTCTCATTTATGGATTGAGTCACAACGGATGTTGTGAGACGTTCTTATTCTATGGAGTGTCCTCCATTCATGGCGAGGCACCTCAATTCCTGGTAAGTCTACCGTAGAATCGGTGATATGGGGCGCGTGAGCGGGCTTCAAGGCTTCCCAATACTCTCTTCGTCTATCATTTTGGTTGAAATCTTCTGCTATAAATTGTTCTACTAGCAGTAGCGCTGGAGATCTAGACTTCGGTCTCGACAGGTCGGCATCAGACATGTCACTGTGTACTGGGAGGTAGGGATTCGATATTATTTTATTATATACTCTATACAGGCTTTCCTCTCTTCAGGTGGTGGGGAATGCAATCTGGCTTAGAACGGGAAGCCAGGGTAGAGATATACTTTTTAAACAACCACTAATTATTCTCATGGTTTCATTGCGTTTGCTGTGGTTCATCCTTGCATGGCAGCTGTATAACCAAACTGCGGCGCAATGTTCAGCTACCGAGTAAACAAGGCTAAGAGCTGTCATTTTAAGGGTGCAAGCAGTACCGCAGAGCTTGTTTATTATGTTATTTCTAGGGTTTATTTTAGCTGTGATCTTCTCTAAATGTCTTTTATGTAAGAGTGTTCGATCCATTGTTACTCCTAGATATTTTGAGCAAGGATTATAACGTACCAAGTTGTTATTGAAGTACAGTCGCGGTTCTAGACGTGCTTGTTTATTATTGAGGTGAAAGCACGACCCTTCTGTTTGTACATATTCAGAATTAGTCTCCAGTCAGCGAAGTATTTTCCCAGCTCGGACAGGTTCCCTGAAAATATATTATTAGTTCCTTCTTTGCTTTTACTATGGCATGCAAGTGCTAGATTATCGGCATATCCAAACTTTTTTGACTTTTTGTCGGAAATATACAGATTAAACTGGACAGGTGCAAGTACCGATCCTTGACGAAATTCATTATTAAGATGTCCCATTTTACTCTTGCTCTTTTCTGTCATTATTTTAAAGAGCCTGCCACAAAGTATGTTGTTTAGTAAAGATGCTATTCGGCTGCTTGGTACTACGTTGAAAAATTAGTAGAGAAGCCAGGTCAACATACACCAAGTTGTCTTCCTGGCTCAATGTACGTTGTTCAGCTGAGCACCTGGTCAGCACAACTACAGTTGCGTCTGAACCCAGGCTGCTTAACAGGAACGGGCCCCAATATCAATCAGAAAAATTATACAGTTCCAATACTACATACCTCAATATTAATTTAAATAAAATACAACCTTAATTTTCTAAAAATCCTGTACTTACATATATATATATATATATATATATATATATATATATATATATATATATAAGTAAACTTATATTCCAAGGACCTAAGATACCTGAATACCTCTCCTGAAAACCTGTTAACTCTACATCCATCAACATCAGAATCCTGAACAAAGAACAAGGAATACAGCTATTAATTATGTATATGTAAACACACATAAAATATATACAAATACAGGTACCTGATTCTATTATTTATATGTATAATTCAAAGTATACTAGACATGTTAGTTTAAATAACAGTTAATATATACTAAATATATAGCAATTTACAATATCAATAAAAAACGTAAAAGACCATTTATTAAATTATACGCTAACCTCAAATCGAGAACTATAATATAGCACGCTTTTTAGACAGAATAATTAATCAATTATTAGCATCTATTATGACATGACAGTACATTGATGAAAGAAGATATAAATAAATGCGTGAAGTTTAAAGAAAGTTAGAATCGTAAGAAGAATATTAGTGAATTAATATAAAATAAAATCACACTCAACTGTAATAAATTCATTTAATTCGATTTGAATTACCTGTACCGAATAACTTGTGGAACAGATGTTTTCGATCTATTTTCGATTTTTTCTTCAACATGATTGACAACTTCTGGTGTATGTTTCGTAACTACCCCATTGCCTGGTTTCCTTAAAAGACTGCCAGTTTCAGAAAGCAATTTTGCAATACATTCTAGACTTTGTTTTTTAAATTTTCATGTAATCTACTACAAAAATTGGAAACACTTTGAAGTTCCCAAATACAGTCTTGTAATAAATAAATTCCACTTTATCACCACTTCGAAAATATGTTTGAATAAAAAAAAATGATCTGAAAGCCGTTTTAAAACTTTGAAAAGGAATTAATTAAACAAGAAAAATCTTATAGAAGTAACAAAATGTTAATGATACTACCCAAATATCAGTTGAATCTTTTCTAATTAACCTAATTAGTTTTCTGTGTAAGTTCTTTATAGTTCGAGGCAAACCAACAAATAAATTATGTTAACTAACAAATCGGAGACTGTGGCTTATAAGTAAATCAAATAAAATTAAAAAACCCTTACCACAATAGAATTTAATTATTCTAAATACGTATTTCTACAACCACGTTGTCATCTTCAGTAGAAAAAACAGTGTAACACTTGAACGCACAAAAACACTCACAGAAGGATTGTTCTGTACATCTTCTAGTTTAACACTAAAATCTTCACTCTTAAATGCTACAAAAATTACCTACATTTTGGTAAACCCCGCCTATTCATGCAAGAGCATTAACCCATTATTTGTAAATTCTATAGAAAAACCGTTTAGAAATATTATAAAGCCGTAATTTAACATACATTAAGAATCCAATTATGAAACTAATCCTTAAATTATGTTGAAATATAAATTTGTAAATTAAGACTAAGAATATTTTAATGGCAAATATTGTAATGAAACGAATTTAAAAATAAATTCCATGAATTCGAATATTTTTTAATGGATTTCCTATTTTTCTTGCTTTAATAACATCTAACTGTCAATTAACTCAAATAAAGAAGAACCTGGTATAAGACCCAAATCTGCGTTAATTACGTTATTCCTATTTTTAAAGATAAAAATGTTCTCAAAACTATCTAATTCGCGGGGGCGTGTGACGTTTTTTTATTAATCTCAGACAGTCAGATGTTACGTTGTGATCTGATTCAAGAATATGTCGGGCAACATTTGATTTTTCCGGTCTATTGAATCTAATATGCGAAACATGTTCTTTATAACGAGTTAGAATCGAACGTTTTGTTTGGCCGACATATTTTTTATCACAATCCTTACAATTTATTTCATAGATTCCAGATTTGTTGTTTACCTCAACTTTGTCTTTCGCGTTGCCTAACAGAGATTTTAGGGAGTTATTCGACCGAAATGCTACTTAAACATTATACTGTTTAAAGGTTTTACTTAAATTTTTCGTAGTTTCGTGAAACGGTAAACTAATAAATTTTTTGCTCGAATCAATTTGAGGTAGCAAACATGTGGAATCCTGAATTGTTTTTCTTACTTTATGTTTTCTAACTAGTTTGTTTATTATTTCTGAATCGAAACCGTTGTAACTCGCGATTTTCTTAATTAAAAGTTAATTCCTTTTCATATCTATCCTTTGTCAATGGCATGCTTAACGAACGCGAATTAGATAGTTTTGAGAGCATTTTTATCTTTAAAAATAGGAATAACGTAATTAACGCAGATTTGGGTCCTATACCAGGTTCTTCTTTATTTGAGTTAATTGACGGTTAGATGTTATTGAAGCATGAAAAATAGGAAAATCATTAAAAAATATTCGAATTCATGGAATTTATTTTTAAATTCGTTTCATTACAATATTTGCCATTAAAATATTCTGACTCAACATTAATTTCCAAATTTATATTTCAACAAAATTTAAGGATTAGTTTCATAATTGTATTCCTAATGTATGTTAAATTACGGCTTTATAATATTTCTAAACGGTTTTTCTATAGAATTTACAAATAATGGGTTAATGCTCTTGCATGAATAGGTGGGGTTTACCAAAATGTAGGTAATTTTTGTAACATTTAAGAGTGAAGATTTTAGTGTTAAACTAGAAGACGTTCAGAACAATCCTTCTGTGAGTTCAAGTGTTACACTGTTTTTTCTACTGAAGATGACAACGTGGTTGTAGAAACACGTATTTAGAATCATTAAATTCTATTGTGGTAAGGGTTTTTTAATTTTATTTTATTCAAATAAATCATGTATTTATTGTATGAAAAACTAGTTTTCATGTGCCTCTTTCTAAAAATCAAATATTGTTGCGACAATTATATTGGGTTTAAATTAAAATATTTTATCACGATATAATTTCGTATATGAATAAAACAGAGGTGTCGTGCTTTCACGTCAATAATAAATAAGCCAGTCTAGAGCCGCAAATGTACTTCAATAATAACTTGCTCCGTTATAATCCTTACCCAAAATATCTAGGAGTAATAATGGATTGAATATAAAAAACATCTAGAGAACATCGCAGCTAAAATAAACACTAGAAATAACATAATCCACGAATTCTGTGGTAATGCTGGGGCGCGAACGCATCAACTCATAAAACGTCAGCTCTTAGCCTGGTTTCATCGGTAGATGGTTACAGCGCCCCAGTCTGGCTAAATAGCAACCACGCAAAGAAGATCGACATCAAACTCAATGAAACCATTACAATAATTTTTGGTTGCTTAAGAAGTACACCTCTACCATGGTTATCGGTTTTAAGTCATATTGCACAGATGGGGAGAGTATTGGGATGGTTTGGAACCAGGTTAAGCGGCCCATGTCATCGATCCTACCGTAATCTTGGCAGGAATGGAGCTGCTTCGCCATGAATGGTAGAGGCTCAGTAGAATAAGAGCGCCTCACGTAATTTTCGTGACTCATTCTATAAATGGGGCACTGAGGCACCAACTTGCGAATGGGGAGAACCTCGCCAGACTGTTCACCATATTACAGCTAAGCATCCCCTCGCAGCATATGGGGCTCAGATGAGTGACTTCCTTAAAGTCACTGACTCTATGTTGGACTGGATCAATGGCCTTGATTTTAAAATTAAACTTTTAGATATATATATTTTCAATACTTATTAGCCATACGGTAAACAAATAGCTACGCTAGAAGTGGGGGTAAAAATATAGTTGTTGTTTTTCTCTATAAGTAAGGGTGAGCTAGGTGTAAGATGGCATGAAGTACATAATACATAATGTATATGTAGTATATACAGGCTGATTCATTTTCGATCCTCAACATGGGGATTTCGCTTATTATTAGAGATAGAGGGTAGGTTCAAATTTGGTATAGTTGCTAAATTTTGTGTTTGTTATTAACCCGAAGAGAAAAATGGACCTATGTCAAATGACGTTCGAGATATGTTTAAAAAACCAAATAAGCTCATTTTCTTCTTTTATCTTTAGGGGTTGCAGAGGAAAACTAAAAACTTCATCTCGAGGCTACTTTTGATTTACTATCTAATGGTAAAGTCTAAATTTCCATATGACGTTTCGGTTCTACCTGGCCGTCATCAAGTTTCTTATTTCTTATGGGCACTCTGTCGGATTTTGAAACCGCTAGAAAGAGCTTTTCTCTGATTTCAACCATGTATAACATGCTGACCCAAGTTTTTAATATTATGCTTTAATTCACGAAGAATGTATTTTAGGATCAAGTAAGTTAGCCATGAAATTTCAAACTGTCAAACATTTCAATTATCGCATATTACGAATAGAAAAATGTTGTATATCAACGAAGAGAAATGAGATATGTTGAAATTGTGTACTAATGCCTGTTAAGGGCCAATTATTTGAACATTTACTATAATTGCTGGTTTATTGTTTTGTTTCCTATTTTTATTACTGTTATTGTTATTTCCATTTATTGTTACAAACAAGGTGCAAGATTTAAATAGACTTTGCAAAAACATAACTTTAATTTACCAATTGTAAAATATCCCGTTGATTTGCATTCAGACTTCTGTAACATAAACATTAAGTTTCTATCAAGATCCAGAAAAATGGTACGATGCGGCTGTTGCCATTCTAGACACGACTGTAAATATCTTGTACTTGCTATTGTTGTATTTCGATTCGATGAATAAAAAATACTTGACATACTCGTATTTCGTTTCTCTTCGTTGGTGTACGAGTAATAGTAATATACAATCATTTAATTGCTTTGCAGTTTGAAATTTCATTGCTTCGTTTCCTAAACTTAAAATGTATTTTCCGTGAATTAAAGCAAAACTTGTTGTCAACATGTCATCCATGGTTGAAATTAGAAAAAAAAATATTTCCACAGTGTTAAAATCCGGCATAGTGCCAATAAGAAATAAGAAAGTTGATGATGGCCAGATGAAACCGAAACGTCATATGGAAATTACGAGCTTACCATTAGATAGAAGATCAAAAGTGATCTCGAGAATGTGTTTTTAGCTTTCCTCGCAACCCCAAGTAAACGTGCTAGAGATAAAAGATTAAAATGAGCTTCGTTCTTTTAAAAACAAAATCTCGAACGTCATTTGACACAGGTCCATTTTCTTTTCGGGTTTATAACAAACACAAAATATAGCAAGTTTGCCAAATTTAAACCTATCCTCTATCTCCAATAATAAACGAGGTCCTCATGGTGAGGGTCGAAAATGAATCAACCTGTATATTAAACTTACTCTGAAGTTTTCTAGTAAGTAGTTAAAAGTTACAAAGTGTTTTCTGGAAATGAAAGAAGAACAAGCGATACAATAAATTCCAACAAATATAAAAGACTTATTGTCTACATTTTCAAATTTTAAATAAATTATATTAAATTGAAATTAGAAAAAAAAACTATTTCAACAGTGTTAAAATCCGGCATAGTGCCAATAAGAAATAAGAAAGTTGGTGATGGACAGATGAAACCGAAACGTCATATGGAAATTACGAGCTTACCATTAGATAGAAGATCAAACGTGATCTCGAGAATGTGTTTTTAGCTTTCCTCGCAACCCCAAGTAAACGTGCTAGAGATAAAAGATTAAAATGAGCTTCTTTCTTTTAAAAACAAAATCTCGAACGTCATTTGACACAGGTCCATTTTCTTTTCGGGTTTATAACAAACACAAAATTTAGCAAGTTTGCCAAATTTAAACCTATCCTCTATCTCCAATAATAAACGAGGTCCTCATGGTGAGGGTCGAAAATGAATCAACCTGTATATTAAACTTACTCTGAAGTTTTCTAGTAAGTAGTTAAAAGTTACAAAGTGTTTTCTTGAAATGAAAAAAGAACCAGCGATACAATAAATTCCAACAAATATAAAAGCTTTATTGTCTACATTTTCAAATTTTAAATAAATTATATTAAACAACTTGCCTTATAAGTTGTATATATACATATTGGAATGTATGTCGTTTTATATATCTGATGCGGTTTCTCATAAAATACCATTATTGTAATGAGCTATATTAAGAAACCAATTATCTAACGAATTTATGGCCAATTCAGATTTCATGAAATTACCTTTGGCGCCGTACTGACATCAATTTTAGAGCCAGAAAAAACAATGAATAATATATCTAACTTATGTTAACAATAGTAATATCCTAAATTACGGACTGGGAATGTGTAGAATCGTAAAATAAATGAGAAATCTATGTAATATCCCGTATAATCGCATTTGGATTACTATATAATTATCGATAAACATGTATTTTTTTAAAGCAAAGATTTTTTAGTATTGCAGTTATTGAAGAAAGGAAAGAAATACTATATATTATTTTTGTTGAGTAGAAATCACTTAGGTTTGATTTTACCATATTCGTAAATGAATCAGTTTCCTATACAAAGAATATTTCGATTTTTAAAATAGAAATAAAACTAATGGTTGAAATCTTCACTTTTTTAATACGTAATCGTAAAACGACGACAACTCTTTCGTCAACACAGTGGCTTCATCAGGTACTTACAACTAAAGTGCACGTTACTAACAAAATAAAATTAACAAGGTCAGAATTATTTTACATTTTTAAAAAATATAAGAATATAACACAAATATTGTAGGTAGTAAGGAAATGTGGCCCATCTGGACGGCCCTAACTGTGCTGGCGAAATTATTGTCGTGGTTTTACGATTACGTATTAAAAAAGTGAAGATTTTAACCATTAGTTTAATTTCTATTTTAAATTATAAATCTTCATCAAGTAAAAGCCGAATCTATTCAATTATTTAAATGCTTTTTTAAATTTAGCTTTTAATGAAAGAGAAGGCAAATAAAAATGAAACGCAAAAGCTTGGATTGATTCGTTTTTTTACTCGATGTAGATTTTTAGTTTTTAGATTTACTATTAATTAGATCCTAATATACAATACAATTGTTAAGACCATAGCAACTTATAGTTCTGAGGTCTTGCCACTTACAGATAAAGCAGTAAACGCTTTACTGGTAACAGAAATGAATTTCTGGAGAAGAGCTGCAGATAAATCTAGAAAGGGCAGAGTACGAAATGAGAGAATTAGAGAAATTATGGGAGTCCAGTATACCATAGTAGACGACATCAAAACGAAGCAACTTCAATGGTACGGACACGTGCAAAACATGAGAGGTGAACGGCTATCCAAGCTAGTGATGGAATGGACCCCACAAGGAAAGCGCAGGAGAGGGAAGTCTAGAAGAACTTGGAGGGAAAGAATCGACAAGGAGATAAAAGTGAGAGGTTTGGAAAGACAGGGACCAATGAAGATTGGGCATCGGAAGCCGGCGGAGAATGTTTTAAACCGATACATATATATATATATATATATATATATATATATATATATATATGAAAAATTTTGTGAAAAACTTATCTGCGCGGAATGTGCATATATCGATATTTCACTGTTTTTTACAGATCATCAGTGCACCTTACCGAAGACAGACATGATATTCACTTCTATACTACGTGTATATATGCGATAATCGCATGTAAAATGAGATTTAATAATTATTAATTCTCATACACATGAAGTTCATATATATATATATATATATATATATATATATATACAGACTTACTATTTACTATTTATTTAAGGGGAAAATTATCATTTCTTTTCAAATTCACAAAATATTTTGTGGTGACATATATATTTATGTTTGGGAAAATACTAAAGGATTATATACTGCTATGGAAAAAGCCCTATATTATTCTAAGAAATTTACAAGTATCTAGCAAACTAACAGAACTAACAAAATATAATACTGTTGAGGATATACTTAATATCATTTTGTAATATTTTAATTTCAAACGTTTTTTGTAATTAGTAAATCTAGGATATGAGTTCAAACATAACATTTCCAATTTTATTATATAATGGCATAATTTTATTACATACGTCCAACTCGTAAACAGAGAAAATATAAATTTAAAACAATAAGAAAAAGAAGGCTGAGGTCTTCATCTTCAACGCGCTCTTAACGCTAGCTCTCAGTAAATATATCGAAGTATATTACCTCGGCATTCTACACCATGTGAATCAATGGGGCCTTCCAGAAGATGTTCGCGTTTGGTGTGCGATGAGCAAATGTGGAACATTACCGGGAAGCAATGCGCGGAACACGAAGGCCAACGCCAGAAAGTTAAACCGACCACATATCAATTTGTACAAAAAACCTGTGTTATTAGCTTACTACGATCAGACAGTGATTGAACATAATGCTGCTCCAGCAAAAAGGAATAGTCCATTCCACGATCCAGATAAATACTAGATGTTTTGAAACTCAGATACTTCAAAAACCGACGCTGAATTCTCTCAACAGCAACATTCTGAGTATCATAAAATGGATATCAAACAACAGATCCGTATTCAAGCTTACTTACAACGAACACAAAACATAACGTTTTGCGGAGATCGACGTTATATAAAAATTTGGTGAATCGTAGGATAAAATCTAAAGTTTTACTCGCTGAAAGGCACATGTCTTGCACATTCAAATTGAAGTATAAACTGTAATTAAATGCTATCCCATGATTCCTCCCAGAAGCAATTCTAGAAAGTACGTGGCCGTCCATAGAATAGGAAGAAGGAATAGGTGTTAATTTCCTAGCAAAAGATATGAGAATGCATTTATTTGTATTCAACGTCAAGTGATTGGCACTAGACCAATTCAAAATAAAGTCAATACCTTCCTGAAAACGCTCAAAATCAGCTTCACTCGACACTACATTGAAGATTTTAATATCATGAGCATAACCCAAGGTATTAAAAGGTAGACTTACAAGTAAATCGTTTATAAATAATAAGAATAATAATTGCCGTAGATTGGAACCGTCAGGAACCCAGAAGTAGATATAAAAACATTAAATAAAGAACCAATATCTAAGACGTAATTAATCCTATTGTTTAAATATGACTGCATAAGTCTGAGAAGACAAGGACAGAAAGCAAAAGCAGAAAGTTTATTTAGAAGTGTTACATGATCGATTGTATCAAGTGCACGGGAGTGGCAAAAATAAATGCAGTCAACCTAACCTTGACAATAAATAGTTTCTCTAACATATTGTGTAAAGCTTGCCAGATTAGCTACAGTAAATCTTCCAGAGAAGAAGCCATGGTGTCGCGGAGAAATATAAGAGCGGATATTAAAGAATGTGATTGCATAAATACTGTTCTAATATTTTATTAAATTATTGGTCTTGTCGCGGGAACTATTGTAGCCGGAAATATTATTTCTGTGAATCCGTGTCTAAAACGCCCTAAATGATGCAAAGTTAGCAAGTGGCTTTTGCGTCACGATAATACACCATATCAGACTTTATGGTTTATTAGAAACTCCAAAAAAAAACGTTTTGACACCGTTTTGAATCGCTTGAATCGTTTTATTAGAGATCGACTTTCAGAAATATGTCTCTCTCTCGAAAGGGAAATGTTTTGAAGGAAATAAAATGAATTTACGAGAACAGGTGCTTCACATTTTATTTAACCAGGCCCCAACTTTTCCACCACAAGAGTACATTTCATACTATAATTATGCCTTTCTGCTGAATACACACTAGTTGTATTACAGCTAATGTGCATATTCCAAAGCAAGTACTATTCCGTAGTTATTGTACATATCCAGCCAGAAAGGATCATTCCAAATCAATTAAATATTGCTTCCTACATTTTACGATGCTAATTATTCGAATATTTCTATTGAGAGAATTCGCCCTTAAGTAGGATTCGCTAAACTATTAAGGCCTGTAGTTCCGAATACATCGGGAAGCCTTACGTTACATTAAGAAAACAGATGTTATATTTTGCCTGTAGTCGGAACGTGTTGCATGAATTAAATATTGCTTTCTACATTTTACGACACTAATTATTCGAATTTTTCTATCAAAAAAATAATTAGTGTCGTAAAATGTAGAAAGCTATATTTAATTTATTCACTTTACTTCGCGAAAAATGCAATTAATTTGCATCATTCCAAATTTTTGATAATTTTTTAATGCCTTCATTTAGGCTTGGCGTGAAAATATGCACAAGATGTACTAGTATAAAGTCTTTATTAATTGTTGAAGACATATTAAATCGAATAAGACAGATGAATATTAGGAGAGAATTAAATTGTGGAAGAAATTATTAAAGTTGTTAAATTAGAATTACTTACGTTCATGCATAAAGTAAATAAACTGTTACCAAAAATTCATTAGAATGAAATTTTGATTAAAACATAAAACATTGTATAATATATGAATCAATACGAAAACCATATTTTAAAATATCAACGGAACAAAATAATATATGTCTTCATCATTATTCTCGACTTATCCCTTTTTAACAAAAATGTTCTGCTTTCCAATGTATACGTTTCCCATATATAGAAACAAAATATAATACATCATAACGTAAAGGACGGATGTGGGAATGTATCTAACTAACTACAGTTGAAGCTTTCATGCATATACACATATGAAACCCAAGAAAATTACTCAGATAAAAACGTAGTTTATTTGCATAACGAACGCGCATACATGTAAACATGTTTGTTAGAGACTAAATCCCCCATTAGCGTGTAGGAAAACTAGCAATGATAAAAGGTAGCTTCTGCTTGAACAAAAATACACATAGGTTTGACGACGCCAATAAACTTTTGTCAAAGGGCATCGTTATATGAAAATTGGTGCATGTCGTGTACTTTTCCTCAAGTTCATAAATTTTATGTGCAGGCGGATTTCATCATCCTTTAAGAAATTCAAATAAAGTTAAAATTGAAAGGCAAAAATTCTTGTCGATTTAATTATTAATTTTTGTATTTGTTTATATACTGTCGAGCAACACTGTATTTCAAAATATACGGTACCCTAAGAAATTTGTAAAAAGAGATTATTAATCAAACACCAGATTATTTTAAATTTTTATATAGTGACAGTTATGAAAGTATTTATTATTATTGACTAAAATATACTAACAAAGCAGTCGACATTAAATATTAAATCCGTACAAAAATCTTTTGAATCGTTTTTTTTTGTTAAAACAGGCTAAGTAACATTTTGTAAACTTTTCAGGAAATTAAAAAAAAAGTTTAGTGTTCCAAATTGATGGAACATATAACTTATAATGACTTTTTGCAGGTTTTTTATTTAGGCCTCTAAAATGACATTGAAAAAATGCACATGACTTGCTTCTGCAATAAACAAAAATTTTTTTCTTCTTCTTCGTCTTACTTCACGTATTAGGCTTTGAGCCTGTTACGACCTTTATTTTTGGTCTGCCCATCTTTTCCGTGGGCGTACCGTCGCTCTTCTTCCTTTCGCCTTATATTTCCATATTCTCTTGGGTATCCTATCATCTTCCATCCTTTCTACGTGTTCTCTCCATTTACGTGTGTATTCTCTTATCATCTCGTTCACATCTTCAACTCCAACTTCTTGTCTTATTTCTGTGTTCTGTGTTTAAGACAAATAATTAAGTTATTTAAATAAAATTTGTTACAGATTTTCATAGTTTTAAATAAAATAACAATAATTAACTAAAACAATGAACTCTATTTTAAATTCGATAAAATTACACCAACTAACAAAAAAAAATATCAGAATGGTTTTTATGTAGTAACTTGACTTCACTAAAGCATTATTTATTGTAAAAATATCGTTTCTAACATGGAAATTTAAGAGGGTATATAAAAAATACACGTTTCTTGGCGCATTTGCATATTATATACTTAAAATTGATTCGTGTTTTTCATCAACACATATGAGGCCATGCGTCTCTGTACGTTAATCCGGTAAGAAGGTAGAGATAACTAAAATGGCCCATTTCTCTGAAAAATAGAGTACATGATATTGAATAACTTAAGGTACGTATAAGCAACGATATTTATATGAGCAATTTATTGTGTAGTATTCCTTGCATAGCATAATGCACATTTCTGAGTACTACTTCCTCTTATCTTGATTTTATGAAACGTACATTATGTTAATTACATGTACAAGGTAAGCGCCATGTGTTCTTGGCCTGACATAGAAATAATTTCAATGCATTCAATAGAACGAATAATTAATAATCCTGTGAAATAAAATCGCACACTATACTTGCAACAATATTACTTTATTTAGCTTAAGAATAGGATATATCTTTATTTTACTAAATATGGAATGTTAAAAAGTAACGCCCATATATATAATTCCATAAATCTATACCCTTTTAAAAATAATCTGATGTTTCCCCTCAAAATGTTGCATTACGCCTGTTTGCAGTCAAATCGTTGTAAAAATGACGTCCCCTAAGATCTTTTTTCAATAATAGTCACTACTAGCGATATCCAGAGGACTATACTGTGGATGTTCTACTTCTCGGAAAACACGATTTGTAACCTGTCAAACTGCGACAGTATGATTAGGTCCATTCAGGTCCTGTCATGCAATACTCGAAAACTTTTAACAATTTTCGTCGAAGTTTTTGATGAATATTATCTATCAATTTATGCACAAACAAGCATAATATATGATGTTGACAATTCTGCTGCGATATTTAAAGTTAATCACTAAAGTACCATTACAATCTATAAATATCGTCATCGTAATCTTTAGCGTTGATTGAACGACTTGAAACGAGGTTCATCTGATCTCCACCATTCCATCGACATCTTCTTGGATAATTTGTGAGAATGACCTCAAAAATCCATTTTCGAGTCAAGTATCGCTTCAAACGGCGATCTTCAAATATTAGTTCTTCAATTAATAATATATTTTATGACATTACTACTTCAATTGACCGACCGAGACGCTTATCATCTTCAAGGGATTCTTGGGCGAAACAAAAACATATCATGACTTAGACATGGCTAGACAACAAAAACGGGGGATTGGCAAGCTATGAGTTATTATTATATCTGCGTCCGTGAAGCGGCTTAAGATGTTAAGCTGTCGGCATTTGCCTTAAATGAGAAGGAAAACCACGAAAATCTACTCGGACAGCCAGTCAGGAATCTAGATACGGAACTGCCAGCATAATAAGTCAGTGTACAGATATTTAAATAACATAAGATATATATTTATATAACAGCAACTTATATTATGATGGTAAATTGCAAATCGTTACATAATTAGGTTAGAATATATACTGCTTAGATTTTTTTGTATCACTTCTGTTGCTAATTATTTTTTTTTCCTGTTTAATATTAATCATTTATTTAATTTCCCTTTTCATTGTGTGTTGTTCTTTATCGATTATCTGTGTGTTTTCAAAATGGAAATGGTGATCGCGCTGTAGTTCGTGTGTAAATATAGCAGTTGTTTTAGAGTATTTGTGGGCTTGCATTCTTTTGTATAAATATTGTTTAGTTTGGCCTATGGAGTAACTATCGCAATCGCGACTTGGTATTTTATAGATGACATGTGGTTCTCGATTCTTTTCTATTTTGGGTTTTAGTTTTGAAAATAGATGTTTATTAGTATTACTAAGTTTTACCATTATAATATATGTTGCTGTTATATAAATATATATCATATGATATTTAAGTATCTGTACATTTGCTTATCATGCTGTCAGTTCCGTATCTAGATTCCTGACTGGCTGTCCGAGTAGGTTTTCGTGGTTTTCCTTCTCGTTTAAGGCAAATGCTGACAGCTTAACATCTTAAGCCGTTGCACGGGCGCAGACATAATAATAACTCATGGCTTGCCATTCCCCCGTTTTTTGTTGTCTTACTATTTAGAAAATGCCAAGGCATGATTTATTATTATTGAACTTGAATGTATCATTGAATAATTTTATCCATGACAACTACAGATATATTGTATGACATTAATATACTGTCAATTATATTTCTAAATACTTTGAAAAAGGCACCATATGCCGAAACATGTAATACTGCTTTAAATATATACATTTTAAAGTAATACCAGACGTTAAATCACCAACTAATTGAATCTACCATATATATATACACACACATATATATATATATATATATATATATATATATATATATATATATATAGAATATATATCATTTGATAAATTCTTGGAGTTTTCGGCTTTTATAATATATATTTTCAAATTAGTATGTTATTTTGTGAAGTCTCCAAATTACAACGCAAATACTACGAAATTTTCCTGAAAAATTTACGTCCACGGTGTAGAAATGAAATCTGTGGCTAAGGAATTAAATTTCGGCGAAACGAACAATAGAATCTGAGACATTGCTATCATCATAACATAACATTGAACTTCATATTTTTTCTTTTCTTTTAATAAAATGAATATGAAGTGGCTTCTATTTGTAAATATACTATATGAAACATAACTTCATAATAACTTAATAAACCTAATAAACCTGTTGATTTCATAAATTTCCTGTCATCAAAAAGAAAATTCCTGTCACTAGTTTCTGTCACTTTCATTTTCAAATTTTGTATATCAGCAAATAAAACAATTCAGTCTCCTTTTTGCACTTATGAACTTTAACTCTTGCTTTTTAGTTTCAATTCTTTTATCCTTAATTTAATTTCGTCCACTTATATCTTCATCAATAATTTATTTCTTGACTTGATCCTTGTTTTCTTCTTATAAATCTCAATTCACTTATTATTGAATCCTTTTACCAAAATATTATATTTCCTATTTATACAAGGTGTGTATAAATTGTCGCAAAAGCTACACGTAGCGACATTCTTCTTTCGGTTCTGAATAAAAAATCTTAATGTTAAAATGTCGTATCATGCTTCGTAAATTCGTAAATGTCAAAATTTGACAGTAATGATTTTGATTGAACTCACTTTGAAATACAAACTTATTGTTCGACAACGTTGCCAAATGTGTTTTTCGTGAAAGTACGTTAATGAATAAATGTTTAAAACAAGCTTTTAAATCAAAAAGAAAACGTTTACGAAATAATACTAGTAAAAATTTTTTCTTTAAACTAAATTGCATCTATCTCTATTAACAGATATTGAAGAACAAAGGTTAGTTACGCACTAAAAGTCTGAACTTCAAGAACCCCGTGAAAACACACGAAGCATGATACGACATTTTAACATTAAGATTTTTTATTCAGAACCAAACGAGGAACATCGCTGCGTGTAGCTTTTGCGACAATTTATACACACGTTATATATGTATTTATCCTTGACAATATATAGACTAATAAATTTTGCGTCAATGGTCATTAATAATGTGTATTAATAATTATCATCATTAAGTACTATCAAACTATAAAGATAATAAATTTATCATCCTTTTACAAAATTTTATGTCTTTCTACTTTTGAAACTTTTCTATTGCTATCTAAAATCAGTAAATAAATCATTCCTCTTTTTTTCTTTCAAATTCCAGCTATTTATTTTTTAAATATTGATCTCTTTAATAACTTTTCACATTGGCAATGTCTTAATTTTTACATCTTTCTGACATTTATATTTAGCATATCTACATTACTTATTCTTTACATAAAAGACAATTCATTCTAAATTAAATCAAACTCAATCCCTTTTTATAATTAATATTTCATAACAATATATTATATATATATATATATATATATATATATATATATATATATATATATATATATATATGCTGGTTATATTAAAAAATAAGGAATACAAAATATAATGTCATTTATATTTTGTATTCCTTGAGAAAGGCATCATTAGCCGAAATATGTACTGTAGGATTATTTTAATTATATAGTTTTTGAAGTAAAACCAGACCTTAAATCGCCTACAATTTGAATTTACCATAACATACTAAGGTCACGAAATAATTATCTATATATATATATATATATTCTACAAAATTAGATTCTCCACATAAGTCATTAATTTACGTATATTTTTACAAAATCCATAAACTTGAACTCAAAAGTTAGAGACATATATACGAAACTTACAAAATACGTAATTTCCTACATAAAATTTTCAAATTTTTTAATATAACCACACACAGAAAAATAAACTACCGAAGTTTTAATATTTACTGTGTACCTTATTGTTATAACACATACGAATACTTTGCTTAAAATGTAGATATGTCGACGATATTTGTTTCAAGTATCGAGTTGTATGTACGAAGTCGACTACGCTGTGGCAGCAATTTCGCCAGATTTGAGTTACTTACAATTTACGGAATCAATTTCACCAGCGGCACACACATTCAAATCTGCCAATAAATTTCACGCTTCAGGAAATCGCAGAGTTCCATCAGATATTTGAGTCGAGTCGATACCACTATACGAACTCGAGGGAAAATGCACTCACAAAACACATCGACATTCATGTTATATATACGATATAGTCTTCGAATGCATTTCCTTAAAACAGTGAATGTTGGTTTTTATTGTTAGACCAGTTAGAATTAAACGTGAATTTTAAATTAACAATCTAAGTGCTTTAATTAGAATCAACAAATATGCGTATAAAATGCGATACAAGTCGAAAGCACAAATGAATATGTAAATTTAAAATAAGTAACTTAAAGTATTACAAAAAATATATACTAATAATAATTATAAAAAATTAATGAAAAATAAACCTTTACCATAATATAATTTTAATTTTTTATACGTTTCGACAACTAAGTTGTCATCATCAGCAGTATAAAAATGATTTCTGTTTATTAAATTAAGTAGGGCTATTGAAGAAATTGTATTTTAAGTTGTTATAAACCACTTAGACTTCAAAGTGTATATATTTATTAAAAACAAAAAATACTTAGGTATTCAATTGTACATATATCAAACGTGTAAGTTAGAAATGTGTTCATGATCAAATAATAATAATGATAATTATTTAGACTCTTGAATGGGTTACTTAATTACTTATAGAAGCAGGTTCACTTAAGTATCAACTACTAATTTTATAACAAGCAATTAAATATTAAATTTTAACAGCAAATCTTAAATTAACTATTAACATTTTTCATAAATGTTTTAAGTAATACAATTCTCTAGGTATGTACGAATATGTATGTTTAGTTTCAATACTATATGAAATTGTAATTTTGTATATCTTTATTTTAACAGACAAATTAAAATGGTAGTTAAAATAAAGTTTTTAATTTTACAACTTATATATACATATATCAAATTCAATATCAAATTAGTATGTAAATACTTCACAATTGCATACTAATTTGATAATATTTATAAATATTTCATATAAAAGCCGAAAAACTCAATGGATTTATCAATTGATATATTAAATGAACGGATAAGAAATTATCTAAGGAATTATATATATATATATATATATATATATATATATATATATATATATATATATATTAAAAATAATAGACTTTTTATTGGTTTAGCGACCTTTTATTGAATTATGATGTTTTATTCTACGACGTTTCGACTTTTATTATTTTTCAGTCTTTTTCAAGTATCTAGAAACAAGAATTAATACAATGAGAATATGAGAATTGTGTTTGCTTTTGTGAGATTGAATTAACAATTAAATTAACAATTAAAATTAAAATTAGATTAAAGACTGAATTACCAATTAGATTAACAATTAGAGTTAAAATTTAAAATTAGATTAATAATGAGTAAGGACAATTAAAGTGATTACATCTGTATAAATGAATAGAAAAATTTGAGTTAAACTACAATACAGTAAGGTAAATAGAAACAAGAATTACTACACTGAAAACGTGAGAGTTGTGTTTGCTTTTGTGAGACTGAATTAACAATTACATTGACAATTAGAATTAAAATTAGATTAAAGACTGAATTACCGATTAAATTAACAATTAAAGTTAAAATTTAAAATTAGGTTAATAATGAGTAAGGATAAATTACAGTGGTTAAATCTGTATAAATGAATGAGATGTTAAACTTTTGATGTTAAACTACATTACATGAACAATTAATGACAAAACTCACCGTTTCTTTTGGTTTTCAAAATCACGCATTCTGTGTAACATGTGTGTCGGGTACCCGAGACCTATTTTTTGTAACGAACCGATCGCACTGGTTGGAATATTGTAAGTGTTTGTGGCTTTGTTAAGAGAGGTTAATTTTTGTTCTGTTTTTGGAATTTAGCAAATTGATCAGGACCGTGTTTAGGGGTATGTAGTAAAAGTATTTACAAATGGGAACTGATAAAAAGTTTTTTTTTTTTTTTTTTCTTTTTTTTTTTTTTTGGTTTGTGTTTGTGTGTGGGGGGGTTGATTTTATCTATTGTTTAATCAGTGGGTAATAGAGTTTAGACAGTCCATCAATTTCGTTCCTGTCGTTTATTGTTCTGCTGTTTTTGAAAATGTGGATCATTTCTAAGACCTCCCTAGCTTTTGTATTCTTTTTCTGTGTTATTACTTTGGTGTTATCAAAATCAAAATTATGTTTTAGTGTCAATTGGTGTTTTTTTAAAGCAGTTTGATTTTTTGCGTATTTGTGACCTTTCAATCTTTCTTGTAGTAACTGTTTTGTTTGGCCTATGTATACTATGTCACAGTCTTTGCAGGGTATGTTGTATATTGTGTGTGATTGTTTTAGTGTAGGTGTTGAGTCTTTTAGTTTGGTGTGTAGGAATTTTAGGTTTTTACCGCTTTGGTGTGCTATTTGATAGTTAAATGGTTTAAATATATTGTCTAGTTTTTCGGATAATCCCGTTATATAGGGTGTGGGGATATATGTTAATTCATTGTTTTTTATGGTTTTGTTGTGGTCGTTTGTTGTGTTATAAATTTTATTAAGTCTTAGTTTTATAATTTTTTGTATAAATTGTGGTGGATAATTGTTTTCTGTTAGTATTGTTTTTACTTTATTTAGTACTGTTGGTCTGAAAATTGGATTAGTGAGATTTAAGGCTCTGTCTACTAACGCTGTTACTACATTTTTTTTTGTGGGCTAGGGGTTGGTTTGAAAAAAAGTTTACATATCTGCCGGATGTGGTTGGTTTGGTGTACCATTTTGTTTGTATTTTGTTTTTTGTTTTTATCAGTGTTAGGTCTAAGTAGTTTATGGAGTTGTTTTTTTCTATTTCAATGGTAAAGTTTAAATTTGGATGGAAATTGTTGAAAATATTTTGTACATTGTTTATTTCATTTTCTGGTAGCATCATTATGCAATCGTCGACATATCTTTTGAAAAAGGTTGGTTTTATTTTCAGGGATTTTATAACACTTTCTTCGATGTGCTCTAATACTAATTGGGCTACTACGCTGGATATAGGTGCTCCCATTGCTAGTCCTTCAATTTGTTTGAAAAATTTGTTGTCGAATTGAAAATATGTGGAAGTTAAAGTTAGTTCTATTGCTTCAAGGAAATCTATTAATGGTAAGTCTGTGAAATTTTTGATGGAGTTCCATTTTTCTGTGATTACTTTTTTGGCCAGTGTCAATAAAAGGTCGCTAAACCAATAAAAAGTCTATTATTTTTAATATTAAGACACGGCCAATAAAATAAATAAGAAAAATAAAATTCTTATAAACACTAAATATATATATATATATATATATATATATATATATACAAGATGTCCTTGAAATAAAGAGACAACGTATGATAAATAGAAAGATGTAATTATATAAAATAATAATCCAAAATATTTTCCGAAATATCACTCTCATAAGCGAAAAAAGAATTACAAAAATATTTCAAAAGTTTGAATTGAACTACCTACACTACTTGAAGACGTTAGCTTAGAAGTACGACAGAACATGTGGTTTCAACATGATGGTTATTCAGCACACTATTCTGTGGTAGCACGTGAAGTATTTTATCGAAATTTCAATGGTCACTGGATCGGTAGAGCTGGTTCAGTAAATTGGCGTACTAGATCACCAGATCTTACTTCGCCAGATTTTTTATGAGGTTATCTCAAATGTAAAGGATACAATCAAGTACCAACAACATGCGAAACTATGATTGAGCGAATCAAAAATGCTTGTACCGACATTCAAGAAGATACACTTCTCAGTTGTTTACGAAGGCCATCATTCGAATACTTACTGAAAGATGATGAGGGAAGCGGAAATCTAGCACTTTGATAAGTGAAAGGCGAAGGAACTTGCATAAATGAAGGACCCTGATACGTGAGAGGCGAGGAGATTAATCAAGCACTCCAAGGTGGTACTATGTACACGTCGTTGTTGTTATGCTAAAAGTAATTTATTCACTAGCAATTTACATTCTACACCAGTTATTTAAAATTTGTAAAATAAATGAAGTTTTTCTAAGACTAATTTTGATTATTTACAAAGAAAACGTATTTTTAATTCCACACGTATTGCAGAATCGTATGTATAGGACCGAATTTCATCGATTACAGCGCCATATCTATTATGAATTGCAAAAATGTCTCAGACAAATCCTAAGTACTTTTTTCAGTAAAATTTTAACCTGTAATAAAATATACAGATTCCTATTTAAGATTTCAAAGTTACCCCCGGCCCCTTAATGTAGGGAGAGAATGTAACTAATTCTAGCACTAGTGTATTTGCTCTGTTGAATTATTAAATTTTAAATCTGGATATTTTTTCGTGAACTGCTTACTTTTCGAGATATTTGAAAGTTTCAAGTTAAAAAATACATCCAGTATATTATATCCTCCAATTTCTTGACTTATTTCTTTCTTAATTAGGTAATTTAATCACAACTTTAGAATATAATGATTCTGCGATCTTACTGATGTGAAGCAACTATTTTAAATTAATTTTTTTTTTTTTAATTATTTGATTTAATCACGGCAAGCCGATGAATTGAGATACAAACTAAATTTCAATAGAAAAAAATACACTGGTCTGCAACAAAATCCTCCTTCATAAAATTATGTCATAAATATGAAGATTTCGTTGCTCTGAATCTGTTCCCTATGGCCAATTTTTTCTATCACGTCTAGTTTTTTCGATATGATTTTTTTTCCAAAATATCATAAATTCCGTTTTTTTTTAATTCGTTATATGCGTTAATATTATAAACAATGTATATACATACGAAATAGGTTTTTGCTAGTTATAAGAGAAAGAAGGAAAGTCCCGAAAGTGATTTCTATGGTAGTACATATGCGCCTGCGCAGTATACACTGTTTCTTTACAACAGTTAGTTGAAAACTTGTCTTTTAATTGTTTACGTTCTATATCAAATACTTTGCTAAGTTTTGCACAAAATTCATGTTATACATATATTTTAAGTATTTTATGTGTAGGTTATCCATTTCTTTATGAACATAGATAATAAATATATAATAGAAATTTAAAATTATTTTTTAAAAAAATTCCATTCAATTTTAGGTTATAAAATGCCGCGCGCTTGTAAGAATTCTACCGACTGTTTTTGCTACATTTATGGTGAGTTTACTCTAAAAACACAGCGAAATGCGATAACAGAACTTGTTAAAAAAGCTTATCAGCTTTATTTTGGATTCTCTATCGATGAGAGGGATAAAAGTTGGTTCCCAAAAATTTGCTGTAACAGTTGTTCAAGAACGTTGAGAGGTTGGCTTGAAGGAAGTCACAAATCTATGCCGTTTACGATGCCAATGCTTTGGAGTGAATCTCAGAATCATGAAAATGACTGTTTTTTCTGCATGACATCAACACGAGGATTCTCGAAAAAAAATAAAAACAAGATTGTATATCCAAACATCGCATCTGCAAAGAGACCACTTCCTCGTGGCGAAGGCAGTTCACCTCCAGTACCTACAAAAAATAGCGAGAAGATGGAAAATAAAAATACTTCTGGTCTACAGCCTCAATCGAGTTCTATTTCATCCTGTACATCTTCATCATCATACGCTTCATCAGGATCTTCAAGCCCATCAAAAGAACCTTATTTTATTAAACAACCTGATTTAGATGATCTCGTTAGAGACTTGGGGCTATCAAAATCTAAGGCTCAATTACTCGGATCAAGATTGAAACAGTGGAATTTGTTGGATAAAAGTACAAGAGTCTCATATTTTCGCACAAGACAAGAAGATTTTACGAGTTACTTTTCCAAAGAAAATGGTTTAGTATATTGTAATGATGCTGCAGGGCTTCTTAAAGAACTGAGTTTCCCAGAAAATTCTGACGAATGGAGACTTTTTATTGATGCGTCGAAGATTAGTTTGAAAGCCGTCTTACTTCACAATGGAAATAAATACCCATCAGTGCCTCTAGCACATGCAACAAACATGAAAGAAAATTATGCAAATCTGGAGGTATTACTTGAAAAAATAAAATATTCTCAATACCTATGGAATATTTGTGCTGACTTAAAAGTTGTCGCTATACTGACTGGGTTGCAAGGAGGATACACCAAGTTTTGCTGTTTTTTATGTGAGTGGGACAGTCGCGCAAGAGACAAACATTACAAAGTTAAAACTTGGCCGCAAAGAAAAAGCTTGACACCTGGACTTAAAAATGTATCTCAAGAACCTCTAGTGCCAAGTGACAAAATTTTTTTGCCACCACTTCATATAAAGCTGGGGCTCATGAAAAACTTAGTGAAAGCTATGAACAAGGATGGTGCAGGCTTTCAATATCTCAAAACAAAATTTCCTTGAATCAGTGACGCGAAATTGAAAGAAGGGATTTTTGTAGGTCCGCAAATACGAGAGCTTATGAGGGATGAAGTTTTCAATTCGAAGTTGAGCAAAGCTGAAAAAAAAGCTTGGGTGGCTTTTGTAAAAGTGTGTGATAATTTTCTAGGTAATACAAAAGCTGACAACTACCGACAAATCATTCGAGAGCTTCTTTCTGCTTATAAAGCTTTAGGATGCAATATGTCACTAAAAATTCGTTTTTTGGACTCGCATTTAGATTTCTTTCCGGAAAATCTCGGTGCCGTATCAGATGAGCATGGTGAAAGGTTTCATCAGGATATTATGCATATTGAAAGACGCTATAATGGAAAATGGTCAGCAGCAATGCTTGCTGATTTTTGTTGGTCGATTCGCCGAGAAACTTCGATGGAAACGATGAAAAGAAAAAAAAAACAAAATAACTTGAATTATATTACCATAATGGGATAAATATACTGATATTTCTATAACTTGTAAATGTAAAATTAGCATTTTTCGTTGTAAAACTTAGACCGTAGTCTTTTTTCACTTTTTTGTAATTGTTGTTACTAAAATAATATCGTTTTTTAATTAAATGGACACTATATTTAAAATCTATGTGCTGTATTTTTTTGCATGTTAAATTCCGAGGTAAGAGCACCAAATATGATGTAATCATGCATGAAAACAATGAGGAGAAAAAAATAATTTTTTTCTGCAGACCAGTGATATCTACGGATATTTCAAAAAATTGCAGAATTACTTTTGTAAATCAGATGTTATCAGACAATATTCTCCTTCTCATAATATTGGGAGTAATTGTTTTGTAATGATGTAATATGATTGAAATAATATTTGTTTCATTGACAATATGTGTTTCAATATTAGCTGTACTTCATTTCTATGGTAGTAGTATTTACATCATGAATAAGTGTTTTACACTTGTAAGTACAGTGAGTACATATAAGATTTTTTACTCGTATCGTATTTGTCAAGTTTTCTGTATATTTTGTGTTCATTCTGTGAATATTACAAGAATTATGTTCTGTAAAGATTACTCACACGATATGGTAATTCATTTATTCAAAAATCCATATCAATATGAATTTAGATGTTGTAATATCCATCATGTGACGTGTTATAATAAATGAAGGAATAGGTAGCATGGAAAATAACATGTAGACTTGTACAGGTAGTATAAAGAATCGCAGCCTTGTACATTATAGAACGAGAAACATCCATCTATTTCGGTTTATGCATTTCATAAAATTGATATATTTATAGCCTTTATATATTATGTACCTCCATACATATATGTATGTATATATACATATGTATGTATGTATATAAAAAGTTTTCTTTATCGAAAGCCAATCTATATTCGGTGTATGCCTAGGAACATGCGTGCTGCATGTATATGTGCTAGTGTATGCGTGTAGCGGATATTGATTCACATATACATACACATGCACACAGCGAATATATGTATATATACTAACACATACACGTGCAAAACTCACATATATATAGATAGCGGGGTTGATCCAATCGCTCAGCATACATACATATAGAAGTTCACATTGTGTCCCAAACAGTGTGTATTTGGTGAACTATATCTATGGCGTCCCTACACGCGGGTTCGATTTTCTTCAACATGTATTCTTATGTCAAGTCAGGAAAATTTTCAATATTTTACTCCGTCTTCTCTCCCTTCTCGCCTTTTGAAACTGACGTTGTCTATCTGAAAATGTTTTTCTATTCCTTTTTTTCTGATACCAACACGGTGTCACCTCGCATGTAATACATACAACTGCTAGTCTGATTTATAGCTGTCGTTAATTAGTAATAACGTAATATTCTGTTCTATTATGTTGCGTTTATTGAAACCTTTTATGCGAACGCAACGTCATAAAATTGTCACGATATCTCAGTTTTGGGGAATTTCTTTGATAAAATCGTCGATTACATTGCTACGCTAGTAATAATTGAATTACCTTTGTTTAGTTTCACTAGTTTACAAATCTAAGTTTGTTTGTTGGGGTTTTAATAGGGGATAACGACTAAATATGTTGTGATTTAGATTTCTTTCTATCACATCCAGATACAACACGAATTACGAAATAAAGAAGCAGTGCTTTTTACGAACGTATATAACTATATTGTATTTAATACTGATAAATTAACATTGTTACATTTTAATATATGAAAAAATACATAAATACTAAATAGTATTAATCGAAATACTGACACTTTTCTTAAGAAGACCGTTGTCTCTTTGTTTGAAAAGACCGTTTAATCGTTTTTCTGTTATGCACAGACGCAGGGATGTCTGACTTTAAACATCACCAGTAGTCTGCCATCATGTTTTTATTCCGCCCTCCATTACTTTTATGACCTGATGGAACTTCTCTCCTTGTTTTTAGCTTATTTATCCAAGATTTTCCGGGAAAAATTAAGATGGGTATGCAAAAATGAATTTTGGTGCTCATATTGCAACCTAAGCCGCAAAGTTTTTACAAAATGTTTTGAACAACTTTTTCATAATCCTATAACTTGTGGTTTTCCAGAAAGTTTTCCATTATACTTTCGAAAGCAATTCAGATGTCCTTTGCAATGGCAATCGCAGTTGTTTTAAAGTGACTATCCAAAACTAATTTTCTAATTTGGGAACTATTGAAGATATCCTTAAATTTTGCGTGAGACAAATTGGGAAATTTACTACAAGGTTGCTTAAAATGCTTTTATAAATTGCTTCAATATACCTAATTTGCACGAGTACTATGACTGTACAAGGGATGCACCGCTTACATACATTCTGTGGTTGAATGAACTCTACGGCGAACAACTACAATGAACTTGTTTGAGCGTACGCTGAGACAAGTTGAAACATGCACACGCTGTTGTATAGCTCGGTTAATATATGAACGTACCCAGGATGTGCGAGGCATGGCTAAAATATCTCTCTCTCTCTCGTTCCATGCTGCGTTCTCCTTTTTTTCTTAAAATTGTTATCCACGCAAGTGCCATCAGATGTTAACCGAGCTATACTTTATTTTTACAATAGATTAAATATGTTACGGTAAAAGTGTAATATCTTTATTCAAAAAAAAGAAACTATATTAAAAAGTGGAACAAAGAGCACTTTGTTTAAATGTCTGGACTTACTGTCGTCCAACCCAAAGAACTATTAATTGATGAAGGCCATACTTATTGAAACTCCATAAGGGAATGTAAATAAAATACGCTGGTTTAAATGTTTTAAAGTTTTATTGTATAATATTGTATTATTTATATTAAAATATTGTATATATTATATACTTAATCTAATGGATTACAGGTTAAAATAACAGGGAGTGGGGAGTGACATTGTTCAATTTGTTCGTTTAAGACGATGTATGATGTATTATTATATTACAAATTTAAATTGATAAAAGTATTTGCTTTGTTATTACTATAACTACTCAATCACAAATTATAAAATGGAGCTTATTGCCATTAATTCAAAACTAATTCTATTGGTACAACATACACTTAGGTAGTCGCGTAGAGGAATTATTCCTTTGTTAAGATCCATAGTTTTCCACTTCCAATTTACATTTTTATCTATATGTAATCTGTTTTCTTTGGTATATGAAAATGTGTCTGAAAATATCATTTAATTATTTAGTTATTTACCTTTTTAATGAAATCGCATATTATTTTGATAGAGATGGTTTTCATATTCCAGGAATTTAAATTTAAACTTCTCGATCGGAAGATAAAAAAAAATTATTGGAAATTTAAAAATACAAATTCAATTATGTAACAAAAAGTCTTTTTGGTAGAGTTATTATTATGTTCAGGGATACTTACATGTATAGCATGAAAGATTTTTATATTATCTAACTAGGTATGAATGAAAGGGATTATGAAAAGCCGCCATATTTTACTTTTCAACATATGATCTTCTAATAAGACTACACCTTCCAAAAAAGAGCTCGTTTGGTAAGTCTTTGAAAAATTCCTCCACACTTTCTTTCAGCCAATTCTCTTAAGAAAAACGTCGTCCGCGTAGATGCTTCTTTTAATTTAGGAAGGAGATTGTAATCATTCGGTGCCAAGTCCGGGCTGTAGGGTGGATGTTACTTCTCTATAAAACCACAGTTGCTGATTATTTCTTGTCCTTGGCGAGCCTTGTGAACTCTGTAATTGTCCTGGAATACCATAACCTGTCGAGCAAAGTTTTGTGCTACCATTTCAAATTACTGGCTAAGTTCATACGAAATCCAAGAGAATTTTTCATCAATATGGCACCGCAGATGAAATTTAAATACATCGCAATATTTCAGGGACGAAAATACCGTCGAAACAATGAATTTCTTCTAATCAACATGCTCTGAAATTAGAAAAAACCGTTTTTATAGCCAATAATATTATGGCCATGATTTATTTAGGATTCCAAATAAGGCATCTTTATTGATATTTATTATTATTTATTCATGGAACAGATGGAAGTATAATAACTGGCTAATATTATGTCGATACATTTCGATGCCAAACTGAAGAAGAAACGACATCGATCTCATTCATCCGTTATTCATTCGCTATGGAAACTGCTAAATTTGTCGAATTAAGATACGAATTGCTGCCCCATCCACTGTATGTGCAGTGATTTTTTCTTGTTCTGGAATTTGAAAATATGACTTTGTGGAAAGAGTTTTGGGATAAATGAGGAAGTGATAGCCGCAATGGATGCCTATTTTGACGACCATTCGAAAGATTTTTACTTTTCAGACAGCTTAAAAGAATTAGAAAGTCGCTGGACTAACGACCGATATTATCAACTGACACTAAAAGTAGTTTTAGTTAAAAGATATTTAAATTAAATGTCCCTTAAATTAGGGGTCCTGTAGTATGAAATGTATTTAAGGAGCAATTAACTAAATGTGATATTTAGCAAGGTTCGTAATGCTTTTAAAACAAAATATATGAATTTAGGATATTTGAAAAGTTTATGCTTCGCTTGTGTTGCTTTTAATTCAAAATTAAGAGCAGATCTTTAATATGTTGTATGTTTCCTTAGAATTAAGCTTTAATAGTAAAATGGTTTTTAATTGATGTTTATAGTTTTGTTTACTCCAATCAAAAAGTAAAGAGTATTTAACAGTTGCTTTAATATATTAGATATATTTGTGAGAAATAAAAAATTCATACAACAATGAAATTCTCTTCAAAAAATCACAATAAATTTTATTAATTTATTCGTAGAGAAAGCAATATTAAACAGAGAATATATAGCCTATAATGTATGTAAGTATACAGAAACACAAATGCGTTAATTCTCCTCTTAATACTTGAGCAGTCAAATTTGGGCATTTAGATTTAAAGGCGTACTTAGAGTTAAATGTTTCTCTAAACATTCTGATAATACTTTTAAATGGCATTTCATACAAATTTCGTTTTAAATACGTTGATAATACCGACCGTTAGTCTATAGAATTGGATAGGAAATATGTTAAAAAAAAACTATTTTTTAAAGTCGCTCTTCCGTCAAATAACTTTCGCATTAGATAAAATTTAACCAAACAAATATTACAGTTTATAACAGCAGAATTCATTTTATTGTCGAAAAAAATTATAGAGGCTTCCAATCGATAGTACGACAATAGAGCTACATAAAATTAGTTCTGATCTTTATTCTTCTTCTTCTATTTTCTTGGGTTGGACGCCAGTAAGTCCAGCCACTTGAGCACAATGCTCGTTGTATCACCCCCAATTGTTCTCTCAGTTCCAATGTGTTAGTCTTGTGTCCTTGATAAAATTTGTAGGATCCAATAGATCTCTTTCGAAATGTTGATTCCTGAGTCCTTTTAGTTCCTCACAAGTGCATATTACACGAAGGGTAGCTTCCTCCTGTTTTTGACATCTCCTACTCCAGGACTCGCTAACCAAGCCCATGCTTAACAGATGCTTCCTTAAAGGACAACGTGCAGTTATTAAGCCGGTAATCATTTTAATTTCTTTTTTATTATTACGAATTAGGTTGGCTGAAAGCCTAGCGTTTAACTCCCCTAGTACTGTCTTAGTATGAAGTTGATCTTGTATTAGCCTCCATTTCTTTTTATGTTTTCCTTCTAGCCATAACCAGATGTCCCTGCTAGCGGAATCCTTGGCGATTCCACACACAAGTTCTGGTCCTGTAAAGTTTCTCTTAGAATCTTACATAGCCAGTTCATCTCATTTCCTTTAATCTCTTCAAGTCCTGGTACCCATATCAGTAACAGTATTGTCTTGTGCCAATCTATTGAGAACCTTTTTACAATGTTTCATCAGTTTAAAACTGGTAGATAGATTGAAACAGTTCGCGCTATTGTACACACTATGTCTAAAAAATAACTGGAATGACAAAAATAATTAAGAAATATTCTTCTTGAGCAAAAAAAATACGACTTGCACGTTCAGTAGGACATACATAGAATAAAATCTTTATGTCGCTGAGTACAGTAGTGCCAAGATTGCTCGACGGTGACTTTTGAAAGACTTCATTATATGCTTTAAGAAATAAAAATATTCGGCAGGATCAAATCGGGTGAACGCGGAAAATATGGAGACGAAGAAAAATTTTATTTAAGAAATCAGTGACAATTTGCATACGATAATTTTCGTATAACAATCGCCAACCACCTGGTTTTCGATATTCAGGCGGGCACGGCATACCTGTCAAACACTTAAATGCACCAAAATAATACTCTGTATTAACAATTAAACCGGTGGGTTTTTGTCTTCTGCAAACGAGATATTCTTTTATTTTCTTCATTTGGTGATTGGTTTATTATGAACTACAATCGTGTTTAAGAAGTTTTTGTCACTTCGAGATTCTTTAATTGTATTTAGTTTTCGTTTGGTACTCTTGTGCTATTTCATGAGAAAAACATATGTTTTGTTTCTTCTTGGTTTATTTCCAAGCAAATCTTTTTAACTTCTATCCTATCTCCTATAGACAATTAGTCATTTCATTTCCGCCTCGAGTTATGATGGCAATATCTTCAGCATATACTAAGATCTATTTGACCGAATGAAAAATCTGTATGAACGTCCCTTCTACTCCAACTTTTTCTATTATGCCGTTTATTGCAACAATGAACAAACTTACGGATTGTAAATCACCCTGAGTTACACCTATACATATTTTGAAATTTTTTGAAATAGACAAAAACCAGAAATAATCCTTAACCACAATATAAAACAATAAACTCTAAATACGGATTTCGGAAACTAATTTCCAATCTTCAGTAGAACAATACGAAAAAGAAGAATAGTATTTAAAATAGTGCCTTTCATAAAGGCGAAGATATTTGTAATGATATTTTCTTCCCCAAATCGCATATCTTCAAATATTGTATCTTAACCAAAGACGCTTGGTTTAACACTACATATTTATCTTTTTTATTCTACTGAAAATAGCAGCAGGCGTCAGGCGTATCTGTGCTCAGTCTGATCAGATACGTTGACGATAGATGTGCAGAGTAATTATACGTAGAACATCGATTGTTATGACCAAGTATACACAACCAGAAAAAAATTATTTAACTCATAGAATTGCGTTGTTATTTTGTTATGGTTATCATTATTATCTGCGGTGCAAGACCTCTCATCTTTGAAATACGTTGCGTATACACATACGCAATACGTGTGTGTATACCACACCTACTTTTGACGTATCATTGCTTAACTAATCATACGTATGTATATACCACACCTACATGTGACCTATCCTTATCCAATCAAATGCTACACCATACATTCAGTAAACATATCGGAGGAGTACACCGGCAGGGACGCGTCTTACGCAGCGGTTTTGTTTTCTTACCTCGTTTACACACGGTATACTATCAGACGCTTGTTTGAAATCGAAGAAGATATAAATATACATTATTGAAGGAACGTGTGAATCGTAACTTCGTGAAATTTATTATTATAGTATTTGTGTTACTTCTACAGAAAATTCTAATTTCATTTCTCTTTGGTCGAAATAGCTTTTAAAATCTGTAAATTTTCTGATTATATGAAAACTTTGCGACTATATGAGTAATAATCATATGAAATCACTTTTAAATGAAATCACTTTTAATTTTTCAGTTAACATATTTTCTTGCGCTTTTAGTCTTATTTAGTGTCCTTCGCCAATTTGAACACTGTTTAATAACATTTGTCGTGAGTAAACGGTTTTAAAAAATTGAATAATCTGCAATAATCAGTCGTATTTAAAGATACTTAATCCATGTTTTTAATAATCAAACAGTAATTGAAATGAATACATAAAGCGCGCATGTTTGAGAATAGTAAGCTAAAGCTTTAACATGGATCATTTGCACCGTCGGGAATTTCAATTATCGCCGCCTGTTTCAATTCGAACGTTTGATAACGACATAATAGCAACTGGAATAAAACCCATTTATCACAAAGACGTTTGTCATTAGTGGCAATCATTCCGCAATAATTACTTAATAACAGGCTATTTACTTAAAGGCTTCGATATTATTTATGGCTTAATTCGTTTTCAGTTCACTTGCTAGTATTTAATCATCGGAATCGGTTAAATTGTAGACAGTCCGGCGGATCTTTGCGGTTTGCGTGAACAAATACATATAAATGATTAGTATTGGAGTATTTGTGGTTACATAAAATCCACCTATCTTATCAAATACACCAATGGCGATAATGAAACTATTGATACTGATAATCCTATATACATGGGTGAAATTAAATTACACTAATTCAGTAATATCAGTACTTATGCCTTCGAACATTATAATAAATTGAACAGAATAAGTCCACTATATACTTATGTACCTAAAAACTATATAATATTAAATAACTCGTGCAATTTAGTTATATTTCTTTGTTTCAAGAATATTTGGAGAGCTTTTTGTTTTCATTAATAACGCTAAATTTATTTTATTTCAAATTAATATCTGAATTGTAAGTAATT
Organism: Melolontha melolontha; assembly: GCA_935421215.2. NCBI lineage: Eukaryota > Metazoa > Arthropoda > Insecta > Coleoptera > Scarabaeidae > Melolontha > Melolontha melolontha. The sequence goes on from OW285235.1 coordinate 90,934,276, forward strand.
GAAGTACCCATCGAAAGAATGAGAGTGAGCAAATATATGCCAACAAAATTTAGTGTTCGGTTGGGTAAAACTCCAACTGAAACTTTTGAAATGATTAAAACTGCATACCCAAATGATAGTTTATCACGATGTAGAATATTTAAGTGACGGTTGTGAATCAGTGGATGATGAACCTCGACGCGGATGACTCGCACGGATTGATACAAAAATTGCAGAAATTAACGACTTGATCCAAAATGATAGTCGGATTGGCATATATAGAATTTCTGACATTGTTAATTTGTCTTATGGTTCCACTCAAAAAATTATTCATAAAGATTTACGGTACCGCAAGGTCGTGTCAAAAAAATTCCAAAAGTGATGACCGATTAACAAAAAGTCAATCGAGTGACAACTTGTCGGCAGTGGAAAAGGCAACTACAACATAATTCACACTGTTTAAACAATGCGGTTACAGGTCACAAGAGTTTACGACCCTGAATTAAAGTCTCAATTTATGCACTGGAAGCACAAAGGCCGTTCAAGGCCGTAGAAGGTGAAAACTGCGAAAAGCGCCGGTAAAGTGATGCACTTATTTTTGTTATAAATAAGGCGTTATTAGTTATCACATTGTACATAAAGAACATACAGTGTAACTAGAGAGTACTATTCTACTATTGTACTTCGAGGAACCTAAAGGCAAAATTAAAGAAAAAATGGCCGCTTTAACAAGACATAGGTTGAATCCTGCATCACCACAATGCTCTGGTCCAAGATCAGCGATTTGTCACCAAACACTTAAAGAGTTGCGGGTAAAAATTATGGTTCACCATCCATACCTGACCTTCCTCCATGTGACTTCCATTTGTTTCCAGAGGTCAAAAAAGAATTGAGAGATCGAAAATTTGACTTTCAAGAACGCGGTGACCTTCCTCCGTGTGACTTCCATTTTTTTCCAGAGGTCAAAAAAGAATTGAGTGATCGAAAATTTGACTTTCAAGAACGCGGTGATGGGTGTATTTAATAGAATCTCAATAAATGGTTTCTCAGATGTTTATGGCAAGTGGATGAAACGATGGGACTAGTGTATTGCAGAGAAAGGAGAGTATTTTGAAGTATAGTTGTTTAAGTTTTCTAAGCAAATGTTTCATTTTTGTACTACAGCACCAGTCTAGTTATTTTCTGATATTTCCTCGAAAATTAAGTTCAGGATTAGGCACCGGTACTTGCCTAATCATTGAAGGACATTGGAGGACGTCCATGTATCGTAGGTATGAAACGTAGGTATAAAGTAGGTATATACTTATATAAGCAGCCTACAAAACGTGGTGGCGCCCCTTTTAAACATCGATCAATAGAGCTAACACCGTTTCGTCAAGAATCGCACGACCGTCTTCACTTAGTTTAGCCGCGGCAGCGGTCGACTGACTTACATTTTTAACAGCAACAGCAACCCAAGCACGTAAGGTAAATTCGAGGAGGGCTATTGCATTTAGGTAACATTTATAAAGACCAGTTTTCGCGATTTTTGTTATTTCACGTTCACGCGTTGTAATTTCTGTTAGATAAATGGGAATAGCGAGGATAATATTCAATAATTTTTAATAATAGTTAAACATAAAAATACTATTTTATTATAAGGATATTCAATTGAATATAAATATTAACTAACAAGTTTATTTTAAATGTAAATATGTTCATAATATTCTAAACGACGTCGTGTTTCAATTACCTCATATATTTTTGTATTTGATAAATATACTGTTCACAACAATTTAAAAGTATAAGTAAATTAGTTTGTCTTTTTGTTATTTCGTAAAGTAAAGGAAAAAGGTGAAAGAAAAATGCATGCTAAAACTAGATCTAATTTCTTATGTCTAAACTCTTAATGACAAGGAAGAAAACGAGATAAAATTTGCATATGTGTATAAATATATGTATAACTTATATTCATAAACTAATCACATAACAATGGCACTAATAGGTTTATTAAAAATACAAGAGAAAGCTTTTTAAGACTTCATGTTAAACTTTTCACATATCTTTCTACTTGATAACATTTTTTTTAAACGACTGCATACGTTAATCAAGTATATCAATATTCCTACGTTCATTCAAGTTATGAACATCCGTTTTATACTTTGCCGTTCTAGACAAATATGATAATGAAGTAGCTTTTAGAATTTTAAATACAGAATAACTTAATACAAGTACTGATGCGTGCACTATCTAGCCAAATGATTTTTAAAAAATTCGCTGCTATTTGTGCATACTGAAAATGAAAATGAAACTGAAATATAAATTTAGGATACCAATGTTTAAATATGTTTATTAACATTGCATGCATTAGGTATTGTTATTAACAACTGTATAGCAACCTAAAGTATCTTAAGCTAATATTCGTATATGTTCACATTCGATTGATACATTCCGAATATTTTACTCAATAAAAAGTTAGTCTACGGAAGAAATGCGAACAAAATCAATGTTCGCATTTCTTTATCCGTAGACGGTCTTGTATGTATCAATATATGTTTAGTAATATCACAAAGACTAACGATATTTTTTATTCTTATTACCAATCCTTTCATCAAGAATATTTCGTAGTTGGCTAAGACAAGCTAAAACATCACTCGTAAGAAGATCTTATAAATGAAACAGACATGCATTACACACATCTGTATCTGTACACATGGACATACACCACCTATTTTCCAACATTTACTTCAGCCAAAGACACGTGTTTCTGGCTCTCATAGACTTCGTCAGTTGGGCTAGTGACGGATCGCCTCATAGGTATAGCAAATTTTATCCTATCCGGTGGCACTAGATAATCTAATGAAATCTGACGTACAAAAGAGACTACACCGAAAATAGCGTTTTTCTCTCGTCCAGCTATGCCGGCACAGAAGGAAAAAAAGCCGAATATAGGTGTAAGTCTATTAACACGATGCCAGATAGCAGCAAATATATTTGCTGCAATCTGTTCGTTTATTAATGAACTTCATGATGATGAATTTACGGAAGGATATTTTCATCAAAATAATGCACTAGCACACAAATCTCGAGAAACAATAGTTCTTTGCAAGAATTTTTTGATAGAAGAATTATTAATTTTCCTCCAAGATCTCCAGACTTGACTATTTTATTTTAGACTATTTTATTTTTCCATATTCAAAGAACACCATTGTCAAGACCAGACATCACACAATCGAAGAACTTCATACTGCTATTATAAATTCTTGTGCTGACATAGCCCAAGAAATCCTAATAAATTGCTTTGAAAGCATGAATCAAAGATTTAAACTTTGTCTCAAAAATAATGGTCAACATTTCCAACATTTGCTTTAGTATTATTTTCTTTTAATTTTGACTATTTTATTAAAAAAATTTTCAAAAACTAAATTACTTATTTACACACAATGCCATGATTGGGGAGATACGGACCGAATCGTAGGCAGTGTTGAACACGTTAACACGCGGAGACTTCCAGCACTGCTTCCAGTCATAAATAATTCGTTGGGATCGGTATATTCATACGGAAGGATATTATTTTGAAGAGGATGGTAGTGAATACGTTGTAAGAAAAGTTTATTGTTTTTTTTTTCACATTCAGGGAATTTCTGGGTAGCACCTCCTATATACCTAACATTGATACAATGCTTCTTAACATTTGGAAGTCTATATTATCGATATTTGTTATTCATTATCCAATAGGAGAAAAAATATAAAATTATTAAAAATCAAACTAATTCTTACTTTTTATAATAAATTTTAGCTAACCGTAGAATAACTTTCAAATAATCAGATACATTCGAACACAACAGACGTTATCTTTAATATTGTACAATTTTACTTTAAAATAATCTAAAAATAAATTCTTTTCGAAAGTTCAATTTATCATAAAATAGCATCCAATCACGGATACACAAATCCAGAGGACGAGCTTCATCAATAGTCATCGCCTTTAATTTGTTTTCTAGTACCAGGCGTCTTGCGTGCATTTGGTTGCATGATTTATGTCATTCAAAACAAACTCGAACGATATCTTAAATACAAATACGTAACGCTATTCATTGAGTTCTTTTATATGAGTAAAATTTTTAGTTATTTTTCTGTGCTATATATAGAATAAATTGAACGATGAAAACCTGATTATACACACCAATCCATTATGACCTAATGCAAACCTTCAACAGTTGACTAAACTGTGTTACTATTTTTGTTTTTTATCCAGACTATTGATATTTTGTTAATCAATTTTATCTATACCATAAATTTTATTATATTTAAATAATGCGTTATATCATATTGACGAATTTCTGTTTGGAGGAATAAATAATGAAAAGAAGAAACAGAAAATACGAAATCGTTAAATTAAATAATTGAATTTATTCGACTTTTTTTTATGAAGATCCATAGTTTAAAATAGAAGTAAACTTAATAGTTGAAATCTTCACTTTAGTAATATTTATTCGCAAAACAACTGTTTCGACAACACAGTGGCTTCGTCAGGTACTTACTGTAAGTAATTACTTGTAGCAGCCCAGACCTAGTGTTTGGATTATTGCTTCATTCCATGTATAAAATTTGTATCCAGGTTTCACCAACTGTTATTGTTCGGTGCCAGAAATCCTTGTTCTCGTTCGTCCGTATTTTTTCATATTCAATTTATTATTCAAAATCTAAACCACTGATACAGATGAAATGTGTAAAGCTCCTTCCCTCTTCGAATCCCTAAATATTGTGCCTATTACCTTTCCATATGAAAGGAAACGTCTTGGCCTCGTTTGGCGGAGGACTGTCACCATGTCTCCACCGCTGAGATTGCCGTTTCGATTCTGTTTTATCAACCAAGTTACGCAAAAGAAGGTTGCTTTACAGTTGATGTTAAAGAGTTTCAAATTGTCGCTGGAAATTCACTCTCTTTCACGTTCTTGATCTACACTTAGTAAATGCGGCACCAGCTGACAGAGAGCTGAGACACGTCAAATTGGACATTTAAAATGTGGCGAGGCATGTTCTCAGTCTTGGCAATCTCCTCCACTTTCATTCTTCCGATGCGTAACACAACATCATAAACTTTTTCAACCATTACTGGAATGGTAACATGATTTGGTGGTCCAGGGCCTTCTTTACCTTCAAGACTCATATCGCCACGTTTAAAGCCAGTAACCCAGCGACAAATTGTGGCCTTTGAAGGAATATAGTTTCCAAATATATACACGTCTTCGTGTTAATCAACTACATCTGTGTCAAACTAAACCTTACGCGATAGTGAATATTTAAAGCCTCCAAAAAAATTGTTTTATACCTTACCTTCGCTCTTACCTTCCGTCAAATCATCCTTGTACAAAGACAATCATTAACCTTAGAAGAAACTAAATCAAATATTTATTGAGATCGCTTTTTTCAGTGATTTTAGCTTCAAATGAGAGATGAGAGAGTCACGTTACATATAAACTTAAGCATTTTACAATAGAGCGAATTATTGAAATAAAACTGTAATACGCGCATTTTGCCGTGCAGATTGTTTGAGTTTGTCACACAAAAATTCAAAAAGTGAAACAGTCCATTACGCTTAGTTAAAATTTTAAGGGAGGAAGGACGTGCACGACAAAATGCGCGTATTACGGTTTTATTTCACAAGATCAATGGTGCCGACAAAAAGTAATCCTTCTGCTTAGGTTTATACCTACTTTGGCCAGGTCAGCCTACTTTAATAAGTTTCCAAGACATGAACTTAAACAATTGTATTTTGTTAAAAATTTATTATAATTTTTTCGTAGCATTTTTTTAAATAAAAACATAATTTCCCTTATGTTTGTTTCAGATCCCACAAAACCAAGTATATGCAAAATAGAACATAATCAAGAATTAAAGGTAAGTGTAAGGGGTTCTTCTTTTAATAAAAAGATCCTCGTATATTATTTAATGTATCGCGTCAGTTAGAGAGTTCTTTAGAACATGTTAACATAATTTATCCAATCTCATTCCATAATGCCGACATCAGTGTTCTACTTTAAACAGTTTTCTCGTCTTTATAAATACCACCCGTTTTCTCCCTTTTTTTACGCACCTATCTCTGTCGGACACAGGCACTAACTTGCGCCTCCACCTCGCGCCAGACTCACGAGTAAAACTCTAATCGCCCGAATACATTTTTAAAGACGACTTCTCATAACTTGAATTATTAAAGGATATGGAACAAAATTAAAGTACTTTTCATGTGTTTATTTAAACTGGCACGCAGTGCCGTCTTTAAGATTTTTTTAAAGTAGCTGTGCAGATTATGTTACGATTTTGTATATAACGAAACAAGTTCGTTGTAAATGAATGTGGTACTAGGTTAAGAACTTATTAAATATTTACTGAGATTCAAGTTAAGTATTATAGTGCAGAAGGTAAGCTAAAAACTAAGGAGTACAATGAGATAGAAAATATATTTTAACAGTAGATTAAAACACTGCTTCTAAAGTTTCAAATATTTTTAATGAACTAGAATTGTTTGACCAAGCATTAACTTTATCATAGTGGTTGACTCGTCGATCATCTCATGATTGAAACTTTATCAGTTTTCTGGTTCGGAATTGTAGAATTATGCTGACGTTGCCATTAACTATTATCTTTAAATCAAGGAACTTTAATGTATTAAATAATTCAAATTATACATATATGCATACACAAACTGTATTTATACACATGGAAATACACGTCGTATTTTGCCGACTTTCACTTCAGCTAAAGACATGTGGTTCTGCCTTTTGATGTCATCAGTCTGGCTAATGAAGTGACGTTTGACAGTTCGCCGTTCGGAAAACACAGCATTTTTTTTTTTACAGATGGCATCAGATAAACTCGTGACATCTGACATATATATCATGACATGTATGTACCGCGATATCATAAAGTTTCTGGGTCCAAGATGGCATTGAAATAGAAAATATATGTCTGAACTTTATCCATATTATCATACTGGTAACTTAACCCTAATTTTTGAAAATTATTTTGATAGTGTCATCGTGACATCAATAAATATGTCATTTGATTTAATAAAGATACAATAAAACAACAAGCTCAGCTTGTATTCAAAATTTTATTAATAAAAAAAGGCAAAATTAAAGCAAATGTTGAAATTGTTGTCCGTTATTTTCAATTCCCAATGTGACACGCCATTTCATGCTGTTAAAGGCATTTTGCAGCATTGCCGGCGTTATTAATGCACATTCGTCAATAATTCTTTGTTGCATATCTTGCAAATTAGCAACAGGAGTTTTAAATATTCTATTCTTTAGGTGAGGAAACACGAAAAACTCCATAATTGTCAAACAAGGTGATCGTGGTGGAATCTCAACTTCCGGATGTAAACTTATGATCCGATCGTCAAAAAACTCACGAAGAAAAGCAATATTTTCTCGTGTTGTGTGTGCCGTTGCACCATCTTGTTGAAAGTATCCATATTGCAATTCATCATCATGCAACTGTTCAATAAATTCATTCAGAATGTTTCTATACCTCTCAGCATTAATTGTGAAATTAAAAAAAATAGGGCCAACAACTCTGCGGCGAGAAACTGCTAGCCAAACACCAAGTTTCGCATTATGGAGAAACGATTCAATAAAAATATGAGGATTTTCACTACTCCACATTCGAGTATTTTGGGAATTGACATACCCCGAAAGATAAAACCATGCTTCATCAGAGAAAAATGACAAATTTAGCAGGTCATCATCTTCTATTAAGTTATTTGCAAACTACTGGCAGTACGCACGACGTCTAGGGTAGTCTACCGGCAAAATAGCCTGATGTGATTGCATCTTATACGGATGCATATGTAAGTTTTTCTTTACAATTTTCTGACATGTTCCATAAGAAAGTCCAATCTCTTGAGAAAGGCGTTTCAAAGGTTTTGTGGGTTCATTTATCATACGTTGACGAACATCATTTATAACTTGTTCCGAACGAACAGTTGGTCTACCAGTACGTGATTTATGACCCACAGAACCAGTCTCACGAAACACACCAACACAATTGGAAAGGCAATTATAAAAATCTTTGGGAATTACAGCTAACTCTGGAAAGTGCTCTCTAAAATCATCCAAACATGCACGTTGACTGTACACTCAAATTCCATCAATTCGCACTCCACTCCGAAAATAGGTTTCAATCATGTACGCTTTTTGCACTATATTGTAAATCATATTTGAATTTACCGAATGTGCTATGTTTCAAACTCGACGTTCAAACTTGCTTTCAGCAATTCTAACACATTCATGGATGACAGATAATGTCACTGTCAAAATAATTTACAAAACAGAGTTATAGTTCCTAACTTAAGTTCAGACATACAATTTATATTACAAAGCCATCTTCGTCCTAGAAACTTTATGATATCACGGTATCATTTGTAATGCATTGATATACTACTTTTTTTTGGTACATTGCCGCCATCTGGCGACGAATTAATGTAGTACACCAAAATACGTATTTTGCCATCTGATAGAACGAAATTTGCAATTTGCCTCAACAGGCGAGGTATTAAACGTCATTTCATTAGCCAGATGATGACGTTGTAAGACAGAAACACTTGTTACTGGCTGAAATGAACGTAGGTAAAATACGAGGTGTATTTCCATGTGCATAGATACAGATTGTGTGTGTATGTATATATATATATATATATATATATATATATATATATATATATATATGTATCATTTGTATTATCTTTAATTTGGTGTTGTCTACTGCAACTTTCGTGAACCTATGAAAATGTGCCAAGGTATGTCTAATAAGTCAATATGTCAATAAGAATTAAAATTTTTTTGTTATTTATTTTATTGGCCTTGTGCATAATATTAAAATACTAAGCTTTTTTTGGTTTAGCGACCTTTATTGAATTTCAATTTATTTAACTAACGACGTTTCGACTTTTTTGTATATATATATATATATATATATATATATATATATCATTAGACTATCCATTCTTAAGGACTAGACATACCTTGGCACATTTTCATAGGTTCACGAAAGTTGCAGTAGACAACACCAAATTAAAGATAATACAAATGATACATATATATATATATACATACACATACAATCTGTATCTATGCACATGGAAATACATATATATATATATATATATATATATATAATCGAAAAACCTCTTCACCCTAGGTTGTGAGGTGATTAAAATAACATTTCATTTGACAATTATAATTTAAACTACTAATCATCATAATATACAAATTTTGCCCACTCTTTTCTATCTCTTGCCATTCTTTTAGCCTGCATCCAATTCTTGCATTTCTTCTTTAGAATCGCGGCAACTTCATCATTCCACTATTTTCTTGGTCTTCCACGTCCTTTCTTCCTTTGTACTTTTGTTTCCCACATTGTTTTGACTTCTAGTTTGTCATTCTTACGGCACACGTGTCCAAACCATTTGAGTTGGTTTCTCTCTAATACCTTTAGGACTGGTTCGATACCAAGTTCTTCTCTTACTGCTTCGTTTCTTATTTTATGTTTGCGTGTAATTCCTTTAACTGCTCTTAAATATTTCATATCCATCACCTGTATTCTGCTTTTCATTGCATTATTTAGTATCCAGCTTTCGCGTCCATACGTCAGAATGGGTCTATAGATGGGTTTGTACACTGTAAGTTTCGTCTTCCTACTGTCACTTCGTATTCCATGTTTCCTTCTCTGTCCAGTATTATTCTACCTTTTGATCATTTAGCTCGATATTAATTGTCGTATTTTCTTTACCCACCACCATTACCTTTGTCTTACTTAGATTTATTTTAAGCTTTCTTCTTGTTAGCTGTTCTTCCCATATTTTCAAAATTTTTTTGTAGATCTCTTTGTTTTTCCGCGCACACCATTAGATCATCGGCGAAAGCACAGTTTGACAAGTACACCGGCTGTAATTTATAGTGTCCAACATGTACAGGACGTACTCTATTGCTAGCATCTTTTATAACGTCATCCATAATTAACGTAAATAGTCTAATGATATTAAGAATTATCGGCCTATTTCCATTAATAATTTCGCTAAAGTTTTTGAAGCAGCTCTCCACTCACTTATTTACCCGCTTGTCCAAAATTATAGAGCCGTTGGTCAGCATGTATTTATGGAATAAAGATCTACCATAACTAATCTGGCAAATTTTACCTAAAACACTCTCAACACTTTTGATGATTATGGATAACTCGATACTGTATTTACTAATATTTCTAAGCCCTCTGATTGCATCAACCATTAATTACACAGGTCTACAAAATTAAACTTTTTGACTGATGTTTTTATTTTGAAAACTGATTTTATATAATTTTGGTAGGCTGATTTCAAAAATTCTATGCATTTATTTGTATCACGTAAGGTTTTTTTGCAAATATTAAATGAAAAAAAAACGATATTTCTAAAAAAAATTATTTGTTTATTGAGTAAAAAGGTGGAATACAAGTTAAAAAAGTGGAAAAAAATACTTTACTCAGTCTTTTTTAAGAGAAATCTTTGTCTTTTTGCCAGAAAGCTGCATTGTCCGGACATTCGGTTGTATATTTTTAAGGGCATATCCCGTTTTAACATCCAGCAGTAGTTCGTCATCATCGTTATGCTCCATCTGCCTTGGTATCGCCGTTCCATTTCTTTAATGTCTTGGTGAAACCTCTCTCCATGTTCTTCGCTAACTGCTCCAAGATTTTCAGGAAAATAGTTCAAGTGTGAAAACAGGAAATGCACTTTCAAACTCATATTACAACCCAGACGATGAAAGTGTTGTAACATATTTTGAACTATATTTTCATAGTTTTCGTCCTTAGAGTTCACAAGAAACTTATCAATTACTTCTTTAAATGAAACCCAGGCGTTTTTCTCGACATTGGTCATTGTGTTTTGAAATCCTTGTCTTTGCACAATGTTCTTATCTGCGGCCCAACAAAAATACCTTCTTTTAACTTGGCATCGGATAAGGCTGGAAATGTCTCGCACAAATATTTAAAACACTGTCCATTTTTGTCTAGGGCTTTAACAAACTGCTTCATCAAGTGAAGTTTGATATGGAGAGGAGGCAGTAAAACTTTTTTGGGGTCAACCAAGCTATCTCTTAATACATTTTTGCTACCAGGTGTAAGGCTTGTTCTAGAGGGCCATTCTATTTGAGTCCAATGTCTATCCCTTGCTCGACTATCCCACTCACAAATAAAGCATGGAAATTTTGTATAACCTTCTTGTTGTCCTAGTAGCATGCACAGTACTTTATGGTCAACCACAAAGCATCCACTGATGTTCTTGGTAGTTTATTTTCTTTAAAAGAAGTTCAAAATTTTCATACGTTTCCATTAAATGTATCGAATGAGCAGCGGGAACCGAGGCCAGCTCGTTACCATTGTGCAATAAAACGCCTTTTAAACTACGCTTACTTGAGTCAATAAACAGGCGCCATTCTTCTTTTACATACGGCACATTTCCTAATTTTGAAATTAAGTCAGGAATATTGTTGCAGTACACTAGCTTGAGTCTTGAGTAAAATATTGACATAACTCTTTTTCGCGATCCCGGTAAAAGCTTGATGTGACGCCAGGTGCCAGTAAATGTTTCTCACGAAGTCGGTAGGCTAACAATTCGGATGCATCCTTTGGAAGGTGCAAATCTCTAATTAAATCATTTAGTTCGCTCTGGTTAAACACTTCGGGCTCTCTGAAATCTGATGTGAAATCTGAGTCATCTGGGTCGCAATTAGATTCCTCTGATTCTGACGATATGACGTTTTCTAGTGCTTTTGGGGCGGTAGGTATCGGTACATCTGGTCCATGAGGAACTGGTCGAAGAGCAGAGTCATAATTGGGATACACAATTTGTTTCTTATTTTTTCTGTTGAATCCTTGAACATTACACGAACAAAAATAACAATCATCACTGTGGTTTCTAGGCTCTCGCCATACCATAGGAACACCAAAGCTTAAACATTTCTTCCTACCTTTTTGCCAGTTTCTTAATGCTTCAACGCAAACGGAACAAACAGTATGAGGAGCCCAGGACTTGTCTTGGTCGCCAATTTTTACACCAAAATAAGCGTGGTATACATTTTTCACAAACGAAGTTATAGTTTGCCTCTGCTTTACTACGACATAACTAACACAGATATAACAAAAGTTATTCGGATTGTTCACACAATGTCTTCTTTCGATATTTATACGTTCTAGAACACTTAAAATACGCAACAACGAAGACAACAAGCGCGCGGACACAGTAGCACGACGACTAACACAACCAAACTGCACATAAGCAGGTTTCAACGTTGTATTGACGCTTCTGCGCCGACTCTGTTGCTTTGCTGGGAAATCTAATATTAACCAGTGTTGCCAAATCACATTTAATTTCATAAAAATCAATTCATTTAAAAATCATGCCTAACATGGAACAAACATATTCTTGCATGGGTATGTATATTAATAAATTAACATTTTTAAGATATAGAGCGCTATAAAAAAAATTTACGTGACAGAGCAAAAATATGGCGTTTTTTTGGAATAAGGGCCCCCAAACATATACAAATTAGCAAACAGCTTTCAAACATCAAAATCACTGTAGACCTGTGTTATTAGTACATAAATTGAAACTGTTTGGTTTCAGTAATTCGCTGATATCACTGTTTCTTTCTTATTTACGAATCCGTGCCCTCTGACGTTTCTCTTATTAATTAACGATTTAATCCAGCATATCGATAATAATAAACTCATTTTGTTAATACTTTAAGATTTTTTTACATCGATAAGTTCGCACGAGGATTGGTTATTCTTGGAAAATCCATTAAATGTGATTGCTGAATGATGTGTCGCTATGCGCTTGAATATTGGTAAATGTAGGATGTACCACTTATAGTGCATTCCGAATTATAAGAAACTAACTTTTAACGTGTGTATGTATATACATAAGTATTAAACGTAAAGTAACATTAAGTTAACAAACGAACATTGGGTAGAACCTTCTTTCATTAATCATTATCTGTGCTTGTATCGTCTGATAAATTGGCGTTTGTGTCTGAATCGTATTGCATTTATAATTAAAGGTCCTACAATATTATACATGTCTAAATATTCGTTCTCTTTTGAAATTGCGTGTTTAAAGGCATTTTTCCAATTTTCAGCACGTATGGTATTGTTAAAGTATGTTACGGTAGTTTCACTAAATTTCGATGTTTTATTAGTTGGTCTTATGGTGTTTTTAAGTTGGGCTTATCTAAATTCCATTGGATTGAAAACGCAATGATACGGCGGTAAACATAATAAAACTGTATGTCCTGCTTCTTTGGTTCTATAATCTATATAATAATCCTTCACATGAAGCCACTAGATGTAAATCTTTGCATATGACGTCCAACACATTTAGAGATAATTGCAAAAAACTATTTTGGAGTATAATAAATAGAATTCTGAGCCCTTTCATTAATAGATAAAGCTGTTTTCTCCGAACCAAACGGTAGAATAATGTCTAAATTTATGAAGTAAAAAGGAACTAATTTCAGTTTAAAAATAACATATACAAAGTTTTGCAGCCGGCATTACGTTTTTATATAAGTAATATGATTAAAAATTCGACATAATTCAGTTACTTAACATTTTATTAAACATTAATAGTAGGTAGACCAAAAATATGGTAGTAAGACAAATTCGTAAGTCTATGTCACTGTCGCACTCAAATAAATCGTCCTCCACTTCATTTTCGTCAATTGCTTCTTCAGTAATTGTTGAAGTACGTTTATCGATAATCGATAAATGCCAGCTTTGAATTTCGTCTCCAATCATCTTCATAATGCTTCTTTAACAAAGAGTCTATTGTCGATTTATTTCCTTTAAGTTTATTTTGAATAGGTAGTAGTTTTGGTTTGAACTGATTTTTCAAAATAACCTTGCCTTGACAAAGATCTGAAAGGTAATGTACCTGACCGCTTACCTTAACCGAATCACTGCTTTTAGTGAATATTAATCATTTTGAAGGATTAAATTTAAAATGCTATTCGCCTTGACGTTTTGTAGATTTCTTGGTTTCATCTTTTCAATAAAAAATGTTCCAATCTTCTTCTACTTTCGAATGATTTTTGATAATGGCTTCGTATTCTTCATTGCTTATAATTATATTGATTTTTCTTATCTGCTTTTCGATGAGTCCAAAAACTCGATTCGATGGTAAAAAAGAATGTGCAACTATCGAGAAGATAATTTGCACAGTTTTGATGTGTTTAGGTGCTTCTTTGGCTAATCATGCATTATTATTGGCTGAATTTCACATATGCTCTTTTGCATCCGAATTGTCAAAACAAATAACAGAGTTTTGCATATACTATTAGATTTTAAAACAGTTTTTCTCCATTAAAAGCAAATCATACAAAAGTAACTCTTAACGAATTTAATGGTATAATATACTCAATGTTTTTAATTTCGTGCGTATACACAGTTTTGCAACTAGTGGCCTCACATATTCTTTTGTGCTCTTCACCTCCAATAATTGGTGTTTTTTTGTATAATGATCATAATATAAATCATTAGCTTTTTGAATACTTTTCTTGGTACTACGTTTTGTAGAAACCTTACTTTGTTGCCGCTAATGATATGGAACGTTGTCCATCACTATCACACTACCTTTTGGTAAACTTGGTAACAAGGAATCACGAAACCATTCTTCAAATAAGAATGAGTTCATATCTTCATGGTAATCTAAACTTGACGATTTTACATTTTTTGCAGATAATAGACACTGTCCAGTTCATCCTTTCTCTGACCTATCATGACAAATAATAATTCTCTTCCCTCTCGAAACAAGCACGTCCATCTGATATATACTTGCAACATCAGGTTTTTCATAATTGTACAACGTTTGTCTATAGAATCAAACTTAAATCCACAAACAATTAATATTGAAAGTATGATCATTAATTCCTTTACGCAAGTGCAGTAGGTACAAAATTTTGTGTGTACATAGAGTATATTTGCTACCTAATATTATCGATGTCATAATTATTAAATTTTCTCGACGTTCCTTTGTCACTTCTTTGCTTGCGAGGGCCTCCGTCACCAATTATTATATACCTTACATATTATTCCTGTAGGCACTTTTGTTAAATGTCATATTCGTTCTTCAATGTTCTTGGTTTGTCCATCGTTATTTTCTTCCTTCAGGGTATGATAATTGGGGATGATCTGTTTTGCTCCTGGTGTTTAATGCTTGCTCTGCTATCTTCCAATATCACTATCATTATTCACATCGCTCTCACTATCACTATCACTAAATGGTCACCACATGGTAATGAAAACAAGAGAGAAATGGTAAACTGTAACCTTCAAATATGTATGCAGCAATAAATACTAACAATAAATTATTAATATGCTAAATATTATATGTATTATATACATACCCCACTACTTCCTTGAATTGTATTAATTCTTACAGGGTCCTAATAGATATGCTTATTACCTACGTATTTACTTATTACGTATATTACGTAACATATATTCCTATTAAACGGTTCGCAATACTAATAGTGCAGAGTAATACCATTTGAAAAATTATAAATAATAAATAATTAAAATTGTATTTGTTCTTTTGCATTAATACCTCACATACTTAGTCAGGTATACAGGTTACCTATGGTAATTAAATTTGGGGCCCTAATTTGTAGTCAATGCATTCGTATTAGATGAATAGTATCCATTCAATAACAATGAGAAAATTATCGCCACATGGGGTACAGCAACAGGTGTAAACACATTAAAACATAGTTTCTTATAATTCTGAATGCACTATACATGAGACACAATTGTTAAGATCCTGGTCATTCATTTCGATTTATTTCTGAAGTTTTCCACACACAGAAACATAACCTTATATTTTGCTATAAAGATGTTAGGATTTTTATTTACCCACGTAGTAGTTACGACTAACAATTATGATTGTTTTAATTCAATATAGCATCGCTTGAGATTAGACGACACCTACATATCGTAAATTTTATTTATAATTTAGTACATTTCAAAGTTAATTCGAATGGTGTATTATCTCAGCTTCAATTCTTCGTTCCTATGCTTTATTCCTGTTTATGAAATACATGCCGTTGCTTTATTTATTTATTTTTTTTTAATTTATTTTGGGTTTATTTTCCTTGTTAGCTTTAGAAATTACATTTATTTCGCTTTCTCACATTCATAGTTTTTTTTTTAGTTAATTTAGGAGTAGAAAAATGTATATTGTTTTATTTATAAATTGATTTAAGTTAGATAGTTTATATCACGTAAGCAGTATTATGTTCATTTACTTCTATTTTTTACTATTGTCCTTAGTATCGAGACTCTGTTGGATAATAAAAATTATTATTATTATTATTATTATTATTATTATTATTATTATTATTATTATTATTATTATTATTATTATTATTATTATTATTATTATGATTATTATGTGTGTAAGTTACAATTTTCAGCTCAATGAATAGTACGAAACCACAAGTACGGCTCTGCTTAATTTAATGCTACGAAACACTCTATTTCACTCGCTTATGAATCTTTTAATACGGCGACATGTCTGAAAAAGTGTTTAACAGATTTTTAACATAATTGCGGTCTCTTCGGCGCTCTATATGCCGCATGAAATATTCATCTTATTGCATTATATGCTTCTCTCTGCAGCTCGCCGTCCGTTTTCATAATTTAAAAGTAATGACTTTAACGGTTACGGTTTTCCAGTGCGACATGCGATGGTTCTTCTCGAAGTTCGCTGTGTTTCTTGTAGTTCTTTGTTACTGTTGCACAGTCCTCGAACTGGACTTTTAAATTTTTTTATTCTTACTGCTCGGGTTTCACGAACACGACGAGGATAGGAATAATTTATATTAGTTTATGATTCGATTTGGCGTTTTTCTGTTTTTCCGATACGATCCACTGGTTGAACATTTTTGTTTCCCTGTTTATAAATTATTGCTATTTAATTATTGACGCTTTATACACGGCCATTTCTTATTAGAAAAAAGAAGTATAGACTTATAAGTTGGATATATTAGTTGAATATATTATGTCGCTGGCCGTTATTACAAAACCAATAAAAATTTCAATCTAAGGCTTAAATTACTTGCAACATACCATCTTGTTACAATAACATAAATTTAGATAATACCTAGGTTTCTGGTAAAAGATTTTCTTTTAGATTTAATTTTAATATTCGGGCTTTAGATACAGAAGGTTGTCAAACATAATTCTTTAATCTTTTATCTCATACTGAATAATTAGGACAAGATAATAGTCACTTTAGGGATCACAATGAAAATAGGGTTGAACAAGTCAGAAAATAAGAGAGACAGAAAATAGGAGTTTGTTTCCTCGCATTGTAATAATTGTTGTTTTAACTTGATTAATTATTAGAAAATAAAACACTTGGCTTAGTTTCACGACTTCTTTAATTAGATATACTAACAATTGTTTCGGCTATTAGGCCATTATCAAAGAGCTATCTAAAACTAAACTTACTCTACTTAAGGTTAACTTATATACCTGTGTTCATTATGGGTGGGAGAATGAGGGTAATTGATATTTAAAATTGCATCGATATAGGGGGTATTTATGAATTCTAATTGTGTGTTTGTGATAACTCGATTTTGTTTTTGGGCTTTTTTAATTTCAAAAATCTCTAATATATTTAACTTTTTACTTTTTACTACATTATGAATGAGGTTACAGCTCTTTATATCAGGTAAGTGGTTCTGGTCTATACAATGTTCTGCGAACCCTGTGTGTTTAACACTATATTTTATATCTCTAATATGTTCTGTTAACCGTTTATTAATACATCTGCCACTCTGTCCGATATAAATAGCTTCACAATTCTGGCATTTTATGGAATATACTCCTGATTTATCTAAGTTATCTATTTTATCTTTAGTATTATTCAACAATGTACCTAAATTTACTTTATTTATCCACACTATGTTAATGTTGAGTTTCTTTAGTAATTTGTTTATTTTCTGTGTTATGGGAGGGATATAGGTGATTACATGCCAACTAGGTTTCTTTAATTCTTTTATTTCTGGGTATAACAATTTTTGAAGTATTTTCCTTTCTTTATGTTTTATCAACTGATATCTGGGTTGTAACCATTATTTTTTGCTATTATTTTAATTGTGTTCATTTCATTATTAAAGGCTTCCTTATTTAGTGGTATACTTATTGCTCTATGTATATAGCTATGGAAAGTTGACATTTTAATTTTTTGTGATTGATTTGCGTTAGCGTGTACTATAATAATGAAATGAACACAATTAAAATAATAGCAAAAAATAATGGTTACAACCCAGATATCATCGATAAGTTGATAAAACATAAAGAAAGGAAAATACTTCAAAAATTGTTATACCCAGAAATAAAAGAATTAAAGAAACCTAGTTGGCATGTAATCACCTATATCCCTCCCATAACACAGAAAATAAACAAATTACTAAAGAAACTCAACATGAACATAGTGTGGATAAATAAAGTAAATTTAGGTACATTGTTGAATAATACTAAAGATAAAATAGATAACTTAGATAAATCAGGAGTATATTCCATAAAATGCCAGAATTGTGAAGCTATTTATATCGGACAGAGTGGCAGATGTATTAATAAACGGTTAACAGAACATATTAGAGATATAAAATATAGTGTTAAACACACAGGGTTCGCAGAACATTGTATAGACCAGAACCACTTACCTGATATAAAGAGCTGTAACCTCATTCATAATGTAGTAAAAAGTAAAAAGTTAAATATATTAGAGATTTTTGAAATTAAAAAAGCCCAAAAACAAAATCGAGTTATCACAAACACACAATTAGAATTCATAAATACCCCCTATATCGATGCAATTTTAAATATCAATTACCCTCATTCTCCCACCCATAATGAACACAGGTATATAAGTTAACCTTAAGTAGAGTAAGTTTAGTTTTAGATAGCTCTTTGATAATGGCCTAATAGCCGAAACAATTGTTAGTATATCTAATTAAAGAAGTCGTGAAACTAAGCCAAGTGTTTTATTTTCTAATAATTAATCAAGTTATTACAAGAATGTTTCACCAAGAAATATCTGCGAAGTCAACCAATGAAATTGTTGTTTAGCAAATAATTAGATAGATTATACTGATAAACATATTTTCACTATTTTTTTTAATTTTTCTATAGAAAGTAGGTACAATTTTTGCTAATTTTATGGTTCCAACAACAGTAATAACAACAAATTTATGCTGACATATCAGATTTTAGAAAAAAAATATTGAAAAGTAAACGAACTAATATTCATTAGGTATATATATTATTTGGAGGCGTATGGTATCGTCCTGTTTAAAATGTTTTTCTGTTTACTTTTCTTCTATACAGTTCTTTGGCACTATCTGATATAAATGTCTAACAATAATCAGCAAGCATTTCACTGTTCCACCTGCCCCAATAAGGTTCTTCAATAACAAAAATGTCTTGATGAAGCGTTTTGCAGTGTTCATCACTTATATCGCCGATGTTCCCGGAAAAAGTCTAGATGCGGGTGCAAAAAATGTATTTTAAAACTTATGTTACAACTCAATTTATGATAACTTCTAAGAAGTTCATTAACAAGTGCTATATAATTGTCAGAATTTCTGTTTCCTAGAAAATTATCGGTCACATTTTTAAAAGCATTCCAAGCAACTCGCTCCAAGTCACTTAAGGTTTCTTCAAATTTTTGTCATGCTGTAGAAGTTAAATTTAGGGTCCTACAAAAATTCCCTCTTTAAGTTTTACATCTGAGATTTTGAGACATTCTTGTTAAGGATACTGGAATCCACGGCCATCTTTATCCATTGCTTTCACGGAATTTTCCATCAAACTAAATTTGATGGTAATAGCAATAGGAGTATTTTATCAAGTTCAACTAGTGACTTATGAATTATATTCCTTTATTCTGGAATATACTGAGACCTTACTGACCAACCTTTAACAATGTAGTAGGAATTTCTTGATAGACTGTTCCATTCACAAAGAAAACAGCAATTCTTTGTACACCCTAGTTGTAAATCGAGTAGAATTGCTACAACTTTAAAGTCTGCACTGATATACCATTCACATATACATTTCATAATTAATTATGTCTAGAAAAAAGTCATTTTTCATACATTTCTTTTAAGTGGATTGCGTGGCTAACAAGGATGAATGGATAAATGTTTTCTATGTGAAGAAGTACAGTTTTTAAACTCAATTTCGAGGCATCGACAAAAAGACGTCATTCTACGGGATAGTGTTTGTGACCTAATGCCAACATCAAATCGTCGACATTATTACAGTATGAAAGACCCTCGTCAGTTGAAAAATACTGTGATAGTTCTTTCTGACGATTACAATACACAGAAATGTCTGTGCCTGAAGCTAACTATTTCCATCCATTGAGTCTAGATCCTAGTATTTCTGCTTTAGTTTTTGGCAAATACACAGCTCGAATAAGATCATTTAATTTTAACTGATTTATTAGATCTGATTCGTTCTCTTCAGGTGGGAAATGTTCATCATCATTGGTCGATAACTTTACACTTGCCTCTTCTGGTTCTGTAACATCATAATCTTCACTCGGAACAGCTATGGGTCTTGGTACTGGCAAGGCTTCCGAATGAGTAGCAGAGGGCAGATTGGCATAACTAATATTTTTCTTATTTTATTTGGAAAACTCGAAAGTTTTCGTGCAACAAGAGTAGGAATCAATCGAATGGTCCGTTTGTTGATACCAAATCATAGGTCTTGTAAATGGCAGAGTGCTTTACTTACCGTTAGACCAGCCCGTCAGGTTAAGCCAAAATAGTGAAAATATAACTTTTCTATTAAAGGTGTAATATTCCGTTTATGCTGGTCGGTAGTGAATTCTCCACATACATAACAGAAACTGTTTTGATTATTTATAGACGTACGCGACATTATGAAATAAAAAGACGTTCAAACTGACTTATATTGAATCGAAATAGCCGCGTGTAGCTCTTTATACCATACCATTTACAAACTTAATTTGATTGGTTCTAGAGCAAAAATGTGCGTGGTTTAAGTGCTCTGACTTAGGAAACATGTAAGAACATGTTCAGACATATCCACTCAATGTTCGACAGAACAATATTTTTAGTAGCATCTTTCTTAAATAAAAGTCACTTTGAAATTTTGTAAAAATGAATGCTTTTTTTAAAGGAACTATTTAAGAAAATATCTCAAAATGCTGATGTAATGGAGTAAATCTTAAATCAGATTCAGAATTAGCATGAGAAAAGACACGTTGGTGTATAAGAAAACCAAATAGTGTTTTTGTAATTTTCTAATATTGTCAATTAATCAATTTAATGTGTTAATGTATTTCATTTCACCATTTGATGTGATCTGATCTAATCTTCTGTTTGCTCCTTTTCTTAAGAGGAATTAAATTTAATTTGAAAGTTCAAACAAATGCAAAACTGAATTTTTTACGTTTTAACTTCTCCATCGTTATTTCGGCTACGATCACCAGAATTACTGTCATCCAGTCCTAATGTGTATATTCAGCACTTCTTTTTAAACTAGATAACTAGTTTTGGTAGAATTTAGATTAATGGATTTTCAGATTAAAGATCAAGAAATCATATTCCAATTTTTGTATTAAAATTTCGATTTCAAAATTTTTAACTATTATAAGAAATTTCTTTATATACCCCTTTTAGCTACTAAGATAACAATATATCATACCAGTCACAACATTTTTATTCAGTGTTGAAAAAAATTAGTCGTGTCTTAGAATGATTCTGTACCTGTGATTCCGATACATGCTACGATGTTGATGAAAAAATAACACTAGTTTACAAATCTAAGTTTGTTCGCTGGGGTTTGAATTTTAATAGGTGATACTGACTGTTTAATCAGCTTTCTTTTAAGGATGTCTCTCTTTAAACACCAACAGTGACACGATGGGCGACTAGTATTTGTATTTCACCTTCCCTTATATCACTTCTCCATCTCTTTTATGTCCTGATGTCCCTCTCTCTTTGTTCTTTGCTCATTTGTACAAAATTTTGGCAAAAAAAAATCAAGATCGGCACACAAAAAGTGAATTTTAATGCTCACATTGCTACCTAAATTGAAAAGCCTTTGCAGCATATTTTGAACAACTTTTTCATAATACTGTGATTTATGATATTCTAGAAAGTTTTCCATTACACTTTCGAAAGCAATCCAGATTTCCCTTTTAATGGCAGTCCTAGTAGTTCTAAACTGACTGTCGAAAACCAATTTTCTAATTTTAGGACCAACGAAGATACCCTCCTTCCATCCCTATTCAATGCTTTTACTAATTGCTTAGTTATACCTAATTTACACGAGTAACAGTGACTGCATAAGAGATGTACCATTTATATACACTCTGTGGTTGAGTGAACTCTATAAATAAGTCAGTGTACGCTGAGACAAGTCTAAACATATACAAGGCGCTATACTTGGCACTTGGACTATTTAATACGATTACTTATGCAGGAATATAAAGATTGTAAACCGTAACTGAAACTATAGTTAAGTACAGGTTTGCGTATGTTAAACGTACTTCGGTTTAGTAATCAGTGCATAACACTGGCACATGCTTCTATTTAAACCCCAGATATACTGTAAACTAGTGTAAATGGTTATTTTGACTTTTTTATTTACTTTAATGTAGGTTTAATTCGGCGTTTACTTTTAAAGATCCAAAATTTTGGGCTGTAAAGTGAAGATAGTTTAATTTTCACTTTATTCATAAACAAGGTATATGAATCTGAAAAATACGTATAAATTTTAAACTGAAAATAAAAAAAAAGAAATTTATTTGTAATTCATCAAAAATTTCCAAATTTTATGGCCAAGATGTAGTTAAAGACGGTCCATATCATTGTTTAGTATATATTTACCGAAATATAGCTGTAATTCAAGTTCAATGACCTGCAAAAAAATCGATAAAATTCCGGATGATACTTTTAACATAAGATCCAAATATTCATAGATAGTGAATGTTGTTGTTTTCTTACCAAAACATAAACATACTCGGCCATATCTATGGCGATGTTTTTTTTAGATATCTATAATGGCCTTTACGTCGAATATGTCGACAAACCTATACCGCACTAATTAAAATGTTATTAAAATGAAATACTTTGAACAATAAACTTCCTTTAAAAGTAAAATTATTATGTTTATAATAAAACAAAAATCGTCATAAAACAAAAAGCTTTACGTAGCGTGTCCAATGGGTTAGATACCTGGTTTTTAATTATTTGTATGGAATTATTTACATATATTTTTTTTTCTTTAAATTTGTCTGTGGTACTGACAAATACCGATAGAATAATATAATTAGTTGGTAAAGAGAATTACTGATGAATTAGAGGTGGAAGCCCGTATTGTCGTCGGTATATTTATCTGCGACATTTTCTCGTTATTACGTGAACATTCTACCGCGACATTTTGTATGAAGGCATTACTCACATATACCCTTCACCCTTTCTTTTCTTTGGCGCTATATACAACAAGTATTGTATAATCATAATATCACAATTGTTCCGCCTAAACTGTGGCAGAACGTATCTGGCGAAATCACTGTGTGAGCGAAACAATTGTCATATTACGTTTATCTATGAATAAAGTGCAAGATAAATTCATAAAAACCTTTATTTCCATTTTCATTTTATTGTTTATATATTACGAATAAAAAGATTACTGGAGAAATCAAATTGAACTTAATTTCCTTATCATTATGATTGAAATAATAATTAAATCGCTGGCAAAATTCTTCGGGGTGGATCTACAGAAATTATTTCATGGATTATTTGTAGACGCTAGGGATATAAGTGTATGTCATATTTAAGAACACCTCCAGTAGTACCATAAGAGAGATTTAGTTCTTACACTAAAATCTGTGAACGTTTCTCAATTACCTGTTCTACCGCTTCAACAGTGCCTTAATTTGGAATGCCTATCTATGGATCTTCTTCACGTTTTCTTGGAACATATTACGATATCCAATAATTAATAACTGCTTCTATGTTTAATACTCTTCATTTAATTAAGTAAAATAGAATTTTATATTGGACTTCTTTCAATTCCAAATATGCTGGAGAGATTCGATTTTTTAGTTTAAATCCAATTATGTTAATTTATCATTTATTGTCATTTTCTTTTATTTGATTTATATTGCAGTAGAAAAATACAGCAATATATATCTATTTCTTTCGAATAAAATTTCTAGAAATTATATTCTATCATCCCTGTTATTCCTACTTATATTCCTAAAGGATTTATGTAACGGATTTCGTTTGCGTTCGTTTAATATTGTTCTTGCTTAAACTGCTTATTATATTTTTTATCACCGAGGTTCATATATTTGAATATGAGCATATTAAGAAATCTTTACTTTTAAATTCACGAAATAATATATGTGTTGTTTCGTGATGTAACGAAATTTATTCATTCATATATGTTAAATATATCATTTAGAATTCAATATAATGTTTACTTACAAATTAATACCCTTGTATACAAAAATGATAGTACCTTATTTTAATACTTTGGAAATTTACCAAAACTAATCACTTATTTTGAAAATCGAAATTTCAAATTAAATAATGGTTTAACGACATTAGATGTGGTTATCAGTAATTTGAAAAGTATTCCAAGTGACTTCGGATGTGGTCTTCGGCAAAAGTTAGACGCAGTGTTTAATAGAAATCCAGATTTAATAACATTGCGGTAATTGTGTATGGGGACAATGCCACAACATTTAACTGCAAAATACGCGGAAATAAAAGAATATTTACAGTATGCACCTATAACCAGTTGCGATGTAGAAAGTACATTTTCTATATACAAGGATGTATTTCATTCAAAGAGAACAAATTTTACAGAAGAGAACCTTGAGAAAGTATTGCTAGTAAATATTAATACTCCTCTACTCAACTTCAACAACTACAAAATGAACAAATGAAAATATATTTCGTATTTTGTAGGAGTATATATACCCGTTTTATTATTATAAGTATAATTATATAAATAAAATTAAAAACTTTGAAAATACAAATGTTCAATAGTACGCTCGTGGGCGATGAGTCATCAGCCTCTCGTGTCCGGTAATAAAACTAGATTCTTTTTTTCATATTTTAATATTAATAATATGAATTAATTATTAGAATTATTTTATTCAAAATCAAATATACTTTTTGAACAAAATATGGAAGTTATAGAAGAGATGTTTATTTTGAATTAAAGTAAATTAAATTACTTGTAATGAAGTGTGTTTATGTTTATTTAATAGCTATATTTTCTAAAATTGGGTTTGTAACTTGTTGGAAATACACATTATTATACTTATCAATCTTATCATTATTATTATTACCATTATTATTACTAAAGGACCCTCTCTTGCGTTAAATAAACTATTAGTTTTTACTTTTTTTGCTTATAACTTGTTTGTATAACTCAGTAGATATGAAATTATGCATGCGATTTATGTTCTCTAGGCAATTTTGCAGTTTCTCGTCCAACGACTAAAAAGGATATAAAAGATCAATTTCTGTAAATATTTTTCATATTGAGTCTATTAGTGGCTGGAACATAACCTTATAACATTCCATTGCTTTTCTGGCTCAATTTTAGGTTTAAAAAAAATTTAATGCCTGGAATTTCGATCTTGACTCGCCAAATAAGCAGTAATCCTTTTTCAGGTACTTTGATATTAAAGATTGATCCATTCGGACAAAAATAAGCTACTTATGTGCTACGTCTCTAAAAAGATCATAATGCACTTCATAGTTGCATTCACTTTAATAATATACGTAGATATATTTACATTATTTGTTTTAAATTGAAAGAAGTATATTTAGGTGTATATATTTTTATATCGTTACGATTACATTTTCTTCTTGGAAACATTTTTTTCAGTCTATTTTGTTTCTCTATTTTCATATACAGCTTTTCACTTTATTTCCGTGCATGCATACATATGCACATATGTTGTTAGGTAATGTAACATTAACGAACAGCAAACTCTTGGGGCCTCAATCGGTCCTTCGTCCTGTGACTAAGGGTTTCCTCTCCTATTTCTCTACCAGACACAATAGAGTTGACGAGGGACATGTTAGTTACGTATTCTAAGCAGTCGGGCATGCATTCCGATGTAGATGTTCACCAATCAATATACAGGCGACTATTTTTCTTTGCTTTTCGCATCACTTGTTAGCAGTTGTACTAAATTACAGAGTACCATTTATTAAATTTATGTATAAATTCAAGACGAAATTTCTATTTACCAATTGAATGTATAAATGTGTACATATTATATTTATTCTGTTATTTTGAATTCTTCTATACAAAATTCATCAAAATTTAGTTTCTTAAATTGTAATTACGAAAATGAAAGAGGAAATGAAGTTGGTATTCACTTAAGGTATTGTAAATAAGTATGCTTAAATATATACTGTTGCGGAGATATAATTAGGCACACCCTTTTGTAACAAAGAAGAATGCTTTATATTTATTTCTTCTGAAAAATTTTAAATAGTAAATGTTACTAGATTGTTGTTATTATTTATGCGGGCCTTGTAAACATCTAATCTCATACGTTCTCAGGACAATTTCCTAAAAGTAGTTACAAAAGCACTCATAGAATTACACTGGACACCCATAATAAATAAAATAAGTAAAAATTATTTAACTGCATTTGAAGTCCTGTGAAGTAAAGCAATTGTACAGTCAATTTAATGAACGACATAACATCGCCGCTAATTCATTGAAGCGACAATTTATTGGGACTAAAATTATTTACCATACATATAATATAAATAACTAAAGGCTTTATTAAATTTTAGGAATTTATTATAATAATACAAAGTACCTAAATGGTACAAAATTGGCCTAAATAAGTAATAGTTATTACATTTATGTAATAACTATTACCTAAACTACTAAAATCTTGAGCAATTTCCCGCAGCTAATGGTCTAAATTACTTGAATCGTAGCGTTGTATGTTGTAGACGTTTGGCTGAATCTTAATACACCTTTTTTGGAGTCTCTAATTACCCACAACAAGCTCTATGTTCTATTTTCAGTTGATTAAGGCTTTTTTCCTTTCTAAGTGACTTTATCAGCTTCCAAATATTGTCATGTGTAATAGGCACGATATAACTATTGTGCCAGGTTTCAACTAGACTGTTGCTGAGTTGTAGCAATTTGAGCATTGGAAACCTCGGTACGTATGGCATTTATTGCTACTTTTTCAAAATCCATGAGTACAGATGTCGGTAGAACAACTGGGTTTAACGTTTTGAGGACTTGGAGCAAATATCTGAGAATTTCTTCAGATATATTTGGGAGTAGGATATGGTATGACATTTGAAACTTTTACACTGTATAAAGTATATAACGAGCCATCGAAAAAATTTATAATTGAAGTAGACTGTGAAATTGGGTTGATATTTTAACCACTTCCACATAATGACACATTACTTGATGCAGTTTCGTTTGGTTTCATTGTAAAAAAAAAAGGTTATGGCATTGAAATGATACTACAGAAAAAAGGAAACAAATAATTTATTTAATATCGGAATCATAATCAAAATTTACATATAGCTACAGAAGTTGTTGAAAATGTTGTCCATTTACATCTAAACACAAACAATTTTCTTAATAAGAGTTTTGAAAAATTTGACACAAACTTTATAGTTTCAATGTCAAATAATAAATGTCATTATGTGGAAGTGGTTAAAGTACCAACCCAATTTCACAGTCTACTATAGAGAATATTCCATCTGCATACCAGTAGTCATACTTAGACATGTATTCCAAATTTTTGCTTATGTAAATACCAATAATTTATGATTTGATGGGCCGATGTTAAATAATAAAAATGGTTTACCACTATTTGATACTTTGAAATTTTCAGGAATATTTCATTCAAGTAATGAAGTGGGATTGTAGGAAAGTTTTTGATTTTTTGTCTAATACGTTGGACTGTCCTTTTAATTGATGATATTTGCGAAAATTTTGCAGCCTCTGAAGTAGACAAGCCTTCAGAAAAATATGCTATTAGCATTTGAGTGCTGGAACGAACTTGCGCGGCCAGAGTCTCCAATTTATCAATGCCTTTTCGTGATTCTACATCAGCTTTATCTAGGACGTGATTATATATAGTAGTCTTGACAATATCTTCACCTAATGTGTTAACACGGCCAGTACACCGTTATTTGTGTTCGAGAGCACTTCCAAATAATTTTTTTCTGAATTTATTTTTTCTTTAGTCCGTCTAATTTCAGAAACAAGCTGCCCATTTATAAATTCTCTTTAAGATCGGTTCTGACTTACGGAGTACTTGTTTGGTGCACCGCGCCGAAAATACACATCATAACCATGAAGATACTTCAGAATAATCTTTTGAGACTTATCGCTAATCCTACATGGTTTGTCAAAAATGAACAACTCCCAAGAGATTTAGGTATTTCCCCTCTACACGTGTACTTAAAGAAATTAGCCGCGGACACGAAGACTAGAGCAGAGAACTAGGAGTATCCGTTTGTAAGACAGTTAGTTGGTCAAGCCTTAAGACACACCACCACCCAGGGAGGCCAGTATCCCAGGTAGGAATTGCGGCTGAAACGGGAAAGCCAAAAACGGCCGATCATATCGGATGACGCTCATATGGAGCCTGGGAGAGCCAGTAATTCGTACTAGCCATGGTAGTCTATTGAGTTGCACATAAACCTGCAGGAACACAAAATATCTATACAGGAGGCAAAGGGGCTCAGGGACAAATCTGTCCAGCCCTGGGAAAGTGCAGAGATTCATAGAGACTTAATTGTTGCCAACTAAAAATTGAAAAGCAAAAATCCAAACTTTTGTATGGTATTGTGAAATTTGACTCGTCTTTTAATGTTTGTTTGATGTTTTTAACAAATTTCTTTGTATCTAACAATAAATTTCTTTTACTTGCTTTTACTATATGAAGTTTCTCATATGTAAACTAATTATTAATAAAATTATTCAAAATATAATTATTACACATTAATAGATATACGTATATGTTCAAGTAGATGTATGTAATATCCTGGTGAAATTACTGTATATGTAATATCCCTTGGCGTAGCATAATTGCAATATATAGTGTTTGTATTGATCGATTCATTCAAAATTTCGGTTTATTTATAAACCTCTACAATTACTCCTACGAATATTCGGTTGTCGAAGGCTCACGTGAACGTCGGTAAATGAACGTGTGTGGAGCAACTGAAACTCGAGAATGATTTTCTTCCATTGATTTGCCGAACTCAAACAAGGGAGTATATACAAAAAAATCCGCCTGAAGAAACTCGTAATGACATACAGTATGTAATGTTCACTAAAGGCATACATATATACATACATACATACTTTGATTTGTCATAATAACTGGAAAAAGTTAATTCATTTACCAATATTCCCACATGGTAATTTAATTGTGAAAAACTACAGCCGTTAGGGCAGAAAGTATTTAAGGATTGAATATGTTTTTTTTTTAATTGCACTGGAAATCCATTTATCTTTAGTAGAATTTTAAAATAAGGTATTAAACCCAAATTTTTAGGTTTGTAAAATAATATACATAAACAACTTACGAGAGTAGATCAAATATAAATCGGACTTTTTCTTAATTTATAATTATTACCAAAAATGTTTTTGAATACATTTTATTTTTCGATCCAATCGCCGTTTTTCTGAAGCAACTTTTTCATTGAATTGGAAAGTTTTTAATTCCATCATCGAATAATGGAGTCGATTGTGTCTCTAACCTATTCCACAGTCTTCATCGAAACGGTGTCTTCCAAATTCTTCCTTGGGTGACCTAAACATCTGATCGTGACATGGGGACTGATCTATAGGAGGGAAGCTCGAATGCTTTAGAATGCTATTTTTAAATAGCAGGTTTATGCCCTCACGCGATAAAAATTTAGTGACAATAAATTGCTGAACAGATGTATTCGTCACAGAATACAACATCAATAATAATTTCGTATCAAAAGGCTTTTTTTAGCTTATTGATAGGGTACTAAATGCTCCAGCGATAAGGCTAAGAATTTTTCTGACCATCAGTAAGCAGTCGTATATTTCAGTTAGGAACAACTTTGTGATAGGTAAGACTATAAATAATGATATGAATATTCTGTTTAATGTGACTGTTTTGCAAACAATATCTAACTGACTTCCATTTTTATCTGACGCTGCAAAACGAGCCTGTTGTGGACGGGATAAATAAACACCAACCTATGAAAATAACTACAGTCATCACATACCTACAGCTTTCATTCTCGTTCGAATTTTCATTGGCACTGGTTTTTTTAGCTTTAGAGCCGAAAAATGAAGGGCAGATTACGTTTGGATGGATTTTCTACCATTAATACTGTTTTCGACTAATTTCAGGGCTTAAAATGGAAAACATATACGTATGTAAACGATCAACGTAAACAACTGCACTTCGATGTCATGGTGATTAATTCAATAAGATACTGCAAAACTTTACAATCACTGAAGAATTTTATGCGAAGAAAAAGGCTGGTAAGAACAATTTTTACCTTGGGCCAAGTTGGCTTGAAATAACGAAACGATGAAGACAATGACGTCTTTGAAATTCACGGTCGTCTAGCACACTCCACAGGCAGGCCTTATTTGGCACCTTGAGATTTCTGGTTGCTTTCAAAGTTGTAGGGGGTATATAAAGGTCAATATTTTTCGTCAGGCACTGAAGTTCGGGCTGCTGTTCGAAATTGGTTCAACAGTAAACAAGAAAATTTTTGACGGAATGAAGAAATGGATTCAGTTTGGAGGAATGTGTTGCACTAAATTGTGATTATGTTGAAAAATAATTATGTACATTGGTAGTACAAGAAATTTATTACATTTTGAGACTGGTTTAATTACTTTGTTTTGTCTTATTCTTATTTTGTTGCGTTGGAGACCTTATATATTAATCGTAATAACAAGATTTCATCATTGAATTGAATAATCAGAAATCATTATGTTAAAATTAGCTAAATATGACTATTACTAAAGTAAGAAATGAGTGTATGTAATACGGTAGTAACAAGAATATTTTTGTGCTGATTAAAATTAACTAACGTTTTAATTGAATATATTCTAAATATATGTATTTTCATATCGTATTCATTTTTAAAGTACAAATTATACGGACGACATATGAATCTCAAATAAAACGTTATATAATATGAGGATAACGAAAAATAGAATTCCTCGCGTACGTATTCACATACATATATCTCTTTACAAGCATAGAAACGATAATATAATTTTAATATTTCACATATCTAATTTGCAACGCACGGAAAAATTGTAATAAATTTCATTCAATGGTAATAATTCAAAAGGGATGAATACCTTTTCCAGAGGATGCGATGACAGCCATAGGATATATCATCTATCGAGATCCTTTAGAAAAGTAATATTATATAAGTTCTTTTCCCGTTTGCGTGTACGGATATGGTACGGTTGAGTTGCGGAGGCGTTCTTTAGTATGAAATTGGAGCTGCACTTAAGAACCGAGACCGAGCTCGTGACGTGCTTGTATCAAAACGACAACAGAGCGAAGAACTGCTTATTGCCTTATTTGATTGAATGTGAAATACAACTTGCAATTTGAAATCTTTAGATTTCTTAGAATATATAAAGTCAATTATGCTAACTACTCACAGAATATATAATGCGTTACGAATTATTGAAAATAAAATGTCGTATATTAAAAGGTGATTCATTTCTAAATATGCTTAATACGTGAGTAGCGTGATGACCTTGGAAACTTACATAATACGAGAACGCCCGTAGCGGTCAATTTGACCGCTAGTGATCTTTTTCTAAGACGCTTCGAGTTTCAATTTGGTGATATTTTGACTTTTTGTATACTACAAATATACGAAATTACAAAGTAAAAGATAAGGCCTTTTTGATTATTTTTGTAGTATATCTATAACCATTAAAGCATTTTGACCGCTAATATATTTTTTATTAAATCTGCGTATATTGGGAGATAACACAAAGTAGAAAAAGTAAAAAAAAAAGTATAATCTTGGCTGTTGGTAGCTAGTCTGAATTTGTCTGGTCTTATCTGAGATTTTGAGTGATTGCTGCGCGTTTGCGTGTCTGGTCACGTTTACGCAAGTGAAAGCTTGCAAAGATGCTGGGACTTGTTGGCGTGAGGTTACTAAACATTTGCAGAAAGGCGGAATTTCAGATTTGGTTCTCAGGTGCACGTTCATACGAAAAGCATACTTTAGTAGATTTCACGGTACTTCTTACATAGGAAATGTGGTCATCTCGCGGTCTCACACAGCAGCAAGCTATAGATTATCTCGCAGAGTTAGAAAACCCATCAGAATATGAGTCTGAAAATGCAAATGACATTCCTAAAGACGATGAAAGTGATGAATATTTTCCTGTTGATAACCAAAGTGGAGAATCTGATATCAGTACTAATAATATCACTTTTGACCACTGCACATCTGGTGAAACTACAAATGATATTACAGGGCATTCAAAACGAAAAAGTTACATGTGTTTACCAGTAGGTAGTAAGCAAACTTAAAAATCTGTGACTGTTTGGGAAGTTGTGAATCCAAGCGGACATTCTGCGGGACGTACAGTACGAGGAAATATAAACTGAACTACTTCTGGGACAACCTCATATGCAAAAAGGAGTGCACCAGATGCACTCCTTTTTGCATATGAGCTTCGTACTAAGTGCATTTCGATTATTTCCCGTTAAACGATTAGGTAGAAATACCGAATCAACTAAACAAGAACTTGCAGGCGTTGAATGTAGTAGCGATATAGCTGCTGTTAGCGCTAAATTCTCAGTTCAGCCCTGCACCAAGTTTTCAAATGCTAATATTTTGGTTGTCTTTGACCCGTTTCAAAATATACTGCGAGAATAAAAACTGATTTAGGTCTATCGAAACTTTCACTAATTTTAAATGAGCCAGTTTCGGACAGCCAGTTATAAAATGTTGAGAAAATTTTATCACTTGGTAACAACTAATTCGGAAATGCTAGGGCATACAAAGGCTGTGCTTCAGCAGCAGTACCGTTCGCACGACAGTATATAAAATGCATGTCAAAAAATTTGTTCCACAAAGGCGGCCACTCTCAAAACCCATTTTTTTAAATTTTGGAACCGAAAATCGATTATATTTCAGAAACAGTTGAATTGCGGACTCATATTGGCTAAGACTTTTTTTGATTATTCCCACATGTATTAAAATTTCCTAAAATGTCCGACAACCATTTCTTAATACTCGGTATAGTAATTATACATGATTGTAAAATCTGTAAGGACTTCCATTGCCATTATCAGCAGAATCATAATTCCCAGAAATATGGGAGCAATCCTCGTACAAAAACTACAAGAAGAATTATTTCTATATATGTACTTAGATGTTAACGAAAGTGGAATTGCTCTGCCATGATGTAAGAATACCCAAATAATACGTAAAATACAGAAAGAGTATTAAATTTAACAAATTTAACACATAAATTTATTTTGTTACTTGATGCCAAGAATTATTAAATCAGGATTTTAGATATTGTCATACAGCATAATATGTACAAACGAAACAAACAAAATAGAATTGGTGCTAACAAAACATTAATAATTTATATTTCTAAAAAGAATTAAGGCCTTGGATCGCTTTCCCTATTTTGCTAAAACCTTGGAACATACATGTGCATCAGACTTTGTTAATGACAAAATTAAATATTTGTTCTTAGTTATCTAAGAACACGATTACTTTAGAAACTATAAAGGGAGTTAATTGTAATTATAGACACGTCGATATATTTTCTAAAATGTCAAATGTTCGATGCAGGAATGATGAAATTGACTTTATGAATAACATAACAATGAACTACAATTACAATCGCAATGTTTTAATATTTTTGTAACCTTTTTAAAATACTATTGTTCAAGGAAAATAAGAATATCTACCAATGGCAACAAATACGACTATAATACATGAAAGTTACGACTATAATACACGCAAGTAAAACGTCCTGCAAACGCTAATCGCCATTCTATCGCCTATATACAGCATCTACGTATAAACCAAATTTATGTATTCTTTTTAAAACCACATGAATTAAAAACGAAAAGAAATCCCCAGGGCAACAAGAATACTTTTTACAAATATTAAATGCAAGGCAGTCGAAACTTTTAAAATATACTCTCTGACAAATAAAGAAATGATCCAGGAAAACTATATATCTTCAAACAAAATTTTATACAAATGTTTACTGTATTGAGAATACTAAATCATTAACGTTTATAGAGAAAATTTAATAATGAGTTTCAAATTCATTCTGCTATTCCTTTGGGCATGTTTCTAACAATATGGACTCTTATAAACAGCGCCGGATTTCGTATAAGCTGCCCAAGCTATAGCTTAGAACCTCCATCTTCTTGGGAGTCCCCTACATTGGAAGAAACAAAATTAAAATAATTTTGTTTCTTTTTTTTCCAGAGTTTGCATTATCAAGTTTGTTATGAATACAAACGATTTCGAGTTAAATATTTATTATTTCACTATCAATACACTTCTTAATTGTATTACAGTTTTACCTTCTAGGTATTATAAAATCATATTTGTCATGGACATAAAAAATTTGGACTTATAAAAAGCCCCATGACTCAAATAGCTTAGAGTCTCAGCAAAATCTAAATCCAGCACTGCCTTATAAAGTTCATCCTAAGCAACTTGTATGGCATTATGTAGCTTTTGCAAGTTCATTGAAGAGTTAGGAAGCATATCAATCCTTCGACTTATTATATCCCAGACATGTTCTATGGACAATAGGTCTGGTGACCGTGCAGGCTAATTGAAAATATTGGCGCCTTGTAGGAATGGTAATGTAACCACTGCAACAAAAAGACAAGAATCGTTTTTCCGGAATGTAACATAATTTATACATTGGGCAAAGTGAATGGTTCCAGTTTGTTCTTTTTGCAGAAATAGGTCATAGAACAACAATACGTTCTATATATCGCGGTATTCATTTGCTTGGGTTGATTTCCTATCGTCCAAGACAATACTGCCTCTTACTAATCGATATCGGGCCCTAGATTAGAATGATACGTGCAGATTTGGATGAAAACCAGAACAACTTTCTTTTTCGATGAATTTTGTTTTTACTTTTGGACTCGCGAGAAAAGGAGTAGGAGGAGGAAAAGAGAAAAGGAGTTTTTGAATTTTTCCGTGGAAAGTAAGACTGCATTTACTAGAGGATTTATGATTTGAGGTGGAATTAGCGTAAGAAGTAGGCCTTCTTCGGAATTTAGAAGACCATAGATATTCCCAATTCACAAACGCGGTCACCAGAGCTACCGCTCATATGTCTAGGATATGATAAGTCGAAGGGTTGGTACGCTCTCTAACCCTTCAATGAATTAACAACGGCTGTATGATGCCCTACAAATTGATGGTATGGCCATAGCATAGATTACCTTATTAGAAGCATGTCCAGGTGAATTGTGGTATTCGGCATCGTGGAGCGAAAACTCATTATTAAAGTATTACTATATAAAGGATTTGAATTTTTCTCTGAAACTTAATCATTTATTGTTGTCAATACAATAAAAACTTATACTAAATTTGGTTAGAAAGTACATATTTCTACTGAGTGAATCGTTTTAGTTTTTCGAATAGTATATACGGGGGCGAATTGATATCAAGCGAGCCACCAAATTTTTATCCTAGGTAGGCCATGAACTACTGAGATAGACTATAAGTCACGTCTATAAGTGTCATTTGTAAATAATCATAAGTCAAATTGACAAGCTGGAAGATATCTTTACAATTTATTAGCTATTTAATAATGGCTCTTGTGACAACAGAAACGACGCATGGATGAAATTTATTTTAGAAATGGTAGTAAAATTAATGGTGAATGGGTTTATTCTATCAGAGATACATATCAGAATTTTTTAGAAGAATTTCCGGATGTTGCTATCCCATATGATCTGTTTTCCACATACATGCGCTATTTTGTGGAATTATTCATGGAAACAGGAAACGTGGATCGCAAAAAAGGGTAATGGTAGGCCAACAGTTAGAAATGACGAAAATGTTGAAGTGGTAAGGCAATTGGTAGAAGAACGTCCTCAACTTTCTGCGCGACACATACACCAAGAATTAGATCTTTCTTATAGCACTTGCAGACGTATCCTTAAGCATGATCTACAGTTAAATTTTAAACAGTAGCCAAAAACTCCTTCCACCTTTTAGGAATATTAAACACTGCGCGTTACAGATTGGAAATATTGATACCATTTGTAAATATGTTACACGATTATGAAATACAGGAAGGCTACTTCTAATAACATAGAGCTCGTGTACATACTAGCAATGAAAACATTGTTTTTCTGAGAGAATTTTTTGGAGATCGAATTATTAGTTTAAATACAAACACAATTTGGCCACTTCGTTCCTGCGATTGAACACCGTGCGATTCCTTTTTATAGCCGTACTTAAAAAATTCGATTTTTGTAAACCCAGTTTTTGATCTTAATGACCTGCAACAAAGGATCACTAATAAGATCACAGAAATTAATAATTCGCCTTGGATCCTAGAAAATGTTTTTAACTCTGTTAAACGAAGATCCTTACGCAGTAGAAATGAAGGTGGTGGCCATATTACGCACCTTATTTAATGAATATTGTTACGTTATAGATTGTGTTTTGTCCTTTTTTTTTATGTAAACGAATCATCAAAACCTCACACGACAAACTCCAAAGGATTACTTCACAGATGACGAAGATTCGGTATTTTTTCATTTTAAAACAGCGCCCCAAAAAAACTATACTTTTTCTAATAAATCATTGTAATTTACACATTTCAACAACCAAAACTTTTAAATAACCGTCTTTGTTTTAGTAATCTTTCCGTAGACTTAAATATTAGTTTAGCTTAATGAATGTCACTTGGCAACTCTTACTTAACGATTTAATCTATTACTAGTACTACGACATGTAGATTAAATCACTCAATCAATCTAGGACATAACTGATTTAATCCATGGCATTCTCTGAAAACTTTTTTGGTCCAATATATAAGGTCTTGAACAACGCCATTGTCTAAGTATTGGGTATAGAAATAAGTTCTAACCTGCAATCGAGATAATTTCGAATGTCCCGTCTTAGCATGAAAAGTTTCATTTTCCTGTGTATCATCGCTGGGTAATAGTATGATTTATCATGAGTTTGAGATGCGTACCAAGCAATGGTCCGTGACAGAATTTTTAATGGAGGAAAATTGCGTGCGCACTGAAATTTACAAGCAGTTGAAAGCTGTTTATGGTCAACAATTGCATGGATGTGTAGAATCTTCGCCAGTGGGTTTGACATGCAAATTTTATTATTTAAAGCGAGATTTGATCTTGTCGTTCCAGAAGACTAAATTCTTAATCTAACTAAAGGAGATAGCACACATTGACAGTATAATTACACTTAAAGCACATGTGCTGATTATTTTAGATATTCAGCGAGATTACACAAGATACTGGCGCTTCTTGTGTCGTTAGGATAGTTGGAATAAGGAAAGTCATTTTATCAAGTGGAATTAACCATTACAAAGCAATTTTGCCCTAAAAATAGACAATATCTACATTTCGCTTTTAATACAAGCAAGAAAGATTATAATATCTCATTCACACACTTTTAAAAAGAGGTAGAAAGAAGACTATGTATCATTAATTGTGAAAATCCAACATTTCTAGTTATTTTGGGATTTGAATTTACACACGTGACATGACTTTATTATAACCATGTGGTCTACAATTTGATATACACATTTGAATTACATGTTTAGGACAGAATAACCTCTTTTTATATGTCCAAGGAAAATTATAGCATGCCTGTAGTAAATTAAACGAACAAGAAACACTGCGAAGCTATTAAATTACAGTATCTCTAAGTTGTACATAAGTACATAACTTAGTGCTGATCTCTTGACAAATCTGGATGTGTTAGAATTTTTGCCGTATGAAATACCTATATATAAATATATGAATAGTATAAAGTGAACTAGAGTGATGTATCATCATTAGAGAACTGACGCAATTTCCATAAAACGCAATCAGCAATTGGAATTGTGTATAACGTCGCTCAGTACATCCCGGCGTAATTCAATGAAGTATTTGTTTGACTTACTCGGACACCTGGTCTCGCCGCGATAACAATGGACAAGCCAGCTATTGTATTCGGAGAATATAGTGTTTTTAAAGTGTTTTCATGAGCGTAGATAGAAGCGGGGTTTTTATAATGTATTTTATTTATTAGTTTATATTTCGTAAGATAAATAAAGTGCTGTGAGTAAGTTTCTTGTTTTCATAGTTTTAACTGTTAATTACATCGTAAATTTTGTGATAGATCCTGTTTAATATCGTTTGATTGAATCTATTTCTACCAATTATTTCGACGTAAGAGTGTGCATTGAATTTCGTTCAGTTTCAATAACTTACGCACACATTTTTAGTTTTCATTTATTTAGATCTAGAGCATGGTTTAAGTTACTTTTTCAGACATGATATGGAAGAATGTCGAGAACGGCATTGTAAAACAATGGCGAGTTGGATTGACGGTCATACTGATTGTATGTCCATTGTCAGTGATTCCGAAATTTATTACAAAATCCGTAAAATATCGTCAAAAATTCGCCACTTAGGATCGCTAACACATCTGAACTCTGTAAAACTTTTATGGCGGCTAATATTCCATTAAATAAACTTAGCAATCCCACATTAAAAATATTTCTGAAAAAATATACTGATCGAAATGTTCCTGATGAATCAACTTTACGCAAATATTATGTTTCTAGGTGCTATACGAGAACAGTAGAACGCATTAGAAGCCATCTTTTAAATAAATACATATGGATAAGCGCCGACGAAACGGTGAATATGTTAGGACGCTGTGTGGTAAATGTTGTAGCTGGTGTACTACATCCAACTATTCCCTATAACTCATATGTAATAGCAACAAATGTTATAAATAGAGTTGATGCGGAAACAGTTGCTGAAACCATTAAGGAGAATATGCAAAAAATGCTTCATTCGGATGCCACTTACAAAGAAAAAATACTTTTATTTGTCAGTGATAGTGCTGCGTATATGTTAAAAACAGGCAGACTATTGAAGAAAACATATTCTAATATGCTGCATATTACTTGTGTAGCACATGCTCTCCACAGAATCTGTGAATATATCAGAGACACTTTTCCCGAAAGTTGATAGACTTGTATCAGCTTTTAAAAAAGTTTTCAGAAAAGCACCATTGAGAGTAGCTATTTTCAGGGAAAAATTTCCATCTCTGTCACTGCCTCCCACTCCAGTAATAACTAGATGGGGAACATGGCTGGAAGCTACTAGTTATTATGCTGAGAATTTCGATAGTCTAAAACATTTCGTAACACTGCTAAAGGAGGATGGTAGAAGTATTGGTGAGTGCAAGGAGCTCACACAAATCCCAAATTTAAAAAATCAGTTGTACTTTCTTCACGAACACTTTGGAAAATTGCCAAAACTAATCACTTATTTTGAAAATCGAAATCTCAAATTAAATGACGGATTAACCACATTCGATGTGGCTGTTAATAATTTGAAAAGTATTCCAAGTGACTTCGGATGTGGCCTTCGGCAAAAGTTTGAAGCAATTCTTAATAGAAATCCAGATTTAATTACATTGCAGCAATTATGTATGGAGACAATTCCACAAAATCTAACGGCTAAATATGAAGAAATAAAAGAATATTTCCAGTATGCACCTATAACCAGTTGCGATGTAGAAAGGACGTTTTTTATTTATAAGGATGTACTTAATTCAAAGAGAACAAAATTGACAGAAGAAAACCTTGAGAAACTATTGCTAGTCAATATTAATACTCCTTTACTCAACTTGAACGACAAAATGAACAAATAAAAATGTTCCAATTACAGAAATAAAATTATTAACTTTAAAAATACAACTTTTCAACAAATACATATGTATTTCGTAATTTTATAGATCACCACCCGTTTGTTTTCCAATTATATAAATAAAATTAAAAACTTTATAAATACAACTTTTCAACAAATAAATATGTATTTCGAAATTTTATAGATCACCACCCGTTTGTTTTCCAATTATATAAATAAAATTAAAAGCTTTATAAATACAACTTTTCAAAAAATAAATATGTATTTCGTAATTTTATAGATCACCACCCGTTCGTTTTATAATTATATAAATAAAATTAAATATTTTAGAAATACAGCCTTTCGCCAGTACTGCACTGGGTGGTAAGCGTGTCCGTTCTCTAATCATTACCCTTAAGCAGCCTATAGAGCCCATTGTCTGATTAAATTCCAAAAATTAAATACGCAATGTGATCAAAAAGGTTCTCCAACGAATCAATAAAAGAAACAACTTATTCGGGAAATGTTTATTGCATATAATTTTGTACATATTGCTATGTAGTTTGATTCTAAATTTGGTATCTAATTATATTAAAATGCAAATCGTTACACAACGCATATATATTGTTCGACTCTTTTAGTATATATTGTTCTCAGAATTAATTTTCGAGTTCTTTGTAAATAGACCTAGATCCAATGTAAAAGGTGAAGAAATAAGACGCCAAGATATCAAATTAAATATATTTATTGTTCATACCTCCTTATACACTCATTAATTATGAACTCAATAAACATTATTGATTATTTATTAATTTAAATGAAATCATAAATATATAAATTTATGTATATTGTCAAAAATGTACATATAAATAGCCTTGAAATCTCTACTAAGATTTTATAAATCTTTCAATTAGCTTGTGTATTATCTTAGCTTTGGGTATATAATTCCCTCCAAATACCAAGCTATGACACAACGTGTTTTGTTTAATTTACAATACGTTGAAGCTTTCTGGATTTTAAATTTTACTCCTATTATTGTATTTTAATAGTGTCCTATTCAATATTCACATGATGAGAAATAACCCTTATCATATGAGATATTTATTTTCATACTATAAAATCTTATTTGACTTTTAATTAATGAATCTTTAATTGCAAATAAAACACAGATATCTTTAGATCCTTGTGAGACTAAATCTCTACGTGCTCTCTAAAGGATCTCGCGTTATCACTCTGTTGTATAAACAGGAATTATAATTAATTTACTACTAATTAATTATCCATGTCCGCTTAAAATTTCAATTCTTTACTTAATGGACTTCAAAATTTACCGTATTTCGGGATCTCATACAGATCTTTCTTCGTTGCATAGCTTGTCGAATTCAGCGTGATCCATGTTTTGTAAATCACGAAATAAAAGAAAATTAATGATTAATTGAAATAAAACAAATATGAATGCTTTACAAATAATTAAACTTAAAAATGCTTGGGAAATTAACAATTCAATGCAAAGTTTAAAAATGAGAATGGGTTCTCAAAATTAACAGTGAACGTGAACGACTTTTCCAGACGTATAAAATCTTCTCTAAGCCCTTTTTCAATTTTATATTTTGCATTTCAAAAGCCGTGGTCTTTTGCCAATTTCAAATGTTTTGTTGCATCTAGTGACCAATCAGATTATTTCTATAGCAAAAATATCGTAATACGTATATTTTCATTCACGTATATTTCGGTCTTTAAATCCAACAAAAATTTAAATAAAAATATTGTATTTTTATAGTACATGTCCTATATTTATCCTGTTAATAATGTTGTATATCCTTTCATTTTCTAAAAACTGCTAGGTCACATTTGAAACTAGCTCTCCTTCTATTGCACTGTTCGGTCTTTTTCTTTACTTGACAGTATGTATGCAAGTGATACATAACCTCAGGGCGCCAAGTTGTTTTAAATGAATGTATATCTTCTTTATAAATATCAAATACCATATAAAGCTTTATTTAAACATTGTAAAGTCTTCCGAAGGTTTATCAATTTTATCGATGATTTATTATGCCTGTTTTAAATAGATATTAGATGTAATGTTTTATATTTTGCAAATATAAGGATAACAACATGTTGCTAAAACACATTACACATCATGTTCACGTTCGTTACAAACTTCTATTGTCTTTCAAGATATTCTAGTTCATTATATACATTAGAAACCTTACTATGTAGAATTGAGCGCATCCCTAGGACACAATATGAACAATGAATACCTTCATAAGGAGAACTTAATAGTTACACATATTAGTCATAGAATTATACTATCGTAAATGGTCTTTTATATCCTTTTTAAATTAATTCTGGTACGTAATGCATGTTTCTATTCTAAATTTTAAATATTTATAAAACTAAATCGTAATGAAAACAATAATCCATTGATATTGAATATTAAACACAAAATATGCCATGTAAAACAGATTCATTTTTAAACACGATCAATTTAGTTACATCGTATGCCTATTGCGAAGATGTAATTAAGAATTTCTTTACGTAAATATACTAAATCTGTTCTATCGATAGTCGTCATACAGAGTGCATTCAAAATACAGCCAGTTACAAATATGTTTCATTGCTATTACCTCTACTTAATTTACCTTGCTTTGCTTTTACACAGCTATATGATTTTCTTCCTACATGAGTTTCGGAGGCGTATACAAATCTTTCAACAAAATTCCGCACCCGCAATCTTTATAAAGTCGATAATATTTCTTCAAACCATCTCGTTTTGAGTTTAGACACTTTTCATTTAGCACTGACTTGAATTTTGGAAAAAGGCAGACAGAGTGCCAAGTCTGGCGAACAGGTAGGGCAGTTGAAGGAACGATAAATAAGAATATGTCGTCAGCTGCAGTCTTCGAATTCACTTTAAAAATCGTTCCATTACATCACCACAATAAGTCTTGCTTGCCGTTTAACCCTTTGGAACAATTTATTTAGAATGATGACATCGCAATCAAAGCAATGTTATCAACAAGTTCACTATACTGATTGCAGTTTACATTATATTCTTACCCCCTATTTTGCCTGCTTCAGAAAAAAATCAGTTCCAAAACCTTTTTTAATAATAACCTATCCATGTAACATATGTTCAATTGAAAAGTTCATCTATCTTTAATATATTCTGAATATATGAAATATATCTTAAATTAAGCTGCTATTAAATTAATTAACTACTTAACCTTTACACTCATTTATATTTTTACATTTTCATGTATGCCATATTTAAAATTACAATGTTGAAAATAATGCCTATTTGATATATCTAAAAATTTTACGTTCAAAATTTTTGATAACAGCCTGCAACTTTATGTAATGTTATTAATTTCAATGCATTTCTGTTCAATTTTTTACTGTATATCATTCAAATTCAACACATTATTACAATAATAATTAATTTTTGTATGTACCAAACTACTTGATCATCGAATTTCTTCTTTTAACCACTGTATGTGTGTTGTACATAGATTAAAAATCATGTTTCCAATACATAATATAGCAATGTCAATGCATATACAAAACTTAAGTCATGATTCATGAAGCACAATTTTGCATACTACAATTTTTCCCAAAGACTTACCAACTAAATTATAAATCATTTAAAAGTTAGTGTATTAACGGGACGTAACTTCCGTATAAGTTGGTTATTTATTTTGGTTCGAGGCAGTTGTATTGAAACTTGGTGTGTTTTCTCAATATTTTATTTAACAAAAAACGCTTAAATCTAATTTATTAAGGTAATCTCACAAATTTAACACTTAATGTAAACTTAAAAATTAAATTCTTTACTGTTATATGAGACTGTATGTCTCTTGTTGTTAGTATGATACTGTTTGATGGGAATGTTATAAAGAGAATGTCTGCCTTAACGTTCAGCTGTCTTTTGCTGTTCAGCTGTACTGTTGTTGAGTTGGTACTCTTGATACAAGTGGATTATATACACCACTACTCCTATAAACAACTACATAATTAAAATGCGTGTATTGTTATACATTGTATTATTTGACGTCATAACGGGGAATTTCTGTATTATTAATTCATAGATATGGTACCTACTGGCAACAATACCCAAGGTTTACGATATGGTCTTATCTTACTATTAATAATAGAATATCATAACTAATTAAGCATCCATTGGTGTTATAAATCTAAGTATGTAGTTCTGGCTGAATTCCATTATTTGGATATGGAATTTTATTGTATACAGTAAAAACGCGCTTACTGCGAATACATAGCAATAGGGGAATATAGTGGTGATGTAAGTTGGTTGCTCAGAAGATAGGTCGACTGTCACGTCCACTTATGTCAGTTGTGTTATTTTGAAGTCTATTAATTTTATTAATCGCGCCCCATTTACTTCTCCTATCGTATAGCACCAATCACATAATTTTCTATATTGCAGTAAGCGCGTTTTTACTGCATATATTTAGGTAATAAATAAATTTGCAAATTAAAGGATTCTTAAAACCTCAAGAAAGCTTTATAATTTGAATAGGATAATCAAGGTTGGATATTTATAAAATTTGAAATGTTATACTTTAATTATTTTGTGCTAAATTTACTTA
Source organism: Melolontha melolontha (assembly GCA_935421215.2). Lineage (NCBI taxonomy): Eukaryota > Metazoa > Arthropoda > Insecta > Coleoptera > Scarabaeidae > Melolontha > Melolontha melolontha. The sequence goes on from OW285235.1 coordinate 90,978,868, forward strand.
TGTCTAACATATATAAATATCAGAAATTTCGTTTTATGACGAAACAGTTAGTATTAAGTAAAAACTCAGTAGTTAGACATTAGTCAAGTGATTAAATTTTAAAAAAGAAATACGCCAATGGGCTCCTACTTGTCATCTTACTCAGTCATACTATTTACTGAACGTCCCATTAGAACATGTTGTATAAATTGAGAAACTAGATTCCATTTTTTCTCTTGATTAATAATTAAAATAGAAAAAATAATATAACGATTCAAAATTATACAATAACCGGTAATGTAATACACTTTTACTATTACACTGTTACAGAAAAGATCTTTCATTAATTCAACTCCACCCAGCAAACAAATGTTTAAACAAACATAGCGAGAGTAAACACAGAGAATAAAAACAGAACTCTTGTAATACAAAACTTTTTAAGCATAAAATTGTTGTTCACTGCCGGCGGAACAAAGGCCAAAAACAGTCGACGACTACCCTTAAAGTGGAAGACCGTCGTAAAAACAGACAACCCTTATTAAAGGGTTGAATATTAAATGTTATGCATACATATAGGCGAGGATTCCAAGGCCAAGGTAGATGCGCACTATACAACGTCATCCTGTATGCAGATGGCCCACAAATCAACCTAACGTTGTGAGGCATTGTCTGGTTAAGACCCCACTGAAAAAAAGGGTTAACTAACTAACGTCTATTCTGTACCTGACTAGTGATGCATGTTACATATTTCCAATATGTACACGCACATATATCTATTATGTGTATTTTGCTGGAAATCTGCATATTTAGTTAGCAGATTCGAGATACGGTGGAGTGCATTTTACCGTGTATATACATACATACATGCGTTGATACTGATCTCTACGGGATTTTATGCGAATTAATGGAGCTTGTGATATTATTTAAAACATACCGTTTTATTGTAATCCTTTATGAACGGCCCTTAAATCATACTACTACCCTTGACTCTATTCCATTCAAAATCGACATTTCGAATAATACCGGGATAAATCATTTTCGTATGGCACTTTTTCCAACTATTCCAAACTGACGGTAAGCATTATATTTATGTCTCTGCATCGATTGTATATGTATAAAGCACGTAGATGTGCGTGAGATAGTAATTCGAAATATCGGCTTAATGTTGCGTTAAAATATTTACGTATACGTGATGAAGATGGGCATTGGGAAATGTGTTGGGTTAGTAGAAATTATTTAATGGTCTTGTATAAAATGTAGTTAACAAGTATCAGGAAGAACTGGAAATACCTTTGTTAATTAAATATACGTATTTTTACTTATTTGATGCTTGTACCTTATTTGCTTATTAATACTTATTATAGATAATAAAGCAAGAACATAAAAATAGAAGAGAGAATTTTTTTTAACTTTATCGGAAATTGCTATCTTTATTTGAGAATTAATAATGTGCAGTTCAACTTTCTAAATATAAAATTGTTTTAGATGATAATTACTAGCGTCTTAGTATGTTTGAAGCACGCTCAATTTCTCAGCATTCTCTATCCATCTTTCTTCTTTAGAACCTTAAGTATTTTCCAGTTTATTAATTCTTATTAGTTTAATCAATTACTATATACATATATATATATATATATATATATATATATATATATATATATATACATACATATATATATATATATACATGAAGATGGTATATGAGATCTTCCGAAACGTTGCGCCGTTTGTTTTCTAGGCAGAATATTTCTACGCGAGAAAAGCCAACAATGCGACTATATATTACACCAACGAAAACCAACGATACAAATGATAGGCTTCAATTTTAAATATTCTCGTGTTAGAATGGAAGTTAATGTTTTTTATATTAATTAAATGATACTTCAAGTATGAAATATATATTGCATTAAAGCCACTAACAAATTTCATATTTCATTACTAACAGTCATTAGGACTAGGATTTAAATTCTAATATGACAAGGGCCTAAAAAATAGGGAAATCTATTATATATATACTTATATGTGTGTTTAGATAATTTTTTAGCCGTTTATATGTATATATTACTCTTGATATTCTCGCGGTTGAATGATGAAATAGTTGTTTCTCGGGTTCTTCTCCGCGTGTAAGGTGTATCTGAAAAGGACTCATTTTCTCGACGTTTCAACGAGATCGCACTCCTTATCTTCTGGAGTTGGTTGGTTGGAGTTGGCGGTCGAATATATTGTAATAACGCTATGCAGTTATGTGTATGCAAACACTCTCAATGAGGCCACAGCCTCGAGCCCGTAATACAAATGTAACGTGTTTTACAAATACGACCTCGCTAACGCGTGGTGTTTGCAAACACAAACTATATGTCAGGGTTTGTAGTATATTCCATAAGTAGTACGAGGATCATCGGGGATATATATAACGAGAGTAATGTAAGTGACAGACATTCACATTCACACATTCAGTCTTATTCAGAGTCAGATTCTTATTCAGAATCATGTCCTCTTTCATACTCTCTTTCTGATAGACAGTAACAGTCTTAATGATAGTTAGTTCATAATGTATATAATTGTTATCCAGTTTATAAGTGTTATATATTAAATTATATGTTACCCGAACTTTGTGTATTATTTAACGGGACAACGATATCTGCGTGAAGACTCACCGATGTAGCCCTCAGGACCAGGCTAACATCACATGGCGTCCTGCCACGAACTTGCACAAACGGCCTAACATCACATGGCGATTCTGCCTTAGGGCTTAAGGCCCCACCGTTATCACATGCCGATCCTCCAGGCACTTAGGGCTTAAGGCCCACGTTATCACATAGCGCTCCTGACCAGCCCTTTAGGGCACAGGTTATCACATGGCGATCCTACCTATCCACACCACTAGATGGCCCTGCCAGCCATCTAAGGCTGAAAAAGACCAAGTGGAAATTCGGAACGGACCAGGAAAAAAAAACCTACAGCTTAGCAGGTCAAAACCAAGAAAATGGGCAAGTACGCAACAAGGAACGGAGGAAATCATCTCCAAGAGCGAACAGAAGCTCCACACGGAAAGAAGAAATGCAGGTATTCCTTTAGAGTAAATTTAAAGACAAATATTCAGTGTAAAAAAGTGAATGAATAATGCAAGACTTTCGCATACTTAAAATGTTTATTATTAGTTTAATGCATATACACAATATGTGTATCATTTATGTCTACCTACGCAAGAATGCAAAAGTTGCAAAGCGCGTACCATACGTTTCCTTATTTAAAGGTCAAGTTTACTTAAAAACTCATTTGTACAATGTAATCTAGAGATGTTACATTTCGGCCGTACACTCCGCAATTTTGTTATTAACGCAAAAGTTTAAGTATATTTTTTGTTTAGAAGGCGCATATATATATATATATATATATACATATATCGCAAAAATAAGTTATATTTTTTCATAAGTTCAATTACGTTCAGAGTATATACAAAAATGCATGCGTTGTACCTTTTTAATAAGCGCCATACAAGAAGGTTATATTTCAGATAGTTTACAAACAAACGTATAAACAATAACTTGTCTATTTAAACTAACCGCGAGTAAATAAACAACGATTTAAAATATGTATGTATCGACAAGACAGTTTAGGAATCCACGAAGTCAAGGTCACGGATAAAATCCACAAGCAATGTTTATTTTGTAAACGTTCGCATAAGTGGCATTGAACAGAAGTTATTGCTGACATATCCAGTAAGTTTTTTCGCTAACAAAAGAGTATAATATCGAATTAATAAAAGAAACCAATATACGAGGAGTAGTATATTAATTTTATTGGTAAAGATTCCGAAATTTTTGTAACAAATGCCTTAGAAGTTGATTCCAATGCCATAATGGTTAGTAACGGGACGATCCGATAGCATCCTAATCACGTCTGGAGCCCTATAAGACGACAGAGACCTATCGATTGTACCTTTACAACACCAACTACAGTGCAACCTACAGGACAGATCATCCTAGAGTTGTGGACTTGGCGAAAACGATAACCAACCGAATCAGACGAACTTCAAAGTAGGAGAAAGGCAAAGAAGACTCCAATTCGCCCCTAGGTCGTGACGATGCAAGCATGCGCTTCCAGGAAGTGATCCTACACGACAAAAAACGCTCTCAGAATTTTTTTTTAGAGATTACAGTTATAACAAAAGTGTGTTTTGTTAACTGGTCTCAAGTTTTTCTAGATTGAAGAAAAGGCTTACAGCATAAGGGATCAGCAGCACGTGCCACCTTACTGTAGCCAGAATAAGCTTCAAAAGATAGTTCTGCGCAGGAACATGACAGACACGAAATATGTGCTGTCCAGGGAAATACACGAAAGAGTGATTTCCAGAATAATTTTTCCATGGAGGAAAATAGATAGAAAAACGGAGAGTCGATTTATTTTAAAGTATGGTTGGAAAGGGAGCATAAGAATTGGGAGCAAACGATCATGCACAAGAATTGAAACCAAAAGATCAAGCATGAGGAATCGGAAAACAAGAACCAAACGCGAAAAACAAGAAAAACAAGAACGAAACGCGAAAAACAAAAGACAAGAATGGCAAACTGCGAAACAAGGCAATTATTCTATATAAGTTGCACATAATATAGAAATAAAGTACAAAAGCGAACAGACTAACAAGGTTGAGACAGTGTACAAAGGCCTAATCAATTAACGATTATTATCAATTAATTATTATTATCAATTAATTATTATTATCAATTAATTATATTTTTTAATCTTCTACAATGTAAAACTGACCGTGAAGCATTATCTTTTAGAATGTAAAATTATCCATTTAAAGTTTGACCATCTATATTGTATATTTATTATTACAGTTTTATTAGGATATTTATCATTTTAAGATTTATATTATATATCTATTCGTTAAATATTTATTATTATTGTATATAGATTAAGACTATCCATCATTTTACCGTGTAGAATTTTAGTTATCATAAGTTTTAGCAAATTTATTATTTAAGTATTACCATTGTAAATGTATAATCCCAAACAGTGTTCACCATATTATAAAATAGGAATAAGAAAGGTAAAGATTTTAATGAAAGAAAAACAAACACCTCAGCGTTATTTTTCTTTACCCCAAGAAGGGTGGTGTAATAACGCTATGCAGTTATGTGTATGCAAACACTCTCAATGGGGCCACAGCCTCGAGCCCGTAATACAAATGTAACGTGTTTTACAAATACGACCTCGCTAACGCGTGGTGTTTGCAAACACAAACTATATGTCAGGGTTTGTAGTATATTCCATAAGTAGTACGAGGATCATCGGGGATATATATAACGAGAGTAATGTAAGTGACAGACATTCACATTCACACATTCAGTCTTATTCAGAGTCAGATTCTTATTCAGAATCATGTCCTCTTTCATACTCTCTTTCTGATAGACAGTAACAGTCTTAATGATAGTTAGTTCATAATGTATATAATTGTTATCCAGTTTATAAGTGTTATATATTAAATTATATGTTACCCGAACTTTGTGTATTATTTAACGGGACAACGATATCTGCGTGAAGACTCACCGATGTAGCCCTCAGGACCAGGCTAACATCACATGGCGTCCTGCCACGAACTTGCACAAACGGCCTAACATCACATGGCGATTCTGCCTTAGGGCTTAAGGCCCCACCGTTATCACATGCCGATCCTCCAGGCACTTAGGGCTTAAGGCCCACATTATCACATAGCGATCCTGACCAGCCCTTTAGGGCACAGGTTATCACAATATATATATATATATATATATATATATATATATATATATATAATAACTTCGTGACCTTGGTATGATATTGTAAACCTAATCAGTAGGCGATTAAAGGTCTGTATATTACTTCAAAATATATGTATTTAAAAAGAGTTTTTTTAAGAGTTTTTTAAATACATATATTTTTAAGTAATATACAGACCTTTAATCGCCTACTGATTAGGTTTACCATATATATATATATATATATATATATATATATATATATATATAAAGTGGGCAAAATTAAACTGGCCCCGAAAATATTTATAAGATTTTATCAGATTTACAAGGAATTGATCTTTTTTATTCGGATACTTTTTGATAATGTTTCGACGCGACGATCTTTTGATACCTGCTTGCGCAGATAAACAGTGTTGCAAAGTTGTCGGAATTTATTCCAGGCTTTCCCTCACTCTATTATATTTTCGGATGTTCGAACTTTGTTCGGATAGTTACGTTTCTATTGGCTACAGAACCCGTTTCACGCCATTTTGACATTAAGTCTTGCATTAAAGACTTTGCTGGAGTTTATACCAAAACACTTCCATTCTTAAACTCTTGCGCAAACAGTTCCGCACATGTTTCCCACGAAATGTGCTTTGCATAACAGTCGACATTGAACACGCGTTGTTTTATCGTGAACGCCATTTTGTCTTGCATTCAACTGGTCACTAAACACGTCTGCATCTCTAATTCACAGAAATTCAATGACACAGGAAAGAACGAGAGACCAAAAGATGAGCATACACATACGTGAGCATGCGCAGACATGTGACAGGAACCGATGTTCACATCGACTTCACCATTTATTTTGCATTTTCTGTAATGGGAAGATCTCGTGTTCGTCAACAGGTGTAAATTCTGCGTAAATCTTATATATAAAATTTTATAAATATTTTGCGAGCCTGTATATATATATATATATATATATATATATATATATATATATATATATATATTAGATTTAGATAGTCGGCGATTTAAGGTCTGGTTTACTTTAATATGTATATATTTAATAATCTCTTACATGTTTCGGAAATTACTGCCTCTTTCAAAGAATTTTAAATTATATAATATAAAATTATAGAAGGCGAATGCCGACAGCTGAACGCATTATGTTGCTCCACGGGAGCAGACATAATCATAACTCATGGCTTACTAATGCCCCCTGTTATTGGCGTCAAGCCGTTGGAGAATGCTATGGCATGAATTGTTATTATTAAATTTGAATGTATTTTTAAATAATGTAATTTTTTATCCATGAGAACTTCACATATATAAATATGACATTAATATAGTGTCATTTATAATGCCATCGCTTGAAGCGATGAAGATGAAGAAGATATTCAGTAACAGCTCTTCCCAAAAATTAAAAATTCCGAGGCAATGGACTGCTTAACAAACAAAATACAAGGGACAGAAGAAAATAATATTTCCTTGAAAAGCGTTCTAACAAATCAAAAAAATGAAGGAAGAAGCCTCTGTGAAATTATACGTAAAAGGAAATCGCCAATAAAAAATATCAGATTGCTTAAGATGGTACATAATATCCAATCTAAGTTATTTGTTTGGTTGTTATATATACGTAGCTCATAGATTAGACATTGCATTAAAAAATAAAAATATACAAACTGGATTCAGTTTCATTTAAGTTGTTAAGAAAAATACAATATTTCGAATGTTTTAATAATCCGGATGAGGTTGGCACTTATTGATTCGGAATATCGAGTCTTTACTGTATACAAACACACACACACACGCACGCACATGCTAAATAGCACAAATTTGATCAACGAATGATCATAACCATATAGAAGGGGTATTAATATCTAGTTAGCTTAGGCCACCTTACTTGAACAAAACAAAATTTTGTCATAATGGCAAGAAATAATGACATTTTAAAAGTGTTACTGTCAAATCTTACGTCAAGAAGTTCAAGTATTGCTGTGCAGTAAATTTTGAAAGAAAGCGTGTCGAATGCAAATGTGAAAATCGATCAATTGGAGTATCGAGGCATCATCAAATACTTGTATGTGAAGAGGTTAAGGCTTAAGGAAATTTAAGGTGAGATGTTTGAGACACTTGACGATCAATGCCCATCATATGCGACTGTCAAAAATTGGATTGCGTCATTCAAAAGAGGAAAACCTTCCGTTGAAGATGAAAAGCGACCAGGAATACCAATTTCGGTGTCCCTCCCCGAAAATATTGACGTAGTTCATGACATGATATTATTAGACGGTCAAATTGGGCCGAAACATATCGCTGAGGCACTAAAAATTTTATATGAACGCGTATATCACGTCGATTCACGTTCACGTCGATTTAGATATGAAAAGAATTTCTGCAAAATGGATTCCTAGATGCTTGAACGCCGAACACAAACGAGCAAGAATCGAAGCATCACAGTCAATCTGTGCCCGCTTTGAAGGAGATCCAGGTTTCTTGAACCGTATTGTGACTATAGATGAAACATGGGTCCAATTTTACAACCCAGAAACAAAACAGCAATTGATGGAGTGGCAGCATCATTGTTCTCCAAGGCCAAAAAAGTCTAGAGTTTAAAAATCCGCTGGAAAAGTTCTTGCTTCAGATTTTTGGGATATCCGTGGAATAATTATTATCGCTTACCTAAGAAAGTGCCACATCATCACTGAAGATTCTTATTCTAAATTACTGACCATTCTGAGAAATAAAACTAAGGAAACAAGACGTGGCATGTTAGCGAAAGGTGTATTGTTTTTGCAGGACAATGCTCCTGCACACAAATCGCGTATTAACATGAATACAATTTGAGATCTAGGTTCGAATTACTGGAACAGCAGCCGATTGAAGAAAAGCTTTAAAGGACGTCAATTTTTGTGTAATGACAAGGTAATAAAAGCTGTGGAAGGCTGGTTTGCAGACCAAGAAAAAACTTTTTTTTTAGAAGTGTTTTAAAGGCGTTGCAGGATCTCCGTATTAAGTGTATTAATTTAAGAGGAGACTATGTTGAACAATAAAATATTCTAAGTCATAACATTAAATTGTTTCAATAGTAGGCCAAGAATATATCAATACCCCCTCGTATACCTAAATGTTAATTTGAATTCTAATTTTAAATACGAACGAATTTTAAAGGGGTACAATATACAAACGAAAAAAAGACAGACATTATTATCAGAAATTTTAGTTTACAATATGCCAATGAACAAGCATATCGTTGAACAAACACAGTATGTACGCACGCCAATGAGTTGAGACGGATGTCCGGTTTTCAAAATCTTAACGCTTTCCGTCTGTCACTACAGACTACTAGTTGGTCGCTACCATGTTGAAAAGGGACTCAAGTACATTATATTTCATTGGGTAAGCGGTCCCGAGTCCGATAATCGCGATAGATATTGACCCAGTGGTTTTCGGTATAATGCCTTCATCGAGCACGCACTCTTTTAATTATATATTCCTCTTGTGCAAGTAGCCCGGAATTATAGCGTAGAACATGCAAGCCGTACCAGACAATATAAGGAAGAAAGAGCGGTAAATGTTTGCTTCCTCCTGAACGTATCTATTGTATGGCCGACCACAAGCAAATTTCATTATTACTACAACGTGTGTTTTTTTTACTTTTTTAATTCTTTTAGTTCTCTTGCTTTCCTTTAGCTGTTAGATTGTGGTATCTGCGGTTGCACACATAGATGCATGGTTAACTGTTCATTGACTTTGCAGTTGTGATAATTTTTATTGCTGCGTTTACGTTCTGAAGAATAGAGGACAAGTTAACTTTTTAACTGAATTAAATAATAATGATAATTTAATGATACATCTCTCGCCCTGTTTAGAGTTTGAGGATTATTTAAGCAACTATGTATATACAAGGTGTGTATAAATTGGCAGACCCACTACACGCGGCGATGTTCTTCGTTAAATTCGGAGTCCAAAATCCTAATACGAAAATGTTGTACCATGCTCCATATCTTTGCGCAAGGTTCCTAAAGTTCGGACTTTCAGTCTTGAAATAAGATTTATTACTCGATATTTGTTTACAGAAAGAGCTACAATTTAGAAGAAAGAAGAATTGTTGTTATTATCCTTTCGTTAAAGTTTTCTTATTGATTTTAAAGTTTGTTTTTAATATTTGTTTAATAACTTATTTTGACGAAAAACACATCTGATAACGTTGTAAAACAATAAGTAGGCAGCCTAATGTTGTTCTAGTCAAATACATTACTACTGTCAAATTCATTCTGAAAACAAAGGAAGCCTGATACATCGTTTTAGGATTAGGACTTTTAACTCAAAATTTGACCAAGAATGTCGCCACGTGTAGTGGGTCCGCCAATTTATACACACCTTGTATAAGGAAAATCTCTAGATACAAAAGACAGTGGTCGTATGTCTGTCCATCATAGACTAAAAAACTACTGGACCGATATACGGCCAGTTTTTTGCAAAATAATCCGCATTTTTTTCCGGAGAAAGTTTAAAACTAATGAAATCCTCGATATGACTAATAAAAAGAAAGTTAGGGCCCTAATTATATAATATCGATAGTAGCAGTACTATCATTTAAAAGTAGATGAGACCGCAAAACAGTACTTCTCACATTGAAGTTCACATGGCATACGTTATATGCTCCCGAGTATCCAAGAGCATTGCAATGGATTTAAAGTTGAATACACTACAATAATAACAATTTATGTAGTCGAAAACACAAATACAATAATGTATTTGTGAATATGGCATTTTAACTAAATACCGGGTGTATTTTTTAACTTGAAACCTTCAAATATCTCCAAAAATAAGCAGTTCACGAAAAAATGTTCAAATTTAAAATTTGATAATTCAATGTAGGAAATGTGTTAGTTCCTGAATTAGTCCCCCTCTCTCCCTCCGTGTAGGTGGAGCTGGTGTAACTTTAAAACCTTGAATAGGAACCCGTATATTTTATTACAGATTCGAATTCTATTGGAAAACTATGTAGAATTCGTCTAAAGCACTTTTTCGATTCACGATAGATGGCACTGTAATTGGTGAAATTTATTTTTTTTTCAATTTTTTGCACTGATACTCTATGCATACGATTCTGCAATACGTGTGCAGTAAAAAATACGTTTTGTTTGTAAATATTCACAATTAGTATTAGAAAACTCTATTCATTTTACAATTTCGAATAACTAGGAAAATGTCACCTGGAGAAATCTAAGTTGCTGGTGAATAAATTACTTTTAGACGTAACCCAACAACAACGACGTATACGTAGTACCACCTTGGGCTGCTTGATTCACCTGAGTCTCCTCGCCTTTCACGTATCAGGGTGCCTCATTAATGTAAGTCCCTTCGCCTGTCATTTCAGAGTGCTAGATTTCCTCTCGCCTCACCATCCTTCAATTAAAGTAAGTGTTCAAAATGATGGCCTTCAGCTTCAATGCACTTATTGATTCGCATTTCAAATGAGTGTAGACAACTGAGAAGTGTATCTCCTTGAATTTCGGAACAAACATTTCGGATTCGCTCAATCATATTTTCATGTGTTGTTGGTACTCGATTATGTACTTTGCATTTGAGATAAAAAGAAATCTGGAAAAGTAAGATCTAGTGATCTAGCAAGCTAATTTACTGAACCAGGTCTACCTATCCAGCGACCACTGAAATTACAATCAAGTACTTAACGTGTTACCACCGAATAGTGTGCTGGACAACCACCATGTTGAGACCACATATTATGTCGCACTTCTAAGCTAACGTCTTCGCGTAGTGCTGGCAGTTCATTTTCCAAAATGTCTTGGAACATTTCACCATTCAAGTGGCCTTCAATAATGTGAGGGCCGATGACTTTGTTCCCAATTATTCCAGGCCACATGTTGACAGTCCAAGGGTGCTGGTTCAACTTTGCGAAACCAGTATGAATTTACAATACTCCGATAATGTGTATAACGTCGATTAACCGTTCCATAGTTTGTTAAATGCGCCTCATCGAAGAACGTGTAAGAACGTGTAACTATTCACATGCCCACTGACAAAAAGTTATCCGATTTTGAAAATCAACGCCATGAGGAACGTTTTAAAATTTTACAAGCATTAGAGTGGGACAATTCAGAATCGCGAGCTATTTCTTTTGTGCTAACTTGAGAATTAACAGTTGCTTGACGGGTCCTTTTTTGGCTGAACACTTCCATCGGTAGTGAATTGTTTGATAATACAGTAAAATGAAGCACGTGACCGAATCCTATCTGGAAAACGCTAAGCGTAGAAATTGACAGCATTATAAAGACTTCTGCCAACTTCTCCATACACCAGAACCATTTCAATTTTCTCTTATACAGTTAAATACTCCATTCTGTAGTAGGTACTATTAAAAGGGTAGCAGAAACAGGTCCTTTACTTTTCGAAATATTTTTTAAAGTTATTTCTTTCTTTTGTACGTTTATTTTGTGTTTTTTGAATTATAAAAAATACGAATGGAAGATATAGCAGAAACGTTAAATATATACATTTTACAAACAAAAACATTTTTATAAAAATTATTTTCTACATAAGAAATGGTATTAAAAGAAAAATACATTTTTTTTTATTTTAAAGCACTTCGACAAATTATGGGTGAAGGAAATTGCGTTGACCAAGTATGTGAAGAAGGATGCCCCTTCCTAGGCTATGATAATAGTACTTTCTTGATATAGTAATTTTTCGTGTTATTCTTTTTATTGAAAATGAATTGCAGAATCGTATGCATAGGTTCTCGGTGCGAGAAATTGAAAAAAAAATTGAATTTCGTCGATTACAGCGCCATCTATTATGAATTGAGAGGAATGATTCAGACAAATCCGACGTACCTTTTTTAGTAGAATTCGAAACTGTAATGAGGTATAAGGATTCCTATTTAAGATTTCAAAGTTAGCCCATGGAGGGAGAGAGAGATACTAATTTTAGCACTAATATACTTTCTCCATTGTATTATCAAATTTAAAATCTGTACATTTTTTCGTAAACTGTTTATTTTTCAAGATATATTAAAGTTTTAAACAAAAAAGACAATTGTGTTTATTTAATACTTATATCGTTAGTTAAAAGGTTGAAACTATCTAATTAAAACTAATTAAACTAAATTTAGCATACTAGCTGAAGAGCACAACATCGTTGTCAAAATACTTATGCAGTGTGGAAAACAAAATTATGAACGCATCTAGAGTTTGCAGATTAAAAGATTTAATTTTATTAAGGAGCCAATATACCAATAGGTATTTGGTAAATATTTTGTCAGTTGCTATAATTACTTTTAGTTTAGGAGTTTTAAGCATTACTCATCTTTGCGATGAACGTATTATATACTAACACGTCCCTGTTCCTATTTGTTCTTATGAATCAATATGCTCTTTATCAATTTACATAAGAGGGTTAGCACACAGTTTAACGATACTGCTGAAAATGTTAATATTTTCGTCGAAATAGGCGTACAGGTTAGTATTTACTTACACGGAGTGGAGTGTTTAATAAAAATCCACATTTCCAAACACGAAGCTACTACGACTTCTTGAATATAATCAGAGTGCAGGGAGGAGAGTTACATATTGTAATGAAGGTATTTATGATTAGGAAAAGTTATAATATATCATGTCACAATTTTCAAATTCCATAGACCAAAGAGAGCAAATACTGTATATTCAAAATTTAAATTTTATAAAATTTAAAAATTAACAGGTTCTTTTCAACTTATTGCTTCCCATGATTACTTGTGACTTTTTCAATTCCTATAAAGTTAATGGGAGATATAATGAGGATTTGCACATATTCGAGAATTTAAGAGGTCAATACGTTCGAAAATATAAAAATTTTTATATTTTTTATATCCTTGACAAAGGCATCATTGCCGAAACATGTAGGATTATTTTAAATATATACACTTTGAAGTAATAACCAGACCTTTAATCGCCGACTAATTAAGTTTACCTTATCATACCAAGGTCACGAAAATACTATATATATATATATATATATAACGGGTGTTCCACAAAAATCTCCAGAGGCTGTAACATCTTTATTTATTATCTGATTTTAATGATCTTTACATTAAATTAAATGGTTTGGGAAAAACTACATACAGAAACGCGAATTATCTTTTTGTCAAATACAATTTACCAGAAACGTGAGTCAATTTTTCCCTCTCAAATTAAACTTTCTTTTTCTTGCTTTTACAAAAGAAAATTTTCTACAGATTTTAGTAACCCAATAAAAACACATACGCGAATAGGGCAAAATGCAAGAAAATCAGAGTTTTTTGCGAATTTTTGTCACTTACAATGGGCCATGAGTAAGTGCCGGCAGTTGCACACTGATAACGTTAAATTGACTAAATAGGTACATATTTATTAAAGAAGAAAGAAACTTTAATAAGGAAGAAATAAAGAAAAATTTACTAAATATGAAAAATAAATACAATAAAATAAACATTCCTTATTGTGTTATTTAAAGAAAACAAATAAAAAAATAGAGACAATGTCCTGTAAATATTGCTCGAACTGGACACCATTTCGAGCAATGCATGTCTGTACCTACCTCTTTTCTATGGAAAAAAATACATTTAATATGTTGTGGAGTGGTATTTATTGGCAAGCATTAATATTCTATTTCGTAGATCATCTACGTTTTCAGGTTGTGTTACATAACCAATGTCTCTAATTTGGTTCCATAGAACGAAGTCTAAAGCAGAAAGACCTAGTGAACCAGCGGGCCATCTAATAGGTCCATTGGTTCCAACTTCGATCAAACTGTCTATTTAAAAATTCTATTTTTATTACACCATTATGTGGAACAGCTCCATCTTGCTGGAAGTATAGTTATGCATATTGATTAACAGAAAATTTTTCTAAATTTTCCACCATATGTTCAAGCAGCGTATCATATTTTTGTTGAATTAGTTTACCAATAATAAAGTATGGTCCAATTACTCTACTGTCTAAAATTCTACACCAAAAATTTAAAGTAAATAATCCTGGATATTATTTTCAACAACAAATCTAGGATTTTCGTCTCTCCACTACCTATGGTTGTTCCTATTAAACACGACTTTATTGGTAAAGGTGTACTCGTCCGACCGCATAATTTTAGAATTAAATAGCGGATCTTCCCGTAATTTATTTCAATAAAAATTCTAAAATTGCATTCACCGCGGGTAGTCGTCTTCCAGCAAATGATGGATCGTTTGAGGTATGTACAGTCTCAGTTTGTGTTTTTTCAAAATAGAATGTACGGTTGTACTGGAAGAATCAATGTTGCTAGCAATTTCTTTAACGGACGCCCTGGGATTTTCTTGTACGCTCAACAAAACACTTAACTTAAATTTTCATCTACTCCTTTCTTTGGCTTTTTAAAATATTCAAACATCCTCAAATTAGCTTTCAATTGCCCAAATTTCTTCTGATACGGTGATTCCCTATCAGGGAAGCGTTCCTGAAGTAATAATAGTCTGAAACCGTCTTTTGTCATATTCAAGATAAACTTGAAGCATGTCCCTTAAATATTCAAAATTCATATTTTATACGTATTAATAATAAAAAAAAGAAAATTTACACAAAATTAGTTATTTATTATTACCGTTAATAGTGTTTCCGAATAATGCTATAAGATTTACGAAAACTGACAGTGACAGTAAATGATTAGTAACTAGACGTTGTCAGTGTGCAACTGCCAACATTGACTGACAAAAATTGACAAAGAGCTCTAATTTTCTTGCATTTTGCTATACCCAAGTATGTTTTATTATTACATTACTAGAATCAGTAGAAAATTTTCTTTACTAAAAATCAAGAAAAAAAAATTCAATTTGATTGGCATAAATTGAATCACGTTTCTGGTAAATTATATGTGACAAAAAGATAATGCGCATTGCTGTATGTAGTCTTTCTGAAACCCTTTAATTTGATGTATATATAATTAAAATCAGCTAATAAATAATGACATTATAGCCTTTGGAAATTTTTATGGAACACCCTATATATATATATATATATAAATTTAAACGAAATTATCGACCGTAATATGAGCCGTTGAAAGCGAAAGTGGTGTAAGTCTTTCTTTCATCGATTTGAGTATTTTAAAGATAAAGTTAAAAGACCACTAAAAAATCATGATCACATATTAATTACTGTTACTGTTACTGTTCTTTTTTTTATATTATAATTTGCCTAACCCGGTCCAAAAATAATGAAAAAAATTAGTGGCTGCCCTTATTTTTGTTGTTTGAATGACTTACACCACTTTACCAAGTTATGAAGTAATAAAAAGGTTGTATGGGTTTTTTTGTTGAAATAAAATAAGATTTTAGATTTTACTTTATTTATGCAAAGAGAATATCAATTTTAATCAAGTAGGTACATAATACAAGTGAGAACTTATTATATTATTATTAATTCTTATGCTTCATCTTCGTGTAGCTCTAACGGTCCTATATCTTCAACATATTCGTCAGCTGTTTGTAAATTAGTAAAGGATTGATGGTAAATAGGTGGAATAAACTGTAGCAATTCCATCATATTCTTCTTTTTCTCTTTAGAAACAGGTCAATGATCGTTATATAGTTTTTCAAGTGTTACGTTGTTCATCATAACGGGCCTACCTTTTTTACGAGGCAACAAGTTGATACATTGAAAAGAAAAGTCTTCATTTAGTGTTTCCTTATAAAAAATTTTAAACGGCTCATATTTTTTAAAACGAAGCTACTGTATGTGAAGCCAGTTTACAGGAATATTTTCTTCATTCACTTTTCTTTTTGTAATGAGTTCTTCCATTGTTTTTGTTGAGAGAAACTCTGTGTGCTGCATTTTGTGTAAGGGAAAATGAGATTTAGTTCTTGCTTTTTGTATAATAGTGTACCAATCTTCCGCTACATAAATAATTTTTCCTTTTGCATAACATTCTATTGAGCCGAAATCTCTATCGTTGGGTAAGTACGAATGTCCTGATACCAAGAATTTATGGTCAAAGACAGTAATGCTTTCTGAATCCGCCAATAATTTAAGCCACATTAAACTCATTTTAATATTCCTGTTTTGGCCTGTACATGCTTCACTGTAGGCAATTATATGCTGACTATTTGAAGCATAAGTTGAAATGTGTTTTTTCGAACAAGACGCTATTTCTTGGGATCCTCTTGAGGCCATAGTTTCATCCCAAGCATACATGTACTCCTGCTCAGTAGCAAGGTTGTGACATCCTAAGTTATATACGTACATATTTCTCTTATAGTATGCTAATGAGCAAGTCAATTGTGGATATGCTAAAGCCTTCTCCAAATCAAATGTAAACGCATAGATTTTATTGGCATCAAGAACTGCTTTATATTTGTCCTCCTTCATGCTATTTCGTGCTTTCTCTGCTATCCTCAAATGAAGCTCATGCTCAACTTTTGCCTGCCGCTTTATTTGTGGATCTGTTTCGGAGTTTATTTTAATTTTGAATGCATCACACCTTATGCATATATCTTTAGCAGGAGTGTGAAAACTGAGATTAAATTCATTGGTAAAAATCTTGCGATAAATAGCTTCGCTAACATTTGGTATGCTTTTTTCTTGACAATCTTCAATATAAAGCGTGTACATTAACCGTATTTTTAAATTACTTGATAAATATTTCTTGTTGGGATTATGTTGTCTAGTATAATGAGATTGGTAAGCAGGAAACATAGATATGTGTTCGCGGACTTTATTAGCCATCTCATCTGGTGTCTTATTAATAGGGGGGTGCTGTCCGCGTAAATCTTCCCCTGGGGATGTACACCTAGCCTTTTTAATTGCTCTATACAATCTTCCATCTGATATGTTAAATGTGTTTAAGAAGTATGATTTGTACACTTTAGTGGAGTACGCACCAGCTTGAATATAAAATGTATTTGTGTGGGTCTTAGGCACTCTAGAATTGCTTCTTGGACGTACTTGTTTTATTTCTGTTTGTTTTACCAGCCCACAAGCATTTTGTGTAGTAAAAGATCCAATTGCCCAAAACCTCTCGAATGCATCTTTTCTTTGATTTTCAGATATTTTACTAATACACTTCATGCGGCAATTGCAGTCTACGTGTTTAAAAGTTTTTGCTTCTACTGTATTGCCCTTTCTATTGATATACTGCAAACCGAGGTTACGATTTCTCTTTCTTTTCACTCCTTTTTAGTTTATAATAAGATTTCACTTACGAGTAATACGTATTATTTGTATATTCCTTTGATAAGTACTAATTTGTAAAGTGGTGTAAGTCTGACTTGCGCCACTTTACCTTGTAAGCTTTAAAGTTAGTAGTTATCTGCATGAAGAGATAGCGACATCTGTAGCCGAATGAATTAGTTTA
Organism: Melolontha melolontha; assembly: GCA_935421215.2. Lineage (NCBI taxonomy): Eukaryota > Metazoa > Arthropoda > Insecta > Coleoptera > Scarabaeidae > Melolontha > Melolontha melolontha. Next base: position 90,996,945 of record OW285235.1, read on the forward strand.
CAGTCACGAATTTTAGCTATTATAATAAATATTACTTCATAGTACCCATTTGTGAAGCAAACTTCAAATTTTTATTTTTTTGACTTACACCACTTTCGCTTTCAACGGCTCATATATTGATAAAATAAATTAAAATCGGGTAAGCGGTCTGTCAATTAAAAAACTCCTTTATTAAATAACCCTATATTTCGCAACAAAATTTGTTGCTTCTTCTGGGGATAAAAATGTAGAGTTGAAAAATAATAAAATTGACATACAATAAAAATAAAAATGATTAAATCATTTAGGGTTATTTAATAAAGGAGTTTTTTAATTGACAAACCGCTTACCCGATTTTAATTTATTTTATCTATATATATATATATATATATATATGTATATATATATATATATATATATATGTGTGTGTGTGTGTGCGTATGTATGTATATATTGTTCTACTTGCTGCATACTATAGTGTCTTTTGTCTTCTCCCTTTTTAAATAAAAGCAAATACATGCTTTCTTTCGGTGGCAAGTATAGAACACCTCCAGACAAGTTGATAAAATAATTTTTATATTTCATGAGAAAAATTGCAAAAATACTTCAACCGTATATTCTGAACATATTGCTGTGGACTTTTCCCCATAAATATTTTAAAAATTTATGTATTTATATTTGTACAATTATTTTGAACGCAAATGTATATTTGACTTGCGCAGTTTGAGCAAGCCGTTTGTTCTGATGTGGACTTTTATAAAACTGTATTTTTTTATGCGAAGCCTGCGTGCTAGCTGTATACTTGAGACACAAGTGTACTCTGAGATAAGAAAGTTGTGTTTATAAAAAGATTAATATTTATCTTTTTATTGTAACTTCGAGTTATTTTTGATTTAATTAGTGGTTGGTGCTTGTTTAATTTTAATTACCGATATTTATACGAGTTTGTTAATCTTGTAATTGATATATTTTTACACTTTCTTACTCACGTGTCTTGAATATATTTTTTTTACGTAAGTAAAATATATTATTAAAAGATATTTTTTATATTGAATGAATTGAATATTGTATTTTTCTATTGTATTATTATTATCGTATTGAGATTTAGTCTTAGATATTTGATATAAATAACAAAGAAGGATTTTTAAAATTTCTAGTAAAAAAATTCTGTAACTGTAAAATTTTATACGTTTGGTATCTCAAAGGCATTTTTTGTTACATGTGGGTGCACGTGCGTTAGAGTTTGCTTCGGGCTGTCAAGTTAGTTTGTTTATTTTGATTTTCTTAGTGATTTATTATTTTTAATTTTGATCGGCTGTCATATGGTTTTTTAGACGTATGCTGTGGTCATTTCCATGCGTTATTTTCACCTTTATAATATTGTTAAATGAGGCAATATTAATCTTCACACTTTACAAAGATTTTTTTTATTTTTTTAAAATTTTTGTATTAAAGTTTCATTTAAATTTTATTGTGTTTATCATTAAATTGACCTTTTTCTTTCCGAGTTTATAAGTAACTTAAAGATATTATAATTTTTCTCAAACAAATTTTAAGTGGCGCCTGACTATTTTACTAATTCAATAATTTTCCACATTTCCGATTGGAACCCTGAGAGGAAAGCAGTCGCATTTTGGAAATAAGCCGACTGAATATCCTAGCTGGATAAATTTGTCGTGAATGGTGGCATAGCTAATTTCAAAATAACAGTTCATAGCGATATGTTTGCGTTATATTTTAAATAGTTCCAAGACTCCTTACACTTATTCTAATTGTTTTTGGCATACTTTTCCTAAACAAAATTTAAATATTTATTTCTAGGACATTGTTTGGAGTAGTTTTATTCAAGCATTAAATTGTAACACATTTATAGAAGAAAAGAGTATTTGGCGACTTTAAATACTTAATATTGAAAGTATATATAGTACAGTTGTTAGGAGATTTTCTTGAAGAGAACAGTGAAGATTATATTTTGTAACTGCCACACATTATTTCTTCACGTTTTAATAATTTAGAAAAAATCTCAATTCTTTATTTCATAAATTTAAAGAACTTAAAATGATGAACGATGTGGTATTAGAATGGTTATTTTAATCATATACTTAAATTGATGTAAACCCAAATAAATAAAACAAAATCTAACAAAACATAATATAAAGAAATAAAATTTACCATTAAAATCAACAATACACAAACACTTCAACTTTATTAATCTGCACACCAAAACTCAAGCAAAACTCAAAGCAAAGAAAACAAAAATAAAAACAAGCCCTAAGGGCAAGCGAGACACTTAAATATGACTATGTTGCACCGTTGTTGCCCAGCATACTGCATATAAAATTCTAAACTTAACCCTTTTGAATACCCTTTAAAATACAATGCATAACATTACTATTGCATGTCATTATATCCATGGTCGCGTCGAAAATCATGCGGAACGCCTAGTTTATTGTCTTTGCACCCTTCCACAATAACGGCCAGAGAGGTACTGGATATGGGGCTGGTCTTAGGTCCATTGTTATATACAGGATGCCCAATGCAGGGTCGAGGGGTGTAACACCGGACGTTCCTAATCATGTGTGTGTTGGTTGTCATGACAACCGCGCCCCCTGTTGGGTGGTACACATGTGCGTAGTTCCGGCTATTGTCGTCAAAATAGTTAGTGGCGTTGCCAATCGTATATTGGGGTTATAAAAAATAGGGGCACACATCGTTACGTGCATGTGAGCGAAAGTGTGTATTTTTTTCCGAAGGTGGGTGGTGATTGAATAGGGAGGGTGATGGCTTAGGGGGATACGAATCACGCACCTATCGAAATATCGTACGGAATCTCTCTTTAATAAAGGAAAAATCATCTTTTTTCCAATATTCCGAAGGAAACGTTAATATATATGGGTGCTTGTTGTAGATTTCCATCCCATATAAATGGATAATTAGCTATGTCACGTTGTTAGGTCTCATAACGTTCTCTTGACGTATCTTAAAGACTGTATCAAAACATCGACAAATTGGATCCGAAATATACCAGCTGACATAATTTTCATAGTACATTCATTTTTCCCTTGGCTATAATTTTTTTTTTTAATATTTTATAATTTAAATCTAATTAATACATATAAGATGTTCATTATCATTTAATTTTAATATTTAGCGTAGGTAACTGTCTGCTTAAGTGTACGTAATTAATTTACGAGCATAAAGGTGAGGGGGTGGTATCTAATTGAGTAACAATAATTACGATAAACTAACACTAACATTGTTTAATAGATTTAAAAATGGAACGACCAATTCTAATTTTTATATCAGCCGATGTACAAGTTCGATTTATATTTCTTCTATTCTAAGCTTCGAAAGGATAAATAAATCTTTACTTGTAAGCACTCTACTTATTTAAATTAGTGATAATTTCACCGTAAGTGCGAGTATGTTATTAGTAATTAGGTATATTTTAATCAGGCAGTAGTAAATATGAAATTACTTTAACACTTAACAATCATTTAAATTAAAACGAAAATACGTCTTCTTAATTAGCAATGCAAGTCCAATACATCTAACTGGATGCCCTTTCGTCGACAACATTTTATAAATTCAGTTTTCTCATCCAATCTAATGCTCTTATTTTCTGTAATCAATAGTCGATAACATTAGTTCACATATTCATTTTTTTAAATTATATTATAACTGTATCTTATTTTCGGAAATTCATTCTTAACTTAAGTTCCCTTACTTCTTCACATTACTTCCGTGCGATATTGTTATTTAGACAAGCATTAACAACAATAATAACAATAATATATATATTGCCCAACAGATTATACAATCCAATTATAGAACATCGCAAATTACATGTTCCTCACCTAAATTATACTTGAAATTAACTAAATACATTCAAACTAAGGATGCATTATAGGATATAGTGTAAGTACCAATAGCAGATAATGAAATCTTAAAGGAGCGATTAAATTTCGCTTAAAACTAACGATACATTACAAAATACATAATAATATAAAATACAATAACAAAAACTATACATTCATCATACGTAGTGAAGGTAGAGGAGGTAGATAAAGCACTGTATGACAATAAATCTGACAAAACACCTGGATTTGACGGAATCCATCCCCAAGAACTGTGGGAAACACGCAAGGATGTGGATGAGTAAATTCTACTCAGACATCCTATTGTCAGGACATATCCCTAGAGAGCTCAAGAAATACAAAATAATTGCAGTCTTGAAGCCGAACAAACCCAAGAACCTTCCTGAAAGCTTTCGTCCGATAGCTTTATTAAGCTCATGTTATAAGCTTCTGGAAAGAGTGCTATTAAACCGACTTAGCACATTGATATTGAAGCATGTTCCCGTTGAACAGGCTGGTTTCAGACACAACCGCAGTTGTGCTGACCAGGTGCTCAGCTTAACAACGCACATTGTGTCAGGGTTTCAGAAATGGCTGAATACAACTGTGGTGTATGTTGACCTGACTGCGGCATTCTACAGTCCGGAGAGAAGGCCTTCTCTACAAATTTCTCAACGTAGTTCCATGCAGCCGGGTGGTATTTTTATTAAACAACATGCTTTGCGACAGGCCCTTCCAAATAATAACAGGAGAGAACAAGAATAAAATGAAACATCTTAATAATGGATTGCCTCAAGTATCGGTACTTACACCTGTCCTGTTTAATCTGTATATTTCTGACATGACACAAACAAAGTCTAAAAAGTTTGGTTATGCCGATTATTAGAGGACCTATCCGTGCTGGGAAAGTACTTCGCCGGATAGAGACTAATCCCGAATATGAATAAAACAAAAGTGTCGTGCTTTCATCTCAATAGTAAACAAGCACGTCTAGAGCTACAAGTGTATTTCAATAACAACTTACTACGTTATAATCCTTACCAAAAATATCTGGAAGTAACAATGGATCGTACACTCCCATATAAAAAAGTCTAGAAAACACCGCAGCTAAAATAAACACCGATAATAACATAACCCACAAGCTCTGCGATACTGCTTGGGGTGCGAACACATCCACCCTTAGAGTATCAGCTCTTAGCCTTGTTTACTCGGAAAAGATGAATACTGCGCCCCAGTCTGGTTAACAAAGAAGATCGATGTCAAAGTCAACGAGACCATGAGAATAATTAGCGGTTGTTTAAAAAGTACACCTCTACCCTGGCTCCAGGTTCTAAGCCATATTACACTTCCCACCATCCGGAGACAGGAAAGCCTGGTAAGAGAATATAATAAAATAATATCGAAACCCCATCTTCCAGTACACAATGATTTGCCTGATGCTGGCCTGTCGAGACTGAAATCGAGATCTCCTCCACTACTGCTAGCAGAACGCCTTCTAGCAGAAGATTTCAACCCAAATGATAGATGGAGAGAGTATTGGTCAGCGTTGAAACCCGCTCAAGCGGCCCATATTATTGATCCAGCCTTACCCTTACCAGGAATGGAGCTGCGTCAGACACTCAATAGAATAAGAACGTCCCATGGAATTTGTCGTGACTCATTCTATAAAATGGGGACTGACTGATACACCAACTTGCGAATGCGGAGAACCTCGCCGGACTATTCACCATATTACAGCTGAGTGCCCCTTACAGCATAATGGAGATGAGATGAGTGACTTCTTTGAAGCTACTGACTCCGCGTTGGACTGGATCAATGGCCTCGATTTTAAAATTGAACTTTTAGATGTATAATATATGTTAGCCATTCGCTAAATAAATAAATAAATCGCCAATGAATCAAAATGAATATCAAGGGAAGTATTCGATAAAGTATTATAATAGGGTACAGATTCTATAGAGAGGTGATTTATTCATCATATTAGTATTCGGTTTATAGCAGTAATACATCGTATTTGATCTGAAACCCAGACGAAGTACAATAAAGTTAAATTGTTCTAAGTGTTTTGGCGAGTCCAATAGATGATTAACCGGGTTATGTAAAAATTTCATACTTGCATGACTACGATGACGTTCCAGAGAATCAACTTTATATAAATTGAGCAACACACTATGGCTAGAATTCTGAACAGGATACTAAGAATTATCTTTAAAGCATAAATATTTCAAGAAACATCTTTGGACTTGTTCAATCATATTAATATGACGATTGTAGATTGATGACCATATTAGTGACGCGTACTCCAGCTTAGAGCGCACAAATGAAGAATACAAGACCGAGCTCGAAGATATAAAGTTACCTTTAGTTCTTACAATGAACCCTAACATATGTAAGCAGGAAGCAGTCATGGTGTTGATATGTTCAGGAAATGTAAGTTGAGAGTCAAAGACTATGTCCAAATCTCTCATAGAAAGCATTAGGAAAGAGGTAGACAAATTAGTAGACTAGTCAGTGAGGCAAATTAATCTGTAAAAAATAATGTATTACATTACTTTATTGTAAGGAAAGAAGTATATAAAGAATATATAAGAAAATCCTCTAACCATTGATAATGTATTACAAGTATTAAAACACAATATGGTATCATATTTGTATCTCATTCCGAAATTCGTAAAATATTGTGTAAACCTTCCTAATGCACTGCTATTTAATACTGAAAAACATATTCAAGTTATATTCATTTTTCCTTTCAAATATTTTTTCAATAAATTAATACATTCTTTTACTATGATATAACATTCTAACTTTTGGCATCCATATACGAAACTACGATTAGGGTTCGGAATGTTCTCGACCTAACAAAATGAGAAGAATGACCAAATGACGTGCTGTGAAGTTACAGACGAGTGCATTTAGTTGCTTGCTTATGGCGATCAAGTAAAATAGATTGCTGAATTTAAACATGGTCGTACACCCATTATATGTGATGAATGCCTAAAACGCTCAAAAACCCCTAGAATGATCTTGCAGACATTGCAAAGATATACTGTGTCCACTACATTTTACACAATATGATGGGTATGAAAAACCTTTTCACTTGCTTCTTCGGCGTTTTGAAATACTAAGTGAAACATGGCTTCGCCATTGCATACTAAACATAAAGCATCACTCCAAATAGTGTGTGAGAACAGATGAAAGTCCACTAAAGAAAAAGAAAAACGGTACTATCTGCAGCAAAAGTCATGGCTACTGTTTCTGGGATTCTCAAAGTATAGTGCTCGTTGACTACCTAAAGCAAGGCAAGATCATTGCCGAGGAGTATTTGTATTATATTTGTGTTAAACTTCACTATTTGACTGCAAAACTGGACGACCTACGGTTCGAAGTGCTTCTATATACACCATATTCTGATATAGCTCCGAGCGATTATTACCTCTTCCCAAGCCTAAAGAAATAGCTTGCTTGAGGCAGATTTACTTCAAATGATGAAACAAATGCTGAGAGAACTGCTTACTGTGCAGCTGAACAAATCTTATTATACTGTGGCTATTAAAAAATTGAAAGATGGTACAGAAAACCTATCATAGTAAAACATTTCGTTCAATCAAATTCGTATTTTTAATTCTGTGAATTTCGGAAAATATTCAACACTAAAAGTAATAGATCTTTTCTTTCTATGTTACGGCAAAAATTTTCACTAAAAATAATAATAATAATAATATTATTTATTGAATCCAAAAATCCTACATAACAGTACAAAAAGAAGTACAAAAGAAAAAAGATATAGGATAAGTCAAAAAAAAATACATGTATGATAATATGACAATTAACAAAATCTAAAGAAAATCGCAGTATCAAAACAAAAACAAAAAGTCCACATTTGTTAATTTAACTATCAAGATACTCCTCTGTAGTATAAAAACAATGTGTCCGCATGTAATTTTTAATATACCTCTTAAAAAGACCTATGTGTGTAACCTACTTAATATTTTGTGGTAATTTGTTGTAATACTTAATTCCAATTAATAAAGGACTATGTTCAGTCAGAACTAAGTTGTGAAGATCATCTTTGCGACGAGTGAAGTAACTATGAAATTGACTATTTTGTGGTAAAGTATGCAAATTCTGATATACAATTAAAAACACTTCAACTATATACAGACGTGGTAAAGGTAATATTCTTGGAGTACGAAACCACGGTCTACAGGATTCAAGTAACTTTAACCCTATTATGTTACGTATAGCTCGTTTTTACATTTTAAAAACTCGTTGCATACTGGATGAAGAACCCCAAAAGACTAAATCATAACATAATCTTGATTCGAAGCCGGAGTAATAGCACGTTAATAATATTCCTTTTTGCACCAAAATACCGCAGTCTGAATAAAGCGTAACATAGACTTGTCAATTTCTTACACAATTCATCCGTATGTCGATACCACGTCAAGCCACTATCCACGTACATGCCAAGAAACTTAGTACAATGCACTTGTTGTATAGATTTATTTTCAACTCTTAACGGCAAAGATATATCACACTCGGCTTGCCGAAAAGTTTATGAACACCGTTTTGTCCCTATTAAGAACCAAATAGTTTTCCTGGAACCAGTTTCTAAAAATATCCAGCATCCGTTGTGTCAGAGTTCTTGTCTCGTTCACGTGACCTGATCCACACAAATAAGTATTGTCATCAGCGAACATGGTAATTGAATTGTGTGATACTATATTCGGCAAGTCGTATACAAAGATCACAAAAAGAAGTTGGCTAAAGTAAGAGCACTGGGGCACACCAGATCTAATATTGTAGGTCTTCGATAGTTTTCCATTTACATCAATGATCTGCTCTTTATCTGTGAGGTATGATCGAATCCATTTGTTAACGGCTCCACGCATGCCTTACGAGTCCAACTTTCTCAACACAAGCTCGTGATCTACCAAATCAAACGCCTTACACAAGTTCATGAAAACACCCACACAGCGATTGTGGAGATCCAAGTGCCAATACAATTCGTTAATGAAGCTTAGAACAGCTGTCGTGGTTGATCTATTCTTTTGAAAAGCATGCTGCTCAGTGGCAATAGAAATTTGTGCCATTATTTTTTCAAAAATATTTGAGATTGTAGATAGCAAAGAAATAGGTCTATAATTTGTTAGCAGTGGTAATATGGTTATAGGAAAATATTTTACGACGAATTTTCCGAGTAATCATTTTCTGTGTCTTTACAGTTTTACATACAAAATAAAATAAGAGAATTTAATGAATTCTCCTCTGATTTTAAAAACATGAACTGAGGAATCCTTATTCCCATTGTTTAACATCACGCCTTTCTTCCTTAGATAGATTTTCATTTAAATACTAGTTTAGATACTGGTAAATTTTTTCCATATCCTTACGGACTATGGAAAACTATGATTTTCATGTCAAAACTAGCAAACCATATAGAAGTTTATTATTATTTAATTAATTTATGGTATTGCAATTACACAGACGCAAAAAACTTACGATCTGTTGAAATAAAAATAACAATTGCCAAATTATTTAAAGAGACAATTGCGATCAATTTTTTACCCTTCTAACTAATTAGTTAGATTAATGTAACTTATGACGATACATAATGTAAACTAGAAAACTTACACGTGGGTACATTTTTTTTAAATAATCTTTGTTTATTGATTGAATTAATCCTAAAACAATTGTGAGCTTTCGTTCACCTTGATCACTGTTGAAAAAAAAATATGTAGGTACAAACATAAGCAAAAAAGTCTATGGCCAAAAAACAAATGTAAGGAATGCTGTAGAAGTTCCACGTACATATAAGCTCCTAGAATTAAGGATTTCAAAAGATTGTTACTTAGAAAATCATGCGTGAAGAAGACATTTAAAGGCCATAATTAATTTCACAGTGAAAATACAATAAGAAGCAAACATGTTGATTCGACTGAAATGGTATTATTCACTTTATAGTTTTTTGTAACTCCAATTGTGCGTCTACTTTGTGACTGCTCTTGTTATAAATTACGAAAAAATCGCCAATTTATTTTACGTGTAATTAAAGGTAACTAGTTGCAAACCTATTAAGATAACAAAAAATAGTTTAAATGTAAATAAAGTCGTGATAGTAAAGAGAGGCGAATGAAGAATCTATGTACAAGTATAATAGACAATGTCCTTGTACAACTGAATCGATTAAATAAACTTTTCTTCAACGATACATCTGCGTCCGCCTTTCGTTCTGGACCAACCATTTACCTTAGCAAACGTGGCTAAACAATACGTAGTAGATACTCGCAAGTGAAACAAGGAAAGTTACGACAGGAAAACAAGAGGCAGGTGAACACTGAAGAGACCAGTTACTTTAACCCACTCTCACTTTCACTCAGGTCGCTTTGTCGTCCCTTCCTCACACGACATACACACTCACACATACACGTCATGCAGAGCCACCTCTCCAAATTTGAATAAAACAACCCAATAAAAGCTATTAGCTTATCTGATGCGGTGCGTAGTAATTACATTTTATCGTATATTTCACGTCAGAATTAATGAGAGGATATTTATCTCTTCGTGGTATTGTGTATATGTGGATACATACGTACACGTATATGTTGTCGGGTTGTGCTATAATTTACGCCCATTTCGATAGTACCACGTAACCCATATATGATTTTTATTCGACACTGAAACTAGGTTAGTCTTGGGATAAGTCATTAACCCTCTTTGCTCTTTCTCCCTCGTTCTCTTGATCTCTCTCTCTTACATATTCTCTTCCATTTTTTCTTCAAATTTTCAAACGCTAGAACAGACTCAAAAAGTTACTTGCTATGCTTAAAATTTAACAATCATAGATTTTAGTTTAAATAATTGAAGTAAAAGAGAAAGTTTAACCAATATGTAAGACAAAGAATTACAAATGCATATACTACTTACATATAAAAATTAGATGCCATCAAAAACTAAAATAAATACGATAATAGTGTACATACAATTAAATTAAATTGTTTATAAAGATGGAAACCTCTGAATTATGAGAAGGGACCGGACACGGGCGTAATATTGAACATTTGTATTTTTAAAGAGTATTTAATTTTATTTATATAATTGGAAAATCAATGGTGGTCTATAAAATACGAAATACATTTTTATTTGTTCATTTTGTAGTTCAAGTTGAATAAAGGAGTATTAATAATAACTAGCAATACCTTCTCAAGGTCTCTTCTGCAAAATTTGTTGTCTTTGTTCTCTTTGAATGAAATACATCCTTGTAAATATAAAACGTCCTTTGTGCATCGCAACTGGTTATAGGTGCATATTGGAAATATTCTTATATTCCAGCGTATTTAGCAGTTAGATTTTGAAGCGTTGTCCATATACACAATTGCCGCAAAGTTATTAAATCTGGATTTCTATTAAAAACTGCGTCTAACTCCTGTCGAAGGCCACATCTGAATTCACTTGGAACATTTTTTTTAATTATTAGTAGTTATTAATGTGGTTAATCCATCATTTAATTTGAGAAATAAGTGATTAATTTTGGCAAATTTCTAAACTGTTCCTGAGGAAAGTACAACTGATTTTTTAAATATGGGATTTGTATTTGTACCTTGCACTCAGAAATACTTCGAGCGTCGTAATTTAAACATGTAACATACAAGGTTTGTTGTGTAACTTGCAACTTGTAAACTGTCTAAATTCTCTGCGTAAAAACTAGCGGCTTCCAACCATGTTCTCCATCTAGTTATTACTGGAGAGGGAGGCAGTGACAAAGATCGAAGTTTTTCCCTGTAAAGAACTACTCGCAATAGTGCTTTTCTGAAAACTTTTTAAAAGCGCGTACAAGTCTATCAACTTCCAGAAAAGTGTCTCTGATATATTCACAGATTATGTGGAGAGCGTGTGCTACACAAGTAATATGCAGCATATTAGGATATGTTTCCTTTAATAGACTGCCTGTTTTTAACATATATGCAGAACTGTGACTTACAAATAAAAGTATTTTTTCTTTGTAATTGTCGTCCGAATGAAGCCTTTGGTGCATATTATTGTAAATGGTTTTAGCTACTGGTTTTACCTAGTGTTTCCGCATCAACTGTATTTATAACTTTTGTTGCTATTACATATTTGTTATATGGAATAGTTGGATGTGGTACACCAGCTACAATATTTACCACACAGTGTCCTAATATATCGACAGTTTCGTCGACACTTATCCATTGGTACTGATTTGAAATATGGCTTCTAATGCGTTCTACTGCTTTCGTGTAGCAATTAGAAACATAATATTTGCTTGTGGTGGATTCATCGGGAACATTTCGACCAGTATATTTTTGGAGAAATATTTTTAAAGTGGGATTGTTAAGTTTATTTAATGGAATATTAACCGCCATAAAAGTTTCACAGAGTTCTTCGTTAAAATTGTCAGATTCCAGCGATTACAATTTCTGTGTAAGTTTTTGCGATGCTAAGTGACGTTGTACGTGCGATTTTATGGAATTTTTTAACAATATTTTACAGACTTTGCAATAAATTTCAGAATCACTGGCAATGGACATACAATGAGTATGATCCTTAATCCAACTCGCCATTGCTTCACGATGCCATTCTCGACGTTGTTCCATGTCAGTCAAAGGAACTTAAACAATGTTCTAGATCTGAAATGAAATCATAAATGAAAATTAAAAATGCATGCGTAAATTATTGAAACTTAACGAAATTCACTGGACACTTATTAAACAGGATCTATTACAAAAATTAAGAAGTATGTAACTAACAGTTACAACAATGAAAAAAGGAAATTCACTCACCGTAGTTTATTTATCTTACGAAATATTAATAAATAAAATAAATTATAAAAACTCCTCACGCTTCTATCTACCATGAAGAAAGGAATTTAACTGTTATATTGAGTTAATTGCGTCATAATTCAACAACGAAAGACCGATGTGCGGTTAACCGAATGAATAGTGCTATTCAATAACTGCGTATTGTACTTAGACTATTTATATGGTCCATCGTAATTTCGGCCTCTCGTGTACGCTCCCTAATTATAAGGCATTGAATGTCAAGGTTATAAAAAGAAGGTAGAAAGAGTCAGAAGTCAGAAAGATTCAATCCTCACAAACTATATTAAATGGAAACACTTAATAATATAGTTTTCATTTACCTTTTTGTTTATTGTTTTTAATAATTGAACCTATAGAGTTTCTGCTTTTGAAAGCTATATTATAATTATTTCTCATTAAGAATTTAAAAATTGTTTGTGTAAGATTGCCAGTATAAGAAAGAGTTTTATATTTATTATTCATAACAGTGGTATACCATACAGACAGTCGTGATATGAATAATAACTTTAAAATTCTTACTTATACTTTTAATCTTACACAAAATATTTCTATATTCATAGCTTTTAAAACCAACAACTCTTTAGGTTCAATTATTAAAAACGATTAAGAAAAAATAGATGAAAATAATAAATCGGGAGTTTACAAACTTTAATGTATTTCATGCCCTAAATTTTATATAGGCCAGACCGGTAGACCTTTTTCTAAAGGAATCAAAGGACATTAACGAAGTTATATTAATAATAAGAATGATTCTAATTAAGGAAGAAGTCCATAATTTTAATTACGAGGGTATGTTGAAAAATTCGGTAACTAAAGTATAACAAAAAACAATATTTCAGTGAAATGTGTTTTGTTTTTCGACATAATCTCCCTCAAGATCAATACATTTATTTAGTCGATGCTCAAGTCTCTTTATGCCTTCACAGTACTCATTTTCCGCGAGCTCCTCAAAATAGTGGCCAACGGCAGCTATCAGCTCCTCATCCGAAGCAAATCTCATACCGCCAAGGTGTTTCTTTCTGTTTGGGGAACAGATGATAGTCCGACGGAGCTAAATATGGCGAATAAGGGGGATGCTCAAGCGTTTCGAACTTTAATTTGGCCAATTTTTCTTTGACAATTCCGCTCGTATGAACTGGAGCATTGTCTTGATGGAAAATGATTTTTTATGCTTTCTTACGGGTCTTTTCTCGGCGATAGCTGCTTTCAATCGATCCATAAGTTTAGAATAGTATAATGCAGTAATCGTTTGTCCCTTTGGCAGGTAGTCGATAAGCAAGATTCCCTTCGCATCCCAGAAAGCGTAAGCCACCACCTTTCCTGCCGATAGACTGACTTTGGCCTTTTTTGTAGCCGGCTCACCACGTCTAGTCCACTGTTTTGATTGCTGTTTATATTCTGGTGTGTAGTGGTGGACCCAAGTTTCATCGCACGTCATAAATTTGCGCAAAAAATCTGTTATATTTTAACGAAACTGCTCCAAAATGGCTGTAGATTCCACGCATTTGGTTTTTGCTGTTATTAGTAAACGCGGCACCTATCTAGCACACCGTCTAGACATATTTAATTCAACATTTAAAATGGCACCTATCTAGCACACCGCCTAGGCATGTCTAATTCAACATTTAAAATGTACGACACCCGTTTTCTGGAGATGCGTGTAGCCTCAGCAATATCTTGCAATGTGTATCGGCGATCAGCTTCCACAAATTTCAAAACTTTTTGCACACTTTTTGCAGAAGTGGCTATTTTAGGATGTACAGAACGGGGATCGTCATTTACGCTCGTACGACCTTTTTTAAATTCGTTCACCCATTTGTAAACAGTCTTGAAACAAAGAGCTTCTTCGCCTAACACATTTACCATATCAACATGAATTTCTCTAGGCGAAAAATACTTTTTCCACAGGTATTTAATCACTGCGCGAATTTCGATATTGTCCATTTTTAAGAAGCGATAAAAGTACTCTGCTTTGAACGAGTGTACACAACAAACTACTTGACAGGTCGACATGTAGTTTAACGCGTATATTATTGAAACATCAAGCTATACAAAAACGTCAAAGATTGCTTTTACATAGTTAGTTACCGAATTTTTCAGCTTACCCTCGTATAACTTTAAAATTTTACACACAGAAAATAAATCGGAAAAATTAAATTTATTGGAAGCTATGGAAATTTTGAAATACAAACATACCGACCTTTTACTTAACAATCAGATTTTAGATTTGGATTTCAGAATTCTCCTTTATTAGGCCTATTTTAGAACTGATTCTTGATTTTATTTTAGCTTTCCTGCTTTTATGTTTGTACTCTGTAAACTTCTGGTCCCTTTGTGTAATAAAGTTCACATCTTGAATATAAAGTGCCCTTTACTGAACCATCCTTCCAAGTACAATTTTTTTTTTTTGTTATAATTATTTATTTAAGTTTGAATTTGTTAACACCCTTTATGTTTAGTTTGCAATGCAACTCCATCCGAGTAATACACTGTATCGAAACAATTATAATGGGATTTTGCCTCAATAAAGTGGAAGTTAAGTAATATTGCTTTTTCATTTTTATTTCATTAATTATGAATTTCCATCAAATAAAGGCTACTTCGATTGAAAACAAAATGATATGTTGGAAATGTTTTTTTTTTCTACTGGACATTCACGAATTCAAAAACCTATTCAATTAAACGGAATACAACATTAAAATACCTTTAACAGATGCTTCTTAATTTAGTACAAGGGACTTTCGTTCTAGAAAACAAAAAAAAAGGTTCGACTTATGCATAGAAAAACATGTATATACTCACAATTTTATTTGATAATATATTTAATGTC
Organism: Melolontha melolontha; assembly: GCA_935421215.2. Lineage (NCBI taxonomy): Eukaryota > Metazoa > Arthropoda > Insecta > Coleoptera > Scarabaeidae > Melolontha > Melolontha melolontha. Next base: position 91,012,451 of record OW285235.1, read on the forward strand.
AACTGCCCAATTTAATTCTGATTTACTTAGAAAACAAATGCCATCATGAACATAAGTATTCATAAATACTGAGTGTTGAATATTAATTATTTATGCATGACGTTACGTCGAAAGTTCTAAAGCTAACATTATTGTTGACCGAATGTCAGAAATAAAACACTCGAACCATATTGTGTTGTTATTTAACAATTAATATAAGTGCTGTTAACAACACATTTGGATGAAAAAAGAACTACGAAGTGCACATTTAATTTTATTTACACAATAAAATCGATATTTATTTTCCGAAATTACATTTTACTTTTATGGATGTTTATTTATCACAGAATTATGTATATTATGTAACATATACGTATTTATAAAATTTCATTTAAATAGAATCGTTTTTCAATACCAGCAGTGGTAGCTGGATTAATAAGATGAAATATTATACTGTTTGAAGGTCAAACAAAAATAATTCATTACGAATAACCCGAAAACAATAAAAATCCACGATGACCGTTACTATTCGTTACTCAAGCGTTGACTAATCGTTGAATGTATTCGTTACTTTGATTACTTGCTTATTGTTAAGATCCTTCCAACCTCGCGTACCTTGAAAAAAACTTTTGGAATCATTAAAAGACCTTAAGGAAATTGCCTTATAAATTAATGGGGGGAAACGTACTCTTAGCCCCCCCAAAAATAAACAATTCAACTAACTATAGAAAAATACCTTAAAGTGATGTTTAAGTTAAACATTGGCTCATATAAATTGGCGTGTTTTGGATTGATAATATACAAAATTAAAACTCGAATTAACTTTTTTTTGGTTAAGAGTACGTTTCCCTCCATTAGTTTATAAGGCACATTAGTTCTTTTGAAGTCCTTTAATTATTCCAAAAGCTTTTATCAAGATGCCGGAGGCTGGAAAGATCTTAACAATAGCTGATAACTTCGATTATTTTGATTACTTTGATTACTTTGATTACTTTGTTAACTTTGATTACTTTGATTACTTTGATTGCTTTGATTGCTTTGATTACTTTGATTACTTTGATTACTTTGATTACTTTGATTACTTTGATTACTTTGATTACTTTGATTACTTTTATTGCTTTTATTACTTTTATTACTTTTATTACTTTGATTACTTTGATTACTTTGATTACTTTGATTACTGTGATTACTTTGATTACTTTGATTACTTTGATTACTTTGATTACTTTGATTACTTTGATTACTTTGATTACTTTGATTACTTTGATTACTTTGATTACTTTTATTGCTTTTATTACTTTTATTACTTTTATTACTTTTATTACTTTGATTACTTTGATTACTTTGATTACTGTGATTACTTTGATTACTTTGATTACTTTGATTACCTTGATTACCTTTTTTGATTACCTGGCTTACCTTGATTACCTTGATTACCTTGATTACCTTGATTACCTTTGTTACCTTTATTACTTTAATTACTTTTATTACTTTGATTCATATAGATAAGTAGACGAGTTTAACGTTCGTTGCCGTCACTCATCCTGTTGGCCTTATTATATCAATAAACGGTATTATTTGACTCGCAGAATTACTTATGGCATACGTAACTACTTTTAATTGAATTTGCGGAAATGTAATAACAAACTGCACAAATTTTATAAAATTGTATTATAATGTATTTATCGTATATAGCACACGATGCGTGATGAAATATTAAGATAATATAGGCAAACAAGAAAATAAACTTCAATATATTACATATAAATGTTTTGCAACAGCATGCAACAACAAGTATAATATAAATTAATAAAATGATGTTGACCGTTGATGGATAAAACGACATGTTTTACCTTTTCATCTTTTAACGTTATTGTATTTGTTGTTATATGTATGCTGTCGTAAAATCTTTCCTCACATTAGTTCAATTTGTTAGTATGTTTTTATTGTATAGATATTTTATAATAGGTTGTATTAGGTACAACTTAATTATCGTTACTTTGCCCTGATGAAGCATGTCAATTGAGTGGTGTAATATTGGCTAAAGATAGACAATTAAAAGAATATTTCCAACTTTCCCCAACAAAATTTCATACCGATACTCCTCATCTTATCAAATAAAATTATATTTTAAATCTCTATTGTGTATCGGTTTGTCTGTGTTACAGTTTCGTATTTCTTTGCAAATATGTACAATTATCAATTGCAATTATCAATGAGTATGATATCTTGTATGCGTAGATTTATACTATATACATACGAGTATAATACAAATGTACGAACGTAACGATGATATGTACAAAAGTGATCAAATACAAATATCGCTACACTTGTAACGTAATGTACCAAAAGTAGCCAAATACCAGTGTAACGATATGGGCCGAAAGTAATCAAATACAAGTGTAGCTAAATGTACCAAAATTAATCAAATACGAGTATAGCGATTGTACCGAAAGAAATCAAATGCGAATATAAGTACCAAAAGTAATTAAATTCGAAAGTAACGACTACATTTTCAAATAGATAGCCAATACTTCGGGTCTGCGTGCGAATACTAACGAATAATTACATTTTGACATTACTAGTGAAAATAAAATATAATGAAGTAGTTCAATTAACTAAGAAGCGACCAAAAATTCTAAATAAAAGGAGAAAAAAATAAGTATAACTTTATTTAACAAATTTGTGTAGTAAACTAAAATACAAATAAACACAAGTTAATATTACAGTATTTTTAATTTTGAGAATGAAGTTATTAAAAAGTGTATACATATTACATATATTCTATATGTATTTGTAGACGGTAAATTTATATGTCAAGAGCCTCTATTATTTTGCGTTTATGCAGCTTATTATACAAAAGTGTGCTACGGGTTGCAGTATGTTTCTCTTCTGGTAGAACTATAAAAGTCGTAAAGTGACAGAGATATCACGTTCAATTATATTTTTTTTATTAAAAGCACTATAAATGTAGAAATATTATTTACTAATAATTGTTATTAATAATAATCAAGAAAAAATTGTTTTGCAGTTGTAAATAATTAAAATATTAGACACAAATCTTAAACATATCTTCTTTTTTGGCACATTCTCTTGAATTATGTACCAAGATATATGATATACAGGGTTAGGCAAAGTATGGATTCATTCTAATGTCTTTGATACGGCTACTTAGATTTGGATCAAATTTTCCAAATTTATATTGATACAAATAGAGAATTCGAAGGGAATGTTTATTTTCAAATCACACTTCCGGTTTAGCCAGAATGATGTTAACTCTTTTATTTTAAATAAAACACCCCGTATCTTTTTACGAATTTCAAGAGAGCTCTGTTCTGGGAATTCAGTAATAATATCGCCTGGTATTCTTTTTTTCAACAACGGCAGAGATATTTAATTAAATCTAATAATGAAAATTTGATTGAGAACAAGAAAAATTAACAAACAAAATATGTATAAACAAAATCAATATCAGTTTTTCGAAACGATGACGATTCACTTCTTGACAAAATGCAAGTCTGTGAAGAAATTCTTGAATGACATTTGCTAAAGCCTACTCACGAATTAATTGCACTTCCTCAATTATTCTCTGCCGTAACTCCTCCAGATTATGCGGTCATTTAGTATAAACTATAGATTTGAAATGACCCCAAACGCAAAAAATGTAGGGCATTTAAATCAGGAGACCATACAGGCCATTCAATGAATCCTCTACAACCAATCCACCGATTTAGGAATGTTTCGTTTAAAAGCTTCTAACATTAAAGCCATAGTGAGAGAGTGCTCCATCTTGTTGGAACCGAACACTTACATCCCCATCTTCCTCAATATTATAAAAAGATCTAAATATCTCTGTCTAGTGAGTGTACCATGAATGAAAAAAGGATCAATAATACGGTTCCTGAAAATACCAGCCCAAACGTTTAATTTCTGCGGATGTTGTGTATGCAGTTCTAGCATCCAAAGGATTATCTATTGACCAATATCGACAATTCACACAAAATGTACCTTCGTCGGAAAACAGCAAATTGTATGTAAAGTATTGATCATATTTGAAAATATCTATTACATCTCACAAAATTCAATGCTACGATAATAATCCCCGTCCAATAATTCTTGGACTCAATGTAGTTTATACGGATGATCTTTTTCATGCTTCAATATTCTGGCTACTGAACGGCAACTTAATGCAAGGGATGTGGTAGAAGTTTTCGATAATTCTACTAATGCTATAGCAATATCTTGAGAAATAACTCTATTAGTTGCGACTTCTGGTGGTCCGTTTTTCGATAAATTTCTAACATTTCCGGTCAAGTTGTACCTTTTCAAAGTTTTACCAACGACAGTTCGCGATATTGGATGCCGATACTGATGCAAATTCTTAAATAATTTGCAAACTTCTTCATGAGTTCTGACGCGGCCACCAAAACCAATCATCATCAGAATTTCAATACGTTCTTTTTCAATTAATTGAACCATTATTAATATTTGGACGCCTAGAAAGTTGATTCTGACAATTTAAGTCAAGTACTGAATTTTAATTCCATGGCTTACTAAACATAAATATGATTTTAGAATATCAGCTTTAATTAAATACCTGTGTCGTTGTTAAACAAAAGAGTGTTAAACCTTATTATTGCTGAACTTCCAGAGCAGAGTTCTATTGAAATTCATAAAGGTATGCAGGATGTTTCATTAAAATAAAAAAGTTAATATCCGGCAAAATCGGAAGTCTGATTCGGATATGAAAATACTCATCGAATCCCCGATTTACATTTAATTAATTGTGGAAAGTCTTATTAAAATTTAAGTAGTAATGATATCAAAGATATTCAAATGGTTCCATACATTTGCCTAAGAGAGATATAGAGCTGTAGAGATTCCCAGGATCCTTTTATGTTATGCTGTGACTTAAAGTTAGTGATGGGATAGTTTTGTTTATGTAATTTAATCAATTAGTATTTCTATTTTAAAAATATTAAACCATCATTTTGATTAGCGGTCGGATGTATCAAACCCAAAGCTTAATTCGCGTTGTTGTCGCTGAAAAATAGACCAGCACTTCCGCGATTTTTTAAAAATTTCATTACATTGTTTGCATACATTACTGAAATTATTGGTATATTATTACTTTACCCACAATATGAAAAACTAAAAATGGTAAAACGGTTGTGAAATATTATTCCAAGAATACCAAGTCGACGATTAAATTTGCAGTAGCTACTTTAGTATAATTTTTTTGACAACATATTGCTGTCATTGATAAAAAGCAAATTCCGCCCGATTTCAAACAAATGAATTCGGAGCTGTCTCAGCAGCATCATCGCAAAATAAATTACATATCCCGGCTTCAATTCCACGGGACGATCTTTTAAATCTCGTATGAATGTTCGAGATCATATATTATTATAACTAATAATATATAAGATATGCCCATATATTTTGCGGTTCCATTTGCAAAGTAAATCATTCCGTAATACGCGTTCTGGAGCCCGGCGATAAAGGCGTCGAGCTTTCGAGCTTTTCTAGTCACGTGGTACTAACCGTACACACACACATACACACATGCATCGGTTCAGTTCAGTTCTGATGCCTGAACATGCACAACTTACTGAAAATAGGTAGGCTATATTCATATAAGTATATGTGTGTGTGCTGTTACTTTTAGTTTATATGGCCAGATATGCATTTGGAATTTTATATTTGGAAAGACCTTAGTAAAGGCGTAAAAATGCCGATATGTAAGTTGAAATGATGACGTATTTCATGATAATGTCGTCTCTTAATGCCTTAAGGGATATCTTAAAGGAAAATGGAAATATACATATAACGTTTTTACATATGATTATTTGGTATATAAAATCTAACTTAATGCGATTTATTGTTATAAAATAGATATTTGCAAATTGTATAAATCTTTGAAGTTAGTCGAGTTAAACATCAGAATAGAAAAGACAGCGTTTATTATGTAATGAGTAAGTGCTTCATAAATAAGAAAAAGTTTCCTCTCAGACAAAGATGCATCTATACAAATCAATATGTAGTCTTATCCTGACGTACGGGTGCGAATCATGGGTGTTGTTAGACAAAAATAAGAGAAAGATTAGAGCTATAGAAATGAAATACTTAAGAAGAGTACAAGGAGTAACGAAATTAGATAAAGTAAGAAGCCAAAAATTAAGAAAAGACCTCAAAATTGAATCAGTTAAGGACTACAGAGAGCAGCGACAACTCGGATGATGGGGACACCTCTAAAGACTAAACAGCACAGTACACCTGAAAAGAATTTGGGAATGCAGGACACCGATCAAGAGAAACAGAGGTATGCTAAGAGAAGCCTGGGATAGTACAATAAAAAAAATCCTAAAGAAGAAAATCAAAACCTGATCAGAAGCAAAGAAATTCGCTCAGAACAGAAAAGAGTGGAAAAAGTTCATAATTAATTACGCCCTCTGGTACTAAAGCGACTTGTTTAAATATATAGATAGATAGATAGATAGATAGATAGATAATTATTTCTTGACCTTTGTATATTATAGTAGATTTAGGTAATCGGCGATTTAAGGTCTGTTTTACTTTAATATGTCTATATTTAAATAATCTCTTATATGTTTCGGCAATTAATGCCTTTTTCAAAGGATTTTAAATTATAAATGACAGTATATTAATTCTTCGAAAAAGGCACAACCTGCTGAAACATGTAAGAGATTATTCTAACTATATACATATTAAATTAAAACTGACCCTAAATCGCCGACTATCTAAATCTACTATATATATATATGTATATATACATATATATATATATATACATATATATATATATACATATATACTGGCTGTCCTTGAAATAAAGAGACGTATGAAAAATGGAAAAATTTAATTATATAGAATATTTTCCCAAAATTTCCTCTTAATCGCGAGAAAAAAAATGAAAAGGATATTTAAAAAAAATTCGTCACGTCACTGTGTCATGGACTATATTATAAAAGACGATATCTTAAAGTTGACCTACAACAACAAAATGAATAGATTTGTTATTTATTTGTTTTTGTTTTATTTGTTATTTATTCAAATTTTTTATAGAAAAAAATTCACCCTTAAGTAAGTTTCGAACCCACGTGCATGGCTTGCCGGACCATCGCTCTAACTGCTAAGCTCTCAAAGGCAGTGATTTCGAATCTTGTGTCCTGCTGGTGCATCTAGAACGTTACGGACTCCATCTGATGTTTTTCCGGACGGATCTCGAACGTATTATCACGTATGGCGGGTGACGCCATTGCATGACTCACATCACAATATTTATTCTATATATAATATATTACTAAAAAGAAGTCACAGAAAAGAATAATTCATTATTATACATATTTCCAATTTTTTAACTTTGTCTTCACACTTTATACAAAACTACTTAAAAACTGCTTAATACTTGTATTAAGCACATAATTTAATTAGAATTTTTTACTTCAGAGACCACTGAAATTAAGTTACCAATATATCCGCAATTTTTAGTAAAAACCCAGTTATTCTTTAAGAGCTATTTTAGAACAATACCTACATAAGTTGGTTGCATCAACAATTCCTCTTCTAGCTAATATGGAAAAGCAATACCACATCAAATATTCATTTCAATTTTAAAACGTTTAACTTTAATAAATTTCTCATCAAAGTGCCCCATCACGGAAGCGTTAATTTCAACCTCGTGTTATCAAAAGTCCCTTTACAAATTAGGAAGGATCTTAAGTTATTTGGAGTTATATCGTAACTGGGTAACCTATCTAAATAAAATAAAAATCTCTAATATGAGCAGTTTACCCAGACGTAAGGATTGAATTGGACACCTCTAGACAAACTGAAAATTAATAACAAAGGACGAATTAAAGATGGTGTTTAATAGTAAATCTTGCTCATTAGCTATCGTAGAAAACATTCCGTATTCCGGTTTGGCCGTGAATTATTGAAAAATCGAGTCCATAGAAAACCTTCAGGAATAACTGTACTCGCGATTGCACGTAAAATCAAGAAGTTTGTAATGTTACTTAACGCAACTTTGTATAATTATTTAGGTGTACAGTAGCTCATAAACTGTTACTAATTTCTTCACTATCGCTATGCATGTGTATAGTACACTATAACGGGTCTCCTAAAATTCTTTAAACGATTCGTGATAGTTTTCAATTGCAATTTAAGCAATGCACTATTTAAACGAAGAAAAATTCGATCAGTCGTATCATTCATTCTAGCTAGTATACAACGATTCATTATTTTATGAACTATACTTCAGCCATTGACGCTGTCAGTGCTTTTAAAAGAGAAATAAACGCTTCCAGAAACAGGAGAAAAATGTTTTAAGCATTGAATTCAATATACAATATTTTAACGATAAAAAATAAGTACTATATTTCTAGATTCGAAAATTTTATTGTAAATCCACTAGCATATTGTTTCGCCATACAATGGTTTCATCAGGTGGATGAACTTACTCTATAAATATTATCAATAACATCCTGAATAGTAAACAAAAATCTAAAACCCTTTGTGTGCGTATTGGAATTTTTCGGATATAAGAGATGGAGTCTCCCTTTAACGACATTCGCGTTTGAGATGTCGAACGCGCAACTTGTGTAATAGATTCGTGACGATCTAGTATTTTCGTGAAGTGTTTGTTGCGATTGAAAATCACCATCTGTATATTGAATCATAATTCTAACGCTGTATCTTTTGGCGACAACTTGTAGTTGCTTTAATGCAGACAGCCGTCGATATAATCTCGCTACCATTTAAGGCAGTGAGTTTGACGCCATTTTCTCGTTACCTTGTCCATATTTATATTTGATTCACAGTTATATGTATAATAAATTCTGGAATTAGAATAAACGTAAAGAGGGCCTGTATGTATGTAGATTTAAGTTCTACTGGGGTGACACAGTCGATAATCGACCACGAGGTCAGTTTCTTCGCTTGATCTTTGCTGTTTTGCTGGGACCCGGGCTTAGAACTTCGTCAAATAAATGATAAGCAGTTTTGTTCCACGGAATATATTTAATTAATAAATAATATTTCAAGCTTTTGGGGCACCCCGAATTTTAGTTGCCATTTTTTGTTTCATACTTGCAGTCTAAAGTTTTCTTTTCCTTATTATTGGTTCAATATTTTAAATAAGTAATAATTAATTAGTGATTAATAATTAAACTTACTTTTTTCTAACAGCTTTCCGACAATTTTACGTATTATATATTTCGCATTTACCTGTGCACGCTTTTGAATTTTCTATCAATCTTCTATCTTTATTAATTGTAGAACACGATATAGAAATTAATTATTTAATCCCGTACGTATACATACAGAACCATTCATATTTTTGTTACTATTATATAAGTTGATAGTATGTTTAAATATATATGCAGGCCCATTCATACTTACGTTTCTAGTGTATATGTAGTTACTGGCTCTGAGTATATATATATATATATATATGTATACAGGACCAATCGCATTTATTATAGGTGTTGAAAATTTGTTAGTAACTATTTATAGGAGAAATCCTTTTAGTTCCATTAATAAATATTGTTATAATATTATCCGTTTGTGTGTGTTCATTTGTAGCTCCAGGTCTCTTGTGTTTCTTTGCTCCAATACTGTGTGGGTGCGTTACAGCTGATACGCCTTCCATGTAGCGTAGATCCACTGTTACAACTCTACAATTTTTCACGGTGACGGTCTTTTCATCTAGTGTTTAGTCAGTCACGTAACGGCGTTTCAAAAAGAACCCAGCCTTCTTCACTGAGATCTTAGGCTGGGTACTGGCTAGTTAAGTTGCATTTTTAATATCAACCCTATCGCATAGGTAACTCCTTAGAACTACCGTATAGCGACAGGTTACCGAAGTCAGTTTTTGCGATATCTATTTTTGTTAGCACGCGTAGCAATTTCCTGATTTATCAGTCTCTGACTACTTTTTATGGAGATATTGAAGTGATAAACAATCTATGCTGATGAACCAACAACCTTTACATATTGAACTGTGTAGGTCAGTGTAGGTCAGTGTAAGAGGTTTCAGAGTAATTGTATTATTTTAAAGAGAATAACATGACTGAAACAATAAACTCAAAGTAATCTCATGTAATGTTAGCAACACCTATCGAGGTTAATACTATTGTTGTTATGGCTTTGTTTAGCAAATAAGTTAATTAATTAAGCATTACACTTTATTTACTTCAAAATACATCGTTACACATTACAAGGTTTCAGGATGATTACTAAACTAAAACTCTATGGAAAAGACCTTTAAAAATAAAATACACTAACAAATACAGGGTGGTACCATACCTCATACTGTTCGTGAAAGAATCAGCAATTCGCAAACCCCGGTTCCTAATTTAGAGACGTAGAGACGTCATTGTATATTAATAAGCCGCGCACTATCCAAAGATTGAAACATAACATAATTGGCACTGGTCTCTAAATTACGTTATATTGACATTTTTTTCATTAAATACGTTTTGTTTCAACTCAGTTCTGATATCTTAAAATGGCCCTGTAAAAGCTGCCATATTCTACTGCTTCACCCGTTGCATACAAATATTTGAATATGAGTTTGCTTCTACATCTAAATTTAAAACTGCTTTATGTTCAATACTTAAGGTAAGCGAAGGAGTCCTTTTAATCTCTTACAAGATTTCGGTAGTTATGTTTCACAAATTCTATTCAATTCATTGAAAGTGTATTTTATGAAAATAAATGTTATTATTCTTTGAATTAAAATGTAAACATGGTAAATCCTCACGATTTACAGAATATTTTTTCATTAAAAATAATTTATTACTATAGAAAATAACGACATTTAAGCTAAACTGCACGACAATGTTCGCAACCGACTTCGTGAAATGCCTATGTAAAGCAGTGATTTTGCATACCACACCGGGAAAAACTAGATGTAAATGTTGAAATACTGATAGGGCTGTAACAAATCGACTGTCGTATTTTCAATTTGCGAACGTATTGCTGCGGTATTATGCAACGGACACGCTCATGTTGTCGTTGTGTTTGCACTTGAGCAGAAACTCTATACTTGTTTTGTCTGGAGTCTGCCGAGACAAGCGAAAATACACTTCACACAAGTACTTTATTCGGGTTCAAGTTTTTGTAACTCTGGAAGAGATGTTTTATCCATCCGCCAGGACTCCATCCGCCAGGATTAAAGTAAATGCTTGTAAAAGTGTGAATGAATGTGCAAAATAGTGACCAGTATCATTTCGGAAAAATTATTGACACATTCAGCAAATAAAATTACTAACAAAATGGCACTACCATTACATATGAATACTTTTCAACAGTTTCATACGAACAATATATGTGAGTTCTATTTTTGTGCCGACACTTTCTTCAAGATTATTCTTTAATTCTATTCTTGTTTTTGCATGTAAATTAAAACCTAAGTCGATTTTATAAATTTCTTTAATTCTCCTCATGTGTTAAAAGGTTGTTGGTTACTTAGGCTGGCAGTAATCATTGGTGATCCTAATTCTAACCGCAAGTATTTCAAAATTATACGATTATACATTTCTTATAAGATTCGAATCCT